>ML682060.1:18813992-18893281 GCA_007922195.1 Podocnemis expansa
CAAACAAACAAACAAACAAACAAACAAACAAACAAACAAACAAACAAACAAACAAATCGAATCCTTAGTTAGTTTCCAGATTATGCAAGTCTTTCTAACCAGCAATCAGAATCAATAATGCATCTTTTCATATGTTCCATTGTAGAAAGGGAAATTGCATATTTCCTGAAGACTCTAAAACAGCTTCTGCTGGTTGCCAGTGGTTTGGGAAGAACAAAAGGAAAGAAAATAGTTTGGTTCAAATGCAGTCAATGATTGGCACTCTGGCTAGGAAATTCAAGCAGAGAGAAAGCCACTGGTCCTGACTGCTAAATGAACAGCAGCAAAAAGCAGGCCTCTTCCCACCCCAATCCTTACAATCCGTGCAACTAAAACATGGTCAAAAACATTTAAAGTATTTGTAGAATAATTTATTCTGGAACAGACATCCCAAGTTAGAAAAAATAAAAAAACAACTGAAACCTGAATAGTTCAGAAAGTAACTGAAAACAAAAAGCTTAGGATGGAATTATTCCCTTAAACTTTTTTACTGTAGGCAATGCCATTCCAGCCACTATGAGCAAATATGCTTTTTTTAATAGAAAATGTATGAAAATAATTTACTGCAATATTAATATTTTGTAAGATATGAATGACATGGAAGACACTTAAATGGACTTCAGCTGAGGCTGTTTTATTGTTTTTCATATTTGCTGTACAGTACACATTCTAAAAACAACTCATGCCACTTCATTATTAAGACAAATTAGCTTCTGTAACAGGCATTTTCCAAAACCATCACCACCCCATTTCTCCCAAAGCATACTCATTTATCTGAAACTTCATATGTGTGGGCATTATCAAATAGGTAGGGTGATACTGAAGGAATTTATCAGATTTTAAAAGTATTAATTTATGTCTGCTGTACATTGCACGAGTATACCTACATGAGAACTCACATAGTGCCTTCACAGGTACTCTGAAATGTGTAAACTCCCAGCAGTTTAATATAAATGATACCGGTGACTGTTGTGCGAAAGGGACTGGGGTGCTGTTACACTTTTGGTACTATTTCAGATAGAGCTGTCTCATACCAGTAGTGGAACTTGAATGAGGCTGCACAGGATCTTAAATAGCTGTGAATATAACTTTTATGGTGCTATATTACTTTTAGATGAAAGGGACACCGAAGTCACAAGCTGTAAATAAATTGAACACTAAAGATAATTACTACATAATTTCTAAAGCAAACAGTGTAGGAGCTGCAATAGAGATAGTAAATAAAGTGGACGGGGGCATCTGATTACACAATTGAAATGGCCTCATAATACTTACTGCGATTTTGATGGCATGAAGTATAAGCACAGAATTTGCATTTAACAATACAACTCAGGAATCACAGGTTAATGTGTTTCATGTGATGTTTTGTTAAAGAATTAGTGCTTAAAATACTGTCAGTTCTTCATTCCTTTTACCTAGGAATGTTTCCCAGAAGAAATCTAAACAGTTCTGAGAGATTAGATTTATGCAGCTGCATGGTTGACTTTATAAAAGAGTAAAAAACAAATCCCTTTTGAACTAAAAGTAAAGGCCCCCACTGAACATGATGCCTGAAATATAGCTCAGATTCTGGTAATCTTAGCAAAACAAGGGTAACCTCAAAACTACGACGAATATTTTGCTGCCTGATCTATCAGTCATAATAAAGGTAATATACAGTTCTGGAAGCTACGTGTGTGGAAAAACAAGCAGAATATGCCAAAGCAGCACGGTACGCAGCATGTTCCCCCTGAAGAATCACAGAAAAGTGTGTGAAAAACAACAGTTACTTATCATATGGTACCTGGTTTCTTGAAAATGTCAATCACTATGGATCCAGCTTTAGATGTGCAGGTGCCTAATCATGCACCCTCCCCCCTTTATATTCTTCTTTTTAAAAGGAACAGTGTCTACTGGTGCAGCATCAGAAACCTGTGTTTTAATCTACGACACAAGACATAAAAGGGTAGAGTAGGCGTTACCCTCACTTCACTCACAGCTCAAAGCCTGTGTTGCTGAGGACTCCAAAAGCCGGGAACATAGTGCAGGTCATGGGATATCCACTGACTATAAAGGGTGGAACATCTGATCATGACTTTTAATTACTGTGGGGGGGGGGAGAGACTTGGAGATAGATCTGAAGTTGACTAGACTTTTGGAATAAATTCTGACAATCATAATTGCCACAAGCAGCAAGGAACTATCAAGATCAGGATGTCCTTCACCTGTCAGAAATTTGGATTTTTTGTTTTATCCTCTGCAGAACATGTCTACAGAGGTAGTTCCCAGTTGATGGATTATTAGGTCTATGCTGGTACAGTGCAACCACTCACAGTTTGGTTGCAAAAAAAGGCAAGGGGTCTTGTGGCACTTAAATAGATTTATTTAGCATGAGCTTTCATGGGAGAATATCCCACTTTGTCAGACACTTTTAAGAGTTTGGTTGCAATATGTCTATCTCAGAAATCCACCTGGCTGTTGCCATCTCTTGGGGTTTGCACAGTCAAAGAAGTTACCCCACGAAAATGAGTCCATATCCATAACCTGATGGCTTCCTGGCAGAGGTTAGTTTATGTAACTCACTGTGGATGTGGTGTTCAAGGTCTGCATGTTCTTCAAGATAAAGCCATTTTTCTCACCTGCTATTGGTAGTCTGGCCAAGCATGACCTGGTGGATTGCATCCTGTTCTATTCCCTGCAATAGGATAGAGATCAGTTCTTGGAAATGTGTGAAGACAGATGTCAGCTAACCCAAGTGGAATGCCATAAGATTACTAGGTGCTTGTTTGATATTAGCTTGTCCAATGTCATTCCTGGTTCTGTTGCAGCTGAGCCCTATACAGATAGCCCATACTCTTTCTAGTCTCACCTAGGGATCTCAGACCAGAGGGTTTTCTGTGCTAAGGAGACAAGATTATATAACATGGTGATGGCCAAATGGGGTACATTTCCTCCAGAGGCAACACTGATACCACTAACTGCCATTACAATAGTCATTCTGAATTCCTGTAAGGAGACATCCAGTGGTACCAGAGACTACACTGAAAGCATTATCAGATGATGGTAGTAAACAGAGGTACTGTTGGAGTCAATGTTTGAGTTGTGATGATAGGTAGCTCCTTCTCATTGGCCCTCAGTTCCATTGATAGCTCAGTGACTGTCTCTCTAGAGTCTGTTTATTGTCTTTCCTGATGGGTAGACCCTGAACTCCGTCTCAAGCCTTTTTATCCTGTAGGCAGATTCTCTCAGTGTCAGATTTTGGTACTGGGGATACTGATAGTTGACGGTAGTGTCCACAGCGTCTCCTCTGGCACTGGGCCTTTGTTCAGTGCTGGAGTCTTCCCCGTGCTGGTGCTGGTCATTACATGACTGTTGGATGGAGCCCTCACAGATGTTCTTGTGTCTTGCACTTGGTGGGCTCTGGTATTCATCTTCTTTGGATCTGAAGATAGCTTCAATGATTTTTCTAGCAAGTAAAGCATCAGTTAACTATTCCACAATTTCCTAGGCCACAAAGAGAATGAAGAGTATGCAGAACATCTACTTGCCTTTTTTTATGCCTTCCTTTCAGTGCATTGGACTAAGATCAATTTACATACCCACAGCTAGGCACTCAATAACCTATCAGTGAAGAGTAGGATTCAGTTTCTTCACTGCAAAGCTATTTACTAGAAAGCAGATATCACAGACAAAGCTAATGCATTGTCTTTCCTCAGGAAGCCTCAACTCCCCAAGCATAAACCCTCAATAATTATGCTGGCTTCACATTGTATCTGCATAATATTGTGATAAGCAACCAAACCCAGGTACAGAAACCTCTTTTTTGTTTGGCTCTTAAACATACTTCATCTGTTTTCTGTCTCCCATAGCAGTCTTGTCTATGCCTATTTCTGATTCTTCTTCTTGAGTATCTGATCTATTTAATGATCCTTTATGGTAGAGTGTTACCTACCCTTACTTTGGTTCTTAAGTTCCCTTCTGATATTAATCATGATCTCTCTCTCTAGATATGTCATGTGACATTCCCAGTATTTATACCCTTTAACCAAAGGAGCCACATGTCCCCAAAATACGCTCTGCTTGCACTTATTTAGCACATCAGGATTATTTATTACTTCCTCCCCCCCCCAAATAATTTTGGGAGGGACAACTGGGATCAGCTGGCATGTATACCTTGTCAAATATTCACTCAGGCACCTGATGCTCTACCACTGTGGTTCTCAATGTTTGGTGTGTCACCATACTCTTGGTGGCATATTTTGACCATACAGGACAAACCAGCCGACCCCCTCCTGGCTGAATCTAGCCGTCTCCCTGGCTTGCCACAGCACACTTACCACTGTGTCACAAGACAGTAGTTGGGAACTGCTGTTCTACAGGACCAGTTGACCCAGCTAAGTTAGTCACAGATTCACTACATGCATGCACACACTAGCCAAACTGGTCATTGACTGACTGTGACAATTGCTCTGTTATATCAGCACGGCTACACAGATAGGGATAGGCACTGACATAAGCCATGAATGCCACATGGAAATTCTGTATTCTTAGTAATTTACCATAAAATTGTCTAATTTAAGAGGCTAATGCTAACAGGCCTTGTCCTAGCATCCTCTAGCAATCAGACTTTTCAAGCTTTGCCAGATTTATGTCAGTCATAGTGATTTATAGTAATTTAATACTGTCCCAAAACAAGGATTAGACTGTAGTCTTCCATAAGAAAGCACTCTGTACTGGAGTGATGTACAGATGTTGACCATCAGCAATCAGTCCAGATAGGCTAAATTCAATCACTGAAGATTTCTATAGGTGAAGACCCCCCCACACACAGAGTTTTGAACTGTTTCAGCGGCCACTAAAAAGCATAAAAAGTAGCAGGTCAAACAACACCAATGTTACATCTCACTACCAGAGGAAGTAAGGGGAAACTGAACAAGTGTCATGGCTGTCATGCTTTTGCAACCCTCATATGGAAGTATGCCTAGAAAAAGGGCACATATACAACCCTGAAGGATGCTGCTAGTCAAAAAAGCCTCCAATCTTGTGTGTGTGGCATGCATATACACCTACAGTGGTATTCTCCACACTGATACATACTTGAAGTGAATATTGATTGTAGAAGTTTTAACTCCAGATGTTTTCTCCCTGTTCCCCTGTATAGGAATCAGAGAATGCAAATAGAGCTTGACAGGCAATAGGAGCCAAGATTACTAACTTAGCTATTTTGCCATGACTGACGGTTATGATGCTGGAAATGAATGTAGAACATTATCACTATGCATTTGTCCAGGGATCCACAGCATTGGAAATTCAGATTTCACAGAAAATATGGTCTACTATATGCTTTCTGGGTTTGACCCCTGGAATCAGGAAGGAGGAAAAAAAATGCAGATTCAATGAAAGCCTTTATTAATATGCCTTAAGTACAAGGCTTTGTGAAGACCTCTTATGAGTCACGTGGCTAAAAAACTAATCAGCTGAGACAAAAAAAGTGCACAATACTATAATGTGGAGGTTCAAAAACAGTCAATGTGGAAGTTGAATTAGAAAAGACAGACTCAGTCTTATGGACAGGCAAACATGTTTCACTTGACTTTTGAACTTACTTAGGTATAGTGATTTTGGACTTCAAGAGTCATTATGACAAAAAAAAGTGTTTGTTTAACTATATTTAAAATATGCCTATCACTTGGATGGCTGTGCACTCATACCTTTATATCTAAATTCCAAGAAGGAGAGAAAATATTTGAACAAAAATGGGGTAAAAAGACAGGAGATATTAGAAAGACTTTCTGAGGAAAAATAGAAAAGGCATCCAGCATCTGCCAGCTGGGGAAAATACTCTTTATCTAGAATAAACAATGAATAAATAAAATATGCATAATAAGGGAGAAAAATATAGGTTTAAAATACAGAAGAAAAGAGGTTGCAACCATGAACTAGTTTTGTGCCCCAAACAAGTGGTACTCATACTCCATAAGACTCCTTAACCTTCATTCAAGATGAAGAACTGCATCTTATAAGAGTAACTTTTTAAATAAATTAACTGATGTTTCCATTATCCACAATCCTGAATTTCTCCTTTTTATATCCAAATCACCTAAAATTCCAACCAAAATGAAGGATTTGAAACTGACTGTCATAGCCAGAAGCCATGTCAACTGACAAAATTGTTTGAGTAATGTTCTCTCTTTTTTCATTAAATAAATTCCATATTCTTGTCTCAATCTACCTATTACCTGCTCTTTCCCCCCTAATTGTGTTTTGCAATCATTCCAGGAGCAATACATATTCAAGAAAATAAAGCAGCAAAAGTACTTGATAGAAAAACTTTAAGTGTCTCATGAATAAGTGTTAATATTTATTGACTATCAATAACACTTTTAATAACAAAAAAGTTATACCTGCCCTTAGGCATTTAAATTCCCGTTGCTGAATTATTAATTTAGCACAAGCATTATGCATGATTGGGATCTTCCTACTGTCTCTACTGTGACTGTTGAGAGTTCAATATAGCTCTTTATGGGTTGTGTTTTCTACAAAAGCAAACATCTCTTTCATGGGTTTATTTAAAAACTATCAGCATCCCACGGAAGGTATAACCAAATAGTTGAGTTACTGAAATATTTTGCTGCCATTTCAGGCTTTGGTTGCCCTTCATACGTTTTCTTCCTAAAGCACATTTTTCCACATTTAATAAGAGTCCACAGATTTACCTCTGCTGATAAAATGTTGTGGTTAATGCATACTTCTGAACAGTGCATGCAAATCAAAGATCTTTGGTTAAGATTCAGAGGCAGTAACAAGATCATTTATTATTATTGTGAGCTATTGATGTGTCCTTCCTGATGCTGCTTTTGTTTCCACTGTCACTGCAATACTGGTATGGAATGAAGCATTATAATTATAAAGCATTTTGGTATTCTTTTCTTCAAAATTTTGCTTAGTAAAGTACTTCGTGATCAGTCACAAATGCAAAATGTATATATTATTAATGTTAAGAAAATTTCCAGCTAATTTCACAAATTTTAAGGCTAAAGCAACAAAGTGTAATATCTACAAAATATTTGTAAGAAAACAGTATAATTGTAACCTAAATAGTTTAACAGTAAAAAGCCTTCAAAGATAACTTCCAAAGGGTAGCTGTTAGTCTAGTTCAGCAAAACAAGCAAGCAGTCTGGTGGCACTTTTAAAGACTAACAAATTTATTTATCACATGAACTTTCATGGGAGGATATCCCACTTCATTAAATGCTTGAAGATGGAAAAACCAATAGGGGAACACTTCAATCTTGCTGATCTCTCCACTTCTGATCTGTTAATAGTTGTACTCAGATAAATGAACAACAAAATCAAACCTCAAAAAGAAACTGCAGAAATGGAATTAATAAGCAGATTGACACAGTGAATTCAAGGCTGAACATAGACTATGAGTTCTTTTCCCATTACAACAGGTAACTTTGTTCTCCTTCCCCTCATCCTCCCTGCTAATTGCTGTACTCCACTGTTTGAATCCTAACAACTGATTTGACTTGCTGTGACAGTTTGACCCAATCATAAGTCTTGCATCTCCCTTCATTTGTTTTGCTCCCATTTTATGAGATCACCATCTTCAAGCATCTGACAGAGAGATTTTCTCCCACAAAAGCTAATTTGATAAATAAATTTGTTAGTCTTTAAAAGTGCCACCAGATTTCTTGTTTGTTTCAAAGACAGCATTAAAAACAACTAGAGTCCTGTGACACCTTGAAGACTAAGATTTTTTCAGGCATAATGATCTGATGAAGTAGGCTGGAGCACATGAAAGCTCATGCCCAAATAAATCTGTTTAATCATTAAGGTGTCACAGGACTCTCATTGTTTTTGCTGTACACAGATTAACACAGCTACTTCTGTTTTAAAATAATCAACTAACATTTATAAAGTTACCTTCCCCAAACTGCAGTCAGCTTACAACAGTGATAAGGAGGTGGGACATCCCAAAATGCCATCCCCACATTAATTGCATTTAAGTGCTATATCCAGTGATAACATTGTAAACTTGAGCATTAACTGTTTACTGCTGATTGTTTTCATTGTTGGAATAAGGAAGTGTGCGCAATGTGAACATGCCATTATTGAAAGAAAGGAACTGCTGAATAGAAGATCACAAAAGACAGCAAGAGAAGGAAACAGAGGACAATGGGAAGGAAAAGGAAACAAAAGAGAGAAAACCCATCAATATTTCCTTGCAGCCAGCATATTTTTAAAGTCACTAAGTGATGTTGAGCACAGCAAGATAAGCACTGAACAAATATATTCCTGATCATTCAGGAACATTTACTGCAGCAAGGCCAAGTTTACCTCTGATCTCTGGGCAAACCTCCCTCCAACATCAATAAATCCATCATGGAGGGACCGGATAATGTGGTTCTAAATGTGTGTGTCGGCCACAGGCCATAATTAAAAGGGATTCAGCCCGTGCTATAGAATGAGTTTGATACCCTTGATCCAAGGGATTTATAAAGTATTGGTCAGCACAGTATCAATCACTTTATTGTAAGAAAACTGTCACGTTTCACACAAAAAAGTGGCCAAGAAGCTGCAATGGTAGATACAATGAATACCGTGGATCATTTGTGTATCTGACTGTGGAGTTTCTATAGCACTTGAGCTATATAGCACAGATTCTCAACCTTTTACTTCCTAAGCCTCACCAAAATGCTTTAGACACTTAAATGGTTCATCTGTGCCTTTGGCTTTCTGCCCTGAACCCCCAGTAAATCAAACACTGGATTTGCTTTCTGGTTTATTTAGGAAAATCCCCAGAAACCAGCTTGCCATCCTTGAGGGGTCCCCAGACCATTGGCCGAGAACCACTTCTATCAAACACAGCATATTGGTGCACCCAAAATAGTTTTTGTAGCACTCTAGGCACCCTGTGTCATGAAGGGTCACAAACAGATCTCTCTCTCTATATATATATATATATAAAATCATCATTGGTTCCAGTTTTCCACCAGATGGTAAATAAAAACAAATCTTTAAGTGGTCTCAGAACTACTTGTTAAATAACCATTAGCAATGTCATTTATTCATAGACGCAAATAATTATTCACATTATGAATCTGGCCTTTGCATTTTATAGAGAAACTGCCCCCTCTAAACACAATAGGCATCCTGGGAACTACTTGATTGGTGTAGTCTAGTAAGAATATAAAACATTTAGTATTGAGTTAAATGCAGCTATTTTCTTAGTGGATCAGCATTAAGTTATTTAGCACACGGTTTCTGCTGTTTTAACACATTGGGAAAAGTCCTAATATGTAGTAACATCAAACTTACCTTTCCCTCTTCTCTCTTTCTTTATTTGACTGGCTGCATTTCAGCTATAACAAAAGCAAAGTCAGAAAGAATAGCTCAGCTACATGAAGATAGGGTAATATTTAATAACAGTATAACAAACAGTTATGAATTAAAATAGACAGGTTAAATTGAGACAGAGTCCTGACTCAATTCAATTCAAAGTTTACATAAATGTAAACCCTTTGGCTCCTACATTAACTAATAAACATGAAGCAGAAGTGTTTCTCTACCAGGATACTCAATTTTCAGATACCATCTGTGGAAAATTACACAACTCCCCCTTTGTCACCTGATTGTAGTTAGAAAAATAAATCAAGTAAACAATAAAATACTTAGGGGAAATGAAACTCACAGGAATGTCTCCCCAATCCCTGGCACACTTCCATTAATACAGTCAGAATTGTGAATTTCACACCATGTGGTGTAACTAAAACAATCAGCTGGTCTATGCAAGTATCTAGACAGACAGAAACAAGCTGGAACTGTTTCTCTATTTCACTATAAATAGTTCACTATAAGCAGGACAAACTGTGTAAGGGCCAAAGAGGAGAGAATGTAAGTCTTTGTTCTTATCAAGACCTATATGCATACCAAAATACACAAGAAAACATGATGGAAATATTATGTATTTAATTTTAGTTTTTAGAAAACAAATCCTAGTGAAGTTACCATAGTCAGAAATCTGTGAGTTTGAATGAAAAAAAATAAAAGCTTCACAGAAACTAAAAAACTTCATCTGACTCCCATTATTTGAAACAATGTTATTGGATTAGTGTTGCAAAGTATTTATTGTTCCCCTTGTTTAGGCAAGTAAAGACCTATCTGAAGTTGTGAATGTAATTAAAGCACATACCCAACACACACTCCACTCACCCACGTCACATTTCTTATCTCCACTCTCCTCCCCACCCCACTTCTGGAGCCTTTTCCCTTTGCAGGAAAAAAAACCCCTACCAAGGAAAGGTTCTGATGGGGAGGGCAGGGAGGAAAGGTTTGGGCATCTCTCCACTGCTGGAGCTCTTTCCCTTTCAGAGCCTTTCTCCAACTACTGTAGTGAAAGCAAGGAGCTGCTGAAGCTTTTCCTGTTGTCTCTCCCCACTAGAGCCCACCACTGACACATGTAACTTATGCACCAAAGTGCAGACACAACAGGCTTTTCATGACATGTGTGTGCTGCATCATGTGCCCTTTGCTTGATTATGGCCTCAACAGGCAAAACTGAAACTTCTGTTCTACATCAAACACAGTGCTGGAGTCCCCTTGTAAATATACTATTTTCACTTTTTTTGCACAGAGGGGGCTGTAGTCACCAGAAAATACATTGCCTATATTTAAGGTTATCAAGACAAGCCTTTTTCAACTGTAGGTGTTTCAAAGTGGGCTGAGGTCAGTCATGCTTAGTAATTAGAAGAGGAGTCAGGAATCTGGGGCATCAAAGTAAAATTTCAGGAATTGGGGCTGCAAATCAGAACTAGGGTCAGCAACCAGACACTAGAGCCAAAGACCAAAACCAGAGGTTACCTAGACTGAGATGAGGTTGAAACCAAAGCAGGAACAGAGCTGAAACCAATGCTGGAAAGAAGTAGACACATGAACAAAGGCTTTGTGTCTCAGACCTAGTGCTGCAGCATGTAAGAGCTAATCTGCTGCTTACTCTTCCCACCTGTAAGGCAGTGTAGTGAATCAGACAGCTTACTGCAGGCCAGCTGTGCCTATTAGGTTGCCTGGAGACTAGCTCTGCTGCAGGCTTGGCTTCCTAACTGCATGAGATTCATGGGAAAAAAAAAACATCTTAAGTGACTGTAAAGATGACTGGGGTAGTCATGGACCCAGTAATATTAAGCACAATGCATCCAGATATTTGTGGTCACTTCAATAATTTTCTGTGGTTTTCAGAAAACAAGAAGGTAGCCTAGTACATTTTTTTCTTTCACTGGTGAGAACAGAATTGCTCATATTGTGACTGGCTTGAGAAATGCAGCTAGATTGTTAGTTCGAAATTGTAGTTTATTTATGCTTTCTCCCCTTTCATAGTTGCTTGGTTGAGGGGGTTGCATCCATCCTAAACTCCAGGCACTTACACCAATAAAATCCAACGTTTTGTACAAGTAATTTAAGATATTTCACACACTTAACAGGCTATAATATTAACCCTCTTCCCCAAAATAAACAATTATTTATCAGGACACTTGCCTTAACTTCATCTCATGAACCTACTTTCTCTCCCAATTTCCTTCCATCCCACCTTAAGGAAGTAGAGAATGCAGAATATGTAATAATGTTAAGTGATATGGGTAATGCAGTATCTCATGGCTTATAATTAAAATGTTTATAATCTTAAACTCAAACAGAAAACTTGCCTTCAGCCTGTGACGATTCCTGAGCCCCTGTGTAACACATTATCTGTGTGAGTCCCTCTTTAATAAGGAGGCACCATGTTGTGCATTAGCTTCCTCTGCTGAGTGATTTAGATATGCAGCCCCCTGTAAAGGAAATTATAGCAATCTGATCTTAAGGTATGAAAGACATAGCTAATGCTTCTGCTCAGAGCTGGCTGAAACCATTCAAAAAAAATCCCCTCAAAAAGGAAGATGTTCTTCACAACTTTCTTTCCTCAGTTTTAAGCCTACTGCTATGGTTCTTTCTGTGACAGGAGATGAAAAGGTCACTGTTGCCATGCTATCTGTCAAAAAAATAAAAAAAAAAATCTTGGCAACAGCTATTTCCAGAGGTACACAAACTAAAGCCAGAAGTAAACTGTGAATTAATTTTGCAATCACAGGTGCCAACCCAACAATCATAACTCTTCTGGTTGCTTTCCCATAAGCCAACACCACTGTGTTTTGTCTGAAACTTACCTTCAACTACCTACCCTTCATTTGGCTGCCAGTCTCATACAGACAGTGAGCAGCCATTCATACTACACCAGTCAAATGACATGGAGATACAGAGCTGTGTGGCTTTAAATTTACTGCATTGCAGAGGTCTTGTCACTATCATTCTCAACAAACTCAGATACATACTAAAAAGGACTGATGAGAAAATAGCAGGGTACTCTGCATGACAGAAGCTTCAAAGCATGAGAGCTGTTGCTCAGTCTAACCCTAAGATACCAGAGAAAGGCATAAATTCAGCTATTCAACAATTGGTCTATCTGCCCCTACTAAAGGCCACACTGGCCAGTGAAACCAAAAGGCTGCTGACAATCCCACAGAATTGATGTGGACATTTGAAGAATTCACTTAAGTCTTATCTTATTTCTAATAACTTTCCTGGGAATTTATTACAGGAGTTTTTTTCTGTAATTCATTCTTATACCTTTATCAAGTGATAAAGGTAGACTACTATAGGTTACAGTTGCTTTAACACCCACTAGATGTCACTAAAGAATAATATTCTAAGAAAAGCTTTGTTTTGTTTTTAACTTGTTTTTAAGATACATACTTTATTTTATAAATATATCATGTAAAATTTTTATTACTATCTGTTTTAATCTAGTTTATTTAGTGAGTGAATACACTGGAGGGGAAACTGCAGAAGCCCACTAATATAAAGGAAAAATAGCAAAAGGTTCAAAATATAATTATGCAGCCACAATTCACAAAATATTTAGCAAACATCACTCTTATGATTAAAAAGAGAACATATCATCAAGGATTGTGAAACATCACATAATGTGGCAGTAAAATATTATAGAATAAATCAGAAATCCTATACGTTTGGATAAGAAATAACGTCATGAGTTCTTAAATATACGGTACTGTGACTCCTTTTAGTTAGGAAAGTATCTTTTCCCCTCTTTTCTACAAGCTTGTGAATTCATGTAGTACAAAGCCTAATGTGCACAGCTGCATTTGAGATTTGCATACTTAGATATCTATCTATCTATCTATAGATATATATATATAGATGTAGATATTTTTTTTCTTTTTTCCTGGGTTCCTTAATCCCTTGAGAATGATTAGAGTTTAGTTTAAGCAGAGAAGACTGATCATTCATTAGTCTGTTTTCCTTCTGCCCATGAAGGGGTCATGTAAAGAACCTCACTCTTATTTCTCTTGTCTTAAATGGGGGCAGAAAAGGGGAAGGAAGGAACAAGTTTTTTTTCTACTCTTACCTGCTACTGAAAACAGGGGAGAGGCCAGGTGAGATTTCTTTCAGCCTGTGAGGAGGAAACATTTCCTTCCTTCCCTTCCCCTCAAAAGGAGCACTTCTTTCATACACTGCCCATCTGAAAATCAGATAGGGTTTGTTTTGCTGCCTTGATAACCGAGAGCAGAGGAAGTCCAGTAGAATAGTTCTCCGTAGCCTCTCCTTTTAGGCAGAGGCTGGCCTACTGATCTTTAGTCTAACATACAGACAGAGCAGGGGTTGAAGACAAACTAGAACTTCATTAAGCAGACTGAGCAACGGGAGTGATTGAGATTCAGTGGATATGCACATTCTCTGCAACAGAAATGGTTTTATATGGCCTGTTGAAGTGAACCCTTTGGGTGCAACGGGTAAAGTCCATTGTGTTAGGGCTGTGGTATAATTTATATCACCCATGTCACATACACTACATCACACTATGTGCCATGGTGGAGTCCTCTTAAATTAAGCAAACTGACCAGCCAAGCAAAATTGCAGACAGCGACTTTAGCACACCCACAGATAAATCCACACCATAGATGCTTGTATCAAAGTCTCCGGCAACATTGTTATTTAAGGCGTATATTTTAACTAGGAGTCCCTATAACTGAGGAATGAAGATGAGCCCTCCATCCTGTGCTACACTATATCTCTCCATGCTGAGATGATACACAAGTACCTTATTAAGGCCAAATCATGCTCCTTCTGTCTGCAGCTTCTCCACTGTCTGAGCCAGGGATAATCTGCCTCCACAGCATTTCTACCTGCTATGGGGAGAATAGTATGAAGGGTTAAAAACCATATGTGCAAGATAAGGACAATGGGCGCAGATGATGGTGCAGGAGGCTGTGGAGGGGGTGATCAGCATTATCCTCTTCCAATTTCATGCTGTAGAGTTAATACTGTTTTAAGGGTTAGACTCATGCTGATGTGGAGTTAGTGCAGAGGTATAGTGGACCATTCCAAGAGGACTTGGCATCTAGCAGATCCCTCAAAATCTTCAGATTCTGGGAATAATCTGTGATGTTCCCTTCCCTCTGTCTTTTGCCCCCTCAAGGAGTTCTTTACATGGAATGGGGTGACCTCCCCTCCCCATGGCTCATGTTGCACAGTGCTCAAATATTCACAGTGCATGAAAACTAGCAGAATCAGAAGAGTCAGCTCAGGTCACAGCATGCACTGGCCTGAATTTAAAATCTGGCATGGGTTGGTTTTGGTTGGTCTCTACTTGGATGTTTCAATATCCTGGTGAGGAATTTGTTAAATACCCCTAGAGCTTGATTTTTCAGGACTGATGAGAATCCACAAATCCAGATGAAGTTAATACAAACAGCAAGTGCTCAGCAACCCTATAAATCAGAGTATGAGTCTGAAAAAAAAATAAAATAAAACCCACATCTGGGTTTGAATCCTGATTGAAAATAAAATCAGAATTCAAGGTGCTCAGATTATTGTTACTGGTTGGGACTATTCTGTAGGAAGGAATAATTTATTCAGTTTGTTGCTGGTCAGCTTGGAGCATCTCATCATTTTGAATTTTAGCACTTTTATGGCCAGCTGTAACTTTAGAACAGGCACCATGCAGCAAAGGGGCCAGCAACGACAAAATTCTGTACCTCTTCCAGAACAAACAAGATGACCCTGCTAATGTATCAGAGGTTAACATCACATCTGCTGCTAAAAGGTACTGAATTAAATTTTACCATACAAGTTGCCCAAATGAGATTTTTACTTAAAATGCTGAACTACATTAAGCATTTTTTATTGTTTGTGTTTTAGTTTATTAAGCATAAAAACATCACAATTTCTAGCCAGGTTCCAATAAATAGCTAAGTCACACCACAACTAACTAAACAAAAACTGACTGAACTTTAAAAATCTTGCTAACTAGGACTGGCTGCAACTGTGCAAAAACTTTTGGCAAAAAAAGATAAATTTTGCTTCTTAAGCAAACTGGGAAAATGTGAACCCCAGGTTTCTTTCTTTCATTAACTCTTTTTATTCAATTCTAGCATCACTTGCCCAAAATAAATAATTCATTTTGTGTGGAATGTCTTTGATGTGCTTTTCAGAACTGCTGATCTAGTGATCTTAATGTGCAAGGCTTAAAGTTAGTCAATTCAATTGAATTTAAATACAGTTACACAGAATGCACATGCCATAGCCCAAATGCAGACATGGCAGAAAAGATCCAGGACGCCTAAAATCATAGCTGAAATTGTCATTTCTTGAGCAACACACCATGTAGTTTGACCTATTTTTTCCATCTCCCCTTATCCTTTTTCCAGTTTGAACTTACTTAAAAGGTAAGTAGACCAAAAGAAAATAAAATAGATAAAGCAGAAGACAAATAAAAGCATATAGGGCATGTCTAAACTTGCAAGTTAGTTTGAATTAAGGAGGCTTAATTTGAACTCACTTAGTGCCGGGCTACACTAGTCTTTTATTAGTTCGAACTAAGGAATTCCTTAATTTGAACTAATGAAAGCTTAGCTTGAATTAGTGAGACCTACCATTTAGTTTGAACTAAGCCCTTAGTTTGATCATTAGTTTGAACTAACAATGATGTAGACAAGGATTAACCCTTAGTTCAAACTTAATATGTTAGTTCGAATTAACAAAGTGGATTAATTTAAACTAACATTAGTTTGAACTAGTCCACATTATTCATTCAAACTAATAAGTTTGAGGTTAGTTCGAGCTAAACGAGAACTACTAGTTTGAATTAACAAATTCAAACTAACTTTTCCTAGTGTAGCCATAGCTTAAGATTCTAACTGGTTTTCTAAACTTTCTTAGAGAGGATTCCCTCAACATATCCAGATAAAATTTGAGATTCTGAAATTAAGGCAAATTCAGTTTACTCTCTCTTCTTTCCTCAGTGTGATGCTAAACTTTAACTGCATTAGTTACAGTGACCTGTTTAAACTCATCAGGGCCCCTGAGGAGATCATCCCTACCAAAACCATAGTAATTCTAGCCTGGGTGTACCACTGATTTGGGCTTTCACTGATCTTGCCTGTTTCAGTTAAGGTAAGCTACACCTTAACTGGAAACAATTTTATAAAGGGTAACTCTATTAGTCTAGTGCAGCAAAACAAATAAGGAGACCTGTGACACTTGAAGGACTAGCAAATGTATTTATAGCATAAGCTTTCATGGGTGTAATCCCACTTCATCAGATGCATGAAATGGAAACTGCAGCATGTTAAATGTATATATAAATGCAGAGAAGGGTGAGTCACATGGACTATTCAAACAATTCCAGAGAGTGTTCCAATAGTTTATTTCAGCAAATAAGAGATTTTTTTTTTTTTGATTCAAACAGTTTGGCTGTGGACTTTTCAGAACAGTAGCTGAGACTGTAAGAATGTTAAAAGAGGGAAAATTACCTTTCATAGTGAGTTAGTCATTCTAAAACATGGTAGTTTCCATTTTATGCATCTGATGAAGTAGGAATATATCCACCAAAGCTTATGCAATAAATAAAGTTGTTATTCTTAACACACACACACACACACACACACACACACACACACACACACACAGAGGACTTCTTGTTCATTTTGCTGAAACAAACTTAACACATCTATCCCCTTGGAAATCTAATTTAATAATTCCTTGGAATGATACTCCCTTGCTAAAGATATGGCATAGACACAAGATTTCTAACAAGTGGACCTCAATCTTAGGGGTGCCAAGGCCAGATTTCTCTGATCAGAAGATCTCTCTAGAATATGCATATCGGAGTCTTATTGAAAGAGTGCTGCTCTGAAACTATGGAGTCCCAGGAGTTCTGGGTAGGAAGCTTATTCAGATATGCACTTTCTTATAGGGAAATTATCCACAACCTTCTATGAAGCAGTCATCCTGAAGGATCATTCTCTACCTAGCAAGTGAAAGCATGACCCCAAAAGCTCTCCTCCACACTGGTGAAAATCCAGACTAACTCCATGACACTAGTGGAAGTACTTTGGTATAAGCAAGAAAATGGGAAGTTAATGCAACGAGGCATTTAGACAATGCCAGAGGCAGTAACTTGCAGTCTTATAAGAGAAGGGACTATCTGTGAAAAGGAGCATGCATATAAAGACAGGGACTGAACAGCCTCATGTCTGTGGTTCTGGCATCAGTAAATGAGCCTAGACTAAAAAAAAAAGAGTTAAAAGATTCCGATAGCTCACCATAGTGGAGTAATAAGGACTTAAGAAACATAATAGCTAACGAATGACCATTGTGTCATGCAAGTCACAGACCACACTCTGGCATGAGAGGGGAGAGCAGCAAACTACAGGGGAAATGTGACACTGATTTCCCCCATGATGGACAACAGAGGTGGAGTGGAATGTCCTTGTGGCTTATTGAAAGAAATGTGGAATAATAGGGAGAAAGAGAATGGTAGTGCTGGACAAGGAATGGATCCAGCAAAGGATAGTCTAGTATGACATTATCTGGCTAAGGAAAGTCACTTCTGATAGGAACTGACATGCTGAGATCACCAGTGAAGGAGATTAAAGGAGAAGCAGATCTGGAGAAAACATCTTGTCCATTTCCAAAGGGATAGCCGTGTTAGTCTAGTCCAGCAAAAAACAAACAAACAAACAAACAAACAAACAAACAAACAAACAAACAAACAAACAAGGAGTCATGTGGCACTTAAAGACTAACAGATTTATTTTTCGCATGAGCTTTCATGAGCGAAAATCCCACTTCGTCATATGCTTCGAAGTTCACCCATCCTGAAAGCTTCTGATGAAGCAGGATTTTCTCCCGCGAAAGCTCATGCAAAAAATAAATCCGTTAGTCTTTAAGTGCCACCAGACTCCTTGTTTTTTTCCCTTTTTTTTTTTCCCCCTGGAGAAAGCAGCCAGTATCCCCCTGTTCAGTAGGAGCCCGAGCTATGGATGGAGGGACACCAGGACAGACACTGTTGCACTTTTATACTACCCTGATGACAATGGAATCTACTGATATTTGTGTTACCCTAAAAAGAAGAATACCTTTCTTGATGAATGGGGGGACCAGAATGACTCTTACTGAAATCTACTGTAGAAGGAACTAGACCATCAGGAAATGGATGTTGTTTGTGCAGAGTGGCGCTTAATTACTCTTTATGGAGTCCTATGCAGTAAACATACCAGGGTGGAGGGAAAGAGCATAGACAAACTAAACATGCAGGATCCCTCAGATTTTGTGAATCTTCTTTTCTAGCCTTCTACAGGGAAGTGGCATAATAGACTATGAATGCTACTTCAAGCCATGGGGATAGGGCAGGAGGGAGAGAATTCCTCCACTCCAGAAGATGCCATAGTCATAGCCCTGTCTCCTTGTGAAGGGCTTAGAATTTTTCCCTTAGGCATGATTTCTGATGACACAGAATGTTTACAACTATTGCCATTTATGTTGACATATAAGCAAATAAAGCAGAGTGGCTTTAAGTTTCAAAACACTCATCATGCTAAACTGTGGATGACAGAAAAAAAGCTGTATAAAGACATTCTCTTGTCCTTTTTTAAATTGCCTTTCTATAAATCACTGGAATATTTAAGCTATGGCATCTGGTTTGTATCAGTTTAAGTGACTGAGGTTGGAAAAGGCAGTTTAAAAATAAACCCTACAAATATGCCAAAAAACTATAAGGAATCAGGCCAAAGACACTATAGAATTGCTGGATCTCCCAAAGAGCTGAACAGCATTGTATCATCCACAGCAATTAGTTTCATCAAGCAATAAACCTTTCCCCAGTAATATGGTGTACAGTGAATTATACCGGGAATACAGCTTTTGAACTTGACAGGTTGACAGATATGGTGTGAAAATGAAACCCATTAATGTTTTAAGTGTGGTGGGGGGACACATCTACTTCAACTTCCTACACTTCAGTCTTATTTAAAATTTTATATATGAAGTAGTATTATGTATGTACAATTAATATAACTTGACATAGCAATTTAGAAAAAATTAAAAGAGATAAGGTGTGATACATGCAGCTGATTTCCTCCATATATAATGTAACAATGCCCAGGCAGTTAGGATGGCTGCCTGCCTACAATACAAATACAGAATTAAAAAACAAAAAAGAAAAAAAAAAAAAAAAGAAAAGAAAGGCCCAATTTTGCATTTCATTACATTGGTGTAAATCTAGAGTAACTCCATGAACACTGATGGAAGTACTCTGGTGCAACCAAAAGCAGAAATGCTCAAATTCCCAGTGAAATTTACAAAATAAAGAATTACAGTAGATCATGTAATGACGCTGTGAATTCCATGTCTTTCAAATCTTCAGAAGATATAAGGGTCACTATCTGCTTTGTTAGTGCCAACACCACCAAGGAGAGGAATCAACTTCAAAAACTCAGCAAAAACAGTATAAAACAACCTGTTTCTCTTTCAGGCTATCACTGCCTGAAAGCCAAAGATTCATGAAAAAGTTAACTGAGGTTGTGGGCCAGCTATCTAGTGACACCAAGTACCTATCATGGATAGGCATCTTTAACAGTCTGTTTTCCAGCGATTTGGGTTGCCCATTTGGGAAAGACAATAGTCTTATTTTTCCTTTGTATGGTGACCAGATAGTAAGTGTGAAAAAATCAGGATTTTTTTTTTCCAGGAAGCAGAGAGCACAGTTGTGTCTATAAAAAAGAGCCCCTAGTATCAGAACTTCTGGTCATTCTATCCTTTTCAAGTTCTAGGTGTGTTATTGACATAAAATGAAACTAAGCGTGCAAGGCTTTTGAACTGTACTTAGTTTGTACAGTGTGTCATAAATGTAGATGGTTATGTTATATAGCAGGCATGGCCAAACTGCGGCTCAGGAGCCACATGTAGCTATTGAATGAGAAAGTGCAGCTTGCTGAAGAAAAAAAAATAGGAGTCGTGTGGCATTTAAAGACTAAGGCTATGTCCACACATACACCGTTATTTTGAAATAACCCATTTCAAAATGAGTTATTTCGAAATAAAATCCTTATTTTGAAATATGTTAATTTGAATTAAAAGTTTGTTAATTCAAATTAAGGGAAAGCCTGCTTTCGAAACAGCTGTTATTTCAAAATGGTTATTTCGAAATAAGGCCGTTTGGACATGTTTCGAAACAACGCCCATTGTTTTGAAACAACGTGTCCGAATGCCGTTGTTTGAAACAGCCATTTCAGAACAACGACTATTTCAATATTGAAGCAGGTTTAACAGTTTCAAAACAACAACTGTTGTTTTGAAACAACTGGTCCTGTTGTTTTGAAACAATGGTATGTCGTGTGGACATGAGAATTTTTATTTCGAAACAACCTCTGGAAATTGCTGAAGAAAACTAGAGGAAAGTAGCCCCAGCCTAGGAATTTTAAATCTCCTGCCCTGAGCATGATCGGAGCATGCTCGGGGGGAGCCCCAGCCTGTGCCTTGCCACCAGAGCAGCCATATTGGATGCTAAGCCAGGGCAGGGCTTAAAGCAAAGGGAGTGAGCCCCAGCCTGTGTCTAGTGACAAGATCAGCCAAGTAATGGGGCCCTGGGGAGTTGGGGGTCAGCCTGGAGGAGCCAGCATCAGGGCTTGGGAGATAGGAAGGGGGTTGGGACGGTGGGGAGAAGCGGTGGTATGGTTGGGGTGGTAGGAAAAAGCTAAGTTTTTACTGTGCAGGTAGGCCTAGTTTTCATGGTAAACTTAAGTAATTATCCGATATTAGTAGGATCAATTTTTGCCCTCTTTTTATGATATAATTAAAGTGTACAATGAATTTTAAACTTAGTAATTCTGGAGTAGGTAAAACATGGCTATATGACTCAGTGCAACTCTTAAATGTTTAATAATCAACTTGTGTGGCTCTTAAGTTCCACAAGTTTGGCCACCCATGTATAGTTTGGAGTGTTTGTTAAATCCTGACTCTAAGATTTATTCACTGGGAAATAGATACCAAGGGTTGACTAGTATATATTCATTGGAAAGGAAACCTGGTTAACAGGCACTAGGGAGACCCTTTTCTGACCCTAGTCAATGAAAAATCTAAAGAAGTCACCTTCCCAAGTTTGTTTGCTGTGTTTGTGTGATTTCATTCTGAAAACCAGAATCCATTATGTCAACCACTTTTCTAATTTATTTAGCCAAATCATAGTTTTTGCCTTCTTAAATATTACTTTATAAATTGCTATTGCTAGGGATATTTAATAAACTTGATAAAACATGTTAATCTCATTTAGCAAAAAAAAAAAAAAAATTGAGGCATTCCGTGGCACTTATAAAGCCTAACAAATTTACTTATCACATGAGCTTTTGTGGGTAAAATCCCACTTAATCTGATAGTTTATTGGATAAATAAATTTGTCAATTTTAGAAGTGCCACAGGGGTCATTGTGTGTTTTTTCTATAAAACCTATTTCAACTTGATTTCTTCTTCTTTCAGTAAGCAATCAAACTTAAAAGAACACTTAGAAAGGTGACATAGCTATCCAGCTAAACAGATGCTTCACTGAAGTGTTTAGTAAGAATTAAATATCCCAGTATCTTCAGTAAAAAACAGAGCTACAGATGCAAATGCATTTTTGAACAAAAGATGTGAAAAACTGACTTGACGAACTTTACAGTTCTGAGCTACATCTAAGCAAATTAATAAATTACAATCAAAATACTCTGAATTTTAAAGGCTTTCTTTTTACATCACAGTGAAAGAAAATGAACCAGGAGTCCAGTGGTGTTTTTATTAATGATTAAAAAATGTATTTATCACATGAGCTTTAGTGGGAGAAAATACCACTTTGTCAGCACTTGACGAACAAAAGAGAAACAAGCAAAAAAAGGGAAACAAAAGAGGGTGCAAGTCCAAATTTTAAAACATCCTGATAAAGTAACCTATACAACTGGATGTGGAACCTTAATGGTGTCTTCCTCCTCTGCATATATTTTGCAATATAGTGTTTAGATACTGAGCTGTAAATCTAGCATTTTAGTGATTGAAGTAAACAAGAATATTTGTGCTGTCTGTTTTTTAGCTTTTTGGGGTTTTTTTTCCCCTCCTACTTTTCTTCACCCCCATTTTCTGGCCCTGTGACTTCGCACCCTGGGCAGTTCCCCTGCTCTACTTAATTACATTATCAAGAACTTCTTTCCAAAACAAAATACACAATATTTTTATAACTTAAACAGAAGTATAATATCTTATTGTACTAGATATTAAACTCTATACGTCAGATGAACCGAGTCCATCAAAATTAACTGAAGAACCAGTACACAGTAAGTAATATTTAGCTAGTATGCTATTTTGAGTCTTAACTGGTGTAAACCCGTTTATTGCTACTGACCTCAGTGAAGCCACATCCCTTTTACATGAGCCTAAAAGCTAGCTTTAAATGTATAATATAGAGACACTGCAGAGGGGCACAGGTGGTATTGCTGAATGCATATACTATCGTAACCCTTCTACCAGGGCAGGCTGGCAGAACAAGGAAGGGATTCTATACCTAGGGGTTTTCCAATAATGTAGCACCACCAACTGGCTCGACCCCCACCCAGATTTCTGGGAAATCCTGCAGTATTCCCTGGGAACCCCAAAGGAGTAGGGCTTCCACACTCATAAGCACGAGTCTGAGTATAGTAAACAAAACTTTTAATAGAAGTAAAACAGCGTAAAAGGCCAAATAACAGAAATCAATGATGATCTAGCAAATCAGTACAGAGCAAAGTTCCCAACGACCCACACCACATAACAACGTACAAGACTTAATGGCAAAACCAGCACTGATCTGGGGAATCAGCACTAACTAGGCTCCCAACCAACCCAAGGGAACATAGAGAGTGTCTTTTGTGCCAATGGTCCGCCGGCACCGTCTACGGGCCACTCACTCCATCCAACAGCACTGTCCCTTGGCTCCACCCGCTGTCCACCAACTCCACCCCCTGATCACTCAAGCCACCCAGCTCGCCGCTCTCACCATCTACCAGCTCCGCCCAACAGTCACTCACACTGCCCAGTTCGCCACTGGTAGTTCTCGCCATCCACTGGCTCCTTCATCTGCTGCTTCCCTTCACAGAGAGGATTTTCTCTATCTCTAGTGATGTTAGCAGAGAGAGAGAGAGAGAGAGAGAGAGAGAGAGAGAGAGAGAGTTTGCTTCTCTCTCTAGTAATGCTAGTTCTTAACTTTAAGTACCTACAAACAGCTACCTCTATTTGAATGACAAAGGCCTTAGAAGAAGCCTAGCCAGAGCTACCATTAGACAGGGGAAGTGATACAAGGAGAGGTAGAATTAGCCTCAAACCCCCACCCTTGTCTTTTTTTCACTTCTTTTAGGCTGAAACATACAGTAGCCTCTCTTACAAATCTTTTTTTTTTTTTTTTAAACTAAGGGTGGCTTTTACCCTTTAACTAACCCAGACAGATTTGAAACAAACAGAGAGTAGCAATTCACAGAAAGACAGTATTTTATATTTCCCCTCAGTAGAATTACAGATATTGATGGATTTGTGATCAAATAAACTCAAATACCATTACTATATGCTGATGTGTTCTTTGTACTTATGCGCACACAAAATCCGTGCAGATTAAATACCCCCCCACCCAGAAGCTGTTAGCTGTAAGCCTGCCTTACACTATTAAAAATTACAGCTAAGTTATTTTCATAGTTAGTTTCTTGTATCTGAAACTGCATACGATAGATTTCTATCATATCATTGCTGAGGAATCTGGCCTGACTACAAAGCAATTTTAACCATTATAAATCAAACAAGCTTGCTAGCATATAATGCTTAAAATCATAGCATATTAAAGTTCCAAGGAACCTCAGGATGTCATCTAGTTTAACCCCCTACTGACAGCAGGACCATCCACAACTCAATCATCCCAACCAAGGACTTTATTAAGTGGTCCTTAAAAACCTCCAAAGATGGTTATTCCATCTCCTCCCTAGGTAACCCATTTCAGTGCTTCACTACGCTCTTAGTGAAAATGTTTTCCTAATATCCAATATAGACTACTCCCACTGCAATTTGATATCATTTGTCCTTGTTCTGTTATCTGCCACCACTGAAGAGCAGCATAGTTCCTCCTTTCCTGGAACCCTACTTCAGGGAGTCAAAGTCCATTATGAAATCCCTCTTCACTCTTCTCTTCTGCAGACTAAACAAATCCAGTTCCCTCAGCCTCTGCTCATGAGTAATGTGCTCCAGCCACATAACCATTTTGGTACCCTCCACTGAACTATCTACAGTTTATTTACATCCTTTCAGCAGCAATAGGCCCATAATTGGACACAATACTTCAAACATGGCCTCACTGGCACCAAAGAGATGGAAATAATCGCTTTCTTTGATCTTCTGGCAATGCCTATACTAATGCAGCCCACTATGTTCCTAACCTTTTTAGAAATAACGACACACTCTTGAATCATATCCAGCTTCTTGTCCACTGTAAACCAAATGTTTGTTTGTTTGTTTGTTTGTTTTTTCTCTTCAGAATTGCTGCTAAGCCAGTCAGTTCCCAGTCTGTAGCAGTGCATGGGATTCTTACATCCTAAGTGCAGCATTCTGCATGTGTTCTTGCTGAACCTCACTGGATTTATTTTGGCCCAGTTTTCCAGTTTGTCTAGGACACACTGCATCCTATGCTTACACTTCAGCATACCTACCACTCCCCCCAGCTTAGTCTCATGTGCAAACTTTCTGAGAGTACAATCCACTTCTTCGTCCAGATCATTAATGAAGATGTGGAACAAAAGTAGCCTCAAGACTGAGACTCCTAAGGCACTGTGCTTGATATCGGCTTTCAACTGGTGATCAAGCCATTGATCACTACCCATTGAACCCAATGATCTAGCCAGCTCGCTGTCTAGCTTATAGCCTTTCATCTAACCCATACTTCTTTAGTTTGCTGATATGCATACTGCGGAAGACCGTATCAACAACCTTGCTAAAATCATGATATATCACATCAACTGTTTTCTCCACATATACTGATGCAGTCATCTCACCAATCAGGCAATCAGACTGATCAGGCATGACTTGCCCATGGTTAATCTGTGCTAACTGCTCCTGATCATGTTACTCTCTTCTAAGTACCTCAAAATCATCTTCAAATCTATACTCACCCACAACTCATTCATATTTGAAGATGAATTATATCTTCAAGTCAGCAGCATTGACCGAAACCCTACCGACCACTACAGTTACTTGCATCCCTCAAACTTTCATTGAGGACATACCACGTGTCTACAGCCAAGCTCTAAGATAGCCTCATTAGCTCTGGTTCCTCAGACAGAGACAGACACCTTCAGGGTCTCTATCAAACATTCTTAAAACTACAATACCCATGTGGAGAAATGAGGAAACAGACTGACAAAGCCAGACAGGAACTCAAAAGTCAACTAGTAAAGGACAAGCCCAAGAAAGAAAACAATGGAAGGCAACTGGTCATCACCTACCAACTCCAAGTCAAACCTCTACAGCACATTACCAAGGATCTACAGCACATCATACAAGATGATCCCTTATTCTCTCATGCCTTCAGAGGCAGACTTCTCACCTACAGACAAGTTTCCGACCTTAAGCAGATGCTCACCAACAACTACAGACCAAACAATAGAAACATTAAGGCACACACATGTATCTTTGCAACAAACTCCATTGCCAATTTGCCCACATATCTGCACAAATGACACTATCATACGACCTAATCAAACTAGCTATCCCATCAAGGGCTCATTCACCAGTAATTATATATGCCATCATGTACCAACAATGCATTGGAGAAAATGGACAGTCTCTCCGCAAAAGAAAAAAAAAATGGACACAAATCTAACATCAGAAAGAACATTAAAATATCAATGGGGAAAATTTCTATCTCCCTGCTCCTTGAAAGATATGTTAATTGCAGTACTTAAACAGGTTAACTACAAATCAAAGTTTCAAAGAGAACTACAGAGTTAGAATTCATATACAAATTTTATACCTTTATTTTCAGTTTGAGCAGAAACATCAGTTGGCTTTCTTAATACAAAAGGTGATTTTGCCCTCTCTCTACCTCCCATCCTCCTAATATGTTGTTCCACACTGTTTGACTCTAAACGACTGCTTTGATTTGTTGAAATAGTCGGACCTAATCTTATGATTTATACTTCCTTGCATTTATTCTTCCTCCCATTCTGTAATTTCTCCATTTTCAAGCATCTGATGAAGTGGGATTTCTCCCTTAAAAGCTCATGCAACAAATAAATTTGTTAGTCTTTAAATGTGCCACAAAACTCCTTGTTTGTTTTCCATCAATATATGCTCTTTCACATCTTCCACCTGTCTTGTTACTTGAATTATAAATTCATCTAGCCAAGGACTGTCTCTTACTATTCACAACACCCAGCTTTATGGGACCTCAGTTTTAAGTGCTATACAAATCAATAATTAAGTTTCAGACAGTTATGTTCTTATGAACACACAATATTAAGATGCCTTTCATCAATAGCTATAGCAGTTGGTGCTAGAATAAACTAAGTGTCTGGTGGCAGTTTTAAAGACTAATACATTTATTTACTTGTTGTTATTAGCATGATTTTATGGAAGAATGATGAGAAACACCAGTTTGGTTTTCTTTTTAATTACTGATCTTTCCTGGACTATTTATCAAATCATAGGGCTGGAAAAGACCTTGTGAGATCATCAAGTCCAACCCCCCTAGGAATTGAACCCAAGACCTTCTGTATGTTAAGCAGAGGTGCTAGCCACTACACTATTTTCAGGGCTCTACTCAACCTTTAAGTAAATATTCACTTTAGTTCTTAATTCAACCTGCTTGTGCGCGTTTCAGTAATTATAGTGAAAGAAACAGTGCTGTAAAATGCTCTCAACCTGAAAGTTAAAATATTTTGAGCAATCAACAAACAGATACTTTGTTGCACATTTGCAAGTGTCTGTTTACTATTCACATGCATGACCACTACATGTTTAACATGATAAGAAGAAACCAGAGAGAAATCTAGATTTTATGTTCCTGATACATTGGCATTACTTTTAGTTTCCTAGCACCAAGCATTCTACATATTGTACATGAAGATATGGAGTAACTTTAACATAAATAATCTCAATGATGATCAACAGAAAAAATACTGGAGAAAAATCACATTTCTCATGAAAAGAAAACAGAACCTTCATCTTTCTTCAAGAAATAATCCTCTTTTGCTCAAGGGGATTGACTTTTAGAGGTCATCATGAGTTTAATGACTAAATCAATATGGACATTTCAGAGACTTAATAGAACTGATTGTGAAACATTATCTACATTTTGAAAAGCATCTTCAGCGATCCCCATGATTCTAGAGCACATTAAAAAAAAAAAACTTGGATATATGTGGCAGAGGGGGGTAAGCCAATGAGCCAGCAAAGCCTTGGACATAGGGAATTAAGCAACAGTTGAAGTTGCTGAATAGAACAAGCCAGGCCCATGCCTAATAAAACATGCCCCCGCCCCCTCCCTGCAGCTAGAGGAAGCATACAAACCACCTAGGGAGAAATCAGAAGAAGGTGTGGCCAAAAAGGAATGTAGGAGTCATATGTTTGGGTTGTAACTCAGATTCTCAAGGTTTAGAATTTTCCTCAAAGCAGATTGGCAAAGGCTCTAGGGTTTTTTTGCCTTCATTTGTAGCATAGGGTACAGCTCCCTTACTCATGGATTTTCTGTACCTTGAAGTCTTTAAACAATGATTTTAGGACTTTTGTAACTCAGTCATAAGTTAGCAGCTGATTACAGAAATGGGTGGGTGACATTTTATGGCTTGCATTTTGCAGGAGGTCAGACAAGATGATCATATTATTCCCTTTCATACCTTAATATTTATGAGTGTAGAAACCCTGCTACTGAGTTTCCATCCTGGCCAGCTCAGGGCCAAGTGGGCCTGTTTCAGGAGTGTAGTTTGTATTGGTACACTGTGAATAAACAAGCATTGGTGGTTGCACCAGGTGATGCCTCTGAGCCTGCTTAATGAATGTCTTCTACTTATCAATCTAAGAATGGTTAATATTGTAACTAATGGATAAAGAGAGTCGAGAATGCATCTTAGGTAATTAAAGCAGAACAGATTAACTATACCAAACATGAATATCTCTCCATAGGCTTATTGTTTTAATACACTATGCAATAATATAGAATAAGTGTTCAATGTCTCTGAGTGCATAATCAAAGTTTATTTTGTGAAGGTTTATGAAACACAGTCTAAGATTAGTTTATGACTGGCATACCAAATTAATTATTTCCAGGGAACTCACAAAGTAAATGAATCTTCTTATTACATGCTAGTTTACTCAACTCCATTAACTAAAGTTTTCAGATGTGACTGTTCCCAGAAAATCCATCACCAGACTATATGACCTCTTGAGGTCTCTTTCTTTCCTACAGTTCCATAAATCTTTAGGACTACTGGTTTTGTTCTGCTTCTTGACATGAGCCACTACAGTTTCTCTAATGTCCATTTTACTGATTAACAGTCATGAAAATGAAAAGGTGGGAATATTTAGGGAAAAACTCTATCAGCTTATTTTGAAATGCATTGTAATAAATAATGCTCAAATGTTAAGGAGTGTACAATATTGTTTGGGACTTTTTCTTCCTTATGTAAATAATTAAAGCAATGCAATCAACCTTTCTTAGTTCTGCCATACCAAGTAACTGTGTTATGCCAAATGAAGATGGAGTGGACACCTTGGTCAGAAAGGCTATGTCTATATGAGCAAATTAGTCTGGATTAAGAAGGTTTAATCCAGACTAATTTGCTCCCTGTGTACACTAGGCTTTACCTAGTTCAAACTAAAAAATAAATAAATAAATAAATAAAAATTAAGCACTTAGTTCAAACTTACTTAGAACTTTAGTTTTAACTAGCATGATGTAGTCATGCTAATTCGAACGATAGAAGTTTGAACTAATCAGTTAGTTTGAACTAGCTGTGCTTTTTTAGTTTGAACTAAAAAGTTTGTTCATACTAAAAAAAAATGTGGCTCATTCAAACTAAAAAGTTAGTTTGAACTAAAAGAAAGTGGTTAGTTCAAACTAACTGGACACTGCTTAGTTTGGACAAAGCAAGTCCAAACTAAGCTTTTAGATGTAGACATAACTAAAAAGAATAATAATAAATTATATATTGTCCTAATCTGTATTGACAGAACTCTAGTTAGCTAATGTATTGGCTTTAGAATCCATGATACTTGATATTTGACCGTAGTCTCATCAATTCCTGCTGATTCAGAGCCTAATGCTCCAGTACTTATTAAATCATATCTGCTTTTAATTTTACAGGAAATCTTCCTTGATTAAGTACTATAGTACTGCATTCTGAGTCAGCAGGATCTATACAAAGGAACTGAGAAAATAGTGGAAGACAAGAATTTTGAACTGGCATCTATGCATTGCAATGAATTGTTGAACATTTGACAGTAGAACATGGATAAACCCAAGATATATAGTCATGCAAATTTATAGACAATGGGTTCTCAGAAAAATTCCCACAGTAAACGGTTTGCCACTGCAAAAATATAAACCAACAGAGAGATGTTCTGCTTCCTCATAAAACTACTAGAACCCTCTACTTTCCTTAGCTCAAAAAAGCTCTCCAACATAAGACAACCATCATCCGTCCATACATTTTTTCCCTACCATAGATGGTGACAGGGCATTAGCACTGGGGTGATGCTCTACTAACTCCTAATGAACAACCAATCCTGCTCATCCCCTTACAGGAAAGATTTAAATGTTCATTTAAGAAGAATTTTAATAATCAATGTAAACAGCACTTCTACCAGTAGATGGTGCTCTATATTTATCTTAGTGTTAAGTTATCATCTTGTTTTGATATTGTTATTTTGTTGGTTCAGAGGAGTGGCTGCATTAGAAGGAAGTTAAATCTTGCTTGTGTTTGCTGGAGTTGTCATTTGCAGCATTGCAATAAATCCTTTGATTGCTTTGAAGCAAATACTCCAGTAGTTTATGTTATCTCTTATAATTTAAAGCATACTGCATATGGCTATACCTTTCTCCAGTACTATCATGTATTTTTATATTCCCTTTTTGGACATGTTCCTGTTTCATTGGTAAATAGAGAATCCTATAATATATGGATCTGTCTAATCCATTGTGCATTGCGCTATTTGTTTTATCTAGTGCTAGCTGTTCTGCTGGGCACTGAGACTAAATTGTTGACATGCAGAAAATCTTTTAAAAATTCTTTATTTGTTAATATATTATTTTCAGTCTTATGTTGTAAACAATATTTAAGGCTTTTCTCCCCACCCCGCCATCCTTTACTGTTCAGTGGTAAAGCTTTCTCCTTCACCTTTGCAAGGACTTTATAAATGTCTGTATTTAAATTTCCACTTTCATTATTTGCAAATCAAAACCAGATGTATGTCATTGTTTGATTTGTTTTCCATTGAAACTGAAAGTATGAAGCAGTTTAAATAAACATTAAAAGTATTTATGGTACAGGTAATAATTTTGACATCCAGAGTCCTTGATACACAATTCCAAGGTGAATATTAATAAAAGCAGAAGATTGCAGATATAAAAGAGAATAATTATTTAGAAATAATAGATACAAATATTTATCTTTTAATTAACTAATAATAATCAACGACCAGATTTTTCCCTTGAGAAATAATGACTGATTTGCCTGAAATACTTTATAACCTGTGTCAAGGACTCTACTGCCATTATAAAGTAAAAATTAGTGAGGAAAAACATATGGATTTTATTCCTTCTGGATAATTCACTTGCAGTCCGTATGGAAAGGGCATTTACAGAATTAATACCCTGAAAACTGGCCAATGAGATTGACCGGCTGACTCATCCCTCAAGATTCCACACAACTACTAATATTAAAGGGGAAACATCCTGAATGTTTGCCATATATTATTAAAATGTAAGATATCATTCTAGTGTCAAAGTGTGACACACAAATAATTTCCAAATGCCTTGAAAATGGAAACAAATTGTTGTGCTTTCTGGATCATTAAGCAATATGATGCCATTAGTTCACTTGTTAGACAAAAGTACCACAGCTAGTGAATAAAATGATGTGATGTAGAGTAATTAAAATAATGATAGTAAGTGGTCACTAGAAGTTTGTCTAATAGTTGTTCATCTTGAAGTATAAAGTAGAAATATCATTTAGCAAATATTGGTTATATCTCTGCCACTCAGCAACACCTTTGAGATGTAAGCAAAGCAAGGTCAGTACATTAGTAATGAACAATGGAATTAGAACACATAAAATCTGAGGCAAAATTGGCCTCTGTTCCCTGACGGAGAAATAACATACTTTTTTTTTTTTTTTATTATTTGCACTTAAGAAAACTAAGAGGATTGGTTTATTATTTCAATTCAACTAACATGATAGACTTTCTACATTTTAGATTTAAAAATCAAAATCAAAAACAAAAACAAACCTTCCATCTTTGTATGTCAGTCACTTGGTGATGCCCTCAATTCTTTGCAAACACCCAGGATTTTTAATTCTGTTTGTACATAACTGTTTTAAAAAGTATTAATCCTTGTGGTCACCAAAGTGATTTTCACCACTCCTGCTATAAAATATATTAGGAGGAAACAGGAGATAATTGTGATATTTTTAAACATATCTATCCAGCTATCTAGATGAGCTAGAGCATGGTGCACCACATATAAACTATAATATTCCAGACAGTCTTGATTGAATCAAGTAACAAAAGAGTGAGGCTCTGAGAATGATTGGAATTCGCCCATAAGTAATGTCTGGGGTTTTCGTCTGTGTTTTTGCTTTTGCTTTTGCTTTTGCGTGTGCGTGTGCGTGTGCGTGTGAGAAAGAGAGAGAGAGAGACAGGAAGGTTTTAAGAGGCACAGAACAGATGATGAATTATTTGATGAATTTTGCAAGCTTGTTCAAACAAAAACAAACAAACAAACAAACAAACAAACATTCTCCAGAATAAAACCTTGTAATACTGAAAGTAAAACAGAAGAACAAAATAAGCAACTTCTAATTTACTGATTAGTCAGGCTTAATGTTCTTCTTTATTTACCATTTGATGTAAATGAATAATAAGACACTAACCAATTTAACTGCTTTTGCGGTATCCAGTATATTGCACGATTCTGACCAGGTCAGTCTAATTGTACTAAAAGTATAATTTATGGTTCAGCTGTTTGGGCTTGAATCCAGGTCTTTTGAAAATGGACAAAACTGTAAATTCAACTATCAAGACTTCTATGAGTTATCTTGCACAATTTCTTACCATGTTAATGCAATAAACTGTGGTATAACCTCATTCACAGATTGGGGGGTAGATATATGGGTGTCTAATTTTGAATGTTATAAAAGACAGGAAAAATAGTGAAATATATTTCGGGGGGGCAGCTATGTTAGTCTGTTTCAGCAAAACAAAACAAGGGGTACGTCTACACTGGAGTGTTAGATCAACTTAAGGAAAATTTAGTCAACCTACAGACTTCTGCGGCCACACTGGGCTTTTATTAAGTTGACTTAAGTGCTTCCTTAAATTGACTTAATAACACTACCTCTTAAAGTTGACCTAACACTTAAGTCAACCTTATTAAGTCAATTTAAGCCAATGTATACAAGGAAAGTCCTTAAGTCTACCTAACTGGCCACCAGGCCCCCACCCAGAGTTCCTGACCGCAAGAGATAGCTATTCACAACATACCACTCTTTCATCAACCTACCACCTTCCAGTGTGGATGCAGGCAGTTGACAGGAATTTTCAGCGTGGACTCTCCAAATCGCCTTAACATGTTAAACTTAAAGTTGACTTAAAGTTTACTTTGGTAGGTCAACTTAACATTGCCTCCAGTGTAGACATACCCAAGGAGTTGTCTGTCATCTTAAAGATTAATAAATCGATTTAGGATAAGTTTTTGTGGGTTAGAACCTACTTTTTCAAATGAATGAAATATATTTTCACTTTTATTACTTGCACATTAAAATGTCTACTTTATCACCTTGTTTATCTATTTACACCTGTGACCACTTCATTTAGAATCAGTTCTGTAAGCTAGGAAATTCAGAGGTTGCATAACTTCTCAGAATCATTTTTCAGTTTTGTCTTTATATAATTCCATTTCTTTGTTGGGAATTAAATCAAATTTCCATTGAAATTGCAACAGCATCAGCATCAGCTGGCAATTAATCTAGCACATTAAAAACTCATTCCATGGTTTGCTAAAGTTTAATGCCTCTCTATAGAGAACTTTTTTTCCCAAGAAACTCTTCAAAGTCCTCATATACCATGGTGATGAATGCAACTGAAGAATTAGAAACTTTACACAACAAAAGATTTTAATACACCTATCAGTTATGTTAACCAGATATCATAAAAATATTTACATTTTCTGTGTCTCTTTTCCATAAGTATTCATAGTGAATAAAGGGATGTAATTCTGAGGACTAATTGAAATAGTCCAGTGCTGCTAGTTTCTCCCTACATTGGTTTGCTGTGTGTACTTTCTCATATGATTGTTCAGTGTAAATCTTTGATAAATAATCTTTGACTAAATACATATCAGTTGAATCAGTTATCTAACAGCTTATACCATTATTAGTATTAAAATTGAAACAACACCCTGTACAACTGACTTGTTCTTATTATTTACAACTCTACCAATCACTGTGTCATCTGAAAACATAGATAGTCGCATCCTCTCCCTGCCTAAATAACTTCATAACCAGTGATTTTTTTTTTTTGGTAGATTTCTGAAGACATTGACTATCCCTAAGCCAAGATAGATCTTTCTGAGACACTATTAAAAATGCCCCCTGACAGCAGTGACTTGTTTCAAAATAACTGTTGCCTGAAACTGCTATTTTGCTTTGAGCTTTTTTCCTTAATTCAAATTTAAAAACTGTTAATTCAAATTAAGTTATTTTGAAATAAGGCATTATTTCGTTACAAGTTGTTTCACTACAACTTGTATAGAAATAATGCCTGTGTGTGAACACAGCTTAAGAGCCTAGGTTTCTTGTGAAAATAAACAAATATGGAAATGATTTATGAGCTTTTGAAAATGTTACCCTAAATACAGTATGTTTTTTTGTTACTCTTGTTAACAAAACTTGTAATTTTTTAAAAATGCACATGAAGATTCACAAATCCCCCCTCCAAACCTTGCTGATTGCTACTAATTATAGAATCATAAAATCAAAGGACTGGAAGGGACTTTGAGACATCATCCAATTTATACCCCAGCACTTGTGGGTGAAATAAGTATTAGATAGACCATCCCTGACAGCCATTTATCTAACTTGCTCTTAAAAAATCTCTAATGATGGAAATTACTCAACCTCCCTAGTTAATTTATTTCAGTGCTCAAGTACCTTGCCATTTAGGAAGCTTTTCCTAATCCTTTGTGCAATTCAAGCCAATTTTCTCTTGTCGTATCCTCAGAGTTTAATGAGAACAATTTATCTCCCTCATCTTTGATACAACCTTTCATGTACGTGAAACCTCTTATCCTGCCCCACCCATCTTTTCTTTTCCAGAAAAAACAAACTAAATTTTAAAAAATCTCTTCGATAGGTCATGTGTTGTAGACCACTAATCATTTTTGCTGCTTTTCTCTGGACTTTCTCTAGTTTGTCCATATCTTTCCTGAAATGTGGCACACACAACTGAACACAATACTCCAGTTAAGGCCTAATCAACAAGAATTACTTCTTACATTCAGATTGCAACTACTGATAATACACCCCAGAATTATGTTTGCTTTTTTTTTTTCAACAGTCTTACGTTGTGAACGTCTTTATCTGATGATCCACTATGACTCAAGCATCCCTTTCTACAGTAATCCTTCCTAAGCAGTTATTTCACTTTTTGTATGTGTGCGGATGATTGTTCCTTCCCATGTGGCGTATTTTACATTTGTCGGTATTGAATTTTATCTTGCTTACTTCAGACCATTTCTCCAATTTGTCCAGATCATTTTGATTTTTAAACCTATCCTCCAAAGCATGTGCAATCCCTCCCAGCTTGGTACTATCTGCAAACTTTAATTATACTCTCTATGCCATTATCTGATTTTTTTAATGAAGATATGGAATAAAACCAGACCCAGAACTGATCCCTGTGGTACCCTGCTCATTATGTCCTTCCTTCTTGACTTGATACATCATTCCCAGTTTGACTGTCCAAACTGATAACCACTCTCTGGGAATGATTTTTCAAACAGCTATGTGTCCACCCTTCTGTAGCTCGAACGAGATTGCATTTCCCTAGTTTGTTTATCAGAAGGTCAAGTGAAACAATATTGAAACCTTACTAGAGTGAAGGTATACCGTATCTACCATTTACCCCTTAGCCGTAAGGCTTGTTATTCTGTCAAAGAAAGCTATCAGGTTGATTTGACACAGTTCTTAACAAATCCATTTTGAATGTTACTGTTCTAGGTATTTGCAAATTGATTGCTTAATTATTTGCTTCATTATCTTTCCGGGTGCTAAAATTAATCTGACTGGTCTGTAATTCCCCAGGGTCATCTCTATTCCCTTTTTCATTTCTTTATTGTATTTATTCTGTTTTTATAGGTTGCCTTTTCCTGGTCCTCTGGTATCTTCCATCTTCTGTGACTTTGGAAGGTAACTGCTAATGTCTCAGGTCTCTCCTCAGTTGACTCCATGACTATTCTAAGATGTATTTCTTAAGGTCCTGGTTACCTACAGACAGCTAACTTGTCTAAGAAATTTGAACTTGCTCTTTCTCCATTTTAGCTTCTGATCCTACCTCATTTTTACTGGTGTTTCTTATATTAGATGTCCAATTAGCAATGACCTTTTTAGACAGTCATTTAGCAGTTTTAACATCTCCACATTTCCTTTTTTTCCTCCTCTCCTTATTGAGTCATTGCCCTACACTATCCTTAGTCTTCCTCTTTCTTCCAATGCATTTGCAGAATGTTTTCTTTGTACCCTTTGTTTTTCTAAGTAATTGAATTTTGTTTTGTGCCTTGGCCTTTTGAATTTTGTCCTTACATACTTCTATTGTTTATATTTATTCATTGTAATGTGACTGGATTTTTTTTTTTTTTTGAGTTTCAGATAATTAATGATCTCCTGGTTAAGCCAGCACAGTCTCTTGCCAATGTTTTTTTTTTTTTTTATGTAGAGGGATATTTTGCACTTGTGCTCTTAATAGGGTCTCTGAAAAACTGCAAAATCCTTTGAATTGTTTTTTTCCTTTAGATTTGTTTCCCATGGGCTCTCACTACTAACTCAAAAAGTTTGCTAAATCCTGTCTCTTTAAATTCATAATATTTATTGTGCTATCTCCCTACTACCATTCTTTAGAATCATGAACTCTGTTTCATGATGAGTTTCATCCAAGCTGCCTGCTACTTAAAAATGTGGAAGGAACTGGTTCAAGATTTTAAAGTAAAATATAGAACAACCTCCTTCAAAGTAACTTTCTCCACCTTCTGTGAGGATACGGGGGGACAAAACATCTCCAACACACATAAAGAACTTGTTGAATAACATATACCACATAGTTTTATTTTTCCAAATATGTGCAGGTAGTTGAAGTCCCTGCTCATCACAAAGTCCTGTGCCTTGGATGATTTTGTTACTTGATAACCAACCAACCAACCCACCCTGCCACCCCTCTTCTACTTCTTCCTTAGGTAGTCTGTAGTAGACTTCAACCATGATATCACCCTTGGTTTTTTTCACCTATTTACCTTTATCCAGAGACTTTCAACAAGTCTGTCTCTAATAGTTTTTCCTTCTCAACCACTGTCCAAATATATATTTGATATGGATGACAATGTTCTCTTTTTTTCTTGACTGCCTTTTCTGGGAAACCTATACCCTTATTCCAGTCATCTGTATTATCCCACCAAGTCTCTGTGTTTAAGTCTACATTGGGGGCTCTTAAGTCAATTTAACAAGATTGATTTTAAGTCGACTTAGAGTTGACCTTGTTAAGTCGACTTAACAGAGCCTCCACTGTAGATATACCCCAGGTGCGTTGCTGCCCACAAGAAAGGGTCAGGCCTAGGCCCACCCCCATTCTAGGGCCTGACCTAGCTCTGGGGGCCGTATCTGGCTCTGGGGCCTGATCCAGTTCCGGGGGCCCAATCTGGCCTCAGCTGCTGTCGGCAAGTGGCCAGATCCGGCCCCTGCCCTAAACTCCAAATTGTCTTCATGACAGAAGCTAGAGCAAGATCAAGCAACCAGTTGGAAGGAACAAGGGGTGGGGGGAGTAAAATGAGGTGAAATACTGAAAGTGTAGTCATATGCTTGTAGAAGATTGTGAATTTAGAATTTCCAAAGGGATAGCCGTGTTAGTCTAGTCCAGCAAAAAAAAAACAAAAAACAAGGAGTTGTGTGGCACTTAAAAGCTCACATCTGTTAGTCTGTGTGTGTGTGTGTGTGTGTGTGAATTTAGAGACACTCCCTAGCATGGGCCAGTGTTGTGTGAATTGGGGGACATGCCTCAAAGAAGTTCTAGCATAGCTGCTCTCTGGCACATACCTGGATACCAATGTTCCCTCCAACAGCCACCGGCAGCTGAGCAACTCCTGTTGCTCGCTGCACTGGGCCCTCCACCCCCCACACGGGCCCGATCCTGGTGGCGCCCCTGCGGGCCCGATCCTGGCACCCCCCCCCACTCCCCTGCTTACCTTGCATGGCCCTCACAGCTCCTGGGCCAGAGAAGCACTAATGGAGCATGCTCAGATACTCTGGGCATGCTCCGTTAGAGCTTCTCTGGGCGGGAGTTTTAAAAACTCCCAGCCGCAGAGGAGCTCTATGCAGGGACTCTGGCTGCCAGCCATGTGCGGCTGGCAGCCTTCCCTGTGTGGGGGGGCTGTGGCAGGCTGTGCGGCCGCGCAGCTTAGAGGCAACATTGCTGGATACCTGTCTGTATGATTAAAGTTTTATTCCTTATTCAGTAGTATGGTCTTTAATGAACCCTCAAGATCATTACATGGTGTCAGAAGATGGTGAATGAGTTTGGAAACTAAAAGTCTTGGAGGAAAATTTCCTGCATTTGCAACTGAAAACAGAAAAACATCAGGGATCTCTGAAAACAAAGAAAGCCTTCAGCAAGTAAGTGCAAGCTCTAAACATGGATGTTTTATAGGCTCCTTCACCTCTCCAAATGTCTGGTAATGTTGCAGAAAACTGGATAAAGTTTTAGCAGTGATTTCTGTTGTATTCATCTGCCATTGAAAACCAGAAATCATCTATATTTTTGCAAGTTGTTGGGGAGGAGGCACTGGATGTATAATAACTTTGAATTTCAAGATGGTGAAAGCATGAATTTGAACACTATACTGACTAAGTTTGGGGAGTATTGCTTACCAAAAATGAATGTGATTTTTGAGAGGCATAGATTTGTTACATGCATGCAAAAACCAGATAACACCGTAGACCAATATGTTACAGAATTAAGAAAACTCAGTAAAAGCTGCAACTTTCGTGGCTCGCCAGAGTCTCTGATCAAAGACAGACTCATTTGTGGCATTACAGACAATGTGTTAAGAGAAAGACTGCTCAGAGCAGCAGACATCTCTTTGAATGAAACCCTCCAATATGTAGGACCACTGAAATGATAAAAACACAAGTAAAAGAGCTGAATTCACCAGAAAGGACAGTTCATTCACTTAGACAAACAACATATACCCAGAGTGGTTCAAATCACAATGGCTACATTCACACACAGGGGGTTATTTCGATACAAGTTGTATCAAAATAAGGCGTTATTTTTAAATAAGTTAATTCAAATTAACAGTTTGTTAATTTGAATTAAGGGAAAAAGCTCAAAGCGAAATAGCATGTTCAGACAACAGTTATTTCGAAACAAGTCACCGTTGTTTCGAAACAACATGTTTGGACAGCATTGTTTTGAAACAATAGTTTCAAAACAACGTTGTTTCGTCCCCACATGGGGTTTAAGTTGTTTTGAAACAACGCCGTTGTTTCAAAACAATGGTGCATCGTGTGAACATGGCCTTTCTTATTTCAAAACAACCTCGGTTGTTTCGAAATAAGACTGCTGTGTGAACACACTCAATGTGAAACCAACCCCTGCCATGAGGAAGACTGAATTCAGACAGTCTTGTGGCAAGTGTGGATCATGGCATGGTTCTATTGTTTTGCCTATGGGAAACTCTGTCATAACTGTGGGAAACTTAATCATTTTGCCAATTGCTGCAGATGCCAAAGGCGGAAAAATCAAGTACTTTATTTACTGACAATGAGACTGAGGAGTACTTTGTAGATGTACTAGGATCAAGCAGACCTAGTGAGATGGACTGGAAACTGCCTCTCTCAGTGAATGGAGCAGTCATTCCACTGAAACTAGACACAGGTGCTCAGGTTAACATTCAGGTTAACAGACTCAGACTCTAAGGTCAGAAGGGACCAATATGACCATCTAGTCTGACCTCCCAAACACTGCAGACCACAAAACCTCACCAACCCACTCCTACAATGAACCTCAAACCCATAACTGAGCTTTTAAAGTCCTCAAATCATGATTTAAAGACTTTAATACAGAGAATCAACCAGCAAGTGAGCCATGCCCAATACTACAGAGGAAGGCAAAAAAAACCCAGCACCCAAGCCAATCTGACCTGGCGGAAAATTCCTTCCTGACCCCAAATATGGCAATCAGTTAAACCCTCAGCATGAGGGCAAGTCCACAACAGCCAGTCAAGAAGAACTTCTCTGTAATAACTCAGAATCCACTCCATCTAATGCCCCTTCCCAGGTCACTATCATACCCATTACCAGTAGTAAAAGATAGACAATGGACAAGCTACACTGTCCATAATATTCCCTGCATAAACTTATCAAGCTCTGTTTTGAAGGCACCTAAGGTTTTTGCCCCCACCACTTCCCTTGGTAGACTATTCTAGAACTTTATGCCTCTGATGGTTAGGAATCTGCGTCTAATTTGAAGCTTAAATATTCTGAAGGACAGTTTGTATCCATTTGTTCTTGTGTCCACATTGGCGCTGTATCCAAATAACTCCTCTCCCTCCATTGTATTGATCCCTCTAATGTATTTATAAAGAGCAATCATATCTCCTCTCAGCCTTCTTTTGCTCAGACTAAACAAACCAAGCTCTTTAAGTCATCTCTCACAGGAAAGATTTTTCCACTTCACGAATCATTCTTGTAGCCCTTCTTTGCACCTGTTCCAGTTTGACTTCATCTTTCTTAAACATGGGCGACCAGAACTGCACACAATACTCCAACTGAGGTCTCACCAGCACCTTGTATAACAGTACTAACACCTCCCTTTCTCTACTGGAAATACCCTTTCTGATGCACCCCAGGACCACATTAGCTTTTTTCACTGCCACATCTCATTGGCTACTCATTGTCACTCTGTGATCAACCAGTATGCCCAGGGCCTTCTCCTCCCCCATCACTTCTAGCTGATGCATTCCCAACTTATAAGATAAATTCCTGTTATTTGTCCCTAAGTGCATGACCTTGTAATTCCCATTGTTGAATTTCATCCTATTTCTAATGCTCCACTTTACAAGGTCATCCAAATCATTCTGTATGCTATCCCGATCCTCCTCATTATTGGCAATACCTCCCAGCTTGGTGTCGTCTGCAAACTTAGCGCATTCCCACTTTTTGTGCCGAGGTCAGTAATAAAAAGGTTGTATAAGATGGGTCCCAGGACTGATCCTTGGGGAACTCCATTAGTAATCTCCTTCCAGTTAGACAGGTCACCTTTCACTATGACCCTCTGTAGTCTCCCCTCTAACCAGTTCTTTAACCACCTTTCTACTTTCATATTAATCCCCATCTTTCCCAAGTTAACTAATAATTCCCTATATGGAACTGTATCAAATGCTTTACTGAAATCTAAGTAAATTAGGTCCACTGCATTCCCTTTATCCAAAAAATCTGTTATCTTCTCAAAAAAGGAGATTAGATTGGTCAGGCATGATCTACCCTTTGTAAAGCCGTGTTGTATTTTATCACAGTTACCATTTTCCTCAATAACCTCAAGTACTTTCTCCAAAACCTTGCATACTGCTGAAGTCAAACTGACAGGCCTGTAGTTACCTGGATCACTTTTACTCCCTTTCTTGAAAATGGGGACTACATTAACAATTCTCCAATCATAAGGTACAAGCCTTGTGTTCACCAATACTTTAAAAATCCTTGCTAAAGGGCCAGCAATTTCATGTGTGAGTTACTTCAATATTCTTGGATGAAGATTATCTGGACCCCCCTGATTTAGTTCCATTAAGCAGCTGAAGCTTGGCTTCCACCTCAGATATGGTAATTTCCACTTCTACATTCTCATTCCCATTAGCTGCCCTACCTCTATCCCCAATCTCACCATCATCCTCATTAAATGCAGAGGCAAAGTACCTATTTAGATATTCAGCCATGCCTAGATTATCTTTGATCTCTACCCCACCTTGAGTGTATAGTGGTCCATCCTCCTCCTTCTGTGTTTTCTTTCTATTTATATGGCTGGAGAACCTTTTACTATTGGTTTTGATTCCCTTTGCAAGGTCTAACTCTGCCTGGCTTTTGGCCTTCCTCACTTGATCCCTACATGCTCTGACCTCTAAAAGGTAGCCCTCCTTTCCTATCTGTCCTAACTTCCACTCCTTGTAGGCCTTGTGTTTCCTCCTATTCACCTATCTAAGATGTACATTCATCCAGCTTGGTTTAGAACCCATGCCTGAATTTTTTTCCTCTTCTTTGCAATGCAGGCTTCAAATAGTTCCTGCATCTTTGTCTTGAAGCAGTTCCAAACATCCTCAATGTTCATATCCATGAATTCTTCGGTCCAGTCCACTTCCTTAGCTAATTGCCTTAATTTTTTTAAGTTAGCCTTTTTGAAGTCAAAGGTCACAGATTTATTTTTGTTTACCCTTCCAATCAGTTTAAATTGGATTAGCTCATGATGACTAAAAGCTATGTTGTCACCTACAACTAATTCCTCTATGAGGTCCTCACTACTGACTAATACCAAATCAAAGATCACGTCTCCTCTCATTGGTTTGGAAACCGCTTGATGGAGAAATTCATCTGCTATCACCTCCAAGAAAATCTGGGCCCTTTTATTGCTGCTAGTGCATATCCTCCAGTCTATATCTGGGAAGTTAAAATCTCCCATAATCACACAGTCCCCAGTAGTGTTTACTTCCTTAAAGGCCTTAAAGGGTTCTCTATCCATGTCCAAATCAGATCCTGGTGGTCTGTAACACACCCCAAGGACTAATCCAGGAGAAACTCTAGTAGCTTTCTTCTCCAATGTGATTTTGACCCAGATAGACTCTGTCCTGCTAACTTCATCACTCTGAATTTCTTTGCAATCTATTGCATCATTGATATACAATGCCACAGCGCCACCTACATCTGTCTTTCGTAAAGAGCACAAAGCCTTTAATGCCTGTACACCAGTTGCGACTACTATTTCGCCATGTTTCTGTTATCCCTGTAATATCTGGTTTCAATTCCTCTACTAGTTGTTCCAGTTCCTCCATTTTATTATCTAGGCTTCTTGCATTGGTATATAAACATTTTAGCTTATGCTGCTTGGCTTTGCTCAGATTCTGTACCCTACATGGCCTTTTTATTACTATTATGGTGATGCCAACATCACCCATCAGACTAGCATTTGTGTTTCCCTCCTTTCTAGCATCTATACTGTCTTTTCTGAATTCAGTTTCTTGCCTCTCAATGCCAGTATCAGGCATAGAGATTGTTCGAGCATCTCCCAACTATCTCCCCACACTCCTTAGTTTAAAGCTCTCTTAATCAATTGAGCTAGCCTCTCTCCCAGAAGTCTGTTTCCATCCCTACTCAGGTGAAGTCCATCCCCAGCAAACAACCTACTGTCCATGAACGCGTCCCAGTGCCCATACATCCCAAAGCCCTCCTTGTAACACGACTGCCTGAGCCATCTGTTAACTGCCAGAATCTTCTCACAGCTGTATTGTCCTGCTCTAGGGACAGGCAGAATCCCACTAAAGATTACCTGAGCCTCCAGCTCCTTGAGAGTCTTCCCCAGCTTGATATAGTCTCCTTTGATATGTTCCAATGAGAATCTAGTTATATCATTCATACCCACATGAAGGATAATCAGAGGATTCTTTCCTGCACCCATTAGGATCCTCCTCAGCCTCAGATCCACATTGTGTATCTTAGCTCCAGGGAAGCAGCACACCCTCCTATTCTCAGGGTCACTTCTAGTTACAGACCTGTCTGTCCTCCTCAGCAGAGGATCCCCAATCACATACACTTGCCTTTTCCTGGCAACAGTGTGCTTCTCCAGTCTATCCCCAGTTCTCTCGGTCCAGGAGTCATGATGTCTATAGTTGCTGTTTGCAATCCTCTGCATCCGCTCCTGAATGCTCCCTGGGGTCTTATTTATCTCCAGAGGCTCAGCTCCCCTTTGAATGGGACTAGCTGCTCTCCTCTTCTTCCTCACACTCCCACCTTCAGTGTTCACCTGCTGGACTCCTTCATTTGCTAATTCAGCAAACCTGTTACTGAGTTCTATTTCACCTTCACTAGCTGGTCTTTTTCTCTGCCGCCTTCTCACAGTCACATGTTTCCACTGCTCACTTTCTTCACTTAGCAGTCTCCCTCAGAAGTGGTTGATCCTTTTTCCATCAGCAGGTCTGAGTTTTTGTCTCCAGCCTCTCCAGTCCTCTGTTCCATCAACTATTCAAATCCCCTTCTAAACTCAGCCATAGTTGCCACCTGCATCCCCAACCCTTGGATTTTCTCCTCCAATAGCTCTATGAGGCAGTACTTCATACAAAAAAAAAATCTTTGAGGTTACACCCTCCAAGACGATGTACATCCCACAGCTTCCACATTCTCTCATCTTGATTGTCTCTTCCCTTGGTGGAGTGATTTCTGCTGCTACCTCAATCTTTGCCATAAGTCTTTCCCCCTCCAAACTCCCTCTCAAAGTCCCCTGTTAACAGCCCCCTTGCCTGCTGCTGCAGCTGCAACTTGCTTGAGTGGCTGTCTTTATAGATCCTTCAATAGGAAGGCTCCACCCCTAATTGGGGTCACCTGATCTCAACTGCCACTCAGCCCCTGCAAACTGAGGCGGGGGGGAAGCCAGACCAGAAAACAAACACAAAACAGAAAAGTAAACACACACAGTGCTCTCAACTCCACAGAACTCCTCTATAGTCCCTAATTCCCTCTCAGACTCCCCTGTTAACAGCCCTGTTGCCTGCTCCTGGTGCTGCAGCTTGCTTGAGGGGCTGCCTTTATAGCTCCCCCAATAGAAAGGCTCCAGACTGAGAATAAGACCTAAGCTGAGACCAACAAATGAAAAAGTAACTGGGTATTCCGGAACAAATATACTTGTGCATGGACACTGCTTCACTAGCGCTAACCATAAGAACATCATGTACAGGCTGCCTTTCTTTGTAGTGCCACAGGAGGTGACATCAATTTTGGGCCTGGCCACCTGTGAGAAACTGAATCTGGTAAAAAGGGTGCTCTTACTACAAGATAGGGCTGCATCTGGCTATGAGGCACTCCTTGAAGAATATCAGGATTTGTTTAAATGATTGGGTTGCTTGCAAGGTGAACATACAATCCACATAAACAAGCAGGTCCCTCCAGTTATTCGTCCATGTAGAAAGGCACCATTTACACCCCGTGATAAATTCAAGGCTGAGCTTGAAAGGATGGAAGCAATGCAAGTAATACAAAAAATAGAGGAGCCAATGGAATGGGTGAGCTCCCTAGTCATAGTGCAAAAAAGTAACGGCCAGCTTCACATATGCTTAGATCCCAGAGACCTCAACAGAGCTATACAAAGAGAACATTTCAAACTACCAACTAGAGAAGAGATTATGGCTCAGTTTGCAAACACTCAATGTTTCAGTAAATTGGATGCATCCTCTGGATTTTGGCAGGTAAAGTTAACAAAGGAAAGCTCAAAATTATGCACATTTAATACTCCATTTGGAAAATACAGATTTTTATGCTTACCCTTCGGTATTGCATCAATACCAGAGGTGTATCACAAAAAAATACACATGATCTATGGCATATTATTGGTGTGGACACCTCCATGGATGACATCATCATCTGGGGCTCTACATTGTTTTCCATGAAGGTGTAAAACCAGATAAGAGGAAGATTTCAGCCATTGAAATGATGTCATGACCCCAATCAAAGAAAGATGTCCAACGGTTCCTGGGAATGGTTAACTGTCATGGAAAATTCATACCCAACCTTTCTGCCAAGGCGGCACCATTCAGACAACTCCTACAGGGCAAAAATGAATGGTGCTGGGATGCTGCACAGGAGGAATAATGGAAAAGTTTAAAATGAGATTTGATACAGAAACCACTATTGAAATTTTATGCTCCAGAGAAGTCCATTAAAATTTCAGGAGATGCATCACAGTCTGGGTTGGGTGCCGTGATTTTACAAAAAAACATGAAGATTGCTGGCAACCTGTGGCATATGCAGAGACTAGATATCCACAGATTGAGAAGGAGCTTTTAGGAATCTTGTTTGCCTGTGAGAGATTCAATCAGTATATTTGTGGACAAAGAGTGGAAGTTGAAACAGATCACAAGCCCTTGATTGCATTATTTAACAAACTACTAAATGACTGTATCTTAAGGATTGAAAGAATGATGATCAAATTGCAGAAATACAATTTATTGGTGACCTACACACCTGACAAACTTATGTTCACAGCAGATGCACTTTCCAGAGCAGCAGCACCCAAGGGACCTGAGAAGAACCTGGAAACAGAAGTACAAGCCTATGTAGATATGATTGTGAGAGCAAAGCCCATAACTAATAGGAGACTGCAACACATAAGAGAAGAGATTGAGAAAGATGAATCATTAGGAATCCTCAAAGATGTGATAATTAAAGAATGGCCCGAAATACTAAAAACAAAAACAAAAACAAGGAATCGTGTGATACTTAAAGACTAACAGATTTATTTTTCGCATGAGCTTTTGAGGGAGAAAATTCCCACTTCGTCAGATGCTTCAAAGATGGGTGAACTTACATCTTCAAAGCATCTGAAGAAGTGGGGTTTTCTCCCATGAAAGCTCACATGAAAAATAAATCTGTTAGGCTGTGTTCACACACAGCAGGTTATTTTGATACGGTTGTTTCGAAACAACCGTATATCGAAATAACACTCATTTCAAAACAACTTATTTTGAATTAACAAAATGTTAATTTGAAATAAGGAAAAATGTTAATTCGAAATAAGGAAAAAGGTGGGAAACGAAATAGCACGTTCACACTGTGAACATGCTGTTTCGCTTCCGCAGGGGGTTGCAGGCACCGGCAGGCTTCAGCGCTGGGCAGCGCTGAAGCCCGCTGGTACCTGCAGCCCGGCTCTGCAGGCGCTGGCCAGGGGACACCCCTCAGCACCCTGGCCAGGGTGTTGAGGGTTCCCTGGCCAGGGTGCTGAGGGGGCACCCCTTGAACTGTTGTTTCGGACCATCTTGTTCCGAAACAACACGCTCGCATGGCGTTGTTTTGAAACAACCATTGCAAAACAACGTTGTGTCACCCATGGACTAGGTTTTACTTGTTTTGAAACAACACGGTTGTTTCGGAACAACGGGAAGCCCATTGTTCTGAAACAACCGTGCTTCGTGTGAACAGCTGAAACCTTATTTTGAAACAACCTCCGTTGTTTCGAAATAAGGAGGCTGTGTGAACACAGCCTTAGTCTTTAATCGCCACACGACTCCTTGTTTCTTTTCGTCGACTAGACTAACACGGCTACCCCTTTGGAAACTGAAATAATAAGCAGTTGGTCTCTAAGTATAAGAGACTATTGGAACTGCAGACATGAACTGACTGTGGTAGATGGAATGATTTTCAAGGGTGGCAAGGTTGTAATTCCAGGGAGCCTCTGAAAAGAAATGTTACAGAACGTTCATGAAGGTCATTTAGGAATTGAGAAGGGCAAAGAATGAGTATGAGAGGTTATGTATTGGTTGCGCATCAATCATGACATTACCAATGTGGTAAATGTGACAGACCGCTCCCCAGATCCTGTCTGGTGTGCCACTGTGACCTCCCGATTCCCACTCCTGAACCCCAATTCACACTGCTTTACCAAGTGACCACTCACTCCTGAGTCAGTCCACTCCAGCCTCTTGGATACAATCAGTCACAGGCAGTGGGTGTATGCCCCTGGCTACTCAAGAGATGGTCCCCCAGCAAGCACCCCCGGCCCCAGTTACTACTCCAGGAGCCCCTGTCTACAGAGATTGGGAACCACTCCCTACCATCACACTCTCAAGTCCATCCATTTAACAAAGAAATGGATTGTGCACAGCCTCCTTCACTCACACCCTCTAAAGATCACACAGCTTTAGGTAAAACAACTACTAGTTTATTGATCAGATCAGATAGAATATGGCCAAGCATGGCAGAATCGCAGTATAAGTAAGCCAGGAGAGACCACAAGAAAATAAAAGGCAAAACATGCATGCTAACCTAATACTTCTACTTAAACTAACTTCATAATCCAAACAAGTTTATGCTCAAGGTATTTGGCTGTTAGCTGTTTGCACAGCCAGTCTCTGCCTGAGGCCAGGCAGGGCCCAGATCTTGCTTGAAGTTGTTACAAGATGGAGAGTCCCAGCTCCAAAGCCCCCTCAAACTTCCAGGTCTCAGTCTTTGTTTCCAAACCCCTCAGCCCCTCCCTTTCAGGGCTGAGGTGATACTTTTGTCTCTTCACAGATACCACCATTAGCATACCTTTGTCTCTTCCAGGTTCACTACTTCTGGGAGAGACCTCTGTCTGTTCCCTTATCCCTGAGCCATAGAAAGCATGTTACATGTTTGTTCACACATATGATTTTGTAAAAAACATATCATTATAGAAATCATGCAGAATAGGTTGTTAGCATCCACACAGAAATATTGCATGGTGCAATTGGCAGCAAATCATACAATTCCAGTGTACAAATGAACAGGAAATTCATGTAGATTATAACCCAGGTTTCACAGATGTGCACACCTTTACAGTAAGAAATTGTTTCTCATTCTTGAAATACAGGCCATGCCAATGGGCAGAGACACTGAGACCCCATCCTGTTCCACAGAGACCTTATGAGAAGGTAGGTGTGGATTTATTTACCTGGAGTTCCAAGGATTACTTAATAATCACTAATTCTTACTCTTTATATTCAGAAATTTGCACACTGAACAGTACTAATAGTAATCCAGTGATCATTGCCATGAAAGGAATTTTCTATAGATATGGAATTCCTTATGAGTGCTTCAGTGACAATGTTTTGAAGGGTCTTGCATCTGAGGGCTTTGGTACCACTCCTTTTGTACTTCATGGGATAGGCATGGAGCAAGCTTATATTTTGACCATGGTTACTTTATGGCCCTTTCTGTAATAATTTTGAAGGTTCATTAAAGACCATACTACTGAATGCGTAAGGAATAGAACTTTAATCATACAGACAGGTATCCAGGTGTCTACCTGGGAGCAGCTATGGTAGATCTTCTCTGGGGCATGTCTCCCAATTCACACAACACTGGCCCATGCTATGGAGTGTCTCTAAAGTCACAACCTCCTAAAAGCATATCACTACATCTTCCCTCCTAAGGAAAACAAGTAAGCTCTTAGATACATATAAAAGTTAGCTAATGATGCTAGCACTAACATCTAACACCACATAACAGCTATCTTAACAAAAAAAAAAAAAAACAACACAACATGCAGAAGAACAGTACATAAACCCAGGATCTGAACTACCTAGAGAAGAGAGGTTACTAGCACGTCACTCTCAAGTGAGTCTTTACCACCCACTTTTGGGCAAATTTTTTCCTATTTTCCTCAATTAAAATTTTCACAACTACAGAAAACTATGTGTATCAGACATTAGAAGTGAGGGTCTGACAATTATTTAGCGACAGCAGAGGTTGAGATTCATAAAATTAAAGCTTTATAGTTATGAAAGCACAAATTGACATCACCACATGTCAAAATATACAAAATAAATACCCGACAATCAAACACTAAGTTCTCAAGCAACATGTCTGTGGTTCTATTTTAACTGTCTGTAAATTTCAATTATCATCAACAAACATTTTAATTGGTTTGTGTACATGGGAAAATTGATGTTTACTGACATTTACCCAGCTATATCAATGCCTTCCAAGCCTAGTTTTAAAGTAACTAGACCAGTTATTACCAGAAAGACTGCCAACTATATCACTGGAGTGTTTTGTTCAATGCAAATGTTGAAGTGATAGCTCTTCTACAAAAAAATTAAATTGGTCTGTTCCAAATGTCTCTCTCTCCATTCAGATGTGGAAGATGAGATTGAGATATAGCAGAGGGGCAGGGAGAGAGATGATATTGGACTGCTGATTGAACCAGCAATGTGTTTTAAACAGGGCAATGACTTCTTTGCTCAGCTGTTGTATAAGAATGCACTGGCCAGCTGAACATTTCCCAGATTGAGCCAAATGCATGAAGACACTGACCTAAAATCTGAGTCAATGGGTGTGTTCACACAGCAGTCTTATTTCGAAACAACAGAGGTTGTTTCGAAATAAGAAAGGCCATGTTCACACAACGCACCATTGTATCAAAACAACGGCGTTGTTTTGAAACAACTTAAACCCCATGTGGGGATGAAACAATGTTGTTTCAAAACTATTGTTTCAAAACAATGCTGTCTGAACATGTTGTTTCGAAACAATGGTGACTTGTTTCGAAATAACTGTTGTCAGAACTTGCTATTTCGCTTTGAGCTTTTTTCCTTTATTTGAATTAACAAACTGTTAATTCGAATTAACTTATTTTGAAATAAGGTGTTATTTCGATACAACTTGTATAGAAACAACTTGTATCGAAATAACCTCCTGTGTGTGAACATAGCCAATTCAGAGCTCTTTTTCAGCGCTGAAAAAGAGTAGCTCTGGTAGTTTGAAAGCATGTCTCTTTCACCAATAGATGTTGGTTCAATAAAAGATATTACCTCATTCACCTTGTCTCTCTAATATCCTGGGACCAGCATGGCTAGAACAATGCTGCAAACAGTAACATGACATCTATTACACAGAGGTCAAGGGAATTATTGATTTAATTAAATGCTCAGAAATATTTGTTACAAATAGAATGCCTAAACCACTAGGGATTCTGGCACTACCCATTCTATTTACATTTGCAGACAAAACACAAAATTAGCAGCGACACATCATCACTGAGGATATGATTTAGTCATGGAAGTCATGACTTCGAGGATGGGATGTTTGAACAGCTGCCATCCCTGGGGAAGCTGATCAGCTGTTCAGGCCCAGTGCTACTGCCAAAATGCTGATCAGCCAGTCAGCCTGCTAAAGCAGTATGGCTGGTCCTGCTGCAAGCCCCTGCAGCTCTGTTTTCCCTCCTCTTTCAGGATATTTTTAGTAATAGTCAGAGGCAGGTTGTGGCTTCCATGAATCTTGGTTTACTGCTGATGACTTCTCTTTGACTTTTAGTGAAGTTAACTGTGAAAGAATCTTAAACTTAATTATCACAGCTGATATGGAGACCTTGGTGTCCTGTAACATTGTTCCAATGTAAATTGACTACAGAAAGTTTTCAATAAAAATTCCAGAACTTCAAAGACCTTTACTTTTGCAACAACTCATAAGGATTATTTCCAAGGCCCTAAGAAATGTCTTTGGATTCTTTCTGCTGAACACCGCAAGTCACCTGCCAGATGACATTGTTAAAGCTGCACAGACATGATTTCCAGTTTCTTGAATTGTGCTAGCCTCAGTTATGCATTCTAGGGAACTATTTAAGTAGGTATGTGAGCTTGTACACAAATACTGTGCTTTGTGAATGCAATAGGGAATAAAAGAAAAAAAATCACACCATCGGTAGCAATAAGCAGATGGCTTTTCATGCTGTAAGCTGTGAACACATTACATAACATGTGGAGACCGTTTTCTGAGTTTTTATTCAGGCTGCCCCAGGAAAGAAACGTGAGGACCTCTGTTCTTAGAAGGCTTCACTGAATACCAGCTGAAGTCGATGAGTCTCTCCATTGTCTTCAGCAGGAATTGGAACAGAGCTGTAACAAAAAAGATGAAGAAACATACTATGCTCTAATGTTTTAAAATAGAAGCCTTAATGCCAATATTTTCATTGTATTATAGAAATCTAATGTTGCTGGTTTTATAAATTTCCAGAACCAGAAAACATATCTGAAGACCCATGCCCAGATTCTGTTACTACAGTCTTGTGCTAAGTCAAGAACAGGGAATGGAGAAAGGTGGTCTTAAACTCACAACTACTCTACCACAGTTTTGCAGGAATGCTTTTTATAGGAGGGGTGCTGCCAGCCATTGGACCAAACCATCAACTGTGTATATGAATAAAAAATACTTCAAGATGGGGGACGTGGCAGCACTTCTAGCACCATTAGTTCCAGCATCAATGCTCTATGTGGGCATGTCTACACTCAGTAGTTCTTTTGAATTAAGGAGCCCTAATTCCAGATAACCTACTACCCAGCCATGGAGACATTTCATTAAGTTGAACTAAGCATTTCCTTAATATGAAATAAGGCAGTGTTAATTAGACTTAATGACACCTCCTTTTACTTCAAAATAATTCTAAATTTGAAGTTATTAATGCAAAGTAACCTATTTTAGCCAGGGATTAGGGTTTCTTCAAATGAAATGAGCTTCCTGGCTGGGGACAAGGGAGCCTCTTCTGGCTACCTGGCAGAAGGGAGCCACACATGGCTTCCTTTTGTTGGGGAGCCATGCACGGCTCCCACAGGTCCCTTCTCTCTGTACCCATAGCTCCCTTCTGCAGGGAAGCTGCAGTTCCCTAAGAGATGGGAGCCTCTGGTGATCCTCTGACAGGGAAGCACTAGAGAAGTGGCTGTCAGGCTTCCCTGTCCAGGGACCCCACCCACCTCTGCAACAACAGAGCCTTGAAGAAGTGGCCACTGGCTCTTCCCCAACAGGGGAGCCTCTGGCGCTCTGGGGAAGACAGCGGCCAGTGCTCGCTTCACTAGGGCTCCCCTGTTCTGGGAATCACTGGCGGCTGTCTTCCCTGGTGCTCCCTGGACAGGGAAGTACTGGAGGTTCCCCTGTCCTGGGAACACCAGGGAAGACAGCCACCAGCGTTCCCAGGACAGAGGAGTTGCTGGCTGGTGGCGGCCTTTCCCACTGGCTGGTGGGGCACCCGGAGTTGGCTCCTGCCCTGGCCATTGGCAAGCCCAATCAGTCTCCCAGCCCTTTCTCTGCAGGCTCCAAGAACTGGCTGCCAGCTTCTGCCACCTGAGGAGGGGGCCTGGGAGACTGATCTGGCCCCCAACCCCTTGCTACAGACTGCAGGGTCTAGAAGCCAGCTGAGAGCCCAATTTGGCTCCCAGGTTCATGCAACACAGCCAGACTGCTGGGAGCCTGGTCAATTTCACAGGTTCGGCATCTGGGAAACTGACTAGGCTCTGAGCTGCTTGCACCGTGACACAAGCAGCTAAGATCCAGATCAAGTTCCCAGCTGGCTCCTAGTCCCTGCAGCCTGTGGCTAGGGGCAGGGGGCCAGATCAGACATGCCGGCTAGCGGGAAAAGTGTCCCACCAGGGATCCCTGCCTGTGGCAGGAAAAGTGGCCTGCTGGGGGATCCAAGCCTGTGGTAGGGAAAGTGCCTCACTGGCCAGAGACTCCCCTATCTGGGGAGCACCAGCAGCTGTCCTCTCTGGTGCTTCTGGGACAGGGGAACCTCTCGGACTCCTGTTTCCAGGGAGAACCAGGGAAGGAATCTGCTAGTAGCTCCCATGACAGGGGAGCCCGAGGGAAAGACAGTGCCAGTGGTTCTCTTTTCCGGAGCCCTGGAGTCTCCCCTGTCCAGGGAGTGCCATCAGCTGTCTTCTGCATGGCTCCCCTGACATGGGATCCCCAGTGGCCAGTTCGCTGGGGCCCCCTGGACAGGGGAACCCTGACAGCCACTTGTCCAGGGCTCCCCTGTCTGGGAAGACCTGGCGGCCACTTCTCCAGGGCTCCCATGTCCAGGGAGCCCCAGAGTTTCCCTTCTCCTAGGAAACTGTGGCTCCTTTTTTGCTGGGGAGTCACATGTCCCATGGAGAAGGGAGCTGCAGCCCCTTGTTTGCCAGGGAACCAGGGCTCCCCATGTCCCCAGGAACTAGGGCTCCCCAGCCTGGCCCACCCAGTTCGAGTTGGAGAGTCTAATATAGACTCTCTAACTTGAATTAATAAATCCTACTTTAATTCAAACTAAGAGTCTAGTGAAGACTCTCTAGTTCAAATTAATAGTTTTGATTTAAAATTGAAGCAGTTATTTCAAATTAACTAATTCAAAATATCTCTCTAAGTGTAGACATATCCCATGAGATTGTATTCACTACATTGTTAGCTTGAGGTATAACTCAAATGTTGCCCATAACCTACCTCCCAAGGGCTCACAGAAATCTCTAGCCAGAGTTAAATGATGTCTTAACTTGAGCTAGTTGGCCTGCGAGTAGCTCAAGGGGGTGGGCTAATGTTTGGGTGCAAGCGATGTTTGATGTAGCACTGCTGTGATGATCCAGATACTCTGTGCTGCTAATACAAATCTCCATGCATCTCAGCCAACAAGCTGAGCTAACAGAAAAGTGAAGATAAGCCCCAAGTTACATCAGTTTGTAATGACCTTCACTGGGCTATTATGGTGACATAGTGTACTCAGGGATCACTGTGCTCCAACTATTCTCCTTCTTAATCCTTGGAACACCCCCTTATGGTGCGGGGGAGGACAAAGAACACGGCAGAGTCCATTTAAGTCCTTTTATGCTGCCAGACCAACTTACTTTTCTAAAATAAGTCAGATGTTTAAATAAAAATGCATGGTGAGAGTCTATTAACATCAAGGCGACAGTAATGAACATAATGTATATTTCTATGCATTATTGCCTGCCATTTATCAGGTGGTGGTTGAACAAATAAAAATTAGCCTCTAAGAGCTGTTACTTTTCAATTAGCAAGTAAGCCATTACAGAATAAGCTGCAGGAACCCCATGCACCCACATTCTCTATAGCTTAAAGTTTTTAAACAATGATTTGAGGACTTTAATAACTCAGTTATAGGTTAGAAGTTTATTACAGGAGTGGTTGGGTAAGGTTCTGTGTCCAGCATTTTGCAGGAGGTCAGACTACATGATCATATTGGTCCTTTCTGACCTTAGATTCTATAAGAGTGTATGAGAACAAACACACACACACACACACACACACACACACACACACACACACACACACACACACATGTCCTTGAGTCTTTTATTCTGTAATAGTTTGTTATCTGCCTTGTGATGTGCCACCTTTTCATATTTCAGTGCTAACTTTTATTTTATTTTATTTTATTTTATTTTATTTTATTTTATTTTATTACTGATTGTGATAGCTACGTCTGTCCATAGTACACTGATATCAGTTAATATTTCTTTTAAAATAAACATTAAGGTCTTTTAATTTTTAATTTGCTATTTGTCCCTCACAGATCTGTGCTGGGCCCAGTACTATTCAACATTTTATTTAATGATTTGGGTAATGGAGTAAAGACTATGTTTATACCATTTGTGGATAAGCCAAGGTAAGAGGGGTTGCAAGTGCTATGTAAGACACCATGAGAATTCAAAATGATGGACAGATTAGAGAATTTGTCTGACTTCAACACAATGAAAAATTAAGAAACAGACAAGTGCAAAGTAGTACACTTAGGAAAGAATAATCAATTCCACAACTACAAAATGTCATATAATTGTGTAGGTTGTAGTGCAGATGAGAAGGATCTGAGGGTCACAGTAGAGGACAAATTGAATATGAGCCAGGAATATGATGCACTTCTAGAAAAGGCTAATATTCTGGTGTCTATAAACAAGAGTATTAAGAAAAAACAGTCAGGAGATAATTGTCTTTTCTTCATAGCACTAGTGAGTCTTTACCTGAAGTAGTGTGTTTAGTTCTGGTGGCTGCACTTTAAAAAAAAAATGTAGACAAGCTAGATTCTAGAGAACAACAAAAAAAGACAAAAAAATTAGAAAACTTGACCTATTGAGAAAAGTTAAAATAAATAAGTAATAGGGAAGTTTTTTTCCTTAAGAAAAGAAGGCTTTTCTGTCTTCTTCTTTCTATAACTTGCCTCAGAGAAAGGGTTAAAATATGGCAGAATGCCCCAGAACACCATTTCGGGGCCCACAAATTTGAGGGGCCAGTGTTCTGGGGCCCTGTAAAATAGAAAAATCCAGTAGAACCTGTTCTGCTCTGCCTTGACTGCTGTGTGTGGCTGTGTCATGCACCTGTGCAGGTACCTCAGATGCCCACACAGTCCAGCCACTCCAGCCAGACTGGTAGTTTTCAAATCTCCCACCCTGAGCATGCTCAGATGCATGCTCAGGGTGGGAGCAGCCTGGTTAGAGATTAACTCATTGGGACGCTCTTGAAGTTCTGGCCAGATACAGGGAATGGGCCCTGGAGGTCAGGGAGCCAGTGGGTAGACGGAGAAGGGGCAGAGGGTTCAGGGAGATGGCACAAGGACAGGGAAGAGTCATGGGGGGGTTGGAGAGATGGCGTATGGCTGGGAAAGGGGCATGGAGGGGGTTGGATACCTGATGCGTGGATGGGGAAGGGGTTTTGGGGGGATCAAGGAGCCAGTGCATGGATGAAGAAGGGGGATGGGGTCAGGGAGCCAGTAGGGAAATGGCTGGGGGTGTCAGGGTTGGGATTGGGAGTTGTTGGGTGACTTGCATTACAGATTAGAACCAACAACTTGAATGTTGCATAAAACCAAACAGGCAGTTGTGGGTCACAGTAGGGATAACATGCTCATGTAGCAGCTCCACTAAACAGGCAAACCACTTATTCCACCCCTCTTTTTAAAGATTCCAGTTTAATTTAAAGGTTAGCCCTGGTAAAGTTCACTGTGGTAGCACAACCTAAAAGTGCCAAAGTTGTGCATGACTCTGGTGAGATACACATCAGTAAGGTAAGGTAGTACTCCTTTGGCTAACTGTAGGTGGAAAAGAATGTGCTACCAACTGCTGTTACCATCTTGGCATCCAAGAGAAGTCATCTGTCTGGGCACATTGGAGGCACATAGGTGTCGCAAGGTTGAGAGCATCTTTGTCACTGAGTGGGCAAATTCCAGCAAGAAATGGAGTAGTTACAAGGTCCTGTCTGTACTTGCACGCCCTTGATCATCAAAACAAACAAGGAGTCACAGGACTCCTTGTTTGTTTTACTAAAAGAGACTAACAAGTGTACTGCTCTGGAACCCTTGATCATCATCACTGCTTTCTTATGTGGCTGTGGTCTCAGTCCATTCATTCTCACTGAAGTCCTTCTTCCAGCACTAGAAAAACCAAAGATACTGCAAAAGTCTGGATGTAATAAAAAAATGACATAGATATGAGTGTCACCAGGACTGCAGAATTTCTTAAGTTTTCTGTAGCAGCTTCATAGAAACACTGAACACAAATCAGTGACAAAATGCAACTATATGGGGTCCCACTTAAGAAAGCTATTAGTGTAGGGGAGGAGGAGGGATGAATCCTTACCCAAGAACCTGACAAATAACACTTCCTGTGGACACCGGACACAGATAGCTCATGTGTAAAAACCTGACTGTCCAGGTGAAACCTAAGAGGTAGAAGTGTCTGTGAAATGAGAGCTACAAAATTGTAAGGAATAGCTATAGCCACTGAAACTGATCCTATTTACCCTTCCTTAATTCAAGCCCCATCCAAGTCCCTTGTGAAATATTTGTCATGCCCATGCTGCCCTTACATGTGTCACTGTAACTGTGTGTGTGTGTGTGTGTGTGTGTGTGTGTGTGTGTGTGTGTGTGTGAGCACACACGTGAGCATTCACATGCACAAATGTGGTCACACAGGGTTAGCCTGGGAGTGGGAGAAGGTGAGGATTTCTTTGTGCCTCTTTGGCAGTAGAAAGGAGTCAGAAATCATCTAGACTGAATCATCTGTGCAATCTGCCCTGGAGGTGGGGGAGACTTCTTAGCTGGCACAAAGCCAGAATAGCTGGTTCCTGTGTTAACATGGAAGCGAGCACAGTGAGGTCTGAAAACCACCAGTTAGGATCCCTAGGACCCTTCACTTGCCCTGTGAACCAGCATGACAGCTGAGTGGCTACAGAAAACAGTACCTAGGCATGCATCTCCATGACAGACAACATGGATGAGCTAAGAGCCAGGTTCTAGAGGCTGTAGTGGATTCTCATGCTCATGCTCTAAGCACAAAGGACATACTGCTTATTCCTTGCTTTGTGTTTAATTAATTACAGATCACATTTTATTTAATTATCATATTCTTAATCACAGTACTTGTTATGCAGTGTTTGCAAGCTTGTGAGAATAACTGATATAGAAAAATGCCATATAAAATTATAAGTATTTTTTATGGAGGAATAACCAATGCATATGGCACTGAGAGGTGGCTGCAAGTGCCTACCTGAGCTGGAGCCCACACATGCATGAAGGGGGCCTGGACAGTACGGGAAGGGAGCCAGAGATTATGAAGTTTCCAGGGCCCAGCAAACTATACTTTAACCACTGGCTCACCTCCTGCAAGCTCCAACCTCCCAGGCAGCAATTACATTCACATTGTCCTGACTGACTAGTCCTCACCTATTCACCTTCCTTCTCAGACACTGTCTTTATAGCCATTGACATTTCTCTGGACTCTTAATTGGTCAAACTAGAAGCATCTCTTCTGGCACAAGGGAGCTGGATTTTCTTTAATTACTGGGGCCCACTACTACCCATCTCCCTTTCTTCTGATAGAGGCTACCACGCTGCCAAGTCTGCCCACATATCTGCACAACAGACACCATCATAGGTCCTAATCAAGCCTGCTACTCCATCAAAGGCTCATTTACCTGCTCATCTACTAATGTGGTCTATACCATCACATGCAAGAAATGCCTCAACACCTTATATATTGGACAAACTGGACGATCGCTCCGTAAGAGACTGAATGAGCACAGAGCTGATATCAGAAATCAAAGAACAAAGAAACCAGTTGCTGAGCACTTCCATCTTCCTAATCACTCGATGATGGATTTGTTAACAACTGTCATTAGAGCTGTACCTGGGATATCAAGACTTCAAAGAGAAACAGCTGAACTTGAATTAATATGCAAGCTAAATTCTGTGAAAGCAGGACTTAATGGAGACTATGGATTCTTTTCCCATTACAAAGGGTAATTTGACTTCAGGCTTCCCATGGTTTGAACCTGAAAACTGCTCTGATTTGCTGTTACTTTATGACCTGATCCTATGTTTTACACCCCCTTGCATTTAGTTTCATTCCTTTCTGTAAGTTCACCCATCTTCAAAGCATCTGAGGAAGTGGGATCTTCTCCCACGAAAGCTCATGAAAAAAAAATCTGTTAGTCTTCAAGTGCCACACAACTCCTTGTTGTTTTTTTTACTGGACTAGACTAACACAGCTATCCCTTTTGAAATTGATAAGTTTTCACTGTCAGCCAACCCAAGAGTGTGGAAACTCAGAAAGCCATGCAGCTAAGCAGAGCCAAACATGATTGTAAGAGTGCCATGCAGCAGTAGTGCCATGCAGCAATCTCCATTGCACCTGATGGCTCACCCCAGCATGGTCCAGAACAGCCATCCTCTCTGCTCAGTGAGAGCCGTACGCTGCCGTCTCACTGGAGTCCTGTTCCCCTCCTTACTACCCTCTTCTTTTTGGCATTGCTGTCAACTTATCTAGCAGGTTGCCTGGAAGATAGCTATGGTCCCCCTGTGCCATGTTGCCATGTTGTCTACCAGAGTGCCAATAGGGCCCAAAGAAGAGGGAAAAGGGAGGGGCTTGAGGGGCCCAGTCCTGGTTCCTACTGTTTTTCCTTGATGTGACTGTGAGCACTGGGGGTTAGGGTGAGATAAGAGGGTACTGCCATCTTTTTTCTGCCATCCTCCTCTGTCTGTCACTGAGGGCATTGGAGAATGTGCAGATAGAGACATTTTGGGTTCAGCAGCAGGGTCCCTACACCCCTCAATTTTGTTTTCCCTCTCTCTTCCACTGCTCTATCCAGGAGTGTAATACAGGCGAGCTAGAGAAAGTGGAAAGAAAGGGTGGTTATTAGGGTTCATCCCATCCCTTACACTGTCCTTCCCAAATACATATTTCAGGGCTTTCTGGGGAGAGGGGGAAGCCAGGGAGCCTGCAACGATATCCTTATGGTCCTCCATCCATCTCTTCTGCCATCTGCCATTCAGACAGCCCTGGATCCTCTTCTGTCCTCTGCCTTGCTGTACCACTGGCCCCTGCCCTTTTCCCTGCTTGTTGGATGACCAGTGGGGCTCAGTGGGTGTGGTTATTCCTTGTCGTTGTTGTGGAGCTCCTGCTCCTCCTTCCAGAGTACAGCTTCCTGGTTGATCCTGATAGGCTTATACTTGTCTTGAATATTAACAGGTGACAGTTATAAACTTGAGTGATACTGGTTTTTGTGATGTGTATTAGTCCAATTACCAGTGGACAGACCCACCAACTTACTTTAAATAACTCAGTTTTACCAACTCTATGAATTTAAAAATCATGAGACTGACTTTGAATCATAAGGTTTTAAAAATAATACACTTTGTCTTCCTTTTTTTGCCTTTTGGTGCTTGAGTCATTAGACTTAACATTTTTAAGTTTCATGAAACTACACACTTACTTTAAAAAATAACAATAAAAAAGCATGAGGCTTTCATGTAATCCTCTTTTCCCAGAAGTTGTGAGTTTAGAAAAACAGCAATCAACATACGATTTGACAGGGGCTTTGCTGGTGCCTGGCACAGGGGGCACATGCCCTGAGTACCAGCGCCAGTGTCCCAAGTGTCCAGGGCAGTGCCCAACTCTCCTGTCCCCATCCCAGACCCGGGATCTGGGACTGGGCCTCCCGCAGCCCACAGTGGACCCTTAGTCTCCTGGCCATGTCCCAGCCAGGAGTCCAGGCCAGACCACCCACAGTGGCACCTGCCTCTCCTGGCTGGGGATTGAGGCCACGCTGCACGTGTCAGTGCACACCTCTCCTGGCCCTGTCCCCAGCCAGGGATCCAGGGCCAGGCTGGCAGCAGCAGGAGCCCAATGGCGGAGCTGGCCCAGGTGCCAGATTGTGGGCAGGGAGTGGGGCCCGGCCCCAGGGGGTGGGGCCTTGGCCCATGCCCTGGGTTTTTCCCTATGGCAACAAAGTTCCTGGGATTTGGTAATACTCTGCTAGAGGTAAATGACAATCAATTAGGTGGTGGCCTTCCAGTTACACTAAATTAGAATGAATTTAAACTAGAGATACAGACATGGCCATCTTATCACACATCCAGCTAGTCTCCATTTTTCTTGTTGTAAAAAGCACAAACATGACTTCATATCATTTAGAGAAACTATATTTGCTCAGCTGCTTAAAATATTCTGTACTCAACACTAAATTTTATTGTAAAAATACTTTTATTAAGTAGATGCTAAAGTTGCTTTAATACTATTATGGAAATATAAATGTTAAGATATTACGATAGCATCAGCTTTTCTCCATAGCATGTAAAATTTATACCCCAGAATTTATAGTCCCAAAATATTATTAGAATCACATCACTGAGTGGATAATGTAAAGAACCATCTACACAGACATTGTTTCCATTTTAAAGGGAATCAGACATGACAACCACTGAAGAGATATTGTATGTATTGAGCATTATTGCAGACATGTTCAATCATGCTCTGTGATACATGCAAATATACTTGTTTTTATATGAAATACTTTATGTTCTCTAGCTTGTGTTTAGCTCTCATTTGAAAAGATAAATAAAATGGATCCAATCACTATATATAAGGCAAGAGGGCAGTTAATGAAGATAATTTAATAAAATGGTAACAAAAGAGCCCCCCCCCCACCCTAACCTGATTACTGTAATAAAAAAAAACAATAATAATAATAAAATTGAACAAGAAACCTGAGGCCAAATTGTCAAAACTAAATTACAAAAGCAGTTGAAATGGAAAGTCACATATGACTGATAGAACATATGCAAAGATGTTCAGGAAAATAATACTCCTTCTGAGGCCATGTGTATACTACACAGTGGTGTTAAAATAAATTACGACAGCATACAGCTGCTGCAGATACAAGTGTGCTCACTTTTCTCCTTGTGTTGGCAGTGTGCATTCTCACCAGGAACACTTGTCCCAATGTAGAAGGAAATGAACTATAAGTAGATATCCCACTGTACAACTCTCAACCATCTTGAACAGGGTGGTTTGGGGAAATCTTTCAATGCTTGACGGGACTGAAATGAATCACATTGACCTCATGTTCTCAATCACATCATATTCCCAAAATACAGTATTCTCCACCCCATAATTTCATCTATAGTACATAATATTTCATGCCTTCTTTTCAAAACCCATTCAAATACCCTCACTGTCCATCATCTCTGAGAGAAGCATGGAAACTGCATTTGTCTGCACTATTGCTATGAGTCCTTTGATGAAGTAGCAGGCTTGATTAGGACCTATGTTCAATGTATCATAGGGCTGGAAGGGACCTCATGAGATCATTGAGTCCAACCCCCTGGGAATTGAACCCAGGACCTTCCGCATGTTAAGCAAAGCTATGATGGTGTCTGGGATCTTGTCCCACAAAAGCTCATGCAAACAATAAATCTGTTAGTCTTAAAGTGCCACACAACTCCTTGTTATTTTTTTTCATGTGGACATAGCCATTATTTTTACTGTGATTCCATCTTCCTGTGTCCTCATCAGTTCCTTTGTTCCTGATCTTTATTTCCTGTCCTGTATCCTGTTCTCTGGTTCCTGAATCCTCTCATCTCATCTGATCCTGATATACTCACCTTGTCCCACCTTAAATAGCCAGAAGAACTCAATTAAAACTCTTTAGTCTTTTCTTATTACCCAGAACTGCCAACCTTTGGGTCCTGAGCTTAAAGCCTTGTGTGTATCTCTGATTCTGTTTAATAAATATTGTATGGCTTACTTTATCTGTCTTGTTTACTTCTGAGGTGAATCCTGGCTGACATATGCCAGAGGATACAGGTGACTGCAAAAGTCCATAATATAATGCTTCGGTCTGTTTGATTTGGGTAGGGAGAGCTACAAGTCTGTTGTAGAAATATACAACTAAAACATAAAACTTGAGTGCAGTATCACAGCTTAACAGATTTATTACAGGTTAGTAACAGAAACATTAGCAGGGAGAGAGCAGTTAAGTGCTGGTCTCTGCCCCTGTAATGCATTACAGAATCTTTTATAGCTTATCACTAATATTAACATATATGCATATACATAAAGTAACAGTAATAAGATATGACATTTTCTTATTGGTGCAGGCTAATATTATTCCTTAAAAGGGACCAAGGTCAGGAGGGGTAAGAATCTCACGTAACAAAATGATAACAACAGGATTGAGGCAGCTTGTACCAGCATGACAAGGCAGGATGGTATGTTTCAAGAATGCTCGGTGTCTGGACTAGAGGCGTACCATGAGGCACCAGTTAGAAATCCCTTAGGCCTGCGTTTTCTCACTGCATTCTTTTACACAGCATTCTTTCACACACACACACACACCCCTTTTGAGACTTCCAAGTCTCACTAATTACTTATATTTCTAAAACTACTATACCCTAGATTTCATTATTTTGTTCTTGATGCCTTTTAATAGTCCCTGAGTACAAAGTATATACCTCCTCATTGTGCCTTGGGCTTAAACTTTTTTGAGCAGCCTTGCTTACACAGTTTAAGCAGTACTTAGTCAATAATACTACAACATAACCACAAATCAGGCCCGCCATTATAACTAAAACCCCATATAATGTTTTAGACCCTAAAGCTCCAAACCAAGCCCATAATCCCCATGGCTCTTCTTGGTGCAGAGTACTAGCAGCCTTTTGGATTCTGTTTAGGGCCAAAGATATCAGACCATCATTATCTGGAATGTAAGTACAACATTCTTTGCCAATTAAAGCACAAGTTCCACCCTTGGGAGCCAATAGAAAATCTAAAGCCATTCTGTTTTGGAGAGTCACTTAATGAATCTGTTTTACTTCCTGATTAACAGCACTCAAGGCTGTAATTGTCTCATTTGCTACTTCTTCCAGAATCCGAGAAACACGTCTAATTTCCTGAATAGCTATACTAACATCATTGAGGGGAAAAGTAATTCCAAAAAAAAATTGTGTTTTGGTTATTTCCCATTTAAAGTGAGTAGGAAACAAGGAACTTAGCGACTTGAGGATATGTCAAATGGCAGGCTTCAAATAAGCAGGATAACAAACACCATTCCAATTAGCTGGCCAGTGCTTATATGCCTTACTTCCACAAACCCAATATTATCCGGCTAAGGAGGTAGCACCATATTCACAACGGACAATTCTGCTAGCTGCCATTGAATACCAACACTTTAGCCTCCAATGAGACCGATTTCTTGGGGTGTCATAGATGGTTTGATTGCAATGGGGGGGCGGAACGACCTAAAGATGGGTTTCCAGTGGTATTACAGAGATAACATGCTTTTTTTTTTTTTCAGTGAAAGGGGGATCTAAAGCCCTTATGTATTCTGATAGGTTTCACTTACATATTTCCAGGTAGCTCCTTCTCCTCAATTGGGATCCCGCCAGTCTGTGCTGTTTGCAGTGACTGGGATTGGAATCATGGTCTCCACCACCCCCTTGTGCACAGATAGGGAGATGGGAGCAAACCAAGCAGTAGAGGTATTTAAATCACGGGTATATTAAAGCAGAACCTTAAGAAACACATTGGAGCTACTTATAGATATCATGCAGAAAAGGCAAACTATAACTACTATCTTATTCAGTAAATAGATATCTAAGTAAGTTAGTAGTACAATAACAGAAATACTGATTTTAACAATTATAAATATAGGCTAAATCCTGGAGGACTTTCTGGCAAAGGTAAAGCGTGTTCTTCCCACAGAGCGAGGTCATTGGTTAACCTAGCCGCATGGTCACCAGTCCTTCTTCAGTTTTTGGACACCTCCCCTGTGGAGGTGGAATCTTCTTACACTACAAGGTGTGCACCCAGGTGGCTCTTCCTTCTAGTTTTACTGCAGTATGAGTAGTCAGAAGTACTTGAAAAGGTCCCTTCCACCAGGGGTCTAAGGCACTTTTTCTTTGATAAGATTTCAAATAAACCCAGTTTCCGGGTTCTAAGGTATGACACTTTTGATCTGGGGAAGTTGGCAGGGCCACTATAACCTGTAAAGACAATCTGCTTAAACTTTTTGTAACTTTTAAATTGTACTGAATAACTTCTTCATGTGTGAAATGCAAACCTTTAGGTGTTTTACACAGTCCCTGTTGGAGGGGCATTGACCTTCCCATCAGCATTTCATGTGGTGACAGCCCAGTTTTCTGATTGGGAGTATTATGGATAATATCCTCATGGATATTAGCACAATGGATAAAGCGTCAACCCATTTTAATCCTGTGGAGGCACAAACTTTAGCTAACCTTCCTTTTAAAATACTGTTAGCTCTTTCCACTTTCCCAGATGCTTAAGAGTAATAAGGGCAATAAAACCATTGTTGGATCCTAAGGACCCTCTATACCTCAGTCAGAACCTTCCCAGTGAAATGAGGGCCTCTGTCAGAATTTAGGCATAAAGGTATCCCAAACTGAGGAATGAATTCCCTTAATAGACATTTTACTACCACAGCAACATCAGCTTTACAACGTGGGTAAGCCTCTACTCAGCCTGAAAACATACTAATAATTACAAAAAGATACTGAAACCCATAACATTTGGGCAATTGAACAAAATCAACTTGCCTGTTTACAAAAGTGCCCCAAGGTGGAGGTTGAGCTGCTCTCTTGCTCTTTACAGGTTTCCCTACATTGTGAGCCAAGCAGGTGGGGCAAGAGGCACAGGATGAGCTGACACATTTGTACAAGTTTGGAATATACCAATCTTTGGCCATGAGAGTGGCCAGGGCTTCCTTGCCTATATGTGCCAGATTGTGGTAGGTGATTAAGAGATTAGGCAGGAAGCTCAATGGCGTGACAGGACGGCCATCCCCATCTCACTATATTTTGTCTGGGTGTAAAGTGCACCCTGCCTTCCTCCATTTAATCTTTTCAACCTCAGGGGCCAGATCTTGCATTATGCTAAGGTCCCGATTGGAATCTTCAGCAGGAGGAGGCATCTCTCATTGAACTATCAAGGCAGCTTGTTTAGCCTGAAACTGGGTTAGAACAGCTTTAGTGGCTGCATCTGCTACAACGTTACCCTTGCTCATTTCATTTTCCCATTTGTATGTGTGGTACACTGCATGATTGCTACTTCCTTAGGTAATTGTACTCCTTCTAATAGATGACTCTACCTGTGCTGATCTCCCATTACCTAAGGGTCAATGGAAGATCCAAGAAATCAAAAGCAAATGATGGGAAGACAAAGAAAAAGAAATCCAAGCATTCACTGACAGACATGACATGTGGAGGGTTTTTGTTTGTTTGTTTGTTTTTCTGTGATTCAAAGACCCTTTATGGAGCCAGCTTATCTAGCTTTACACCATTGAGGTGGGAAAATGGTGGTAGCCTTCTTAAAGAGAATGAATGCATCAAAGTGCATTGGAATAAACACTACCCAAAAGCTTCTAAATTTAAATCACCTAACACTGATAACACCACTGATTCTGTCACTTGGGACCCAGACTGGGAAACTTCCACCAACCCACCAATCCCTGAGGAGGTCCACAAAGTAATTAACCAAATGAAGAATAATAAAGTATCAGGTCTTGATGCCATAACAGCTGAACTACTGAAAGGGGGTGGGGAGAAACACCACCAATAAGTCCCCATTTCTATTCTTCAAAATCCATCACATTGAAGAAATCCCTGACGACTTACACAATGCTACTATCATCACCATTTTCAAAAAAGGGAGATGGAGAGGGACTATGGCAATTATCAAGACATTGCTGTCATCTCAATTGCCTGGAAGATTCTTGTTAGAATTTTACTGAAGCATCTGCTCCCTATTGAAAAGGAAGTACTCCTAGAGATTCAGTGTGGCTTCAGACCATCATGAGGCACCACTGATAAAATTTTCAAAGATGAATGGTACAGTGCATGGGGCATTACTAAACAAATATATGGTATGATGTTAAAAAGATTTCAGGTCTGGATATAAAACTCTTTGAAAGTGAGTTTTTCACATACATTAAAGAGCCATATCTTAAACTGCAAAAAATCTTTGGCTCTGAGGAGCTATAAACATCAACAATTGCTTCAAACTCAAATCTAGATTTTCTCTTTTCATATCATAAAACCCACCACAGAACTGAAGACAGCATTAAGAATTGATCTTCACTGCTGATGAGGTTAAGAGAAAACCTAAGACTTTAAGAATAACATGTCCCACAACATATTTTTGAAAAGTATTTCCATGTAAAAAGTTACTTCTTCTGAATTACCTCTTTGGAAATACTGTATATATCCAAAAGTTTGGAGCAGACTCAGAGATAAACCAATAGCAAGGCTGGCATAATCTAAGCAGAACTTTAATTCAAAGAATAGAACTTGTCAATATATCATTTCCAGAGATAATTATTAGGCTTGTACCTACTTCTACCACTACTACATACTACTTTCTCTTCAGTTTTAATTGTAGTACTAATTCAAGCACTCGTGTTTCTAGACAGAGGTTCAGATTTACCCCCTTTTGTAGCTCTATTGACTTTACAGAGTTATAACAATAGTACATATGACAGTCTTTCTATGGAGACTAACAGAGCTCCACTTTGGCTTGCTGCATCTGAACAGATTGTTCATCAACTTGGATGCTCTCTTGAAAAAACATAAGAAAATTTAACATCAAATACCATACATACATTTTCCTAATTTCTGGTGGTTTTTTTGTTTTGTTTGCTTGTTTGTTTGTTTACCCATCTAGCATTTAGATAACATTTTGATTGTTCTGTACCATTTCTTCTCTGAAACATAATGGACCAAATTCATGGATGGGGTAAATCCCATTTAAGACCAAGAAAACTGTCTTCTCACACCAGGCCTGAATTTAGCTCCTTGTGGTCAGAGACAGAATGATGGTCTTCCATGGTTTCTTACAATAAAGTTCGGATAAATAATATTAAGTAAAATAACAGCACATATGTTTAGCATATAATTTTTGTAGTGTAAGGGAAAATTGGATGCAAGTAAAGTAACAATGCTGTCTAGTATGGATAGTTAAATCCATCCTTAAAGATACCTAAATAAATCTGTCACAAGTCATATGCAACAGATACATATTTTTATGTGCATAACTTCAAATACATGACAAACATTCAGAATGCCCCATCCTGTTCTTCTTGAAGACAACAGACAATTTTTACCTTCCACTGGGAGTCAAAAAGAGGAAGCAGGAGCAGAATTTCTAATCAGGATTATTCAAAATACCACTGACAATTTGTAAACAGATCTTTATATGAAATGCTATTGTCAAAAATCTCAAAAGGATTAGTCTTCTATTTAAAAAAATATTTCAGTATCTAATGCAGATAAAAAGCCATTTTTTGTATGTCACATGATTTTTAAAAACTCTCAAAGGCTTGTATATGATGTCACAGAACTATATCTATGAATTATAGTTGTAGCAGTGTGGGTCCCAGAACGTTAGCAATGAAAGGTGAGGGAGATAATCTTCCACTGAGTCAACATTGATTGATGAGCGAGACAAGCTTCAAACCACACAGATCTCTTCATCTGGTCTGGGAAAAGAACTCCCAGTGTCAAAGCAAAATATGAGGTGCAAGAGATTGTTTAGCATAAACAGTTAGGATAAAAAGAATGGGTTAATAAACCATGTGTACAATAATACATACCCCAATAATAATGTCTTTTTTATTTTATTACTGCAGTGGTGTTAATGGGACACTGCTTAAAAGGTCCCTTACAATATATGCTAACTACTTAAAATAAACAATCTGTTCCATTTTCTTGTGTTGTTCGGAGTTCCTTTCCCAGACCTGAAGAAGAGATTTGTGCTGCTCAGAAGCTTGTCTTGCTCGTCGTCAGACATTGGTCCAAAAAAAATGTATTACCTCATCCACCTTATGTCTCTAATTACAGTGATATGTCAGGTTAAGCTATTCCAAATCTCATGTAAACCAAAGTGGAAAGAACATGTTACATTTATATAAGACTTATAAAGAGAGTCACTCAAGGAACACTGTCTGCTTTTAGTAAATAAATATCTATATTAGCAGCAAGATAATAGGTGTTCTGTATCTTTTTCAGTGTAACTTAGATCAATTATAGATAACTTTGTGTATATTTATCTCATCAAAAGATGCATTAAGAAGATTCCTATGACCTGATTACTGACAAGCTAGCATTACCTAGCCTATATGTACATTGCCAAGAAACATTTCTGAAAGACTGCCAAATAGCATTACAATCTGATATTTGATCTAAACATCCTCTATCTGAGAGAGAATTTGGATCTAGAGCCATTTTTCTTTGACTCGGACTCATTTCCATCTCTTAGGCCTGGAGAATTCCTTTTCATGCTAATAACTGTTCACTGACCTTGGGGGAGGAATAGCGCCTGAGGATCACTTGCAAAGTTTACCATAGAGCTCCATGTTGTAGGGAACCCAACTCAGGAGGACTGAGCTGCACTTCTGATCCCAGGACTTAGCAGATACTGGAAGTCCTAGATGAAGTAGTGGAAAAACCAAATGTCAGAGTTGCTAGATGTTTTTCATTCCCCTCTAAAGATAGGCAGGGAGTCACACAAAGCAGTTTATTGGTATGCACTAAGATGTCCTCTGAATCCTTAATGATATCATAATGAAATTTTCACAAAAATTCTCTGCCATTCTTTAATTTAAAAAAAAAAGTTTCTGGGGAGGTCTGTCTTATTTCTTCTGCTGTGGTAGGATGCCTTCCCATGCAACTCTGGGATTACTTCAGTAGGCACCATTAGTACACAGGCTAGCAGCACACAGGCCTGGATGACACAGGGACACTGGCAGCACCTGTGCTCTTTCTGCTTCTGTTACCCACAGGAATGAGATAATAGTTGACATCACCACTGTCTGTGGAAAACACTACTGGTATTCCATTTCATTGCTGTATGCAGCTAGAATCAAGCCAGTGAGCAATTTCCTCACCATTTATTAGTTCATAGCCTATGCTGGCTGGTGCTGAGCAGGTCTGACAGTGATCAGTTGTGTCACAGAACCCATTACATAATTCACAAACAATATTAACAGATATATCAAGAGTTTTAAATTTCTACACACAGAAATCATTCCAAGATTAATTTTGGGCTGCAAACGAGAAAGTCCAGACTGAGCATATAGCTATACACATTATTCCGGCTGACTATTAAAATAGCCTTTCAAAGCCTACCTGAGACATAGTTCTGCACTGAGCTCTTCTAATAGCTCTTGTATCTGCCTGTTCACATTCCACAGATACCTGCTCCACCTTTGCTCTTCATCCCAGTAGAAACTTTCCACCTTTGCTTCATACATATTATGCAGGATTCAAAAGGCAGTTATAATCATTGGGATATTATATTACGGAGATCCAGTCTTGTATGTGAACAATGCCAGTGACTCTGCAAATGGTGAAAAGCACATTCAACAGTCATTCTGCATCTGCTGAGCCTGTAGATGAAGCACATCTTAGTAACAAAGCTTAGGCTGAGTTGCTCAGAATCATTAGTGGCATTTTAGCATATGCAGTAGTAATCCCTTGGTAAGGAAAAAGGTCCCTGCTTTCTACTTTCTGAAGAACCCCATCTTCTTAAAGATGCATGCTTCATACACTTTTCTTGTTTGATTTGCACTGATGTTGGTAGAACATCCCTGGTGACCAACCAGCACATGCATTGCCATAGCAAAGTAGTACTTTATTTGATGATCTCTGTGACAAGGTGGTCTGGTGCAAAAATAGGGGTACATGTACCATCTATCACCCTGCTGTAGTTTGGGAACCGCATTGCTGCAGAACCATTGACCATGTCCTGCACATTGCCCAAAGTCACAGACCTGGTTTGCAGGAGGCAATTAATGGCCCTACCCACTTAAATGATCATGGCTTCCATAGTGGATTTTCCAATTCCAAAGTGATTCCTGACTGACCAATAGCAATCTGTTACTGCAGGTTTCCATAGTACTGTCGCTACTTGCTTCTCATCCATCAGTGCAGATCTCAGTTTGGTGTTCCTGCGCTGGAGGACTGGGGCAAGTTCAGCACATAAATCCATGAAGGTGGACATGCGCATCCCAAAGTTCTGCAGCCACTGCTTGTCATCCCAAACCTCCATTACAATGTGATCTCAGCAGTCAGTGCCTGTTTCTCAGGCCCAGAATCAGTGATCTACAATCTCTAGCTGTTCTGTGAATACCATCAGCAACCTTGATTTGTCTCTTTCTATGTCCCACAGCAAACTAGCCTCCAAGGAATCATCATGTCGCATGACTCCTCTTAATTCCACAAATGCTGCAGGATCAGGCACTCTATGCTTGCAATGCTAATGGCAATAGTGAAGAGTTATAGAAACTCCATGCTTCTGTCAGAGATGGCAAGCACCAAGGAGGGACACAGTTATTGGACTTTGAAAAAAGGAATGAAATACTATTTGATGCAGATGATGTCATGGGGTGGAAAATACTGTATAATGGGAATATTACCCCGTGCTCCCAAGTACCTCTGCACAACGTGTTTCAGTACCATCAGACACTACAATAACTTCTGAAGAGACCCAGCACTGGAAGCTGGCAATTTTCACAGTGGGATACTACCCATGGTGAACTGCATTCTGCATCAGTACATGTATTCCTGGTGAGAATGTGCATTGCAAGCAAAAGGAGCAAGTATGCACAAAGAAAAACAGTATAATAACTGTGGCTTCTGTGCATTGACATAACTTAGGTTGATGATTTTGCAGTGCAGACATGGCCTGAGACTTCATTTGCTGCATCTACTTCTGAGACTCTTAAGGAGGCACTGGCCAAATATAAACCATTCCACTCCTCTTGTCCGGCCTGGCATACAAATGTGAGCAGAACTGCAGCTGCAAGTCTGCAGCCCACTCAGATATACAGCAGTAGATGGCCACCAGCCTCCCACAGATACCTTCCTCCCACCTGGTGACTGCATCCAGTCCTGTTGCCTCGTGCCTGGTGCTACCTACCAGCTTTTCCAGCACCCAGGACCCCCCACAGCTGAGAAGCAGTGGAACACTGAAAAACAGAGTCTTTCCTACTTTTCATAGGTTGCACCAACAACCAATTTCCTCTTTATACTACATTTAGCTGATGGCACCTGCACCTACCTTGACTTAACTCTGGGCTCTGGGCTCCTATACTGACAGTTATTCATCTGCAGTGGAGCTTTATGAGGGTGCAATATAGTGTGCACAGTTTTTAGACATAAAGCAGTTAATGTCAATATGACCACAGAAGCCTCAATGGAATAAAATTAGAAGTTAGAGTACAGTGGAGCTGGGAATGTCTTACTGTGGGTTTAATAGTGACTGTAAAGAGGTACACATGTTTACTATGAGAAGAAACAGAAAACCAGTCTGTTTGTTTATGGGTTTTGTGTTTCTGTGTTGAAGAAATACAATTTTTCAATGCCTTTACAGCACCAATCACAGAGGCCTTGACGTGAAATGTCCAGTTGGTTCTGATGTAAGGCAGGCATAGGTTGCCAGGAAAGAAAATGTATTGAGCCATCAGTAGTCATCATTTGTGAATAAATGCAAGTAAAGCAGAATGTAATTGTTGCTTCCTGTCAGGTATCTCTATTGTTGGCAATTTAACAAACAAACAAACAAACAAACAAACAAACAAACAAACAAACAAACAAAGACAGAGAGGAAATTGTGAAGCCTGCACTAAAATTAGCAGCCTGAATGTTGGGTGACAAGCACATTGAGACCAAATTTTAAGACATTCCTCTGTCAAATAACACTACAGTATAACAAGATATGTTGAACAACTTCCCGAGAATGTCATGAATCCAGTAGCTTTGCATGCCTCAAAGTGCAAATTTATTGGTTCTTTTTCTCCACTGGCCATGGATGAATATCATGATATCGCTGACAAATCACAGGTCACAATTTTTGTACAAGCTGTCAGTGAAAGTGTTGGTCATTGAAGACTTGCTTGGGCTTCAATCATTGCATGGTACTGTAAAAGAAACAGATTTCTTTGCTACCCTAAAAACTTGCATGGAAAGAAACAATTTGAACTGGGGAAAGCTGGATAGCATCTGCACAGATGATTCACTGGCATGGACAGGCTGACATGTTGGGTGTCTTCCTCTGTTGGAGCAGTTTCTTGCTTGACCGTTGTTAAAGTAGCATTGCATCATTCATCAAGAGGCATTGTGTGGGAAAAGTTTGAATCTCAAGCCTACGATGGATGTTGTGCTGAAATATGTGAACAAAATTCAAGTCAGGAGTTTAAATAGGTGAGAAATCAGACCGTTTCTTCTTGATGTGGAAGAAGTGCATGGTGAACCGTTGCTGCACTGTGAGGTCCTATGGCTGTCAAAAAGTAAAGTTCTTTCTCATTTCTGTGAATTGAAGAATAGTGTGCTTCAGTTTCTGACTGAAACCAATGAGTTGTCAATGGAATGTGCATGTTTTGTGGACAGTGACTAGCTGAATGACTTGATGTTCTTACTGGATATTTACTGCTCCCCTCAATACACCTAATATGAAGCTTCAGAGAAGCAACAACCCTCACAAGTATATGTAATGATGTTGCTTCTATTGACACAGAGAAGAACATTGTTGGGCATTTTTCAGTTTTGATTTAGTCATTTGGAAGCAAAGAACAGCATATCTCTCTTTACAAATCTATTTGTTTCCCAGTGAAAAGATCCGCTCACTATGGTAGAAACTGCAACTGGAAATTAGAAATCTGAATTGCAACACTGCCCTGAAGGGCAGATTTACTGAACTTCCAGCCATTCCCATAGTGGAAGATATGATTTCATTTTGGTGACTGCCTTCAGTGATTTTATTTGGAGATCTGCACTCTTTTGCTCAGTGATATGTTTGCTGCTTTTTTAGTACCTACCAGTGCAAACAAGCATTTTCTGCCATGGAGGTGATCAAAAACAGAAATTACACCTTCCTTAAAATAAACAAATTTTAATAACTTGGTGTTTTTGGCAACCACGAACCTGAAGCCAGTCATCAAAAAGCTAGCTTTTGGTCTACAGCCAAAGAAATCACATTAGAATTAAGTTACACAAAATGAACTGTTTTTAATAGTTTAATCTATAAGTAAGTAAATTTGATTCACGCTAAATAAATGTTTACTTTTAAATATGTAGAAATCTGTAGTCCTTAATGATGCATTCTGTGCTATATACTAATACAATGCACATTTTTTTTTATGAGTTGATAGACTGGTGGCCCTTCTGGGCTGCTAAAATAATACTTGTGGTCCTCGAGCCAAAATCATTAGGGACTACTGATATACTCATTCTAGTTTAGGCTGGAGCTTGGACTCAGAAACTGAGCAGTTTGGTAAGAAAGGAAAATTAGGCTAAAACTATATCAGCTTCTCTGATTGGATTTTGTGGGTGAGGAGGATGGAAATATTGGGGCGAGGGCAGAGAAATAATTTGATTCCTTCCAATCCAGGGGTCCCAGGAAGTGGGAATGAAAAGATAACTGGCATAATATAGGAGTAATTTCAGTGCTGTATGTGGCTCAAAATAGTCTAATAATACGCCACAGGTGCAATTATGTCAATTTCAGTTTTTTTCTAATAAACCCAACTGTAAAAAAAAAAATCAAATAAACAAAAACAAACAAACAAACAAACAAAAACTTTATAACTGCATTTCTAGGACATATAAGCAGAACTGAAAAGCTATAGTTGGGACTTTCTTTGAGTAATTTGAAATGCACACCATCAAGCATTAAAGGACTATGAAAAAAAAAAACATTGTCATTTAATATAGGGTTAGGAAGCAGGAAACAAATTAAAGGACTCAAAGCCACTTTCTCTGTCAGCGAGGAAGGGGACTGCTGATAGTTCATCGCAAACAATACTTGACCTAACAGGAAATCCAATACCATATGAAATCTAATGTAGCCTATTGCAAACATTAGGTTGAATTAAAAAAAAAATGCATATCTGGACACTGTTTTGCCAATTTGACCTAAGGCTTCTCTTACATTGAACTGGAGAGAGGAGGCTTCGAAGTTATAAAACCTTATATAACTTTGAAGCGACTGTCAGTTTGAACTGGCTAGTTTGAATTGAGAGTGTCTAGTCATGTTAATTTGAACAATCTTCAGTTCAAATTAACATAGTTTGACCTTCATCTCAGGGTGCATGACACCCTTGAAGAAAAGTGCCACTCACCAAAATTGTAGAGGGCTAATGGTACCCAGTCTCCTGGCTGGCGGGTGGGGTGATGGGGATCCCAGGCTCCCTATGCAACCCCTGCATGCCGCACCAGCCCCCACTGGCTGTGGGCAGGGGAGGGATCGCTGCACGTGGCTGAAGCCCCACTGGCTGCGTGTGGGGGGTCTCTTCCCTGTGTCAGCAAGCAGTGCTCCAGCCACAAGTGTGGATCCCTTCTGCATGCGTGCTGCCAGCAGGGCTCCAGCCTTGAGTGGGGATCTCTCCTCCGACTGCAGACAGCGGGGCCTGGAGCAGCGGTTGGGGGGGGGGTCCCTTCTACACGTGGCCAGCCAGGGCTGGGGCCATGTGGGGGATCTGGGATCCCCACCACTCCACTCCCCAGCCAGGAGACAGGGCCCCATCAGCCCCCTGCAGTTTTGGTGAGAGGCATCCTTCTTCCAGTGTGACATGCACCCTGGGAGGAAGGTCAAATTATGTTAATTCAGACTGAAGGTTGTTCGAATTAACATGGCTAGACACTGTCAATTTGAATTTACCAGTTCAAATTGACAGTCACTTCAAAGTTATATGAGGTTTTATAACATCAAAGCCTCCCATCTCCAGTTTGACCTAAGGGAAACCTTCAGCCTAATCAGAAGAACAACGTTTAGTTACGTGTTTTTTTTAATTCGACCTAATGTTTACTAGATCGAATTAAACTCTGTGTATAGAAATACCCAACAGGTATGCATTAAAGATCTTAATTGCTAGGTCATGTGTTCATAGAATTATTATCCATCAATCCTACATTTTCCACATTAGCTACACCAGACTGGTCAGGGCACTTACTATGTGGCCAAAGTACTTGAGGTCTGCACAATCTAAACTCAACCCTTGGTTGGGAGACTCTTTTGTAGCCTTCTACACTGACTTTGTTCTAGTGAACTGGCACAAAGTACCCATATCAGGGACCAGAATCTGGCCAAGCATGTTTAAGTGAAAGCATGGGATGTAAATTTTAAGTGCATGTATAGGTGCTTTTAAAAGTTTAAGTGTCATTAATGGTGTTGTATTATCTCAACTTGTTTCTAAAACAAGTATTGTTGTGTGTGTGTGTATATATATATGGTACTTCTTCATCTCCTGTACTCATCCCTCCCCAACAGAATATTAAGAAAAAATGGAGGCTTAAAATTGCACAACGTTCGTCTCTCTAAGTATGTACACATTAAAATATAGCCTTGTAGTTTCAAAGCTCCATGTGTCCTGAAAGGTGAATGCCATGGAATATCACCGAGGCCCAGCAATCAATCAATCAATCAATCAATCAAATAAATAAATAAATAAATAAATAAATTAAAATAAATAAAACATTCCTGTCCTGCAAAGAAGATATTTTAAATGCTGTGGAGTTGCAAATCCTGAAGTATTATTTTAAATCCCTCCAGTATTCAGTAATTTTTCAAGTGAGGAGAATTCAGTTTTTCCGTTTGATTTTAGAGATAATTCAGTCAGCTCTGATAAGGACATTTTGGGACACATTTATGATATCGCACTTTTTAACACAAATCTTGAAACAATGTTAGCAGCCCTAATGGCTGCTGAGTAAAGCAGCACTTTTACCAGAGCCACGTCTACACTGACAGCAGCAAATTCTCTGCCGTCAGTCTGATCTTTTGAGTTCAGTTGAGCAGTCTGTCAAGAATTGCTCAATCAAGCTGGAGTCCGATTTAGTAACTTCAGCCGCATAAGAAAAGCAGCACTGAACTGAAGGACAGGCATTTCCCTTCACCTCTGCAAAGAGGAGACAGTGAGGTAAATGACTGTTAGAGACGCAAAGGGAGATACACAAGTTATTTTATATAGCTTGCATATTTCCCTTCAACTACCACTGAAAACAGTGGCAAGTGTACATAAGGCCTTGTTGCAAGGCCTTTATGCTGTTCATTAAACAGCTGCCTCATGATGGTAGTTTCTTTGCTTCATACTTTGTTTTTTTCATGTTTCCTTATTTCTTTTGCAAATGACTACATTTTTACTGTCACGATGCTTACAGAATTCAGCATACAACAATGTAGCCAATAAAAAAAAAAGTCATCTGACTTCATAATAATATGTATGTAGCAGAGTGAGATACTTGAGACAGCATGAATGGGAGAGAGAGATATGTTTTCCTTTAAAATCAACAGCAACCTGAAGTGTTTGATGGCTTACAGTGCCAATAATAAACAGCATCTATTAATTTTCAGAAAGTTACTAAACTGAAATAAAATGGCTGTAGAATTCGTATGGAATGGAAGGTTTATAAACACAAATAAATAAATCAAGAATACTGGCAGTAGAAAAAGAAACACTGCAGAGATCATAGGTAGTGACTAGGGAAACAATCATTTCAGAGGATTTAGAAACACTTGTAAGAGTAAATGAGGATTGTTTTGGAAGACTGCTGATAGGAATTCATCATTATGAAAGCCTGAGTTTTATAAACTACATGTATTCCCCCTAATTTGATAACTCTCCAAAGAAGTCCTTTAAAAAAAATCAGACAGGAAAATTGTTGAGAGAAGTGTATGTGGGGTTGACTAAAAGCACTTTCTTTAACTTAGACCCAAGGAAAATAGTGTAGTGCAGTAAATATAACTTAATATTGATAAAAATATGTTTTGATTAGAGAGGTGCCTAAATCAACCATCACAAAAAAAAAAAAAACAAACCCAACCAACCAACCAACCAACCAAACAAAACAAACAAACAAACAAACAAACAAACAAACAAACAAACAAAAAAAAAGAAAAAACAACTCTAATTTTCTCATGGGCTGGGGGGAAAAAAATCTTGAAACACTTTTGAGAATATCTTTGACTTTCAAGTCTGAATCCAAATTCCAAGGGTTAAGCCCACTTTTCTATTTTAAGAGAGCTTAGGTCTAAGGTTATTCTATGGACTTGTGCATGACCTTGGTCAAGTCATGTAATCTTTGTGCCTCCATTCCTCCAATTGTAAAATGTGTATAATACCTTGGTTTGCAAAACATTTAAGATTTATAAATAAACAGTACTTGATAAGACATGAAGTTTTAATTTTGTAAGAGGCAAAAGCAAAACCAAAATATGGATCAAAAAAAGAGGTTTCAAATCCTGAAAAAGCTTTCATCAAAGGTGTATGTGGGAACAGTCCCTCCCCTTCCAGCTTGGAATGGCCACAGCATATGGGTTAGAACAGAAGAGATGAAGAAAGGCTTCTTAAGCCAGGCCAATGGAAGTGGACTCTCCTCAGCACAGAAAAGGTGCAGAGAGCACTGGTAGGGCTCATACATCATGGGGCAGTCTGTCTTCTCACCAAAAACCCCTCCCTCTCCAAGGAAATATTGGATGCATGGGAAAGCAGCCCCACCCAGTTCTGAGCCAACTGCATTAAAGACTGGGGGGGTCAGCCAGGAATTAATTCATGTAGTGTGTGCAGCTGGTTCACAGGTTGTTTCCTCAACACTAGGAGGTTTACATAGGATCAGAGCTAACAGAGCCAGGAGGTTTAAAGGAGCCATGCACAAGTCAGGAAAGAAAGTGTTATTGAGGGGTATTGCTTATTATACAGCCATGGCAGGATAACCTCAAGTTGTTGCAGAGTCTGGGAGCTTCTATCGGTAGGAATCCCACATGTAGGTAGTCTCATGTAGCTGGCATGAACTTGAGTTGGGAATATAGGTGGCAGGGAAGTTGTGCAGATACTTCTCCATGGGTAGGAGTCCTTAATGTGAGGGAGATGGCCAAGTAACTTTCAAATTACCCACTAAGAGACAATGGGTATGTCCACACAGGGCTTTTATTTTGAAATGACACTGATTGTTTCGAAATAAAAGTCCCTATGTCCACACAACATTTTCTTTTTTTGAAAGGAGGAAGCTCCTCATTTTGAAACAAGAGCCCTCCTTTCGAAACAGCTTCAACCTCTTTGCTTTCAAAAGGAGGGTTATTTCAAATCCAGTTGTTTCAAAATAATGCCATTTGGACATGTTATTTTAAAAGAATCCTTGTTCCAAAATAACAAGGACCTTCCCCCTAGGGTGCATAGCACCCTGGGGGGAAGTTCTCACTCCCCCCTCAGCGCCCTGGCCAGGGTGCTGAGTGGGGTGCAGGGGGTTGGAGGGTCCCCAGCCAGCTCCCCCCCCACTTCCCCTTGCTGGGAGTGGGGGGGATGGCAGCCTCAGCCCCCTTCACTCCCCTACCCCCGGCAAGTGGAAGGGGGGGAAGCTGGCTGAGGCTGCCCCCAAGCCCAGGGCGCCCCACTCCTGGGCTTCCCCTGACCCCCCGCAGCCCTGCCCCCTGGCCCAGCACAGGACCTCCCTCCCTCTCCCCTCTCCTATTTCGAAATAGCATGTCACAGTGGACATGCTATTTTGATTCCCTCCTTTTTCCTTATTTCAAAATAGCTTTTTGTTACTTCGAAATAAGG
>ML682060.1:18893291-18946164 GCA_007922195.1 Podocnemis expansa
TCCTTTTTCCTTATTTCAAAATAGCTTTTTGTTACTTCGAAATAAGGCATTTTGAAATAAGGCCTTTATTTCGAAACAGCTTGTTTGAAAACAAGGGCTTGTGTGTGGACATAGCCGATGTGATCTTGAGGATTAGAATCACTGATTTAGGGGCAGCAGGTACCAAGGAGCCCTTAGCGGTTAGTTGAGAGTATGGGTCTGCTGGGATGACTAATCCCATGAGAGTTCACCTTTTCGGTATTGTTCGGGGTAAGATTCTGTGAGGTCAGTATGTAGATATATCACTGTTGCATGGGTAGGTACTGACAAAGACTGGAAAAGGCAAGTCAAACACTGAAATACCCAAGTACCCAACAGTAGTTAGAATGTTTGAAAATTAGGAAACTATCTTCTTAATCAATGTGTGTGTTGTTGAAGAGGCATGCCTAGATAGAAGGCCAGCATTATTCAAATATATGACTATAATAATACTGGCATAGAACACATCTGGAGGCATGGCTTGCTTTAATTGTTACCTTTTTGGCTAAGGGTTACAACATAGGCTGGAATTTGGAGGAAGATATCACATCATACCTTAGAATGAATAGAATTAGAGTGGGTGAGTCATCCATTCATACTTAGAATGGATAACACAATGGAAGCACAATATGCACACTGACAGTGGCCTGTTCTCACTATAGCAAACCCATCAGAGGCCCCAGACTTCCAATAACATTTGCAGGGAACATAACAAAGACTGCTGTTTTCAGAGCATTTGCAAATGTAAACATACACTGTCGGTGCTACAGATGCCTTCAGTATTTTAACAGATTGGGAAGTCATTTGAGTACTCCTCTATAAGTCCCTGGGGGCATGACCAGAAAGTTTGGGGTGGGGGAGCAAGTTGAAGGTGGGACACTAGACAAACATGCTTTCTACTGTTAAGATTGATGGATAAATGGTGTTCCTTTGAGAATATCCTAGCAAGACAGACAAGTATTTATAGAAAGGGTTTACTTTGGTGTTTAGGATTCCCTATAACTGAGAAAAAAAGTCATATAGTCTTAAAAATGTGAAGTCCTGAATAGCGTAGGTCAGATTATAAAGAAAAAGATTGCAAAATAATTTAAGGACTAATAGGCAAGTAGGACCATTCAATCAGTATAAAGAACTTGTGTGTTTCTCGTCTGGGCTAAGAAGTTGAGCATTGCTTTATACATGTCCTCATTTCCACCTCTTAGATCTCCACTACAATTTCAATTACCATATATCCATCAGATGCTCTCTAGAACATGCCTGTAATGGCATCAACCTCTAAGGGTATGTGTACATCTATTTTTTTTTTTTTCTGGACAAGCTAGTGTGAACTAAAATAGTGTGAGGTTAGTCTGACCTAACCTCAGGCTAGCTCAGGCTAACCACGGCTTTTTAGTTTGAACTAGCCACGCATCTTAGTTCAAACTAAAAAGTTTGAACTAGGTTGCATGGCCAGTTTGAACTAATAGCTTACTTTGAACTTTTTTAGTTTGAACTAAGCCTTAGTCCGTGTCTACATTGCACCTAGTTTGAACTAGGCACTTCGGCTGGACTACCCAGGCAAACTTGTTAGTTTAGACTAAGCTTTGCCTAGTTCAGTCTAAGAAATGTGTTAGTTTGAGCTAGGCAAAGCCTAGTGTAGACACAGGCTAATTAGCTAGCGTGGACATAGAATAAGACACAATGGCTATATTCATACATAGCTGCTTATTTCAAAATAAGTCATTTTGAAATAAGCTAATTTGAAATAAAATCTTTAATTCAATTTAATTTAAATCAAATTAAGGAAAACCACTAAATCCGGACACAGGATTTGCTATTTTGATTCAGGAGTGGGGCAGCCTGGGAGGTGTGGCAACATGGCCCCCTGGCAGGGCCATGTTGCCAGCCAATCCCCTGCCTGGCTCTCACCGTAGAACCCAGACTGCGGGTGCAAGCGGGCTCTAGCATCCACCACCCCTGAGCAGATGCAGGGCCAGGGCTGCAGGGGTGAGTGGGCTCTGGATCTGCTGCCTCCGATGGTGGGGCAAGCAGGCTCAGGCACCTGCTGTCCCCAAACAGCCGTGGGGCCAGGGCTGCGGGGCTGAGTGGTCTCTGGACCTACCACCCCCAGCAGCAAGAGGGACAGGGCTGCGGGAACGAACAGCCTCTGGCACCCCCCCCTTGCTTCTGACACCCCCGGCAAGCTGCGGGAGCCATGGACCCCAGGCTCCCTGGGCCCCCCTCCACCTCCCCTCCCTCCCTGGGCAGGGTGCTGAGGGTGCGTGGGATTTCCTCCCAGGGTGCATGGCACCCTGGGATGAAGGTCACCTGCTATAGCAATATGTGGGGCATATCGATATAACAGAGTCAGACAGGGATATTTTTGAAACCACAGTTTTAAAATAAACCTCATTTTGATACCAAACTAGGTTTTATTGTATCAAAATGATTTTCCTTATTTCAGAGTATGGGAGCTCCTTATTTAGAAATAAGGAAAACATCATCTGGACGTTACAATTTTTAAATTGAAACAACGGTGGTGGACATAGCCAATGATCAGTTCAACAATGGACCCCAAGGGACAAATATAGGGCCATATCTTACTAGGACCTTGATCTTCTGAGATGACAAATGCTCTCATTTTTTGAAATTTCTATGGCAGAGGACAGTCAGTACCTAATAGACTTCCAGTGTCCTCTGCTTATATATGCTTTCAGCCTAATCAAGCATTCAATTTATGCTACATCCTATTCTTTTTTATGCTGTCTTTTATGACTGAATTTTGCTAATGACATTTCAAGTTACTATTGTACATGAAACAAATAGGGAGTGAGAAGGAATAAAAAGAACATTAAATTGTTGCTAATGCAGATTAAATGCATGGAGAGAGTGATGTGAAAATGGGAAGATCCACTCTTTATAACTTATTTGACTTTTCACATTGACATGCAGGTTCTACATCTTAATCTGTCAATTCACATTCCACTTGCCAAAAAATCTTTTGTACAAACCCTAAATTTCAGGTCTGAAAGATTATACTGCACCTTTTTGACGTGCTAATGGAGCTGGAAGCTGATTGCACATTATAAGAAGCAATAACTCTCAAAATTAAGGGACATCCCTCCTCCCAGAGATTTGCTTGACATAAAAGGTTATAACTCAAGAGAATTTGCTTCCATAAATATTTGCCAAAAACTTCTCTCTCATGAAAGAGAAGTCCCATTCATTCAAATTTGCCTTTCTTTCTTTTTTATTAAATTGCTTTTTTTCTAGCAAAAGTTATGTGTTTCAGTAGGCATAATTGGATCCTATTCATGTCTCTGCCTTTATCTGTGTGACCCTCAGTCATAAACCCCCAAATTTTCAAAATTAAGGGTTAATGACTTTCATTTACATGCCCAACTGTGATACGTTGTGTTTCTGCATCTGCCATCCCCATTCAAATGACGTTGTGCATGCTCTAAAAGTCCAACACCAGGTAGCTTAGGAGAGACACACAGCCCTCAGAAAAAAAGCTTTAACTTTACCATCTCTGCACCTGAATTTCAACAGCTATAAAATGTGGATAATGCTAACTTAACTTTAAAAAAAATATTGAGTTTGATTGCTGAAGAGTGTCATTTAAGCACTATTTTTATGGTTTAGTATGCCTGTGCGGAGGTGGGCTTATGCTAAAGAGAAGAGAAGGGCCATCAACCAATTGGTAGTACCAGGAGTGGGGCAAAAATGGTTGGCAGTGGGATGTGTTTGTCTTTGTTAAGAAATATATAGTGATATAGGTGTTGTTTAGTGTTCTGGAGATGCTGGCCCATATCCCTAGTTTGATAGCTCTTAAGTTGCAAATACTGTCAAAAATATTAGTCAACCCTTGTATTTTCCCTTACTATGATGTCAGTCTGCCAGAGAGGAGAAAGCATTTCTCTGTATACTCTTTCCCTTCTGCCTTTGGTATGCTCTGTATGGAGGGGCAGACAATTTTATTTTACATCTTGTCTAATTATACTCTACGCTGTTGTTGGGGAGGGCCATTTTTATTAATTGTTTGTACAGCACCTAGCAAATTGGACTCTGATTTAGATTAGAAATAAAATAATGAACTATGAATACCAATACCACTTATAATTATGCTGCTGATCTATTTAAACTTTAAACAAAAATTCAATTACAGTATATAAAGACAAAAACCAACATGTGGAAATGAAAATAAATGTTTTCCCTCTCTCAAATCATCTTCATGTGTAAAGCATTAACTTTGAATTTCCTGCTTTCTGATTTCATTTTATTTTTAGTTCTCTGACAGAAAAGATTCAAAACTTTAATTCAAAGTTAAATTACTTAAAGCTTCTAAAATGGATTTTCATAAAAGTTTGGCAAATACTGCAAAACATTTCTTTCTAATTTTTAAATGAATTTGTTTCAAGTCCTCATGGCCTTTTGTGTTCACTGTCTGCAAATATCCAGAGGTGTAGCCGTATTAGCCTGTGTAAAGCAAAACCAAAGAGAGTCCTGTGGCAACTTAAACACTAACAGATTTCTGCAGGCATAAGCTTTCATGGGCTCCAACCGACTGATGCATCTGATTAAGTGGGTTGAAACCCACAAAAGCTTATGCCCGCAGAAATCTGTTAGTGTATAAGTTGCCACAGGACTCTTGTTGATTTTGTCTGCAAATATTTTATTAAGGTTTTTTACTAGCAGGAGTATTTTAGAAACAGCATATTTTAATTGTTATTAGCTTAAAATCTGCGGAAAGTAAAACTGAATTCGCAACTACTTACCCTTGCAAAAAAATAAATTAAGACTTACACTTATCCAGATGTGAAACAACATAGCAGGAGTCTTCAGGATTGGCAGAATTCTTCCTGGGGACCATGTTTTTTTGTCTGGGTGCAGTGGTATTAAAATATGATCGTTTCTAGGCTATAATGGGAAAGTTGAGTGAGGATTGTGAAGGTTTTTGGTATGCGTAGGAGGTCCATTCCAATATTTGCTAAAGTCTACCACTTTTAATCAATAATTTGGGGAGGAAGAGGTGAAACTTGCTGTTGTCTCCTCTGAAAAAAAAGAATGAATTGGAGAAAGAAATCAAGCTGGATGGGTGGGATTTGTTGTGGGTTTTAATTCAAACATTAGCATGCAATAAATGGAATATGAAATCTGAAAGATGCATAGGATATTATTTAAAGTGTGTGTATAGAATGTAAATGCTTAGGGACTAAGGATAGAGAAGGGCAGAGTTAAGGCTGTTTGTGGAACCAAGCACTGAATTTTGTCCCTTTCAAAGATCATGTTTTTAAACATGTTACAAAGTTATGAGATTCATTTTGTTGAAGGTATTCTTATTTACTACCTTAACCATGAGTTAATCATGTTTTATCTGTGGTAATATTTTTTCATTCTGATGGTCAACTGTAAATGTACACATCTTGTTTATTTATGACCGTATCAAAAAAGCAGCCTCCTGGTAGTGACACACACAAATTACTATGTTATCACAAGAATGATTACTTTCTTCCTTGATTTGCAGTACTGACTGGAGGCTGACTTTCTAAGTCATCTGTTATTACTACAACAGAAGGTAATGCAGGAGGAAGAAAGCGATAGCATTTTACAATATCAAAAACTGAGATAGCAGTAATAGTCCTTTTCTGCAAAAAAACTATAGTTTAGATATCTTCAGTCATATCAGTGACTAAAAATGTTCCAGTGCTGCTTGCTAACTTGTCAAAGACCCAAACCACTTTATTTTCATTTTAAATATGCAATGACTGTGTAAATACTGATAAGAGCATAGACAAGGCTTTGTTGTGATTACCCAATTCATTTGTGAACCACATCTAAAAGGCAAGCATTGCAAAAATGTGAACTTGAGTTTGCCATAGTAGAAATGATTAAATGCTATTATTTAATTCAAATGGCAGGTTTATTTTAAATGAAAGATACCAAAGCGTTTGCATCAGAAATGGTACCATTATAATTACAGGAATTACAAAAAGATTACATTACAACGAATCTTCCAATCCTTACAATTTCATGGCTGCTGGTGAAAGATTTCCATAAAAATATTATTGCTAGTCTGCTGTTCCCAACAGTATTAAAAGGATATGTGGCTGGCACTGGGAGATTGAGGTCTGTACCAAAATTTATCTAAAGCTCAGATGAATTTAGAAAAAAAATATTTCTGATGTGCAAATGGCATGGAGAGAGAAAAGCAATCACTCTCTGCCACTATCACTCAGAAAACCTCATGATCATAACTCTCTGCAGAAGCTCTGTAGGTTTATCAAAGGTCTCATTTCTCTGTGAAGGTGCAGACTGTTGGTGGTGGGGGGTGGGAAGGGTAGTGCTAAGTTGTCAATGCTGACTTTTTTTTTAAACCCATAAATTACATAGTTTGATCTTAAGGTAGAATTGAAAGGATCTTGTCTTAGACATCTAATCTCCAAAGGCATGTGATCATGCATGTACACACACGAGAATGTTTAAGAGAAGCCAGTAAAGGACCCTTGGGCATATATGTAGCATACAAATTATTAAAAGTATGCATACATTCAAATGATCTCACTAAAAACAACCAGTAATCAATATACTGTTGAAGGAAATTATGTTTCACCCATACACTACAGCTCAATGCTTTAAAAAAGCAAAATGAGGAAATCTTGAAAAAAATATGCAACACTAAATTTTTTAGACAGGTATATATGCTGTGCATAATACAGAGAGAGAGAGAGAGAGAGAGAGAGAGAGAGACTATAAATATCCACTGTCAATTCTAAACACCAGTAAAGAAACCAAGAGCATTAGCTTGACTATGTTAAATATTCTATTGATGCAATGTTAGTTGCAAAAATACTTTGCCATACATTAATACCTCTTCATAATAATTTTTGACAATGCACAAAGTATTAAAATACCTTTATTTCAGTTTATTTCTAAAATGTGACCATTGCGTCTCCTTAGTGACAGAGGTATGCAAAGCAATCTGATTTCATATTCGGCAGCTTGTTTTTCCTACATACAGTTGAAATGTTAAATCCTTTTTACCCAGTGCAATGAAAACTTTATGGATGCTCGTGACACTTCTTGGTTCACAAGGAATGCAGGAACAGCGCAAATATCTTACATCACAGAAGTCCGTGCAAAATAATGCAGTTTAGAATAATATGTGAACATTCTTCTGAAAACCAAAGCATCCAATAATTTTTTTTCATGTTAGTGGAAAAGTAGGAACTTTGATAAGATATTTCAGACATCTCCTTTTAAATTTGCCTGAACAGACATGATACACTCAATGACAAAGTGCTAAGGAATCAGCTGTCCTTTACAGTGACTGGGTATGTGGTTGGCAGCATGTGATCCACCTGGAGGGCACCTCATGCTTGTAGCCCTGGAGAATCCTCAAGTGATACCCCAACTGGTGATCAGTGCTCTGCCCTCTTGCCACACCAGCTCCTGTGAGTCTGGTCCTGGTACCTTATTCCTCTGACTAAGCTCCTTAGTCCATCCCTTCCGGTGTATAGTATGGCTTGTCTTGTTCCGGTCCACAAGATAAGAGAGTCAATGGCCATCAAACCTGTGCTGCTCCTACCATCACAAGGCTGCTTCCCCCACATTCCCCAGTCACATGCAGTTAATCACTGCCTGAGTCCAGCCACCATCTGCTTCTGGCTTCTTGCTCCAGACCACTGCTCCTGCCACTGCCACAGCCTGTGCCACTCAGGCTCCTGGTCAGCTCTGAGTGTTTGCACTCAGAGCTTTCTGGGCTGCTTACTCTTGCAGGCAGGCAGGCAGAGGACCTTCTCCCTCCAACTTCCCAGGCCAGACTGAGCAGTTAGCTTTGCTGCTCCCTTTTTCTACTGGCAACCTACCCTCTGACTGGCTACCACACACAGGTCCTTTTTAACTCTGTGTGAACCTTAGCAGAGCAACTGTACCACTACAGACTGCAATAGATACTGTTCAATATATTTCTCTGAGGCATGGTGTTCCACGTATAGCAAATAACAGTGTCTTCTTCCATTCTTGGCTAGCAGGAGACTATATTAGTTTCTTTCTGACAATAACCTGAGGAACTATAGACTGTCTCTTCATGGATAGTTCCAGACTTCTTTTATGAAATTATCATTAACTAAGTATGAGTAGTTAGGAATTTTATCAGGCAACTGCTTTTTGATCAGTAGAAATGAACCAGTTTCTCATATGAGACAAGGCAAACAAAACCTACTGCACACTGGTGACTTCACATCCTGCTGGACTATGCTTCTGGTATTAATCCAGAAAGCTCTTAAGAAATAGAGACCTGAAGAACTCTATGTAAACTCAAGAGCTTGTCTCCAGAAGAGGTTGGTGGATTTTCTCCCACAAAAGCTCATGTGATAAATAAATTTTGTAATCTTTAAAAGTATCACAGGACTCCCTGTTTGTTTTGCTGAACTAGACTAACATAGCTACCCCTGCGGAACGTATAACATACTTTTTGTCTCTAATATCCTGGGAGCAACATGACTACAACAATGCTGCATGCTTAAGGGATAAGATCAAGAGCCACCTCTCCTTAAATGAGCTGCCACAGCAACTGCACTCAACTGGCATTCTATAACTAAAGAGAACACAGACATAAGCCAAAAGAACCTGGAATTAGAACTTTTCTAGCAATAGCACCAATGCCTAGGAACAACTTCACAAAGGAAATCAGAATGAATTCAACCCTTGTCATTTTCAGGCCACACTGTAATCCAATAACTGGAGCAAGAGAAAACTACCAACAAAAACCAAAAAATAAAAATTCAGCATTACTCTCAAAGGTAAAAGTTGGTGGCAAAACTCAAGTGTCCAATGGAGAGATGACAGCCTCTTTTGGGCAAATCTTGCAGTTTAGGTGTAGTTTATGTGCAGTCAAATATGGTGACAGGTGCTTTAGAAATAGAGGACAGAGGAGGAAAAGGACATAGCAGAAATGAGGCAGTAAACTCTCCATTGTGATCCCATCGAATTAGTGACATTATGTACTAATGTATAATAGATAAAGAAGAGTTGTGACACTATTTCCCTGTCAGTCTGCCTCTTGTGATGGCATTCCCATGTACAGAGAATTAAGACATGATTAAAAAGCTGCCTAGTATCCTCTGGTTATGTCATAGTAAGAGGCACATGAATAAAGTGCAGAACATCTTTCTCGCTGTGGTGTTAGCATGTGAATGATCAAAGTTATTATACTGTAATTTTGACTCCCCACTTTTGGATAAAATAATTGTCAGAAGCCCAGTTTTGCTGTTGCTTCTAAGTGAGAAAGGAAAGAAGTTTGTCTGAGTTTCACTTTCAGTTTTCAACAAGAGGCATATTTTGTTTTCTTATGTCTCACATTCTGTTTAGTGCATCTCCCATTTGTCAGTTTTCACTGGTATATTGACATACATCTAATATAAATAGACCCTAGTAAAATTTACCCTTGGAGAAAAGTACATTTCCTAATTTTAGGTCATCATTATTAACTTAAAAATGTGTGAGTTTATAAGATTTTATAATTAATTGGACAGGAAATCCTAAAACTGAACTACACATGATACAAGGATATTTTCTGAAAAGAGGCAACAAGACTATTTTACCAACTAGTAACGGATGAATTTTAAGAGATTCAGATATTTGGTTCAATGTGAAATGGAGTTCTATCAGGCTTTCAGAAGTTTGCTGATCACCCCAGGCTTCTTTCCCCAAGAACATCAACACCAGACATGTTGAAAGCTCAGTCTTATGAAGTAGCTATAAATATTTAATGGACTCCCAGCAATGCACACTTCCCAGTCTGAATGAAATATAAAGCATGTGTCTCAACAGGCTCTGTATTTAAATAGCCTCCTATTTGTACCAGAAAATAAGAACAAACTGTTTCAACACCATGCAAGCACCATGATGGCACATTTTACAAGAGAAAGACACCAAATGATTCAGTTAAGTAAATTCCAAAGGGATAGCCATGTTAGTGTAGTTCATCAAAACAAATAAGGAGTCTGATGGCACTTTTCAAGAGCAACAATTCTATTGATCACATGAGCTTTTGTGGGAGAAAATCCCTCTTCATCAGATGCTTCAGAGTGTCTGACAAAATGGGATTTTCTCCCATGAAAGCTCATGCAATTGATAGATTTATTAATCTTTAAAAGTGCAACAGGACTCCTTGTTTGTTTCAGTTAAATAACTATCAGAAGTCATAAATGATTACAGTTGCCAGATTCATTTTTGTAATCTATGCAACATCCAAGTCTGCTTGAACAATGGAATGAATGATACACTGACTACAAGCATTTGAAGACTATGAGAAGGTTGGTCGGTTAATCTAGATTAGGCTGATGTGGGTGAATAGAAACAACTAGAAAATTTGGCAAGCATTGTACAAGCATACCTGACCAACTTGGAGCCACCATTGCTAAACATGACTCATAAGAAAAGTTTCTTATGGCCTTGCATAGCTACAAGATATTTATGTAGCAGCTTTGAACAAGATAGTATTTTCCTATTTCTCCCTGACAAAGAAAGTGAAACTTGTTACTTTCAGGTACATTGTTACAGTTAAAAAACAACAAGAAGTTGTGTGGCACTTGACGAACGGATTTATTTTTTGCATGAGGTTTTGTGGGAGAAGATCCTTCGAAGATGGGTGAACTTACAGAAAGGAATGAAACTAAATGCAAGAGGGTGTAAAACATAGGATCAGGTCATAAAGTAGCAGCAAATCAGAGCAGTTTACAGGCTCAAACCATGGGAAGCCTGAAGTCAAATTATCCTTTGTAATGTGAAAAGAACTCATAGTCTTGATTAAGTCTTGCTTTCACAGAATTTACCTTGCATATTAATGCAAGTTCAGCTGTTTCTCTTTGAAGTCTTGATCTCCCAGGTACATCTCTAACAAGCCAGTCTTCTGTTCTCTTTATGTGATCTGACCTCTACTCTTTAGCCTAATCACAGAGTTTACTTATGTGAGACAATGTCTCATTCCATGTGTTTAGAGCTGAGCAAATAACTGCTTTTTAACTGCAGGCAGTTCCTTAAAAAAAAAAAAAGTTCAAATTGAACTGAACATTTTGAATCAAGAGACACTTTTTAGTATTAAATAAAAAATGTTTGTTTGACCACTGCCTCTGTAAGAGCCAGAGGGATTTTTAACCTGGGTTTCCCATATCCTAGATTAGTGCCCTAATCATTAGTCTAAAAGTTATAAATACACCATCATTGTGTGACTGGCAGCTAAATAGAAAAAAATGCATTGCCAATACCCTTCAGTAAATCAATGTAAATTCACAAATAATTTTAGGTGACAAAAACTGCATTTTTCAGTAAATAAAGGGACACACTTAAATTATCATGCAGCAGTCTAATTAGCAGCAGATATAATTGTTCAGAATCACCACAATCAATTATGGTGATTGAAAAGAAGGAAGCGCTCAACAATAGTAGAAAGCATACCACAAAAGCTTACATGTGATGTCAAACTTGACTATTTGATTTATTCATGGGATAATGGACTTAGTTTACCACTGTCTTGCACCTTAACTACACTATTGCCACTGGTGTAAGCAAAAGAGGCATTTTGATTTGGAAGTGATCTATATCTACTTTTCACTCTCAGTGTACAGACCTAAATAACCACATAAGATGCTGAACAGTGAATGTCCAGGTCATGTACATAGCACAGAGAAATCAAAATAATAGGTATTATAACATTGCAAAACACATTTGATAGCTATGAGAATTCTCTAAGAGAAAAGCCTACTTAGTACAAATTAAATGAAATATATGTATTTTCTATGATGGATTCCTTAATGGGAAGTTTTGTCAGAACTATCGCTCTATATAGAAATGCTTTAAGATTTTTTTTCTGTTTGTCTGTCTCAAGCTTCTTTCATGTGAGTATGTTACCCCAGAAAATCAAATCGATCAATTTACTCATCTCCAGACCATCCTGCAGTCTGAAGTTTAATTTGGAAACCCTGGGGGCAACAAGGGGGGACCATTTTTCACCTAAACGGACAAATATCGGTGCCCGGGATAAATGTCCTGAGTGGAGGATATGGCTACAGCCCGCTGATCAAGCACAGACCAGAAGCAATAAAAGACTTAGAGCCAATGATTTGTCAGAGACAAAAATCAGATTTATTGCAATATCTACTCTGAAAACTGACAGGGAACTTTTATTTGCTTCATGGATAGCTCAACAGTAATATAACACATTAAAACTATTCTACACAATTACAACATGAAAAACAACACTTAGGTACACAAAAGGAACATTCAGCAAGTGGGGATCAGGCACTTACTGGATGGAGAGATCTCAACTCTTACTATTACTCCTTTAGATTTTAATCTGGGTTTCTTATCTCACTCTTTCTAGGCGGTTTACTTATAATCATACAGTTACATGGTAAGGTTTAAGCTTCCTGGCAGTACTAAAATAATTTAAAGGTCTTTGGGACTTTCTACTAGTGTTCCTCCCCTCCTTGGGACCCTTTTCTTACCCCAAAATTGAAGGAAAAAGGCAGAGTCTCTTTCTCTCTTGGAGAGGGTGTGTTGCTTCTCCAAATGCTGGCAGCTGCAGGCTGGAAGTTTCTCTCTCTTAGCCTCAGCTCAGCTCTGGTCTGGTTGCCGTGGAAACCGGAACTTAGGCACAGCTCAAAGCTTGCAGGTGCAGTTGCTTGGGGACCGGAGCTACAAAGTATCAGTTTGTTGCCCACAAGCTATACACAGGACTGAGTTAGCTACCTGCTTGTGAGTTTTATCGGAGGCCCTTCTGAGACTAAGTCCAAAGACTCAGCTCAAGGACTGAATCCTGAGTCACCGCTCAGAGATACAGCCCCGTGCCTTTCAGAGACTAAGTCTAAAGACCCAGCTCCCAGGCTTCCACTAGAGACGCTGTCACTCTCTCTAGGGACGAGTATGAGTGAGACTCCTTAGTGCAGCGGGAACATAGCCAGAGGCCAGTGGAACCCAGTAAGGAGTGGGAGAGATCTCCGATATTCTGCTCTGTGCAGCACCTTTTATTCGCTCTTCTGTCACTCCCATTTTCTTCCTGACCAGTCCCAAAGGTGTGATTTCATCTCCATCCAATTGGAAAAAGAGTGATTTCACCTGTCACCTGACCAAAAATCAATACTTTTGATGGGTCCTTTAACAGGGGGTGGACACCTTAGAATCCTTGATGGGAGGGGGACTGAGTGAGTTCAAAAGTACAAAATCTTCCTCCATCTTGACCTACTTTTCCAAAAAAAATATATCTGTTGAATCTACTGATAGAGATATACCTATGGAATCTGCTAAACCTATGATCTCTCCATTTTCACTTGCTGAATGCCCTTTGAATACCAACTTTGTTTTAAACATTGATAAATGATGATTTATGAATTCTTTACCACTGATTATTACATATTATGCTGTTTCCAGCTTTATTTTGACATAGAATTCCTATCAGATTGATATTTTCTACCCACGTGTCCTTATTCAAACAAGGTTTTTCTGTGATACTAAAGAGATGGCAAAAATCTCAGGCTACAAGTAGACAGCCAAAGGTGCAGTCTTTATGAAATTCTCAAACCTTCTCTTTAGGAAGCAGTATTTTACAAGGATTATAGGGTTCCTGGATCACTTGAATAGTAGCAAGTTATGTGCAGAATGTTTCTTTGAGTGGCTGTTACCACAACTGAAACCCAGTATCAGAAATTATAGATAACATGTAAGGTAATGTGCAAGGACCAGTTGTGACTTCCCCTCCATAATAACATGATCTTTATTATTTTTTTTAATTAGCAAAGGAACTCAACAAAAATCAAAGCTAAAATATTTTAATATTTCTTTACTCTTCAGCAATAAACCATTCTATCTATATTTTGGACTAGATGTTCCAAGATGTCTATGCCTAATTTGTGTCTGCAAATACCACGACTGATCAGGCACACATGCAATATTAGGCACTTAACCAACCATATCCATATGCAAATTGCCAATTAGTAATTGCAGTCATGGTACTTTCATGCAGAGATAAGATGTATACAATTCTGTGCTTGTAAATACTTGCACACAGCTTTGAAATCAGGCTCATATTGTTTGCATCCATAATACACTAGGCTGCAATTTCATAGCTTACAAGCTATCACAGTCCTGTCCAATTTGTAAATAGGGTCTTTAGTAGATCACTAAAAGAAACTCAGAATATTCCCGGAAATGGTGGCTATTCGGCATGTAACGTCCTCCCATGTGGAGTCAGTATTGAACCAAATCCCCGCCAAAGGAATTAAAAGTCACTGTATTGTTGCAGATGGTGCCTCTCAGATGAAGTGCAGCAATAAAGTTGTGAAAAATCTCATAGCATGAATTACACAGTTGTAATTCTCTGGTCTCCTGCCCAAACTCTAGCTGATTAATACTTCAGAAATTCCTTCCTGCAGTTATAACTAGGTGTAATATGTTTTTATTTATGTCTTTAAATGATTGTGTGATGTTGCACTTAAGCAACTGTTCCACTTCTTACTACAGACAACTGTATTTCAATGAAAGATGATTCCTCTCCATAAAGAGGGTTTGGATCATTCTGGAGGAAAAATACCAAAATATATTGTAATGCTCCAGCTGTCCACATATGGCTTTAAATATGAGCAGCAAACTTTTAAACAAATACTACTCTCTTCTTTGGCATATGCATATAGTGGTTGTAAAACTACTTAGTGTGCTGTATGTACCTTATAAGGCACATGATAAACTAATGCCCTCCCCCACCCACACACCAGTCCTTTGGATCCACAACCATGCAGGGAAGATCTCAGCCCCCACAGAAACACTCTAGGACAGTAGGGCTCAGAAGCTCTACCCTCCAACACACTATTTGGCCTTAGAAGAAAACTGCAGGGAGGAACCAGAGTCCAGCAACAAGAAGAAACATTAAAAGTTTGGACCTTCAGAATTAGGGTATCTCTACATTGCAATAAACACCTAGAGCCAGCCTGGGCTCACAGGGGTCAGGCTGGAGGGCTATGAAATTGCAGCATAGATGTGTAGGCTCTAAATGAAGACACAGCTATGAGCTACTGGAGGGGTCTTAAAATTAAATCACCACTAGGCCACATGAGGACTAGGCTATTGGCCCGAGGGCCACATCACTGAAACCTTTTCACATAACAATATAAAAGTATAGTAAAAAATGAAGAGTAATATAGTTTGCTAGTAAAAGTGAATTTATTAACTGTTTTGAAACTGTAACATGAAAAGTCTGTGCTAATTTTGACAGTCATTTCATTTTGACCCCTTAGATGGTAGTGTTTTGCATCAACCAGAGCATCAATATCATGTCTTTCCAAGAGCCAAAACACATATTTACTTTTAGAATAACTTCCATTCATGATGGCAGAAACATCAGAAAGACAAAGGGTAGACAAATGAATACACTTAAAATTTTACAGTGTATATCAGTGGTTCCCAACATTTTTTGGACTGAGGGCCAAAAATATATATTTTTAAAACCCCAAAAGACCACCAGTTTATTTCATTAAAACTTAATTAATTGAATTTGAATTGATTTTAATTAAAATTCATCAATTGCAGACTGATTAACTGAATTTGAATTAAATTTATTGAAATTCAATTTTTTTAAAAAGGTTTTAGGTTTTTTTTGTTTTTTTTTTTTACCTAAAATTAAAATGTTTCTAAAGTTAAAAAAAAAAAAAAAAGAAGGCTGCATGTATCCAAACCTGGAGTGGAGGTCAGCAAACACAGTCTGGCTCCCAGCTGTACACTGGGACCAGGTAGGAAATGGGTCAAGCAGAATCACCCCCCCCCCCAGGGGCTACCTGGTACTTCCACAGCACGGAGCCCCCATGAACCCTCCCCACACCCCCAGGCCACCCTGCTTTGAGGTGCTGAGTCCGTGGCCTGCTCCAACTGCTTGACCTGCCACACTCCCCCACTGCTACAGGACAGGCTGGGGCTCTCTCATGAGTGGTGCAGCTCCTGGATGACAGTTCGGCTCCTCCTTGGCAGTGGTTGATGATGCTTACTTCCTGGCACTGCTGGCAGTGGTTGATGATGCTCCAAGGGAGGGAAGCTAATGCGGTGTGGCCTGGCCTGCTCCAACCCACCCTGAAGGCACTGATAACACTGAGCTCGCAGTCAGGGGAGGGGCTCGGCCCTTGAAAAGCCCAACAAGTCAAAAGTAGCCCAGGAGTGGTTGGGAGCCCCTGGATTCCAGGTTTCATCATGGGCCACAGGCAGTAACTCTGCAGGCGACATGCTGCCCACAATCTGTGTTTGAGATGCAGGAGCTACTGTGAAGGTCAGGTGGGCTCTCAGAGCAGGGACCCAAACCTAAACCAAAAGAGCTACACTGCAATTGTGTAACTCATCAGCCAAAGTCAAATGACCTGTGGCCAGCTGCATGTGCTTTAATGCACTGTAGAAATACCCTCAGAGAACTGCCAAGAGTTTTGGCTGAACTTTATGTGCCCTATGGTCATTTATTTACTCCAACCTGCCCCTCAACACTTACAACTTGCATCATCTCTTCTTCCCATTCTTACCTCCCTTAATTCTCCTTCCCCTCTCTTTAGCTTATTCCCTCTTACATGAACCCACTCAAATAAATAAATAAATTAATTATATAAATAAATAAATAAATAAATAAATAAAATGGAACCACATTGTTCACTTTAATTGTGAGTTATGCATACAAATGAGAAATTAATACTGTCTCCCCCCACCCCGCAGTAAAAAGCAGAAGTGAGTCAACCAAAACACTTTATGCGTTCGGTTGATTTCAGCCAAAATCACCCTTAAAATAATTAGAAAAAATCAAATTGTTAAAATTTTGTGATTCAGAACACGTTTTTGGTTTGAGATTTCTTTTAATTTGCTTGAAAAGAAAACAAAAAAAAAAAACATAATCAAAACCATTGTAGGTCAAATGAAACATTTCTGTTCAATTCCTGGCCTATTTTGAATTTCTGTTTTAGTTCTATCTATCTATCTATCTATGATTTTAACTCCCCTAAAAAAAATCAATCATTCAGACAGCAGTACTTTTACTACTCTCCCCACCTCTGTTGATCTTGTCTATTTATACTGTAAACTTTTCACAGAGGAATATCTAAGATAGATAGATAGATAGATAGTAATCACACTAATGCATCTGGAAATACCAGTTTTCCAGATAGAAGATAATAGTAGTAGCTTTATGGAATACCTGTTCACAAGCACTGCTTTTTTAAAATGATATTTTTTTTATTTGATTAAATGGTATCTTCTGTGATTCTACATAACTTGAGAATAGTTTGATATGGAAAAATAGTAAGTTATTTATTGTGAATGCAATCACAATATTTATTATATGAACAACATAGGTAATATGCTACATAGAATCATAGAATCATAGGGTTGGAAGGGACCCCACAAGGTCATCTAGTCCAACCCCCTGCCAAAAGAAGCAGGACCACTCCCATTAGATCATCCCAGTCAGTGTTTTGTCCAGCTGGGACTTGAACACCTCCAGAGATGGAGATTCCACCACCTCCCTAGGCAACTTATTCCACTGCTTCACCACTCGCCTAGTAAGGAAGTTTTTCCTAATATCCAGCCTGGACCGCCCCAGCTGTAACTTGAAACCATTGCTTCTCGTTCTGCCCTCTGTTACTACCGAGAACAGTCGAGCTCCCTCCTCCTTGGAGCAACCCTTCAAGTAGTTGAAGGTTGCTATCAAATCCCCCCTCAGTCTTCTCTTCTGCAGGCTAAATAAGCCTAGTTCCTTCAGTCTTTCTTCATAGGGCTTGTGCTCCAGCCCTTTGATCATTTTGGTTGCCCTCCTCTGGACTCTCTCTAATTTGTCCATGTCCTTTTTGTAGTGGGGAGCCCAAAACTGGACACAGTATTCCAGATGTGGCCTCACTAGTGCAGAATAGAGGGGAATGATCACATCCCTCGATCTGCTGGTAACACTTCTTCTGATGCAGCCCAGTATGCCATTGGCCTTTTTGGCAGCAAGAGCACACTGCTGACTCATATCCAGCTTCCCATCCACCATGACTCCCAGGTCCTTTTCTCCAGTGCTGCTATTTAGCTGATCACTCCCCAGCCTGTAGCAGTACATGGGGTTTTTTCGTCCCAAGTGCAGGATTTTACACTTATCCTTGTTGAACCTCATGAGATTCCTCTTGGCCCACTGCTCCAGTTTGTCTAGGTCTCCCTGAATCCTGTCTCTGCCCTCTAGGGTGTCTACCGTTCCCCCCAGTTTGGTATCATCTGCAAACTTACTAAGTGTGCAATCTATCCCATCATCCAGATCATTAATGAAAACATTGAACAGAACTGGCCCCAGGACCGACCCCTGGGGCACGCCACTTGTTACTGCCTGCCAACTTGACATGGAGCCATTGATTCCTACACGCTGAAACCGTTGTTCTAGCCAGTTTTCTATCCACCTTACAGTCCATGCATCTAACCCATACTTCCTTAATTTGCCAATGAGAATGCTGTGGGAAACCGTATCAAAAGCCTTGCTAAAGTCAAGGTATATGACATCAACGGCTCTTCCCGCATCCACAAATCCAGTCATCTCATCATAGAAGGCGATGAGGTTGGTCAGGCATGATTTACCCTTGGTAAATCCATGCTGACTATTCCTGATTACTCTATTTTCCTCCAAGTGTTTCAGGATTGATTCTTTGAGAAGCTGCTCCATGATTTTTCCAGGGATTGAGGTGAGGCTGACAGGTCTGTAATTCCCTGGATCGTCCTTTTTGCCTTTCTTGAAGATAGGTACTATATTTGCTTTTTTCCAGTCCTCTGGCACCTCCCCTGTTCGCCACGAGTTTTCAAAGATAATGGCCAACGGTACTGCTATCTCATCAGCCAGCTCCCTCAGCACCCTCGGATGCAGTTCATCCGGCCCCATGGACTTGTGCACATCTAGTTTCTTTAAGCAGTCCCTAACCTGACCTACTGTCACCAAGGGCCTCTCTTCTTCTCCCCAGATGAGAACCTGCACCATTGACATCTAATAATGTTGCTTTGATTACCAGATTTCCCTTAAATCCTGAAATGAACAGAAGAACTGGATATATGTGTGTTATGTGGAACTTGGTGAATGTCACCCATTCTCTTACAGTCTGCTTAAATTTGTAAAATGCTAATAAGGTAGCAAGTCATGTCTAACAATATATTATATCAACTGCTATATCAAAGAAGGTAAAAGGGATGATGAGTAAAATATTTTCAAGCTTGATATCCTTATAGCACCTCTTCAAGGAACAATCATAAAATACATTAGAATTAATGTGTTATTAGACAACTGCCTCCTGGGAGTCATGGAATTTTCATATGCTGTACAAGATGCCATTAAGGACTGACTGCCTTATATGGCAGATTTCATGGATCTTTACATCACTTAATTCCAAGATACAATTGGCACTGCATGAAAAGCTATTTCTGTAATGCCAAGATATTTGCATGCCAATGCAAGATGCCAGTTCTATATTAAAAGGGCATGTATTACCATTGTAAGCCAGCCACCTCATCTAGCTGTTTAGCAGTTTTAAAATGCAATAAAGCTTTTCATTAAATATGCAAAAAATAAATTATAATCTGGAAGGCTTTATGTCTAAATAGGTCCTTCCAAAATTGGTAGAAAAGTCATGCATTTTAAATTATTCCTATCCAGAGAACTGCGTAATAAGGTCTTTGCAAAAACAGATCATTTTCATGTCTGTGCTTCCTTTTAAACACACTATTTATCTGTTCTCAGTTGTTTATTAGATTTTGTGTGTGGCAGGGGAAGATCTGGGTAGTACTACAATGCATGGCAGGAGAAATCACACACATCCAGGAAGAGGAGGATAGAAGAGTAGCTAAAGAGTCTCTGAAGGAGTCTGTGAAGAAACAATCAAAAAACAATCCACCAACAACCCCTCCCACCCCACGAACTCCCAAAGATGAAAGTGAATGTTATGGCACTCTGAACATTAAAGAAAAGCTGGACCAAAAAGGAACGGATGGCAAAATGACATAAAATTATCTATTGTGGAACATTATATTATAAGCAGCTGCATCCTATTAATGCTACTTTTACTTCACCATGTGGTGCCATATGTTTCAGCATCTGGCCGAACTTCATTTTACTGCCTGAGCACATGATGTAATCCAGAATAAACATATCTATAATTATTCAACTAGTGAATGTGAAGCCCAAGCAGATGCTATGAATTCATTATTTATTATCTGGGAAATGGGGATAAACATCATTTTTATGTGAATGTAGGGGTACCAAAGGTCTTCCAGAGTTGCAGATATTTGCCCAAACCTTCTTTTATTGCTTTCTGTTGGATGTTTTCCTTTTGAATTGTGAATGATGCCATGCAGGATTTTGATCACAGTAAGTAGAGTTCCAATATTATTGACATATTGATGGTAACTGCACTTCAGCAAAGAAAAGGCAAGAGACCATACAATAGTTCAATTTGTTATCATACCTGGTAACACTAATATCTGTTACTTATATAAATGCACCCATGGGAACATCTGTACTGTACATACTTTTAAGAGGAACTGATTCTTCATGTAGTAGCTTCTTTCAGAGTTCAACATGAAGATTGAGGAGTCATGGTATGTGGGAAGGAAACATTCTCTTTGAAGATGAATAAAGGACAACTTTCTAATGAGGTTTTTTATGTTTGTTTTTATGCATCACATACAAGTAAAACATATATGTAGCATTAAAAAAAATCTATCTTGAATTGGGCATTGATATTGATGTAAACATTGGCATTTGGGAAAATAACAAAACCTAACATGCAATATGACAGAAACTTCTGCCATATCAAAAGTTAGATTTAATTATGGAGAAGGAATAAAATAAAGTGTTTTGCCAGTTGTGTCTTCTCAGTTTCTTCATCACATCTTCCATGATGTTTTACCATTATATTATCAACTTATAGGCATTGCCTACCTGGTATGCCACTGTATTTACCTTTTATCATATTTTTGCTTCCAAAAATTGATCCTCATTCTGTATACCTTGCTGATATTGTCCATAGCAATTACCATGTTCTAAAGTCTGCCCCTATTCAAAGCAATTCAAATTGGTCATTTGTGAATCTTGTTGTTGATGCATTTTCATTGATCTGTGTGATCTAGTTGGCATTTTATAAAATCTTTGCATCATTATATCTTCTGCATATATCCTAAACAGTTGCAAAATACAATGCAACCTTGATATACACCTCTTTTGATAATGCAATACAGAGATAGTTCATGGTTTGTTCAGATGTCTGTTTGCTCTCCCAATACAGGCTTTTTATTAATTGTACACCTTAAGAGTTAATATTACATTCTTCAAGAATATTTATCAGTTTGTCAAATTGTAACTTATCAATGCCTTTGCAGTCTAGAGAATACATATACATTTTCTTTTGCACTTCAAAAGCATGATTATTTGGGAAAATATTGTCTTTCTTGTGCCTGTTCGGGGAGACCTCTAGCATTATTAGCTAAGAATAAAGACTAACCTCTTAAAGTTCTGAAGAAGTTCTTCTTACAGGCATATTTGACTTTAAAAAGCAATATAAATTTAAAATCTTCATTCAGGGTTATTAATGCTAGTGTTATCCTCCCTGTCTGCTTTTTCCTGGCTTTATATTCTTTAACATAGTTTCTAGTTCCCACACCAAAATATGCAGTTCTTTTTCTTCAACATCTATACCTCCAATTTTTCATAACTGTCAGCAAGGTCTTTCATGTTATGTCTTTTTGGATAATGTTGATTTTGTAGCTCAACCTGCCAACTTTAGTTTTAATTAATCAAATTAAATGTCTCAAATAGGGAGTTACTACCCCTATAAGTGTCACTGAAGTCCAAAGATGCCACTGGATGTGGCAAATATAGGCCTCCATAAAATAAGCCTGAAAGCAGTTCTAACCACCATGGCACATGATTAATTTGCCAGAAGAAATTCTGAAGAGGTAGATGGACCCTCAGGAGTCAATATCATTTGCTCACACAAGAGAGAAAATTGGGGCCACACTAGCCTCTTGATAATCACCACCAGAAATTAAATTTTTCATAATCAAATCTGCAAAGGTGGCTTATGATCCAGATGACAATTGATGTTCTTTTGTACCTAGGTGGGACAATGTAAAGTGGACTGCTGGATACAATAGTGCGGATGACCAGACACAACCTATAAAATTAACTACTGCCAAATTCAAAAAGCGCTATTTTGAAGCGATGAAAATTGCAGTATGGAATGAAAGAATACCACTTCCATCAGGCAAACTTCACAACATATTAGAAGAAGCTAAGCATTTGAAACTTAATGTTCTTGGAATTAGTGAAGTATGTAGCCCCTAGCTCTACCTATTTTTGGCTTCCTTATGTATATTTATCTACATGTACCTTTCTTTATAGGTTTAAGGAATCTTGTTATTGTAGATATATAGACTTAGCATAAGCTCATAAATTAACATAGCCATCTTTATATTAATAGCTGGAACACAAGATACCTTACAAGCCTTTGTAAGGTACAGAGCTTGAATGAAACAGCTAAGGGCATAATTGTAGGTTAGCATAGAAGTTTAGACAATAAATAAGATAAGATAAGATAAGATGCACAGAAGTTTAGAAGATAAACTAAATTTAGATATGTTGACATGCATAGGTCTGTTTGTTCAATGAGCAGTAGTGCAAAGATCCAGGGGGCTATGTTTTGATAATGAAACCCAGGTCAGCAGACAGAGAAACAATCAGGAACTTGTCAGTTTGGGTCTTAAATATCTAAAAAAACACTGAAAAACCCACAAGATTACTTAGAAATAATAAAAGGGAAGATAGAAGAACATTCTGGAAGGAGAACATGAACCAATCATACACATGAATTCATTAACCAATAAAATGGATGTACGGTACAATATTCCCTATAGAGTGCACAGGTGGGCAGTCGCACAGTGGCTATTGCTTACCTGTGCATGGAACACTGACTCCCACACAGCCGGCAGCCATGGGCACATTCCTCTGGGCACCAAGCTTGGGCTGGAGCTGGGGCTGGGGGACTTTAAAATCTCCCACCCTGAGCAGGCTCAGATGTTTGCTCAGGGTGAGAGCAGCCTGTGGTCACTAGCATCTCCCACCTGCCAAGTAAGGGAGAAGGAACTTAGGGCAGTTAGAGATGGGGAGCTGGACGTTAGGGTGGGGTTGATAAGGGGTCAGGCTTGCTCGGGAGGAGTCGGTGGGCAGGTTAGGCTGGGAAGGGATCAGGACTTGGGCTGTCTCAAGAGACTGGGAGAATTGGCACATGAGTGGGCAGGTTAGTGACAGGGTGGGATTGGGAAGGGGTTGGGCTGGCTTGGACAGGGTACCAAGAGAGCTGGTGGCAGAGCAGGAGGATTAGGGTGAGAAGGGGTTAGGCTGGCTGGCTTGGGGAAATGGGAGAACTGGAAGCCAGTCAGGAGTGTTAGGATGGGAAGAAGGGGTTGGGCCCGCTCATGGGACCAGGAGAGGTGGCAGCATGGTGGGCAGGTTAGGGTCAGAAGGGGTTGGGCTGGCTTGGGGTACCTGGAGAGCTGGTGGCTAGGTGGGCAGGTTATGGACAGAGTGGGATCCATTTCGATCTTCCAAGCTATAAGTCAAATCTTCTGATCTTTTAATAATTTTTAAACAAACAAGGAGTCCTGTGGCACTTAAAGACTAATAAATGAGTTAGTCTTTAAGTACCACAGGACTCCACATTTGTTTTACTGAACTAGACCAACATGACTACCCTTTTGAATGTAATAATTTTAAGTGCTTCTCTATAAGCCCCCTTTTCACTTGGTCTATATCTTTCCGGTAACCTGATGCTCAGTCCAAGTGTGACTGCTTTATAGGTATACAGACAAAGACTATTTCCCTTCCTGCCTCATGATCTGATGCTCTACTGCATGCAAAATTTTACTGACATTTTTTCCAAGCCATATTACACTGCAAACTCAAACTCTGTATAATACATTATTTGCTCATGTACCCCTATAATTTGGGGGTTTAAGGCCTCATATCTGGTCATGGAAGAAGGACCCAGACTGACCTTTGCTAGACAGGACACAAAGTGAGTAACCCTGCTGCTGAGGGTATCTTTCTATCTCATATTCTATCTGGCTTTCATCACAAGATTCAGCTGTTACTTAAGGAATAGTGACAGACTGACCTCTTTCTTCCTACTAACTATTTAGATTTTTGTTTTAAAACTCTAAATATATTAGTTATAGTTATTTAGTATTGCCAGGCTCTCCACCCCTTCTGTTAAGTTGAGGTATTTTCTTGACCAAGCGGTTGGACACAGGTATGAGTATAATAAACTGAAGTATCTAATATAAATTTTAGTATAGTTAAAAATCAGAAACCAGAGAATATCTACTATATGTATCAAAATAGAAGTTGATTGTATTTTGGCTGTTAATTTGTTCATTTAACCATTTCTTAATTTTCATTTTAGTTATCAGTTATGTTTGTTGCAATAAAAGGTTTTTATAAAGTACTTTGAAGCATCTATGTAACAATTCCTGTTGGGCATCCCAGTGGGGCTACCATTTTAAAAGTATCCATAGTCTTACTGAGGCAAGAACCCAAATTCCTTTGTACGATTTAGTGGCAATCCCAATCCAAATTCCAAAACTTAAAGAATTAGGCTACAAATGACATGGAAAGATAGAAAATATACAAGCTACAGGATGGATAGAACACGATTTATTTGGATGGAGAGAAACATGGAGGAGGAGTTGCAATAATGTTAAAGAAAAATCCAGACACCATTCCCATAGGAATTTGACCAACATCTGACAGAATAGGGTTGGCAAGATTTAACACCATATCCATTGAATTTAGATTCCTAAAGTTTAAACCCTGAGTGAAGACTACATAGATGATGTTTTAGACAGTTTCTATGATATTGGAATAAGAAACAAAGGAAAAGTGGAGACATGTTAAAATGATAGTGACTTCAGTGGTATGACAGGAAAAAATAAGATTGCTGATACGGTTGTGGACTATGAATTAGGATTTATGAATGAAAGAGGAGAGAGACAATTTGTAAGCAGAAATGATTATTCATCTCTAATATGTGACCTGAGAATCACCTGGAGAAGTTTCTAATACATGGAAAAGTCCTGGGGATGAGGTAGGATACATGAGAAACAAATCTATTAGATTGCATTTTAAATAGCAAAAACACTACATAATGATGTTTTAGATACCAGACTTTTCCCATGAGCATACTGCAAAGGTAATCACAATCTGCTTGGTGTGAAGCTGAGACTAAACTACCACACATTGATATAAACAAAGAAACAAAAACATGAAATACACTTGAGAAGTCGACATAAGACTTAAGTGTTTATGACACATAGAAACTGTATAGTAAAAATGGAAAGTGTTTAAATCAGGAGTATGTACCTGTACGGTAATGATACTGGAAGAGAAAGGATACAATGCTAAGCAACTACAGATAACTTAAGAAATTGTAAGCTCAATACATTCAAGAAGAGGACACAAAGTTAGGAGAACTGAGGAATACTAAAAGTGACACACAAACAAAATAAGATAAAACATATGCAAAGATGCAAAGAAAAATGGCTAGAATACAGATGCAGTGAAGCTGAAGAATCTAAAACCAGAAACAATCACAAAGATTCATTTCACTGTAGAAAGAACTATAAATATTTAGAGAGCTAATTATTACAGATGATCCCTTACAGTCACACAGATGATCCCTTTGGAATGTTACTGAACTTTAAATATGAAAATACTAGAGCAGCTTATATCTAGGCACCATCCACCAGAATAGCCCTAATAGCCCATCCATAGCTTTATACATCCTGAACAACAGAATGCTATTAGTATAATGAGAACATGTGATTAGGTCATCCAAGGCAACCGTCAGATTTTTTTTTTAATTCACTAATGAGAACCATTTACTTATAGCAATTCTCTTTCAAATTATTACTGTATTTTTGAAAAAGTTAATTAAAAAGTGTAATTATCAAATAAAAATTCCTGTTAGAGGTTGACTGCATGTTCAGGATGACAATGGTCTCATTAAGGAGATGAAGCAAATAGTTACTATTTTATCGGTGTCCTAAATTAGCTGTTAAGTTATGAGTACATAATTTTGGTTTGTATAAGTATTTAGATCTGTATTTCTGCCTGAGGCCTGGTCTTCACTACTGGGAAAATTTGGTGGCAGTCAACGGAAGTTACATAAGTTATGTAGAGTAGCTTGCATAACTCCTATCAATTTTCTAACTCCCCTTCAGTGTGGCATCTTCACTGTGCTGTGCTACCTTAGGGGGTGGGTTTACTAAGTTGATTTACAGATCAACTTGGTATGTCTTCACTGACAGCTAAGTCAAACCAGAAAGATTGATCTGATGGTGGTGACCTTGCCACCATTAATGTAGATGTGGCCTATGATGGTAGTCTAGGTCTGCTCTCGGCTCTGCAGAGTTTGCCTCCTTGAAAGCTAACATCCCTGTGCCTTTGTCTATACTTTTCACCAAATTCAGTGGCAGTTGAGTGGAGATATGTAAGCTATATAGAATAACTTGCATATCTCCCATTGACTTCCTGTCTTCTACTTGCCATGGTATCTTCAGTTCACTGTGCGGACAAGAAATGCCATGGTATTAAAACAGTGGTATTCCACTTTGCAGAGGTAGATTAACAGCATTGATTTCCAGGTCAGTTGAGTGGGTCTCCACTTCCACTCAATTGACCCAATAAATCAGTCTGATAGTGGCGAATTTGCTGCAGTCAGTCTAGAGATAGTCTAAGGTACACATGTTAGCAAAGAATGAAGATATGGGATGTTTTTCTTGCTTATCTGCCATTGGATGGATTTTCATTGTTATTGTAAGAAAGGTAGGGGATACAGTTCTTTATTACCATGAGACAAATAAAAGACGTTAAAATGCTTCATGGGCTTAGACTTTAAGATCAGAAGGGGCCAATAAGATCATGTAGCCTGCACTTCTGCACAACGTAGGCCACAGAACCTCACCTACCCACTTGTGTAATAGACCACTAACCTATGAGTGTGTTACTGAAGTTCTCAAATCATGATTTATAGACTTGAAGGTACAGGAAAACCATCAGCAAGTAATCCATGTTCCATGCTATGAAGTAAGACGAAACCTCCAGGGCCTCTGCCAATCTGCCCTGGGGGGAAATTCCATCCCATCCTCAAATATAGGAATCAGCTAGACTCTGAGCATGTGGGCAAGGCTCACCAGGCAGAGAGTCAAGAAGAATTCTATGTAGTAATGCTGAACTCACCCCATCTAACATCTGAACACAGGCCATTAGGCATATTATTCAAAGATTATTTAATTTCCAGATTAGGCTGTTCCATCATATGATCATCTCCATAGACATAAGTTCTGTCTTGAATCCAGCTAAGTTTTTACCTCTATTGCTCCTCTAGAAAAGCTATTCCAGAATGTCACTACTCTGATGGAAGAGGTCAAGACATAGTAGAAGTGTTATATACAAATGCACAAATGAGGGAAATCTCTGACTCCTCTTAAAAACATATGCCAAAGCAAAGCCAAACAACAAATTTCAAGAAGGGGTATGTGAAGTGAGGTGATAAAAAAAACAAAAACAAACAAACAAATAAACATATGCCATAAAGTGACCATGATCAAGATGCACCCTTCTGCACCCTTCCCACGAAGTACAAAAATTGTACTAAATCCCCAGTCCTAGACACCCTAAAACAGAACATGACCAAATATAGGAAGGGCTAGTATTGGGGGTTTGGAGGGACGGCATGTATAATTAAGGCTATCAAAAAGAAGGACGGGGAGGGGTTTGTTTGTTTGTTTGTTTCTTTTTGCTGTCAGTATCTGGAATGATGGTCAAGGGACCAGATAGTTCTCTGGGCCTATAGAATTATGGCTGAGGTGGAGTGAGCTCTATAGGCTTTTAGAAAAACTAGCCAAACTAGTGTGAAAAGCTTGGAAGTATGACTTGGGTTTTAAGTTTGTCAGTGTAGCCCCCAGTAAACCCATCACGAGCAGCCTGGAGAATGGACTCTGGACTCTTGCTTTCTGGTGAATTGTGTCTGGGAACTGAGGGGAGAGTTTGTGGGGAAACCCTAACACTTGTTATTATTGGTGCACACACTGATGTACTACCAATTATTCTTAAAGAACACAGTCTCATTTTGTAGCAAGAAATTAGTTATTTCCAGGAAACTGAGCTGAATACATGTTCAGTTAAGCAAAAGGCTTTCTCTCAGAAATACCAAATTTCTCCTCAGTATCTGCTGAATATTACCTGCCCCAAAATGCATCATATGAAAAGGATTATCTTATTCTCGATGGATTCTACCTCAGAATGATGCAAGGCCCTTGAAAGATAATAGCACATGACCTGATGAGCTTTTAGTAAGCCCACTGCTTTATACAGAGGTGTGGATCCACCATTTGTTTTCCAGAAGATATTGCAGTAATTAAATTCTGACTCGAATCAGATGCAAAAAATCAAAACTTTGCAAAAATTCAGGGCTGTTTTAATTTACTAGGCTGTTCACTTCATTAATGAGAGATGCAAATTCCCAAATTTGATTTGTACATCCCCAAAACTCTTGAATGGAGGCCTTTATACCAAGGTCTTGGTTCAGTCCTCGTCTAGTAAATAACATGACCTTTACAAGCTTTCACGAGACTCAAATTGACAGTAACTTGAGTAGCCCAAACTATTTGCTCACTGAACACATCAGAAAGTGAAGTGAATACCATTATACCAGCTCTCCCCACAACAGAGGCTACAGACAAGAATAGGAACGAGCACATCCTTCATCAAGAGTATTCAGCTAGGAATTTATTTTAAAAAAATATTTGTAAAATGTTATCAGTTCAATGGCAAACCTCAAAGTGTGATCATGTGAAAAATCTGACACTTTTGTAATATATTTGCTTGCTCACATTAATTATGTTTACTTAATTTACTGAGGTGTTTTTTAAGTATGCTGTAGAAATGAGATGTACATCCTAATGTATTTTGCGCACCACCCATAGAATTTAAAAATCTTTGTGATGGTTAACAGCTTTTGACAATATTGTAAGTAATAAAAGACTACAGCTTTGGATTTCCAAGATGCAAGATTATATTTGCTGTACAGGAAGATAAATATAGTGACTTGACTTGAAAAGTGAACAGTTTTATATGGAAATCACTGAGACATAATAGCACCAGTACTCCTGTCAGTCACTTTTCAGATCATCACCACTTTATTCTAACCTTTTTTTTTTTTTTAAGATTCTCTTATTTTCACTTTCATTTGTCATTAATGTCCAAAATTAAGAAATTGGGGTATGTTTTAAAACATAGTTTAAAAATATTTATTAAAACAGAACACAATGAAAAAGCACACGTTTACTTTTGTGTAAGAAAAATAATAATAAGAATGCTTTTTTATAGGCTCCACTTTTTAAAGAAAATGAATGTTGACAGGTTTTCTGTTGATTCAGTTACCATTACAGCCACACTTCTCTGTGACTTCGTTTGAAATTTTACTTTACCAAACTTATGAAAAATAGTGGGTGGGAGGGGGTCTGTATATATTTCTGTCACCACCTGTGACTAAGTTTTGTAATTATTACAGAGTGTGCCCCAGGACTGTGTTAACTATTAGATTTATGAAGTCTGGGTGAAGAGTATTTAAGCCTATAAATGGTGATAGGGTTGATTCCCTTTTGGTGCAACTTTTGTTTTCACATCTGTTTTTGTTAAAACAGATTTCTTGAGCAACAAATAAAGCCCAAAACAATGCTTAACATTAGCAGTGTGGGCCCTTGAAATGGAAAAATCCATCACAAATTACATGCAGTAAGTGAAGGGAATCATATATTACAGCAGATTCTGCTGGGTTTAGGTAAGTGGCCTTTCTAAATAAATGTGTAAGTAAATGCTGGGTCAAGGCTGCCAGCCAAACATCTATATTATTTCTGCAGCACTACATATACACTGACAAGCTCTATTTATTAACAGGTTATTTAAATATCATGCCCTTTAGCAAGTACTGCAAATGATTTGACTGCTTGCTCGGAATGGTAGTGTACAGAAAATCAAAGCTCACCCTTCTACATCCATACAAAGGCCAGAAACGATAGAATTACATAAGAGATGTGGTGCTACAGGAAATAATCAGGGACCATCCAAGTTGTAAAATATCAGCCTAAACTTTATACTACGACCACTATTTTGGGAAAAGTCTAATCAACATTAAGAATTGTTTGTAGGCAAAAACTTTTCATCTCAAATGATAAAAAGAAAATTGTTGTTAAAGGAGAACACTCATAGCAGAGAAACGACAACAAGAACTGTAGTGAATGGATAAAAATCAAAATTTTAGCTTAAGCATTCTGTATGTATGCAAGCCTACTTATTATTTTATGCAGTCTTGTGCCCATTTCTCTCTCTCTCAAGCTTCAGTCTATAACATTCAACCAAAATGTTTTGCAATGACTAAAATGTGTCCGACTTCATTTTTGTGTCATGTCAGGCCATAACTAAAAAAAAAACACATTTTTAAAAGACAAATCCTGTTTTTAAGGATGTTTTCTCACAATATGAATTGAATAAACTATTGTTTAGGGGGCTTTCTTCTTTTTACTGTAAAGGGCTTCCTTCAATTAAAAAAATATTTGATTAATATGGTGAAAAAAAATCTTAACTATTATAATGTGTCACCTGTAGGATTATCTGAAGCAAAATGTGTATGAAACATTTCTGTAATTTGGGGGGCAGAGTCAATGTTCAAGGAAAAGTCCTTTCCCATAGGGTGTCAAGAAAAGGGGAGTTTAGATAACAAAGAAGCAGTCCCTACTCAGACTGCCAACAAATGCAATTAATAGGGTCTCCAATTCATCTAGTCTCCATACAAGCTGAAGAAGAGCTTACCCATCTCTAACTGGTGTTCTTCCATTGTAGGTGTATGCGTGTGCATGCATGGATAGCCGGAGACTTTTCCTATAGAGCACCCATAGGGTTGGCTGTGGCGCCCTCTGGAGTGGTGCCATCATGGCTCTCCATAAAAGTCACAGCCAACCCACCCCCTACTCAGTTCCTTTTTAACTCCTATTCCGCAGAGGGGAGGCGGGAGGGATGTGGAATGTCCAGGAGCAACACATCTTAAGGAACACCATTTACAGGGGGGTAACCTCTTCTTCTTTGAGTGATTGCTCCTGGCCATTCCATTGTAGGTGATTCACTAGTCTTACCTCTGGTGGTGGGTCGGAATCACAGGCGCACTGACTGCAGAACTTCTCTGCCCACTGCAGCATCACCCTGAGTTTGTTGATCAATCATGAACATGTGCACAGACGACCACATAGCCACTTTACAAATGTCCACAATCGGTACCCTGCTCACGAATGCCACAGAGGAGGCTTGAGCTTTCAAAGTGGGCCTTGATTGCTGGCAGGTCAATCTTAGCCAATGCATAACATTTGCAATACACGAAACTATCCAAGAGGAGAGGCGCTGAGCCAAGACTGGCTACCCTTTCATTCTATCTGCTACTGCCACAAACAGCTGGGATGTTTTTCTGAAGGTTTTCCTCCTCTTTATGTAAAAGGCCAAAACATGGCGAACATCCAGAGTGTGGAGCCTTCTTTCCTTGTCTGAGGCATGCAGCTTTGGATGAAAGACCAGTAAGACAATTCCCTGATTACAGTGGAACTGCGAAACCACCTTAGGATGGAATGCTGGGTGAGGATGCAGTTGAACTTTGTCTTTGAAGAAGAACATATAGGGTGGGGTGGTCGATAACATCCAAATCTCTGAAACTGTCCTGGCAGACATTATCACCACTAGGAAGGCTACCTTCCACGAAAGAACGAGCAGCAAGCAGGCGGCGACTGGCTCGAACGGGGACCCTGTGAGTCTCAAGAGGGCCAAATTGAGGTCTCACTACACGATCAGAGAACGCACCACCAAGAAGAACCTCTCTAAACCTTTAAGGAAACGCTTCACCAAGGGATCAGCGAAGAGGGAAGCTTTGCTTGCTTTCTCGTTGAATGCAAAAATTGCTGCAAGGTCGACTCTGATGGAGGACAAGGACAGTCCTCAGGCTTTTAGACCCCAGAGAAAGTCTAGGATGGTTTGAACCGGAGCCTGATGGGGCACAAGATCCCTACTGAGTACCCAGTCCACAAACTTGCCCCACTTGCCCTTGTATGATGCCCTCATCGAGAACTTTCTACTGTTGAACAAGGTCTTCTGGACCTGTGCTGAACACTGCAACTCCCTGCCCCTTAGCCATGGAGGTTCCATGCACAGAGGTGCAGCAACTTCAAATCTGGGTGGTGCAGATGCCCTTGCTCATGGGAGAGCAGGTCTGGTGGTGTTGGCAACTCTATTGGCTCGCTGACAGAGAGACAGAGCAGAGTCGTAAACCAATGTTGCCTTGGCCATGCTGGGGCAATCAAGATGATCGAGGCCTGGTCCTGTTTGGCTTTCAAAAAGATTCTTGGGATCAGCACAGTCAGGGGGAATGCTTAGAAGGCCCTGCCTGTCCAAGATATCTCGAAAGCATCTGCAATTGATCCCGGGCTCTGTCCCCTGAATGAACAAAACTCTGTGCACTTGTTGTTCTGATTGGATGCAAAAAGGTCAACTTTGGGATAACCCCACAGACAGAAGATGGGCCTCAACATGTCCCATTTGAGGGACCACTCGTGAGTTGTGAATTTCCTGCTCAACAAATCATAAAGAAGATTGCACTGGCCGGGCAGATATGAAGCCACTAGGTGAATCAAGTGGCAAATGCAGAAGTCCCAGAGGCAGAGGGCTTCGTCGCAAAGCGGGCCAGAGTGGATACCTCCCTATCTGTTGAGTAATACATTGAGGCAGTGCTGTCCATAAGCACTGACACTACTCTGCCTTTCAGTTTGTGAAGAAATGCCTGACAGGCGAGGCAGACTGCTCGAAGCTCATTCACGTTGATATGCAGGTTTAATTCCCTGTCTTTCCAGAGGCCTTTGGTTGTGAGGGGACCAAGATGAGCTCCCCACCCCAAATCCGATGCTTCTGTGCCCAAGAACCTCAAGGGTTGGGGTGGCTGAAAAGGCAGCCCTTGACACATATTCTGTTCAGGGCACCACCAGTCCAGAGAGCTTAGCATGGTGACCATACTGTCAATATCATCTCTCGCTGGCCGGTAGACAGACGCCAGCCACATCTGCAGCAGGCTCAACCTCAAGCAGGCATGCCTCACCACATGGATGCATGCTGCCATGAATCCCAGCAGCCACAGGCACGAGTGAATTGAAGTGAGCGGGAACCTCTGCAAGACTCTCATGAGGGACCTGATACTCTTGAACCGAGAGCACGGAAGGGAAGCTCTTGCCAGTTTCGAGTCTAACAAAGCCCCTATGAACTCTATCTTTTGAGTCAGAATGAGGGTAGACTTTTGTACATTGATCATATGACCAAGGCATCAGAAGGTGCTCTGAATCATGTCCAAGTGACGGGTGACCTTGTGCCTCGATCAGCCGCAGACCAAGCAGTCATCCAGGTAGGGATACGCCTGGATGTTGGAACACCTGAGGAAAGCTGCAACCCTCGCTAGGCACTTTGTGAAAAGGCATGGGGCGGCTGCCAGCCCAAAAGGCAAGATGGAGAAATGGAGATGCCTGCCACTGACTACAAATCTCAGAAACCTCCTGTGTCTGGGAATTATGGAAATATGAAAATAGGCATCCTGAAGATCGAGGGTGGCATGCCAGTCTACCAGATCCAAAGAGGGAATTATCACAGACAGGGAAACCCTGCAAAAACGTATCTTACGCAGATAACGGTTCAGGCCTCTGAGGTTGAGGATGGGCTGAAGACCCCCTTTTGCTTTCAGGATCAAGAAATAGTGGGAATAAAAGCCTTTCCCCCAAAGCTCCCATGGAACCTCCTCTGTGGCTCCTTTGTCCATCAAGGCCTGCACCGCCCGTTCCAACAGGTAATCGTGAGAAGGGTCCCTGGAGGGATTGTAGCCTGAGATTTTTGCCATCTCTTTAGTATTACAGAGAAATAAATAAATAAATAAATAAATAAATAAAAATAATAGAAAATACAAGAACACATATAAGTAGAAAATGGCAAGGCAATTTAGCAGAAGTTTTATGGCAAAGCTGGAAAATAGCATAATATGCAATAATTAAGGGTAAAGAATTCATAAATCAACCATCTAATGATGTTTTAAAAATAAATAAATACAGAAATAAATAAATAAAAGGGCATTCAGCAAGAAAAATGGAGAGATCATAGGGTTAGCAGATTCCATAGGTAGCTGGTATATCTCCAGCAGCAGATTCAACAGAGATCTAAGTAGGTCAAGATGGAGGAAGATTCTGAACTTTTGAACTCACTCAGTCCCCCTCCCATCAAGTATTCTAAGGTGTCCACCTCCTGTCAAAAGGACCCATCAAAAGTATTGATTTTTGTCATGCACTATGCATGCACTGTGCAGGTAGACAGTGAAGTCGCCCTTTTTAATTGGATGAAGATGAGCTCACCTCTTTGTGACTGGTAAAGAAGAAACTGGGAGTGGCAGAACAGCGAATAAAAGGCAGTGCAGAGAGCAGCTCTACGGAGATCTCTCCCACTCCTTACTGGGTGACACTGGCCTCTGGCTATGTTCCCACTGCACTAGGAGCCACACTCACATTCAGCCCTAGAGAGAGTAACATCGTCTCTAGTGGAAGCCTGGGAGCTAAGTTTTGGACTTAGTTTCTGAGAGCTGGGTTTTTAACTCAGTCTCTGAGAGCGGAATTTCTGACTTAGTCTCTGAGAGGCAAAAAGGGGCTTTGTCTCTGAGCGGTGACTCAGGACATTGTTCTTGAGCTGAGTCTCTGTGCTCAGTCTCAAAAAGGGCTTCCAATAAAACTCATAAGTAAGCAGATAACTCAGTCCTGCCTTTAACTTATGAGCCACGCCGCAACTCCTGGCTCCCAGCGATTGCACCAGTGATCCTCCGAATGTTCCAAGCCGCGCCTGAGCTCCGATCGCTTAGCAACTACACCTGCCTGCCACTGAGCCCTTCCTGAGTTCCGGTCTCCACGGCGACCAACCCAGAGTCGAGCGAGGCCTGAAGAGAAACACCGTGCCTGTTCCCCGCCCAGGCCTGCTGGCTGGGGGCAGGGCCGACTGGCTGGGGGCAGGGGCTGGGCCCATACCCCGGGTCCCTCCCCACCCCAGCACTGCCCCTGCTTAAGCAGGGACCTGCCATCCTTCAGAGTCTGGATCTTGGCGTCCGTCTATTGCAAAAACAACTCTGGGGCTTTGAAAGGGAGATCTTGGAGAGTATTCAGCATCTCCTGGGGCCAACCTGATGCATGGAGCCAAGAGCTGCCTCACCTGGTGACTGCAGAAGCCATGGCTCTGGCTGCTGCATCTGCAGTGTATAACGCTGATTGCAAAAGGGCTCTAGAAACTATGTTGCTCTCCTTAATGGCAGCTGAAAACTCAGGCCTCCAGCTCTGATCTCACTTCTCCAACAACCTCTTCAATGAGGACCATGCATTAAAAGTGTAGTGGATAAGAATCGCCTGTAGGTTAGCAATGCGGAGTTGAAGCCCCCCTGTGGAATAGATCTGCCTTCCAAATAAGTCTAACTTTTTCACATTCTTAGATCTAGGGGATGGGCCCTGATGGCCTTGCCACTCTCTCTCATTGGCCACTACTACAACCAGAGACCCCGGAGCAGGTTGTGTGTAGAAGTGCTTGTAACCTTTCAAAGGCACAAAGTATTTTTGCTCTATCCTCTTGTTGTGGGGGGCACAGAGGCTGGGTATCCCACATGGACCTTGTGGTGTTCTGGATCATCTTGATAAGTGGGATGGCTACTCGATAGGGGCTTTCCGGCACAAGGGTGTCAACCATAGGTTCTGCCTCCTCTACAATCTCCTCTGTCTGCACACTCAAGCCCCGGGCAATTCTGAGCAGGAGATCTTCATGAACTTTACTATCATCTTGAATAGGCTTAGGCTTGGCCCCCACAACCAACTCATCTGGAGGAGAAGACAGTGATTCCTCGGATGGATCTATGGGTTCAGCTGCATCCTCTAGATCTCCTCGATGGTCCAAACTGCCTTGATGTGTAGGAGCCTGGGGCCTTGCAAAGGACTTCCCTTCTGAGAGATCCCCGTCTTCAGGGGAGCACCCACCGCGTAGGAGGACTGGGGGTGAGAGCTTGCGAGCGAGTGGGATCTGCTCAACCTGGGGCCATGCCCTTGATGGAAAGCCCAAGGGATCCCGAAAGGCCACGGCAAAGGATAGGAACAGGCCATTGAGGATACCACTGTGGGGGATACGGAGCCAACTGCTTGTTCCTGGATCTACTGACTCGGGACACTGAGGAAGCCTCATCCAAATCCGATGGAGGCCTACTTTGCAGGGACCATGGTGGTGCGGTACTGGAGGCTGCCTCATAGCGGTGCCACGAGCTCTGATTTTCAAGCACTCTTGGCGGCACAGGAGAGCAGTGATGGCCTCTCCCTAAAGGTGAATGGTACTGAGGAGCCCCTGCTTCTGCAACAATGATGGATGGTACCAGGGACTGAGACTGAGACGGCACCACTGACAATGCCCGAGGGTCCATTGCCTGCAAGTGCAAAGGTGATCGGGATCTTGGTGCCAGAGAACGTCGAGAAGCTGGATGCACCAGCAGAGGCTTCCCTCTTCACGGCCCCGACACGGGTGCTGGAGATGGGGCTGGGCCCGAGGCAGGCAGTGCTGTCTGTTCAACAAGGCTGCATGCTGCCTCAAAGGTTTCGGGCGTAGAAGGCAGCAGCATGTCCTCCCCTAGAATGTCCTGCATTGGGGATGTTACAGGCACCAAAGCCGACCGCTCCACCTGAGCTGGTACCAAAGGTGCTGAAGGCTGCTGTGCTGCAGTGTGTGGCCCTTTAGGAGTGCTCGACCTTCTCCTCTTCTGTTGTACCAAGGAGAGAGAATGGTGCCGCTGATGATCCAAGAATCTGGAGGTGGAAGGGGCTGATGATGGTGCTGCGAACCCCACCGCCGGTACAGTGCTGAGGGCCGGTACTGCAGGATGCTCGATGAATTATGGCACTCCAGTGCCACTGGGGCACTACTGACTGATGGTGCTGCACTGTAATTCACTCTGGAAGCTGATCTAAGGGCTTTTTCCATCAAAAGAAGCTTCAACCTTTGCTCCCTAGCATTCTGAGTGCATGGCTTGAAGCTCTTACAGATCTTACATTTGTCCTTGAGGTGTGCCTCTCCCAAACACCTCAAACAGGAATGCTGAGGGTCTTCAAATGGCACAGGCTTGTGACATGCTTCACAAGTTTTAAATCCTGGCATGCCCTGACCCAGAGGTCGGCAGCAAACTAACTCTAGAATGGGTACTCTTTCAAATAATAGCAACGGAGGACTGCACAAAGACAGTCAAGAGCACTCCAGCTACTGCCAAGGGGGTTAAAAGGAAATGAGGAGGGGGAGGGTCAGCTGTGACTCATATAGAAAGCCATGATGGTGCCGCACCAGAGGGCGCCACAGCTGACCCTACAGGTGCTCTATAGGAAAAGTCTCCACCTGTCTGTGCACGTGCACGTGTATACCTACAATGGAATGGCCAGGAGCAATCACTCGAAGAGGAGTCATGCTATATCTATCACGTAATACAAACTTGTTCCGCCTTTAAACAATCTGGGTTACTAGCTCTTAGTGTTGTCTTCAGTAATGGTTACTTAGCAGAATTCCACTACTAATATAATGAACACTGACTCTTCACAATTAAAGCATCAGTCTACAAATAAAGTATCCCTGGGTGTGTCCACTTATTTCAGGACTACTGCTGCCATCGCTTGATGGTCACTTGGGGCTTAATCACTTCCTGATGTTTGCTTCTCCTGCATCCTGTGGTTTTCTCTACCACTCCCATTCCAGCATATGAAAGACACCTGGCAATAGAGGAGGGAATACCCCAGCTGCTGAAAATATATTTCAGGTAGAGGAAGGGAGGAGTTCTGTTGTGCTGGCACAATATTCACAAGAGGTGAAGGAGGAGAAGTCTAGCACCTCATGGCTGGATTACTGACTGCAAACCTTTCCCACTTCTCAATAATGTGTCAGCCTAACAGAGGTGCTCACTCTTTCCTCACCTTTCTTTCCCATAGAAGATAGGGCCATGGTTCCTTCCTCCACAGAGCAGAGCACTCATTGCATATAGTAGGCTACCTGTAGACAATTTTGCATCTCCCAGATCTTGTCTACATGTACACTCCACGCTCCCCCCCCCCCGTGAAATCTCCTTCCGTTGTGCTACTACCACTACTACACTCCTTGTGATAGTGGTGATAGGAATACTTGTAAAGAGAGGGTACCAGTGATGTTTTTATCTAGACCTGCTCTGGCAGAGTTACATACCATGCTTGTGAAAATCTCTCATGCACTGTCTCCAGATACCATTCCTGTTGTTATTATCAAAGGCATAGGTGCACAAATGGACTCACAATGGAGAAGAATTCTAATGTTGATTATGCAATCTGTAGCACTGTCCCTCATCTAGCAATGCAGCTCTACACCACCTTAAAGGGTTGTAACTCAACGGTGCATTCTAACCCAAAAACAAAGTATGTTTTTATTTATTCATCCAAAAGGACAATAGATGATGTAGGAGAAAAAAAAAGTGATTTGCCTCCACTTTCTGAATTGGCCAAGTGCACACAGAAACAATTCAAATTGACTGCTTTTTCTATCTAACCTGGGATTTATTTTGAAAGGAAACATTCAGATGGCTGATCAGAGACATCCGTCACCATTTTACTTTTAAGAAGGCAACCAAGGCTGTGCAGAAATGATATGCCTACATTTAACATGAATATTAAGATATTTGCAAATTACAGCACAAGGTGTTATCCTGACTTTTCTACATGAATCAGTTAGCTGGGTTAAAAGCCCTGGAATAGCTGACATCAATACAAAAAGAAAACTGTCATAGATAGAGCAAGTACATAGATTCTTCAGCAGTTATACTGTTATTTCCTGGATACAGAAATTTCTTTAAATTTGATTAAATAGACATTCTCAGTTTGCATATATCTTAATAATTTTAGCCTGAATGTCAATATTATTCTGAATGTCTCTTGTTACAGTTAAAAGGGGGATGCATCAACATGTCATGTTAGTAATCTTGAGAGCCTGATGCTCCAAATTAAAAAATAAATAAATACATAAATAAAATCAGTTGTTCAACATATCAAGTTTGAAATGGCTGGGTTGCCTAGAGTGGCAGGGCAATCAGCTATTTCTGATTTTCTGACTTTTACCAAAATCAGTGGGCTGTTACTTCTGGATGTTTAGGATGTTCACTGAAATTTGGGAGTTTGATCAAATGTAGTTTTCAAAAGTGATCACACAAACAGACACACATAGAAATGCAATTAATTTGAGTGTTAAGTCTTGCTTCACTCAATCATTTATTGCAAGGGTGAATGTGTACATCCTGTAAGAAAGAGACACATGCATTCCAAGTAAGTTATTACTAGAAAGCAGAAAGTCTACAAGGAATTGAAAATGGGAAGTGAGAACTGACAAAAATCAAGCAGAGCTGAAGTTCACAAAGGAAATTTTAAAAATACATAGTAAAAATGACTATAATCATAACAATAAAAGGAAAAAAATGAAAGAAGGAATGGGAATACTAATTGTGGTGGATTGAAATTAAATATAATCTAGGCATGGCCCAATACCTAAACAAACTTTTACCGCCTGAGTTTTTAATAAAAGCAATGAGAAGCTTGAGGCAATGGCAGGATGGTGAATGGAAATGCAAATAGAAGTACAAATTACCCCATAAGAGGTGAAAGTCAAACCTAAACAGTTTAATTCCTGAATCATGAATCCAAGAATGCTAAAGGAACTGGTACACAGAATTATGAGTCCATCAGCAAAGATTTTAGATGACTTTAAGTTCAGGGATTGTATCCTATGACTGGAGAATTGGGTAAAAAAAAAAAGAGATCTGGGAAATTACAGGCCTATTAGTTTGGCCTGTTTTGTATGCATGATCTTGGAATGACTTTGGAAAAAGAAAGTAGTTAAACACAAAGAGGGTAAATGATAATTGAGATAAAAGACAACTTGGTTTTACAAAACGTAGATCAAACCAGACAAATCACCTCCTTTGAGAAGATAAATTATCTTTTTTAGACAAAGAAATGTAGTAGATCTAATAAACCTGGATATCTATGGCTGTGTTCACACGGCACTTTTGTTTCGAAACAACCTCGTTGTTTCGAAACAAAAAAAAAAACATGTTCACACGATGCACAGTTGTTTCAAAACAAGGGGAAGCCCTTGTTTCGAAACAACTGTGTTGTTTCGAAACAAGTTAAACCCCATTTGGGGATGAAACAACGCATGTGAACAATAGGTTCCGAAACAACATTTAAAGGGCTGCCGCCTCAGCACCCTGGCCAGGGAACACTCAGCACCTTGGCCAGGCACCGGCAGGGCTCAGCCCTGGGCTGCTCCCCCGACCCCGCCAGTGGGTCGGGGGCGCCGGGCTCAGCCCTGCGCCCCTGACCCGCCGGCGGGGTCTGGGGGCAGCTCTGGTGGGGGGGCTGAGCCACCCCGCAGCGGCTCACCCGCTGCTGGTGCCTGCAGCCCCCTTTCTGGGGCTGCAGGGTGAGCCAGCAGCGGCTCGCCCCCAGGGGTAACGAAATAGCATGTTCACACAGTGAACTTGCTATTTCGTTTCCCGCTTTTTTTCTTATTTCGAATTAACATTTAAGGTGTTATTTCGAAACAAGTTGTTTCGACACAACTTGTTTCGAAATAACCCTGTGCGTGTGAACACAGCCTATAAGACATTTGATACAGTTCCACATGGGAAATTGTTAGTTAAACTGGAGAAGACAGGGATTAATAAGAGTAATCAACACCGCTCAAATTTTGAAGTTGCAATTTATAAACACAGGGGAAAGATTGGGATGGAATTTGTAAATTTCCACACAAACACTCCTGAAATTTTCATCATCTGCTCATCAACATTTAATGAAAAGGGTGAAACTGAACAAACAAATTAGTAGTTATGATTTATTTGGACAGGACTAGTTTATATTATCGCAAAGCAGGATACAGATCATTCATGTAGATAGTGAAGCTCATGTGTCAAGATAGTCTCTCAGTTAAATTTCTAGGAAGATAAGCATATGCTTGAGATATAAAGGTGTTTGGGAAATATGGAGTTTTGGAATGCTTACTGTGTTGGGACCATGTGAGTCAATAAATCATAACAGAATTGTTTTAAAATAAAAAGTACATTTTCTGATTTATTCATTACAAATCTTTGTTTGCAAACTTTGAATGTTCCAGAGGGGCAGCCATGTTAGTCTAGTTCAGTAAAACAAACAAGGAGTCCTGTTGCAGTTAAAGACTAACAAATTTATTTATTACATGAGCTTTTGTTGGAGAAAATCCCACTTCGTCAGACACTTTGAAGTGGGATTTTCTCCCACGTAAATTCATGCAATAAATACATTTCTTAGTCTTTAATTGCCACGGGACTCCTTGTTTGTTTTACTAAACTTTCAATGATTAGATATAATGATATAGAGAGGTATTTAAAATAAAATCCATACATATATCTGGTACCAAAAAGCACATCAGGTTTAAGAAAAGTAACTTGGAAGATCAAGTTTTTCCAGTGTAATGCCCACAGACAGAATGCTGTCCAAATATTTATTTTCTGATATTTTTCTTGATTTTTCAAGTTGCGTAGTATCACCACAGTTTCCTGTGACGTCTTAATACAATTCAATATATATTTCTGTTGTACTTCTCTCTGTACTATTTGTCACATATTCACTTACAGTTTAGTCAATTGACATTTTTAAACTGGTGACCTAAGATATTTCTTGATGAGCAGGGACCACAGGTCTCTAAAATAAACTGTGAAGACTGCTATAGAAGGTTCCTTAATAAAATAATGGAATTTTTTTAAGTTATTTGTAACTAAAATAAATAAATGATTAAAATATTTCCATATCTCTCAAACCAAATGTCTTCACACAAGGCTAGAAGACTCAACAATTTTAATTCTCTCATTATTTCAAAGGTAGATAACTAAGGGCAATGAGATGAAATTGAGTATTTAAAAAAAATACCAATATTAAGGTAAAAATTCTTCCAAGGTGCCTTATTCAAACTTATGTTAGACAGAACATTCATAGTTGTTTTACAGGCAACATTCCTGCACTGGCAAAGACATTAAGTGGATTATGTAATACATATTCTTTAACTTTCTTCTCTATGACAGTTGTAAGTATGCCACCATGAACAACAAAAATACTTGTGTGACAGTTACAATATTAAAACAATTATTTCATTGGCAGTATAAAAACCCATTTTATAAGACAATTCTTTATAATGCAGAAGTAATTGTTAAAGATTATATCTTTTCAGCAGTGGCTATATTGGGATATTAAACTGGATGGGATTTTCAATCTGTAAAGACATATTGGCAGGCAAATATTTCTTGCTGATTAAATGGTTTCTATAATTTAAAGTCAGATTCAAATTGATTTTCTTTTTTTCTGTTTTACAGTAATTTGCATCAGTTTATTGGCTGTTCTTACATAGTTGCTGAAGCTTATTCTAAAATAAGATAATCATGTCAGAGAATAAAGTAATAGAATGAAAAATAAATGTAGCAAAATGAAGTACAGAAAAGAGCAACTGAATGTCACATCTTTACCGACTTCTTAAAAGATATCCAAGACAATCAGATTCCATCTAAACTAGCAGACTGGTTACTAATAAAATTAGCTGAGCCATCTATACGGAATAGCAACACCCTTTCTTTAAGCATTAAATGCTAGTGTGTAAACAGTAATAAGCTTTCTCATACATCCAGAGTTTTTAAAAAACATCAATGGTTAACAACACAAGAATCAAGAAAGATAATATTCGCCAATACACTGATTCATTTTAAACTGTAGAAATACAGAGACAATTAATGTTTGACATCTTTCATATGATACCAAAGGAAATGGTGGTGACAGAAAAAAAAAAGAGAGAGAGAGAGAGAGAGATTGATCAAGAATGAATGCAGTGTTGTTGTAGATAAGTTCTGAGAATAGTACAGAGACAAGCTAGTTGAGGTAGTATTTTTATTGGATCAACTTATTGCAACTTATTGGAAGTTGGCCAATAAAGGATATTACCTTATTGCTCTATTCATCAAGAAGATAAACACTTACCTATATCAGCTGCATTTTAAGATACAGGTTTACAGAAGAACTACTGCAAGGCAAACTAACAGTCATACACTGAGTTTTAGATAATTCTGTTTAATGTAAAATAAAGTTTTTTACATTTTGTACAAATGCTATGAAAGGCACTTATCCATACATGTAGGTAGCATTGCTATAACTGAAAAATACATCCCAAATACCTCCCTGTAACTGAAGCAAAGCAGTACAATTCAACTGTCACCAGCGTGACGCTGGCTGGAATATAAGTGATCACTTATATATTATTAATATTAAAATTGCAAAACTACATAGAAACTGACAAGATGTGCTATGTCACTTACCAATGAAAAGGTTGCAGTTTGCTAAGACTGAGAAATACTTTTGTATGCAGGTGTCACTATTTCAAACTTGTGCAGTGTCTTTGTGTCACACCCCAGACAGGATGGCAGCAGAACTAAACCTTGTTTAATGGACCATCAAGAGAACTCAAAAGTACAATGAATCTAGTGAAGAAACTCAGGGACTACACCTTATGAGGCATCAGGACATTTAGGGACATGCCTATGGACAAGGTACTACAATCATTTTTCCATGCCATATGCTACCTGGCTGTGTTTGTGACAAGCCTCACGGATCAAACTATAAAATGCATGTATTTGTTAGTCCATATCAGTGCCACAGGACTCCTTGTTTGTTTTTATAAGATGAGGAAGTGTACATTCTCCATCTGCACTTCATTATTCCTCCCTACCTCTGGATCAACCATTGTGTATCTGAAGCTGTGAAACAGAGGACTGAGACAAATCCAGATACTGGATGTACACCAGAGGAACTATATATGGACTTTGAAGTAAGTTGTGTGCTTCTGATTGCTTTCATCATTTAACATCTCTCATCTTGCTTGTTTCTTTCCTTTTCATAATAAACCTTTATTTTTTGTTACAAAAGGATTGACTAGCAGTGATATTTTGGAGAAATTCCAAACTTATATTGATCTTTTAATGTGGCTGATCCTTTGTGAATGAGGGGAACATTAGGGTAAAGGCAGTAGAGTTTCAATAACTTATCTTTTTATTGGACCTACTTGCTGTTTGGGAGTCAGAGATTGAACTGCAATAAAGGGAACTATATATTTCTTACTTTGGTTCCTGATAACCAGTGTGGGATATCATGAGCACTGCATGAATATGTCTCCACTGGAGCATTAGGTAGATTTAATCTTCCTTGGATATGTCCACACATACCTTCTAAATTGAAATAACGGTGGTTATTTCTATTTAAAAAAAATATTAGGTCCACATGACGTTCTTCTGAATCAAAATGATGAGCTCTGTCATTTTGATTCAAGAGATGTTGAACTGAAATAGGTTAAACCTACTTTAAAGCTAAACATCTGTTAAATCAAAACAGTTAGTTTGAAATAATGCTGTTTGGATGTGTTATTTCAAAATCACTGTTATTTTGATTTAACACAATGTGCCCTTCTCCTTCCCAGGGTGCTGTCCTTTTTCTATATATTGGGTGGGGGCATGGCCTTTCTAGGGGGCCATCTTGCCACACTTCCCATGAATCAAAATAGCAAGTCTTGTGTCTGGACTTGTTATTTCAATTTGGGTTTTTTTGGCATGGACCTGTTAAAGAAATTTAACTTAAATTGATTTAATGATTTTTATTTTTATTTTATTAAATTGATTTAAGTTAAATTAATTTAACCATGTACGTGTGGACATAGCCCTTAAGTTGACCTAAGGAAAGCTCCGTCCACATTGGGAATTTATAAAATTCAACTTAACTGCTCCCTTAAATTGACTTAATAATACCACCTCTTAAGCTTGATTTAATACTTAAGTTGACCTTATTAAATCAATTTAAGCCAGTGTAGACAGGGCGCAGCCCTTAAGTCAACCATATTGAGACTTCATAAGGTCAACTTAAGGGCTATGCCACATCTACAGTGGCGTAAGTTGACTTAATAAGTTTGACTTAAGCTTTCAGTCAACTTAGCAGCTACCAGTGTGGACCTGGGCAGTGTACAGAAGTTTTGAATGTAGATGCACTAAGTTGACTTAACAGAGCTTCCGGTATAGACATACCCCTTGTGTCTGTTGGGAAATCTAACTTCAGTGTCACCTACCACTTCTGAAAAAATCTGCTCTCGTTTTGCAGCCCACCTGGACCTTGGGATTTTCAAATAGGCTGGCCTAGGCAGAGACAGGCCACAACCAATAATCCATAAAAACACTAATCTCTTTACCACTCACAGTTCAGAACATAGGCTGATCTCTACTGTGGGAGCTTAGAATAGGTAGAGGGGGGTGTCTGTGCTAAGTAGACAATAAACAACTTAGGGCCAGAGAGGTCAAAACCATATTTTAAACATCACTGAGAACATCACAAACACCCAGTACAGATGATAAAATTTCAAAGCACAGGTCAAGAATAGTCCAACAATACCCGTCTTACCAAGTGGCCCACAATATTCTGCAGTACTTTTAGTTTGTGGGTAGTTTTAAAGCAGGGGTGTCCGACCTTTTTGGAGCAGGGGGTCACACTGCAAATCTTTTCTCACTTAGGGACCAGTGAGCAATTTTTTTTTCACATGGTTAGCCCTGCACATCCCACACAAGTGTGTATGGTGGCTCCACAGGCCACATTATAGCCCTTGGTGGGGCAGATTCTGGCCATGGGCTGTACATTGAACAAGCCTGTTTTAAAGGTTTAGCCTTATGTAAAGTGTAATCTAATCTAAAGGCATGTATAGGTACACTTATGAAGTTTTTTTTTTTTTTTCATTTAGAAAAAGCTAGGTCACTAATCGACAAACAACGAATGCATGCCACATTTACAGGATAACACACAATGCACTGAAAGCAGTGACTTTGTCAAAGACTTAGGCAAATTTGTAGATAACCAGCTGAACTGGACTCCTCATTTGCCAAGACAGCAATATAATGACTGACATATGAGAATGCAATATGATGACTAAGCAAGCAAGTACAATGTTTACATATGTAAACAGAGGAACATTAACCAGGACTTGGACGGTGGTATTATTTCTATATACAACGGTTGGTGAGTCCAAGATTGTAATTATGTTTCTAGTGCTTGTACCACTCTTCAGAAAAGGATATTGAAATAGAGGAAAGAGTTCAGAAAAGAGCTACCAGAATGATATAAGGTCAGGAAGACTTGACCCACAGTGACACATTTGCAATATCTCAATTACAGTCTGTAAGGGCATAGAAGGAAATCAGGATCCTGATAGCAGAGGGCTGTATAATCTTGTAGACAAAGACAGGTAGTAGAGAGTACTCTATCTAGCAGACAAAGGCAGAAAGATAATGATTGAAAGCTGCAGCTAGAAAAGCTCAGATTTGTAATACAGCATTTTTTCACAGAATCACAAAAAATGGAAGGGACCATGAGAGGTCATTGAATCAAGTCACCTGTAGTCCTGGCAAGATCAAGTACCCCCTCAAACCATCTCTGACAGGTGCTTGTCTAAACTGCTCTTAAAAATTCCCAGTGATAGCGATTCCAAAACCTACCTAGGCAACTTATTCCAGTGGTTAATAACCCTGACAGTTAGGAATATTTTCCTAATGTCCAACCTAAACTTCCCTTGCTGTAATTTAAGCTCATTGTCTTTTGTCCTATTATTGGCAGATAAGGAGAACAATTTATCTCCTTCCTCCTTCTGACAACCTTTTAGGTACTTGAAAACTGTTATTATGCCCCCTCCCAGTCTCATCTTTTCCAGAATAAACAAAGCCAGTATTTTCAATCTTGCCTCATAATTCAAGTGTTCCAGACCTCTAATCATTTTTGTTTCTCTTCTCTGGACCTTCTCTAATTTGTCCACATCTTTCCTGAAATGAGGCATCCACAACTGGAACAATATTTCAGGCTGAGGCCTAATCAGGGCAGAGGAGAGCAGAAAAATTACTTCTTGTGTCTTATTTACAGTACCCCTTTTAATACATGTGATAAGATCCCTTTCCACAATACTCCTTCCTAGGTAGTCATTGCCAATTTTGTATATGTGCAATGGATTGTTCTTTCCTAAATGGAGTACTTTTCACATGTCTTTATGGAATTTCATTTTCTCTACCTCAGACCATTTCACCAGTATGCCCAAATTGTTTTGAATTGTGAGCCAATCCTCCAAAGCACTTGCAACACCTCCCAGCTTGGTATCATCAGCAAACTTTATACATATACTCTCTATGCCATCCTCTAAATCATTGATGAGAATATCAAACAGAACGAGACCCAAAACTGGTCTCTGTGGTACCCTGCTCATTATGTGTTTCCCATATGACTGTGAACTGTTGATAACTATTCTCTGGGAACCATTATCCAATACATTTTTTCACCCATCTTATAGTAGCTCCATCTAGATTTTACTTCCCTAGTTAATGAGAAGGTGATGCAAGATGGTATCAAAACCCTTACTAAATTCTAGATACACCACATCTCTTTAAACAAGCAAACAAACAAACAAACATTCAGGGGAATTAAGCATTAGAACACCAAGGGAAGTGGTATGTTCTCCATCATTAGGAAACTTTAAATCAAGACTGAATAGCTCTCTAAAATATATGCTATAGTTTTGACAGAAGTCATAGACATGATGCACAGAATTATCTGTTGAAGTTCTTGTCAGTAGAGAAAGCAGTAGGCCTCACCATGCTCCATCATTGCATTAACAAGCTAGCATGAACACAGCCATGTTGCCTGGTCCTTGACCCAAGCAAGGAAGAGAAATTGACCAGACTCAACAAAAACCAAATAAGGACTTGTTTATCAAAATCAGCATGTGGGAAAGTCCCGACTCAGGCAGCAAAAGGGAAGGATTTGTGGTTTTAACCTTTAAGAACATGCAAGAAGAGGGGCAAGTTGGAGGAGGCGTCGGGCAGGTCGGAGGACCCGCATGCCGGCTACAAGACTGGCCATCTCATGGCAACTCCTCACCCAGTCTGGGGTGATAGGGTCCAGGAGGGACTCAGAGCTGAGTTTGCAGGACGGGACCTGAGGAGAATACCATCACACAGATTATTGGATCCAAGATTTAGATGATAACCCAATGCAACTTGGCAACTGAGGAGAATGTGGTAATGGGCATCCCCTGGGGGATTAACTTAGGTATGGAGTCTGTATTCATGGGAGGTAATAGGACTGGCATAGCTTTTGATGCTGCTAGCTCTGGGGGAGAAATTGCAACAGGAATACTGGGGAATTAGGTTACGTAAAAGGGTTTTATCTTTTGTTGCTAGTATGGGGAGTAATTGAAGTAGTATAAGCTTTAATTTAGCTGTGTAATAAAACTGCCATTTATTTAATGCTGCTGTTTTAATAAATCATACAAGCTATAAATAAACCATACCACTTAAAAGCATCAACAGTGTGTGGTTGGGGGGGGTGGTCTGGGCCGGGTCCTGATGGGGGCTAGAGTCACACTGGGGTTCACTCCCACAGACTCAAAGATAATCAAAGTACCTTGCTCAGACCTTGGTCCATGCCCCAACAGTTCTGTGGTCTGTCTTATTCAGGAAGTCAGAATAGATTGTAACAGTCCATTCTCACCTTAAAATTCTACCAATTTGTCTAGTGATGGCATGCATTTTCAAATGATACTAGTGACTTAAATGTCTCAATTTTGTGTGCCCAATGAAACATCTTAAAGGGGCCTGTTTTCAGAGGGTGAATGTTCAATACTTTCTGAAAATAAGACCATTTGAAGATATGCAAAATTGAGAATATGAAACTGAACACTTAAGATTATAATTTTGAGTGGTCCAGATATTTGTCTAAAAGACATTATAGCTTATCTACAAAATATGGGCTTTATGTAGGATTTACTGGGTGTTTTTTTCTAGATCACATACCTGGTTTGCATGGGGGATTTCAATCACCCTGACCTCATGCTGGGGCAGGGGGGGGGGGCAATACAGTAGTGCACACAAAATCCAGGAAGTTTTTAGAGAGTATTGAGGACAATTTCCTGGTACAAATCCTGGAGGAACCAACTAGGAGCCTTGCACCTCTCAGCCTGCTGCTTACAAGCAGAGAAGAATTGATTGGGGAAGTAGAAGTGAATGGCAACTTTGGCAGCAGTGACCATAAGATGGTAGAGTTCAAGATGCTGATTAATGGAAAAAAGGAAAGAATGAAAACACAGACCCTGGACTTCAGAAAAGCAGATTTTGGCTCCCTTAACAAGCTGATGGGCAGGATCCTTTGGGAGGCTGATCTCAAGGGGAAAAACATCCAAGAGAGCTGGCTGTATTTTAAAGAAACCCTGGTAAGGCACAAGAGGATACCATTCTGATGAGCAGAAAGAACAGCAAATGTGGAAGGCGCCCAACATAGTTTAACAGAGAACTCCGCAGTGAGCTAAAACATAAAAAGGAAGTTTACAGGAAGTAGAAGTTTGGACAGATGACTGGGGGGCATACAAAAATTTGCTCAGGACTGCAGGAATAAAATCACAAAGGCCAAAGGACAACTGGAATTGCAGCTAGCAAGGAACGTGAAGTATAACAGGAAGGGGTTCTACAAGTATGTCAATAACAAGAAGAGGATCAAGAATGGGGTTGGTCCCTTATTGAACGGGGCAGGTATCCTCATGGTGGAGGATGAGGAAAAGGCTGAAATGCTCAATGCTTTTTTGACTTCAGTTTTCACAGGCAGGGCCAGCTCCCAGCCCACTACACTGGATATGGCAGACTGGGGGAGAAGAAGAGAGGCCCTTGGTGATGGAAAGTCAGTTTAGGGACTACCTGAAGAATCTGGGTGTGCATAAGTCCATGGGACCAGATAAACTGCATCCATGCGTGCTGAGGGAGTTGGCCAATGAAACAGCAGTAGTCCATTATCTTTGAAAACTCATGGCAAATGTGAGTGGTTCCGGAGGACTGGAAGAAAGCAAATATAGTACCTATCTTCAAGAAAGGGAAAAGGGAAGATCTAGGGAATTACAGATCTGTCAGCCTCACCTCAATCCCTGGAAAAATCATGGAGCAAGTTCTCAAAGAATCCATCCTGAAACACTTGGAGGAAAACAGAGTGATCAGGAACAGTCAGCATGGATTCACCAAGGGTAAATCATGCCTGACCAATCTCACTGCCTCACTGCCAACAGAGATGACTGGATTTGTGGATGTGAGAAAAGCCATTGATGTGATATACTTCGACTGTAGCAAGGATTTTGACATGCTTTCCCACAGAATTCTTGTTGGCAAGATAAGGAAGTATGGGTTGGATGAGTAGACTGTAAGGTGGACAGAAAGCTGGTTAGATCAACGGGCTGAGAGGGTAAGAATCAATAGCTCCATGTCTAGTTGGCTACCAGTAACAAGTGGAGTGCCTCGGTGTTGACCCTGAGGACAGTTCTGTTCTACATTTTCATTAATGATCTGGATGATGGTATAGATTACACAGTCAGTAAGTTTGCAGATGACACCAAGCTGGGAGGAACGATGGACACACTGGAGGGCAGGGATAGGATTCAGGGAGAGCTAAACTAATTGGAGCAGTGTGCCAATAGAAATCTCACGAGGTTCAACAAGGACAAGTGCAAAGCCCTGCACTTGTAATGGAAAAACCCATGGACTGCTACAGGCTGGGGAGCAATCAGCTAAGTAGCAGCACTGTAGAAAAGGTCCTCAGGGTCATGGTAGATGGGAAGTTGGATATGAGTCAACAGTGTGCTCTTGCTGCCAAAAAAGCCAATGGCATACTGGGCTGCATCAGCAGAAGTGTCACCAGCAGATTGAGGGATGTGATTGTTCTCCTCTATTTGGCACTGGTGAGGCTGCATCTGGAATACAGTGTCCAGTTTTGGGCTCCCCACTGCAAAAAGGAAATTGACAACTTATAAATAGTCCAATGGAGGGCAACAAAAATGATCAAGGGGCCAGAGCACAAGACATATGAAGAGAGATTGAAGGAACTATACTTATTTAGCTTTCAGAAGAGAAGACTGAGTGGAGATTGATAGCAACCTTAAACTACTTGAAGGAATGCTCCAAGGAGGACGGAGCTCAGCTTTTCTCAGTAGTAACAGAGGACAAAACAAGGAACAATGGTTTCAAGTTGCAGCTGGGGAGATCAATGTTGAATATTAGAAAAAACTTTGTTACTAATAGAGTGGTAAAACATTGGAATGGTCTACTTAGGAAAGTGATCGATTTTTCATTTTTGGAGATATTTAAAGCTTGGTTAGACAGAACCCTGGTTGGGAAGATTTAGTGAGAGTGGTCTTGCTTTTTGGCAGGGGATTGGACTAGATGACCTCATGACATCCAGTCTAATCCTACGATTCTTTGATTCTAAATTCTACGTCTGGCCATATGAATGGAAGTTCAGCTCAGATGCCTATAGGATACCTTTCTTTCCCTAAAATCTAGGGCACTATGAATAAAAGTTCCATCAGGTGTAGGTGTGTTAGTCTAGTCCAGCAAAACAAACAAAGAGTCTGATGGCACTTTTAAAGACTAGCAGATTGTTAACAAATTGTTTAAAGACCAGCAAAAAGTGATTTATGCCATCATGTTTCAGAAATGTCCCCCACCTTATATATTGGACAAACTTGACAGTCTCTGTGCAAAAGAATAAATGGACACAAATTTGCATAAGACATCACAATATTCAAAAACCAACAGGAGAACACTTCAATCTCCCTTGTCACTCCATTGATGATTTGGTAATAGCTGTACTCAAGCAAATGGATAACAAATCAAAGTTTCAAACAGAAACTGCTAATATGGGATTCATATGCACATTTGACTCTAAAACCTCACGTCTGAATAAAGATTATGGTCTCTTTTCCCATTACAACAGGTAGTTTTCCTTACTTTGTTCCCCACCCATCTCCCTGCTAATTTCTGTACTCTAATGTTTGAATCCTAACAACTGCTTTGATTTGCTGTTACAGCCTGACCAGATGCTATGACTTATACTTGCCTGCTTTTATTTTGCTCCCATTCTGTAAGTTCTCCATCTCGAAGCATTTGAGAAATTGGGATTTTCTCCTACAAAAGCTCATGTGATAAATAAATTTGTTAGTCTTTAAAAGTGCCAACAGACTCCTTGTTTACTATGACTATAGAAGCTGATATAGATTAAATAAAAAGGGACCAAGTTCCACTCCTCATTACAGCACTGGAACCAATAAGGCACTTAAATGAGTAGCCTGATTTTTACAGTTGTTAAGTAGAATTGGTTGAAAAATAGACTCTGTCACATATGCAATCCTGAGATTTCAAAATTTGGTTTAATCTCAGATTGAAAGAATAGAAAAAGTACCAGTGCTGGAATTTTTGCTAAACAAAATATTCAGAACATTTTGTTTAGTTTTTTATAATTATATAATATCAAAATAATTTAACATTTATAGTATATTCTAAATTATAATTTAATTTACTTTTGAAATTGTAATTAAATATAAGAAAAGTAAGGATAAAGTCAAAACAAAATATTAAACATTGATAATTAGCCATTGAACATTTTGATAAAATAAATTCATTCCCATGAAACATTTCAATTTAGTCCAAACAAACAAACAAACAAACAAACAAACAAACAAACAAACAAACAAACAAAC
>ML682060.1:18946174-18958213 GCA_007922195.1 Podocnemis expansa
AACAAACAAACAAACAAACAAACAAACAAACAAACAAACAAACAAACCTTGCACCACCCATAAAACATTAAATATTTATCTTCTTTGAAACTGGCAAAAATGTATGCTTAATTATAACTTTTTTGCTGATCTTGTTTTACAAGTTTGAACCAAGCACATATTCAGTTTTTTGGAGGGCTTGTGGGGGTACAAAATAAAGATTTTCTTGTTCTCTTTTTGAAGCTGCTGTGGCCTATATGGGTTTAGGAGTCACAGGAGAATAGGGAAGATAATTTCTTCACAGTGAAAGTTTTTCTTAGGTTTCAGTCTCATTTTTAAAGGTTATAATCATTTTAGTTATGCTCATCCTATGGTTGCATCATAAATATAAAGGCAAGGTCAGTTCACAGAGTAAATTATTGTTTCTTTTACACGCATTGCCCTTTTCATGTAGGCAGTAACTGTATGAAATGATATATGTCACCCAGCTACTAGTCCTGAGGAGAGAATATGATTAACTTTTATCTGTTTTGGCATTTCTCTTTAGTGAATATAAAATATAAAGGACTACCTTTTGAATGCTCCTGTGTGGATACACCAAGCTTGGGAGAAAAGATTCAGAGAACTTCTGATGGAAGGGGGTGGCTCAGTTCAAACCTTATACTCTCTTGTGAGAGCTAGAATGACTAATATTCCCAATCGCCTCACTGTTTCCTGGCCACAGGCACTATATGTAGTACACACTGCTCCTTTGAAAACAAGCTGTAAGGAAAGATATTGAATCAGTGAACTTCCCTGAACCATTCTTATATTCAGATTTTTGTCCTGAAATTTATAGCTAGATACTTTCTTATATTTTATGTTAACTCTACAAATCAGAACACCTATGGGAATAGTGTTTTACCACAGATATTAATTGACTTTTATTCCCTCTTCTGAATAACATGCAGCACAAAACCTGAGTGCAACATAAATCTCAGTTTTTAGATTTTATTTAATGCTTTGCAATAACACAGTAATAATTTTATCTTAGAACCCACTGGGAAATGCTCACTGAATTATATACATATTTAAGACTAGCAAATTCAACACATCACCTCCACTATCACTGTCTTCCAAAAGGACACTATAAAATACTTTAAAAATTGTAACAAAATTATCTTTGCTTGCCAGAAAAAATCTCTTTTTTTTTTGTTTATTTTTCTTCGAAAGTCCAAGACAAGGGTTCTTACTCCTGCTTGTAACTTCTTCAAAAAAGACACCAGATGTTAATCACAGGAGGCTGGGAGCAGCCACCTCCTGGAAGCCTTTGCCATTTTGGATACTTCCAAAGTTGATTCATAGAGCTAATTACTTTAAACCTGAATTCACAAGTTAATAGATACAACAAGAAATTCAATCCACCTACTAGAAAACATATTGTGTTTGCAAAGAACTCAAAAGGAGTGTGACAGTTTATACATGCCCTCACAACTAGAATATTTGTGGTAGGCAGGTTGACTTGGCATACTTTCCTGTTTAAAAAAAACAAAAACAAAACAAAACAAAACAAAAACAAACAAACAAACAAACAAACAAACAAACAAACCTTTTGGGATAAATTAAACAGTTTTCCTGTTCTTCCTCACAGGGAAAGTCCACAGATCCAGTATAATTGGATGTCTAATGATGTATCACAAAGAAGGTAAAAGTATGAATGAAGAGATGCATATTTTCTTTTTAAATTTTATATTGTATATAAAAGATCAGTTTTTCACCGAGCAAGATAATCAGAAAACTCTCTTGAAAGTCAGGGACTGATGAAGTCTGTACATTTAAACTGTAAAAATTAGTGAAGATATGAAAAAACATCTCCATGATTATATTGCTTATCTATGCATTGTGCATGATCCTTCAGGCCAGGAGGCCTCCAGGGCTGAATAAATGTACAAACATTCAGGATAAAATGAACATTACCAAGACTCTTCAGCCTTAGCAAGAGTCTGAAATGCACCAATGTACCCATCTAATAACTGAAGCATTGGTAGTGGACGTTTTTGTTTTAATGATTATGTTTATTCATGATGTGTGAGATTGATCAACAGACAGAATTTCTGAATTCAATATTAGTCATTGTTGATTTTTAGAACTCATCCAGCATCAACATTGTGACAGCCTCTTTGTTTTTTTAAGAGTTTGCATATGGGAAGAAAAATAGATGGGAGTGGAAATAGTGTATTATACTCTGGCTATGGTAGTGCTATGTGTGTGTGTGTGTTTTTTTTTTTAATAAAAGCTGTTAACTACCACCACAAATCTGCCCTCATAAAAGGCATATGACTTCTGCTCCCAATACATTTTAACTTCCAAAAAAGCTCATTGTTGAAGTGCTTGCAAGCAGAATTACAACATTTAAATATAGAAATGAAAGGACAGAGAGTGTTGTGCTTACGGCAATGGGAAAAAGTGCACAGTCCAAGCTACATCTTATGAATTTCTTTATTTCTATACAGTTCTGCATAACCAGCTGCTCCAATGATCATTTCTTCTTAATTATAGCACTGGAGAATACAGTATGTCTTACAGCAACGTCTTAATATGTAACCAAGAAGATGAGTGAAGAGTGTTTATATGTAAATATATACATTACATGCACATGCACACACGCACACATGCACACATGCGCGCGCGCGCACACACACACACAATTGTTTTCTTCACCTTGGAGGAGAAGAAACTTGTACGTTCATAGCACTCTTGAGAACCTCGCCTTCCTTGTCAATAAAAGCCATAAAATAATAATTAAACAAAAAAACAATAAAAGTGTTGTATGACATATCTAATGCATCTTGACTGATCAGCCTAGAGTTTTAGTTCTTATGGCATTGCTGATTGCTTTTAGCTTGAGCAAAATGATTCTATGTTGAAAGTCTATTTTTCCATTATTCTTTAACTAAATTGTTCCCTAAATAAGCTTTCCTAATCTTTGAGCTAGCAGATTTTTCTCCCCTTACCCTGTCCTGTCTGATTCTGATGTTTTACTAGTACTCCTTAACAATGAGAGGAGGGAAGGCTGAATTGTGGAAATTAAGAAGCTTCTGAAACAGATAAATTTAGTCTGTTTTTCCAGTGGAGACTGGTAAATAGCAGGATCCCCCAAGGATCTGTACTGGGCACATTCATAGTGATCTGAAAAAAGGGATGCACAGTGATGTCGAGAAAATGGCAATTGATACAGATTTACTCAAGATAGTTAATTTTAAAAGCTAATGAAAAACATTACAAAGGGATCTAGCTAAATTTTGTGGCCCTGGGAAACAAAATGTTAGATGAAATTCCATGTAGATAACTACAAAATAATGAAAAAAAAAACACAGCAAAAAGATTCCAACTACCCATAAAAAATGATGACATCTAAATTAGCTATCATCACTCAAGAAAAGACCTCTAGTAGTCACTGTGCATAATTCCCTGAGAACATGCACTCAGTGTGCAACTTCAGTTAATGAGTTCACAGATAGAACAAATATAAAGCTGCTGTATGTATTCAAAGGTACACCTACACTTTGAATGCTGAATGCAGTTCTGGTTGTCCCATCTCTGAAAAAGATATATTAGAATTGTAAAAGGCAAAGACATGGGCAATAAAAATATTGAGGTTATAGAACAGCTTCCATATAGGAAGAAATTAAGAGGACACATCAGTTTAGAAAAGATGACAATGAAGGTGGGAAAGGAATATGATAGAGGTCTCTAAAGTCACAAACAGTATGAAGAACGTGAATAGGGAAGTGTTATTTATGCCTTCACAGAATGAAAGAAGTAGTGACAGCTCAATTAAATAAATAGGGTGTTTCCACACAAGGCTTTTATTTCTAACCAAAACTGGTTGTTTTGAAATAAAAGGCCCTATGTCCAAACAACATTTTCTTGTTTTGAAAGGAGGGAGTGCCTCGATTTGAAACAAGAGCCCTCCTTTCAAAACAGCTTAAACCCACTTTGCTGTCGAAAGGAGGCTTATTTCGAAACCAGTTGTTTCAAAATAAGCAGTTTGGACATGTTATTTCAAAACAAAGAGTGTTTCAAAATAACAAGGACCTTCCTCTCAGGGTGCATCGCACCCTGGGGGGAAGGTCGCCCCCCCAGCACCCTGGCCAGGGATCAGCACCCTGGCTGGAGTGCTGAGTGGGGCGCAGACGGTGCCCCAGCCGGCTTCCCCCTGCTTCCCCTTGCTGGGAGCAGGTGGGATGGGAGCCTCAGCCCCCTTTGCCCTCCCTCGCCCCCAGCAAGGGGAAGGGGGGTAAGCCAGCAGGGGCTGCCCCCAAACCCAGAGCACACCACCCCCAGGTTTCCTTCGGCCCCCTGCGCGGCTTCTGCCGGGCACAGGGGGGGCTTCCTCTACCCCCCCCATGTGGCTTCTGCTGGGTATGGGCGGCTTCCCCCATGCCCCCCCGTGCGGCCCCTGGAAACCCCCCCGCGCCGAGCAGAAGCCACGCAGGGGGGGCAGAGGAAACACCCCCGCACCGGCAGGGTCCACGCGGGGGGCCGCAGGGGAAGTCCCCCTGCCTGAGGCTGGACCCACGGGGGGGCAGGGGGAGCCTCCCTGCCCCCTGCAGAGGTGGCGGGGGGCAGGGGGAGCCCCCCTTCTCCCCTGGCCAGAGCTGCAGGGGGCAGGGGAATCCCAGGGGCTGGGCTTCCCTGGCCCAGCACAGGGCCTCCCTCCCCCTCCCCTCTCCTATTTTGAAATAAAATGTCACACTGGAGATGCTATTTTGAATCCTTCTATTTCCCTTATTTCAAAAACACTTTTTTGTTATTATGAAATAAGGTGTTTTGAAATAAGGCTTTATTTCGAATCAGGCTTGTTTCGAAACAAGCACTTGTGTGTGAACATAGCCATAGACTGTAAACCTATAAGACTCATTGCTAAAGGATATTGTGAATTCAGTATGTGTAAATGGGTTCAAAAAAGAATTAGACAAGTTTTCAAAGTTTAGGATTTGGCTATCAGTCAAGTCAATCAAAGATACAACCTCATGCTCTGGGTGTCTGTTAAATATCTGACTGCTGGAGACTGGCGTTGGATGACAGAACATTGCTTATTTGAAAATAACCATGCTTTGGTCATTCCCTCTGAAGGTTCTGCTACTGGATAATATTGGAAAACAGGATAATGGGCTAGATGAATCATTTGTCTGATGCAGTTGGCCATTCTTATGAACTTCAATTACAACAAGATTGATGAAAGACCACTGTTCTGATCACAGCCCTCAGAACCCTGAAAGACATATTTGGAGAACAAGTGAAATTGTGTATTGTGGTCACCAAATTAAGAATTCTGCCCTCTGATTGAAATAAACCCTCCAAATCTCATATTTCCATGACCACTTGAGAAGTAATTTTGGCTTCATGGAGTCTTTTGGATTTTAGTGGTATACATAAACACATGTTGTTCCAGAATACCATACCACCTGTGTGATGGTTGCTTTGTGAGCGTTTTCCAGGAAGGATGCTCTGATGAACGTGTTATCCTACAGTGCAGTTATACATGCACCAATCTCGGGGGAAGAATATTATTTAAAATAATAAATATTTCAAAGGTGTAGTTAAAAAAATTGCAATTTCTTTTAACGGACATGAACTTTTTGGGAGTATGAACAGATTGACTTACGGATGACCTCACTCCACTTCTCTCTCACTTCCTCCCAGGCTTCCTTTATCAGTGACTGGTTTATTGAAATAAAAAGCATCCACTTCATGCTTCTGAGACTGATTTGAAAGTATAGTGGAAATCAGAATGCCATCACGCAAGTCCGAAGCCCTCACCCCAAAACCAAACCATTTCTCAGTAGGATGTCTGTGAGGAGGCCACATTACTTTCTAAGCCCTTTCTTGTCATTTTTAGAAACTTACCACTGGGCAGGATTGCATTATGGAGAACTGAAAGGGGGAAAGGCAAGGGAAGAGGATCCTGCATCTTTTGCTCTTTGTTTTACCATATCAAACAAACTCAACAAAACGTGGCATAGAAATATCTTCTGTGGAGGAGAGGCACCCATGTGTTTAGAATCTGTCATATTCTTCCCTGATGGTTTTTGCTCTTTTTTCCCAGTTTCTCAAATGTATGGGACTAAAATGGGAACATTAACCACTCACAGCCCACTCAGTGAGCAATACCTGACTCTACAGGAATTTCCCCCTTTATTTGTAGGTCATGAGTGAGTGACCGTGACTGTGCTGCAAAAAAGAATAACAATTTAAAAGTCCATGGGGGGGGGGATTCTTAAGCAGTTCCAAGCACTTTAGGGATATTTGCTAAGCACGTGCAAAAGGGCGGGGGGGGGGGGATGTAAGCCTTTGCATGGATCAGGCATCTCATTTCACAGAATCCCACAGTGAAGAACACAGGCTCCCTTAAAGGCTGACTAATACCTTGTTAAAGAGCACAGAAAATATTCTGGGACATGTGGTGGGCTAAGAACCCCTTAGTACCTGCTTGTTCCTCCTTGGCTTGGCTGCTTGTCCACTTATCTTTCATGATTGTCTGGAGAAAAATGAGATAATGGTATTTACCAACCATTTTAGAGCAAGTATTATGCAAAATTATTATACAAACTCCTTTGGCTATATCTACACTTAATAATTTAATTTGAATTAACTTAGTTTGAATTAATTAATTTGAACTAATAATGATTAATTTGAACTAAGTTAATTCAAACTAACAAAGCCCCACTAGAAACCCAAGTCAAACTAGCATGGCATGGGCAGAACTTGCTACCTTGATTTAGGAAAGGGACACCATGTGAACTGTGGCAAAATGGCACCCAAGAAGGGCCATGCCCCCATTGAATACATGAAAAGAGGCAGGCACCCTAGGACAAAGAAGTTCAAACCATGTTAATTCAAACTAATGATTAGTTTGAATCAACATGGTCCCAAAGGGTTAATTTGAACTAGTAAGCTTGAATTAACCATTACTTCAAAGTTAAGTGAGGTTTTGTAACTTTGAAGTAAAATGTTCATTACTTTGAGCTAAGGACTTCCTTAGCTCAAATTAATGAAAGCCAGTGTTGCCATGCATTAATTTAGTTTGAATTAATCCTCATTAATGCAAACCAAATTGTAAGTGTAGACATGCCCTTTCAGACTCCCTTTGAGTGTAGATAAATAATGTATGATTTTTGGAAACTATACTTTAACTGTGGGCTTAAAATGTCCTTAGAGAAACAATATTTTTTAAAAAAAAATATTTCATACAGATATGATGCTTTAAAACTGCCTAGGAAGGGGTAAATTACTATCTTTATTTTTTTACATTAAATGCTTTAGAGATCTTCCCAGGCTCAAGAAAAAAATATTTTAAAATGAACATTTGGCTTTAGAGAATTATTGGAGCAGTAAATTGTGGATCCATGCATCTAAAATTTAAAAATTGTTCCACTTTTTGATAAAGCTAATTTTATACCCTCTTTTCATATAATTAAAAATTCCATCTGATGGACAAAGGTATTGAGAGTGAAGAAGGGGTGAGGCAATTTATTTATTTATTTATTTATTTATTTTTAATGACGGATGGGAAGATTTTTTATCTTTTTTACTGCCGTCGTAATTGCTTGTAAGTGACATTTCATGTATACTCTAAAGATATGTTTCGTTCATATCAGCAATCAAATCTTAAAAACGCAATGCTCCTAAGGTAGCATTACTGCCCCTTAATTAGTATGAATTACTGACAGTGGGGATACTGGCATAAAAATGGTGCAACGAATCTGGGAATCAGGGCCAATATTTTTAATGTTCTTAATATAAGTGCTATTCAGTATAATTGTCACAGACGTGGTTGAGTTCCCCTGTAAGACACGTAGACTCCTGAGAAGGCATCCAAGTGCTTGATTCCTAGGGGTGGATGTTCAGGACCTGTTCTTGGTTTTGTGCCTCCCGCCATGCATTTCAGGTTTTGCCTGACACCCCTATTTGTAACTTCCCAGGCCTGACCTGATCCCATGACTTACACTTCCCTGCATTTATCTCCCACAGAAGCTTGTGCAATAAATGAATTTATTCTCCTTGTTTGTTTTCCCGCCTTGAGCACCCCCAGCCCCTATTCCACATTACTCACAAACTTGCTTAAGGTGTGAGCTTTCTAATTTACAATTCACCTTTTCAGAGGCACACAGAAGTAAAAGCCTATGGACAATGTCTCTGTGTCCAAGATCTTAAATACAATTTACTCTTTACTTAATGCAAGAAATACTCAAATCTAGATATCACAATAAATACAGCTATCTGTCTTTTCACTGGCTTAGTTTCCCCACTGCACTCAAACATTTTTGGGCTTGGGCAGATCTCTTTGGAGCAGTGGTTTTCATCCTATTTACCACTGTTGGCTGAATATGTAGTTCTATATATATTATGTGGGCTGCATCCACACAACACAAACCCACAACTTTTATGATTCAGAGGATGTCACCTGGGTCATAGCTGTATGCTGATTGGGTCGCACATGACCTGCAGGCTGAGAGCCACTGTTCTGTGATGTACAGGATCCTTCCCTTGCAGCCCAAGACTTCTCTTCTGAATTAGGAAGCTTTCTCTTCCCCCTTAGCTTTTGTTTAGCATGGCTGGTCTCCCTCTTAAAAGGGAATGACTACAAAAACATTCAAGTCTTTTCTTCTTTCCTGCCGTCCTGCATATGGCTTCTTATCCAGAACATGGTATCACTAGTCTCTTCTCCCTGACAGGCTCTAAAATGACTGCCCTGAAATCCTGTCTTTTTATAAGATCTACCCCACACCTTCAGGTAATCCCAGGATCAGCCTTATCAGTTCATCAAAGTCTCCTTCTAGGTGATCAGTTGCTTAGTTACGAAACCACCTAATGGACTGGTCTTTCTGGGAAGGAACCTGTCTATAGTCTACAGCGTTTCCATTTCAGTTGGAGAGCACGTAAATTAACAATAATCTACTGTTAGTCTTGTGCTACTACCGCTTTGAATTCTGGTCCAATGTAGGGGGGAAAGTCAACAGAAAAGGCTAACAAATGCTACCTTTGAAATGAAATTTGACATAGGTAGACATAAAGAGGCTTCCAAATTCAAACAAAACTCATAAGCTTTAAATGGACATGATTCCCAAATTATTTCATCTTCCCTTCTTCAAAATAAAGAACAGAGCTGAGGTACTCCAGAAGTATAGGATAGATGTTCTGACAGCATTCTTCTACAGAGAACATCTGATATTACTTATTAGGTCAAACTCTATACATTCACTCTGTGAACAGTTTCGGCGATCATACCTATATTTAATTCCATGAAAATATTATAGCTCAGTTTGCATCTACCTTATACTGATTTGCTCACTTTTTATCTCATAGAAGAGACAGAAGGTTCTCCATATGCTCTTGTCACCACAACACTTCTGTTAGTTTGGGATTAGCCACAAGAGATTTGGCCCCTTGCATAGTGTTTTTTAGCATTACAGTGCTTCTGTGAAATCAACAGTCCCTGTTCAAGGTTAAGGTGGTTTCTCTCCACTTTCCTGCAAGCCTAGTCCTCCTCTCCACCTTCACACCTGCAGAGACTACTTGAGTTGTGTTTCCTCCCATTTGTCTCTTGGGTCCTGTTACATCTCAAACAACCACCCTCAAACGACCACACTAGAAGGAAGTTTTCTCCTTCCATCTTTTTTTATTTCCCAAAGCAATGATTTTTCACCCATCTGTGGTCTTCCCATTCTCTCATAGGTAAAGTGCAGCAGGGACGGTGTGGGATGCAGCACAGGACCTGTATGGCTACCCCCTGCCCTGGCCTCGCTGCCTTCTGCCTCCTCCCCACTGCTCCGGCACAGAGCTGAAAGCAACGCACGTGGCAGGGAATGGGGGGACTGGCAGCGCTGAACCAGGCTGCCCTTTTGGCTGGCTCACCTGGTCCTCAGCATGGGATGGCCAACACAGGGGGCTGCCCTTCCTGGGCTGGCTGACCCCACCCCCGAGTACGAGGGGGTGAGTGGGGGAGCCACAGAGGGTGATTTGCCCAGGGTCCTGAACCCCGCCCCCCGGATGGCCCTGGTAAAATGCGTTTGGTAGTAGAAGCAATGAGAGTCCTGTGGCACCTTAGAGATTTAACAGCTTTCTTTGGGCATAAGCTTTCATGGGCTCCAAACCACTGATGCATCTGATGAAGTGGATTGGAGTCCATGAAATCTTATGCCCGAAGAAAGCTGTTAGTCTATAAGCTGCCACAGGACTCTTATTGTTTCTGCTGTACACAGAATAACATGGCTACCCTTTTGGTAGTAGACTTTACTACTCTTCTCCTTGTAGGGGTTTGACTCAACAGTCCCTCATTTTATTTTATTTTTCCCCCTCCCAATGGGGTTTTGAATACAGCCAAGAAAATGTCTAAACTTTGTGCAGTCCCAGGATTGTATTGCAGTCACCTCACAGAAGCCTGGTGCATGTTCAGCAAAGAAAACTCAGCCAAATCTGTGATTGCAACACTCTGGGGAGATTTTTTCAAATACACTAATTAAAATCACACCAAAAACATTACACATACAATCACTGACATGGAGTTCTAAAAACACAAATATAGTATTTGTTTGAACGATTTGGAGAGACAGGTTTTCTTTTTTATAGTACAAATTCCTCCACAAGTCTTTCCCCCACCATAAGTATTATATAGGTTAGTAAAGACTACATGTGCTACTAGACTTTAAAATCCTTGTGGGAGGGACTGTATGCACAGTACCCAGAACAATGTAGCCTCAGTCTGGCTAGGTCTTTATCTGCAACAACAACAACATGAATGTTAAACCACATCAACAACTTAAGTTCAAAAGGCACCTGCACAAATGAACAGCATGACAGAGAAAAATACAATGCTGAAAACTAAAAAGTGATGTAAATTGGAAAGAATTATTTGAACTACTAATGCACAATGCAAATTTCTGAAATGAGTATAATCATGTAGGGAAAAGGACCATGCATCATTGTTGACAGCATAATGAAAGCCTGCACTTCATTTAAAATGATGGTCAACAATAAGCATTCCAATCCAATAGAGAACAGTGTAGAAATTAGTGAAAAATATTAAAATGCCTCTGTATAAATCCATGGAATGCCATTGTCAATTCTGATCATGCTGTCACCATAAAATAATAGATTGGATCCAGAGACAGTCAATGAAAAATATTAAAGGCAAGGGAAGCCTTCCAGGTGTCTTTAGTGACAAGTCTGAAACTGTTTAATTTAAGATGACAGACATAAAGGGAGGATGTAATGAAGACAAACAAACTAATGAATAATATAGGGAAAGTCAATCAGGAATTCCGTGCCTTCCTTATAATACAAGAAAAAAAAAAGGCCCAGTAAATGAAACCTCATGAAAACTAATTTTAAACTAATAAAAGAAAATACATTTTATATACCAGAACCAGCAGATTAACTTGTTGAACACGTTGCCACAAGACAGAATCAAATCCAAAAATCTTATCTAGGTTCAGAAAGTTTCTTACCTTTAAATTAATGAAAACCCTATATTGTTAACATGCAATGATGAAAATATATGCTTATAAATAATCATGCTTCAGAACACGATAAGGTTTCTTTCACCTTCTCCTGAAGCATTTGGGCTAGTCACTGTTAGTATAGACTAAATAGACTGAACTGTTTATGATAATTCCATTGTTTTTAGATTCTATAACCACAAGCCTGCCTGCTACTGGTAATTTTACCATGAAACAGAACTGCAAAGGTCTCAGGTTTCTGTACAGCTATCATCCAAACTATTTTGTTTCTGCTGAATTGCAGCCATTTTGTAGCTACTGTAGAGCAGAATTTTGTGACAATATGCTCATATAGTGAATATTATGTATACTCATATTTAGGTGAAATATATTCATATTGTGAAATATTATGTACAGTAGTTGAACTTTAGCTTTTTTTCTCTGTTTTGAAAGATTTTAATGGCTTGAGAAAGATTCCCTAGACTTAAAATAGGAAATTATCATAGGATTCAATAATCTCTCACAATAATAATAATAATAATAATAATAATAATAATAATAATAATAATAATAATAA
>ML682060.1:18976601-19059510 GCA_007922195.1 Podocnemis expansa
ACTATCATTGGATACTGACATGCTGAAAGAACAGAGAGGCCCATATGATCTGTCATTAAGTGATCCTCAGATTAAAATGCTGTCAAGTAGGACTTTGATATGGTCAGCTTTGAGACTTCTATAATGACTTATTAGTCACTCATATAAAGGCTCTGCATATAAAGGAATATCAAGATACACTTTTACGCTCCAGAACAGTCAAATTTGTACAAGATTAATATTCTTGTTTATAAATCAGTCATTCAACTGACATTTTCATAGACCTTAAAAGAAATCTTATACATTTTTTTTTATTTTTTTTTTTTACACAAAATCAGGAAAGAAGATTCCTATAAAACAAAATAAAATCACTCCTTCAGTGTCATGATTGTCAAGGCTGTTTCCCTGCTCTGGCACTCTAAGTGCAGAAGGTGGGGGCCACAGCAGGCTTTGAAACCCACTGGCCTTAAAGCCTGGTCTTACAACTCCCGAGGGCTACCAATTCCTGGCCTTGGAGTAGTATCACTGTCATCACCCAAATGCACAAACCTCTTGAAACCCAGGAAGGTGCATTTGGGAATACCTTCCTGTGAGGTATCCTCAATCATTTTTATTCCTCTCTCAGGAGACTGACTGAACCCCAGCTGGGATATCAGCTGCAAATGGAACAGAATCCCCTGTAGCAGTTGGCTGTGCAGTCTGAGGCACATGCACACAAACCCCTTGCTTTCCAGGACACAGAACCAGAGCTTACTTTAAAAGGGTAACATCTTTAATTTAAAAGAACAGATGAGAAACACACTTAGGTAGTTACATGGTAGCGGGGAGGGGTACATGTGCTCAGCACAGAGAAATCCAAAAACAAACCAAAAAACAAAGAAATGCCCTGACTGTGCCTAAATAAACATTCCTTGTTCTACTCATGCCTGGTCAGTAATAAATTTGAGCTTATCTTTGGTGAAGATGTTCCTGGATCCTTCCTCAGGCTTCTCGCCAGCCTCCTCCTGATCCTTCCAGGAGCTCTGCTGCATCCAAACAGGAACAGGCAATGATGCTGCTCCAATTCAAAAACCTGTGCTTTGTTCCTATTGGCTGTCCTGGGACTCACTGGCCACAGTGTTAGCCGCTTACTCCCCAAGGGTTACTACAATGAAAAACAGAAGTCATTGACTAGTGCCATTAAACTGCAATTAGGTAGTTGCCAAACCATCCAGTACAATGCTGCATGTGATACTGGAACAAGAGACACTGTACAGAGCTCCTGGGAGAGAACCTTAAAGTATACCAGATGGCTAAATTCAACATAATTTTATTTTGCAGTTCTAGGAGATTTTATTCATCAGTCTTCCACTTGCCAAACTATTGAGAGAGGATGGGACAAGTGTTTTATATTCACTCCATCCCTAACCATCTCCACTTTCAAACATCCACAGATACACCTGAAAAATTAGAGCATATTTAAACTTAGAGTAAATATCTGGTGTTGATATTTAACAACTTCAGCTTTAAATTACAGTTTATACTATACTCACACTGTACAAGGTTTTATAGCATAGCTAGTATTAAGATGCAAACAAGCATGGACAGGGAGACCACAAGGTGTCATTTCACTTTCCATTTGTGGTTCTGTGCATTGCCTAGGAATGGTCTCTATGCCATTGGCAATCATATTAGAAAGTGTATAGGAGGTAGGTGGTGAGGTTTTTTGTTTGTTTAATTTGGGAGGACAAGAGTGGTGCAGTTGTTGGGTGTCTGAGCCATAGAATTTGACCATAAATGCAAGCTTTAGCATAAACCTACAGTTTGTAATGCATCTACTGATTAAGAATATCTGATTTTTTTTTCAGTCTCATGAAAGTCTTCAATTTATTTATTTAAATAACACAAATAGAGGATTGACATGAGCAACTGATTTGCTGAAAGTTTCATGGGAAATCTGTGGTGGAGCTAGAAACTGAACTAAACTCTCCTGCAGAGCCATAACGTGGAAATCCGCTGCCCAGCGCATGTTTCAATCGGAATGCACCCTTTGCCATTAGTGGGGCTTGGGGCTGGTGCCACAAAATGCACACTTTAAATGAGCAGCTCTATTGAGCCACTCCGGTGCACCCTGGTCAAATCCCCATTCACCCTGCCATATTTATGGCCCTGCTCTCCTGAGGCCTAGTTCACCTAAACCATTAGGCCACCCTTCACAGCTAGCTCATGTCTGAGTGCTAGATTAAACCAAAACCATGGTTCCAAACATTCCCTACATTTTAAGATATTAAAAATCTGTATGACCTAAATTTTTCAGTTCATGTAATTAAAAATGCATGAGGAAAAGATACAAATATTGAACTAATTCCTTTTGTGTTAAACAATTAAGAAAGTAATATTAAATCACATCAGTTTAGGAGACTAACTGGCTCACCAACAGAATTATACAGATCAAAGGCAAAAATTAGAAAAGGTTTAACTAGGCATGTGTGTCCTATATATAAACTGAACATATTAAGATCTTCCTAATTCACTGAAAATGGTGCATTTGTTGACACCCTCCCCCCCACCCCAAAATCATCCATGGTAAGTATGTATTATTTAGACAAATAATCTTTGGCATACTACAGAGAACCTCACCTATCAGGAAAGTTTGAAAGAATTGGATATGTTTAGTCTATAGAAGGGAAGGCTGAAGAGTAAGATGATAAGTCTTTAAGTACGTAAAAACAGTCTTTAAGTATGTTAAAAAGAGGACACTGATGAATTGTTTCCCGTGTTCGCTGATGGTAGGACAAGAAGTAATTAGCTTAATCTGCAGCATGGGAGAGTAGTTTAGATACCAGGAAAATCTAACTGTAAGGAGATATAGGCACTGGAACAGGTTGCTTAGAGAAGTTGTGGAAGTTCCATCCTTCGTGCTTTTCAAAACCTGCTGAGATTGTTTGGTATTTTTATCCCTGCATGAGCATGGAGGAAATGGACTATGGAACTTCTCAAGGTCCCTTCCAGCCTAATGTTTCTATGATTCTGTATTAAGAGATCAATGGAAAATGACTTGCAGCTTCTTTTTAGTACTCTTATTATTAAATCAAGGATATACAACACCCATCTTCCGCCCCCCCCATCTAAGTCTTGGTCTGGTTTGTGCTCTTCTCCCTGCTCTCCCCACTCTTTTTATCAGACATTTTTTTTTTTTAGATTATTTAAATGCTTGGATGAAAAGAATAGGTTTTTCTTAAAAATATGCCAACCCACTGTTTAGGGAATATATGTACAAAGACAACTACAGAACGTAAAGCACCAGCTTTATCTTTTAGTTTGTGCGACCTACTAAAAATCTGTATGCCACTTTACACAATTCTTCAGGAAATTTAGTTTGATAGGAAACAGTATATTTTTTCTCCATGTTTTTATATCACATAGATTCAAATAGTGTGTTGCAGGTGATTATGCAAAGAAAAAAAATCACATTTTATGTACAATTTTGTCCCTGAAGCTTATGCAGGCCAACACTTGTATACAGTTAAGGACACTGAGATGAGTAATTTTACTAACATATGTGTTTACAGGATCAAATACTTCATGAACAAAAACTCTAATGCTAAAGACAAAACATTGCCTTGCTTCTCTTTTCAACCACTTTCATGCTTTCTTCTGTCTGTGATAACTCTGCTTATGATTTTATTAAAAAAGGCTGTGCACCCTAAGTTATGATCGGTATGGGGGGAGTGAGGTTGACAGAGCTTTCCTGCAGCTAGCAAACAAGCACCTGGAGGAGACAACAAAGATATGCTAATTGAGGTGGCTCAGAAGAGACAGACTATGTCTATACTAGCCAATTAGTCCCGAGTAAGCAAGCTTAGTTCAGACTAATTTAGCCCACGTCTACACTAGGCTTTGCCTAGTTCAAACTAACAAATTTCTTAGTTCAAAGTAGGGAATGCTTAGTCCAAACTAATACGTTTGACTGGTTAGTCCAGACTAAGTGCTGAGTTCAAGCTTTAGTTCAAACTAGGTGTGATGTAGACACAGACTATGGCTTAGTTCAAACTAAAAAAGTTCAAACAAAGCCATTAGTTCAAACTAGCTGTGTATCCTAGTTCGAACTAAAAGGTTAGTTCCAACTAGGATGTGCTGCTAGTTTGAAGTAAAAGGCTACGGTTAGTCCGGACTAGCTGAAGGTTAGGTCAGACTAACCTTGGACTTTTTAAATTTGAACTAGCAAGTCTGAACTTAAAAAAAAAAAAAAAATAGAGATAGCCAAAGGGATTACTTCTGCCCAGAAAGAAAGGGGTCAAGGGGTTTTGGAGACAAAGAAAGACATTGGGAAGGACCAGGGGCTTTTTTCTTGGGACTCTCCATCTTGAAACAACTTCAAGCAAGATCTGGGCTCTGCCTGGTCTGAGGCAGAGACTGGCTATACAAACATATGGCATCTAAATACCTTAAGCATAAGCTTGGACCATGAGTTCAGTTTAAGTAAAGATATTAGGGTAGTATGCGTGTTTTACCTTTTATTTCCTTGTGGTCTCCCTGACTCATTTATATTGTCATTCTGCCATGACTGGCCATATCCTCACTTAGAATTATAGTCTGGTCAATAAACTGGTAGTTGTTTTATCTAAAGCTGTGCAATCTTTAGAGAGTGAGTGAAACGGGCTGGGCACAATCCATTTCTTTGTTAAATGGATGGACTTGAGTGTATTATGATTAGGAGTGGGCCCCAATCTCTGTAGACAGTGGCTCCGGGTGTGGTAACTGGGGCTCAGAGTACTTGCTGGGGGACTGTCCACGAGTGGCCAGAGGGCATATACCCACTGCTTGGGACCAGTTGCATACCAGAGGCTAGAGTAGAGTGAGTGGTCACTTGGCAAAGCAGGGCAAATAGGGTTTCAGGAGTGAGAATCAGTGGGGGGGGGGTCACAGAAGCACACTGGACTGGAGCTGGGGAGCAGCTGTCACAATATCACTATCTGGATGTGCTGGTCACACAAAGCATGAGTGATGGGATCTAGGAACTGAAGCTAGATCCCCTGACTTCTGATTCCTTTTGCTAACCACTAATAGAGCCAAATTAGTTTAGGACCTAAAACTGTAATTTCATAAGAGCAGTTAGCCTAAAAAGTCTGTGCACTATCAATACAATTGATAGAGGATTTATCTTTTTTACTTTTGAAAATTGGGTTTTGTATATTTATTATCAGCTTTTCCCTCGTTATCAAACTTCAGTGAGGTCTGTCAAACAAACAAAAGTAGATTTGAATTTCAATGAATTACTTCTGCAAATTATTCAATAGTATAAAATTCCCACTTGAATTCCAGGTCATAAAATATTTCTTAATTGAAAATGCTACTGTTTTGAGATATTTAAATCTTGATATCTGTTAAAGGAATCATAGAATCTATATCTTTGTGCAGTTCTATTATAGTTAATTTGCACATTTGTAAACATAGCTTGCATGCGCACAGTGTAGGTCTCTCCTTGGCAACACAAAAGTGTGCCTCTCCAGTGGCTGGAGCACATACTGATTTATGAATATGATGCAGTGTTTGAAGTAAGCAGATCCAGGTCTTGTGGTTCAGGTGGTAGAGGCTTGTGATTTTTTTAGAACTAGAAGCCCCAGGTTCAATCTCACTGCTGGTAATCTAACCAAGGTACATCACTGTGACACACTGCACCCACCCCCCAGTCATGCTCACAGTGTAATTCTGTATTGTTTAATGAACAGTATGTCATACAAGATGTTCCTGGAATGCTCACAATGTACTGAACATTCTTATTGTAGTAGTATGTTTACTGCAATGTCATGTGTATGGTTATGAGGCTTAGATACGATATGCCCACAAGATAAGGGTGATCCTACTTATTCAGGACACAGAAGGAGCCATACAAAGCCATTGTCAAGTGACCTTCAGGAGGGTAAGCAGGGGTTAAAGTTAGCCAGAATACCCTGAAACAGCATTCCGGGGACCCCCTATTTTGATGGGGCAGTGTTCCAGGACCCCTAAAAATAGGGGAATGTGCCAGAATGCTGCATTCTGGCATGTTCCCCAAGGGCCAGCTCAAGGAAAGGGCTGCGGACTGGAGCGAGCCCAGCCACCCCTCCTTTCCTTTCCCCGGGGCCTGCAGTGGCCCTGCCCCTTCCTGCTGGGCTTGGCAGCACACACAGCCCCTACCCAGTCTTAGGCCTGGGCCTGGGCCCCCTCTTGTTGGCTGGCCAACACCACCTGCAGCCTCCTTCCCCCAGGACCAGATCCTCAACCACCTTGGTGGTGTGGGTAAGGGGGGGTTGGGAGGTTGGGGCAGCTGGCAGGGAAAGCACATGGTGGATGGGGTGGGAAGAAGGGGTCAGGATGGGGTCTGAGGAGGACGTGGGCAAAGAGTCTGATGGGCCAGTAGGTGGGTGGGGGGTAGCTGGGGTGGGAGTATGTGTAGGGGCATTAGCTGGGGTAGCAAGTAGGTGTGGGGGAAACAGTAGCTGGGGTTGGAGGGTAGGTATGTGGGGGCAGTAACTGGGGGTGTTGTGGCAGTAGCTAGTATTGTGGGACATGTGTTTGGGGGGCAGTAGCTGGGGTGGGTGAAGGGGGGCCCAGACCTTAATTAGGGGGACCCAGAGCTGCAGGGAGGGCGGCCTGCCAATTTAGGAAGGCTCCTGGGCCCACCAATTATACTTTGACCTCTGGGGGTAAGGACTGAGTCCCAGAAGAGAGAAGGAAGATTTTTTAAAGGGGAGACATTTTGGCATCTTTCTCTCTGTACGTCCATGTACAGCTTTTGAATTAACAGATCCAGGTCCTAACTATTCCAAACAACTGAAATGCTGATTGATTATGGGGGGCTGGATGGTGGCATACCAGTCAGCTTGTGGGGAGACTGTAAGGTTGCTTAAAATATTAAATGTACTTTAGTGTGATTTACCTTTTTGTTTTCTCTTGATAAAACCCAATTTTGTTTTCCTCTGACTTACTTAATAAAACAGTTTTATATAAAGCTTTAAAGTGTTTTAGAGACTCTATTTGACATGACACGGCTGGTGCATATCAATTTCTTAGATAAATTAATGGGTAACACTGAATATGGCAAAATATCAATTAATAGAGTTACATCTGTGATCGGGATGTTGGCTAGTGTTGTATCACAATCCAATGAATGGATGGATAGAGGCACTCTGGGTATTTCTACACTTAAACTTTAATTGAAATAATGATGACTATTTTGATTTAAATTAGTGTATGTCTATAATAGTATTCTTTATTTTAAAATGAGGAGCTCACTAATTTTGAAATAAGAAACAGTAATTTAAATATAATAAAACCTTGCTTTATATCAAAATGATGCTAAATCAAAATTGTTATTTTAAAATAATACAGTATAACCATGATATATTGATTTAACCATTATTTCAGTTTAACACTTTTTGCCTCTCTCTCTCTCTCAGGGTGCCTTCCTCTTTCTATCTATTCAGTGGGTGCACGGCCCTTCTAGGGGGCCATGTTGCCACACCTCCATGATGTTCCCTCCTAAATTGAGCTAGCAAGTCCTGTCCATGGACTTGCTAGTTTGATTTGGCTTTCTAGTTGGTTGATTTAATTTAAATCAGTTTAATTATTTTTATTTTGATTCAATTAGATCAATTTAAGTTAAATTGATTTAAGAATCTAAATGTAGACATAGCTTCTGAGTTGGGAGCAACTTGCTTGCTGGTAGCTGTACATGAACTGCCCATGGCTGGGAATTCACACAACAAAGTAGAGTACAATGCATTCTGGGAGTAGGTGATGGAAGTAACTCGGAGATTCATCAGTCCAGACTGCAGAAGGAAACATCACAAATATATTATATAAATATGTTACATGTGACCATAAACTTCATTGTTAAGAAAATGAATGGATTTAGTTCTGGTGAAAGGTACTGGGGTTAGTCTTGATGAATGGTGAGTTAACTTCATGGCTTGCTTCACATATATACTGCCCTGCCAGAATGCTGCAAACCTCATCCAGAGAGAGAGGAGAAACTTCTTTAGGAGAAATAGCAGTGTCTGAGAGTTGTCTGATTAGTTTAAAATATGGTGGAGTTTGGTGGACAAATTCTCTGGTACTCAGGATGTTTCTATACAGTGACAATGGAATAATTAAATGTTTAGTCCACACCTTTTTAGTTATTTTGGGGCAAATCTTTGTGCACGCACACATTTCAGAATGAGAGGTCTATTTCAACGTAGGTCTAGTCTACTCAGGTTTTGTACCACAGACAAAGGGAATATTAGACTTTAAATATGTGTTACTTCTAAATAATAAATATTTGAAGGGTATATTCAAGCTTTTGTTACATGTCATTAAAAAAAAAAATAAACCATTTAAGAAAACCCTTTGCAAAACATCTAATCTTGACCCACACCAGAACGATATCACAATCAGCCCCAAAATTTCAGATCTTCACAAAAAATTCTCACCCAGCAAATCTACTTCCATTCTAGTCTCATTAGGTTAGTGTGGGAGAGGGTGTGGAGAAAAATTCTTAAAGACTTACTTTATAACAACAGTGGGGAGAAAAGTGATTTGGCATGTGTAGGATCACTATGTGCATTTTACAAATGGGAAACTAAAACATAAGGGATTAAGAAACTTGACCAAGGTCATAAGGCAAGACAATATTAGTGCCAATAACAGACTGAACAGAACTGACAGTATGGTCCCTCATGTTGAAATATGGTGTCACGTTCTAAGTAGCTTATGGTGCAGTTTAGCAAGGAGAGTCTTTGTAAAGAAGCATTATGGAATGCCACCTTTAATATTTGTTTTGTTTAGAACTCAAAGTATTTTTTTCTAACAGACAGCTCTATAAATTCCAGTCACCGTAGATCTGAAGATCTTCTTTCTACTTTTGCCAACATCAGAAGTTCTAAAGATTCTATTAGAATTTATTGAACATCTTTGTTAAAGACACATGAGGCAAAATATTTTGATGGTCCTCCATAGCTGTATTAGCTCTGCAGTAAAAACAGGAGAAGAGAAAATACATCACACAAGGCTTAAGGACATGGGGAGCAGATATGTTGAGCAAGGTGGTCACATTTTACAGATATTTTAATTAAAACCAAGATAAATGTGCATATTTGGAAGGAGTGGTGTCAGTGGAGTTAATATAATAATGCACCTATCTATCTACTCATGGTATTTTTGAAAAAAAAAATCTGGGTTTATAATTAAATATGTCACACAAATATAATCTATTAAAATTGTAATAACACAGACATTACTAGTTAAGTACTTTTGAACTAATTGCATTAGCAACTAGATGCATCCTTAGATAAAGCTGTTAAATCTCAAGAAGAATGTTTAATTAATATAAAATACTTGTCATATTGTCTAAATTAACTCCTCCTTAGAGACAATCAACTGAAAGTTATATTAGAAATGTAAAAGCATTCTAAAAAGTGAATTGCAAAGCAGTTCAATTAACCTAAATGAACTTCCACAAGACTGTTAAAATGAGCAAATTCTGTAAATTCTATTAGTTTCCTGATGCAATATGAATCAGATGTAAATGAAACATGATTTGCCAGTTTTCCTTTAGCATAAAGAATGTACCCATCTATAATTTAATTGTCTCATATGACTCAGATTTCTCTGAAATAACTTCATTTTCAAACTTCACAAAACACTCACATTAGATTTGTCTCTGGCTTCCTGTTCACATAGGCACAAGCTGAAAAAGAGAGCAAAATACTTAAAAACCCACCACTTAATGGATTAAACAAAAGGAGTTTTGAGGATACTGAATAAATTAGACTCTTCTGGGGACAGTTAAAAAAAGAGCCCCCACACTTTATTTTATTTTATTTTATTTTATTTTATTTTCAATCACCAATCACCATATTCAAGAAGTAGAAACAACCCTTAAATGACACAGACAGCTGGACATAAGATATAAGCCTTCTCTTTTCTAGGCTCAAGCCTCCATCTTAAAAGTTTTCCTTTCATTGCATTGTACTTAATTAACACTCTCTGTACTCATGGAAATACCATGTATCATCATGTTGTTCATCTAGCCATGTCTAATAGTTTAGCAATAGAATGTGATAATCTTTAATCTCTAATACTCCTTGAATTGCCTGAATGTTCATCATCACTTAATCTTCCCCTTCTCCTTCTCATTTACTCCTCAACCCAATACCTTTTAAATTGGTGCTCAGAACCAAACTGACTTCTTTGCAGAAGGACTCCTCCAATATTAACTTGTGATCAATATTAACTTGCATGTAAACTCAATAGCACAAAGTCACAGGCTACTTCTTTTCCATTTCCATGTCTTTACCTATGACATAAGTACACTTGAGAATAATTTCTTTAGCTTCTTGGCTACTGTTCTACAATCTGGATATTTGCTCTGATTTTGGGTATGTCTTCACTGCCAGCTAAGTGTGTAATGATGCAAAGGGATTGATAAAGTTTGTCATGGAGATCTGCTCAAACAATCCCAGATGCACTCTCTGGTTGACTCTGGTAATCTACTGCCTTGAAAGGGGTAAGGCTGCACCAGTGAGAGTGCATGTCCCATCAAAGAAGTGCCATAAAGATGCCAAGGTATGGCAACTTAACTATGTTAAGTACGTCACATAGCTTGTATACTGCCTACTGGCTGTAGACCAGGCCTGAGTATGTATGAAATTTAAAGTTGCTGGAAAGGGATGACAGGTTTTATTATAAGATATAATTAAAATGCCCTATTGGCAAAGAAAATAGTACAAGGGGATGAAATGTACAAGATGTGCTAGTTCCCCTGGTAAATTAATGCTTTCAGACGGATGTGCAATAAACAAATTATGAAATTATTCCCCCAAAGTATTATTTTTCCTCTTTTACATAATGGTATAGACAGGTGGTCACAGATGGAACTGTCTGTGATAAACAGCCAATACAGGCCTGAGCCTCAGGTTAATACTGATCAAAAGCTACTTCCCCAGAGAATGGGCTAACACTTTGCAATTCTCCACCCTTCAAAGGAATATAATCTGTCATTAGTGAGGATCTTTGACTATGTCATCCTTGGATCTCATTAATCCACTCCTTAGATTTAAACTCAGTATTATGTTTTTTTCCTGTAATGGTTAAGAAAGCTTCTAGAAACACCACAAGCAATGGAAGATAGACCATTTAAAAAGACATTGCAATATTATTGTGATAATTTTCATGTTTTCCCCTGATTTCCGTTGTTTGGTATGACCCCTGAAAGTATAAAAATGCCTTTCCGCAGCAATATTTGTTGTTAGTCATTTGGTAAAGATAACTGTAGAGACAAAATGTCCCCCTCTTCACTAGCTTTCCACCCACGGCTGGATCCCAGTCCATTGTCCCTCTCTTCGGTCCTTGGCAGTAGCACAATGGGGCTGGAAAGCTGCATTCTACTGGGAAACTGAGGACTCCCTTCCCCACCATAGGAAAGGCAATGACTGGAGTCCATCCACCTCAAGTAATGTAATGGTCCATAAGGTACTTTATAAGTTAATGGAATTTAGATGTACTACCCACCCTTAAAAGGGGGGAGATTAAGGCAATAACCAAGAAGGGCAAAAACATCTTCACCTGATCATGAATATATTCAGATTCATTTTTCAATAAAAATGAATTACAAAACTATAAAAGGACTAGCTCAAAGACTATACACAAACTACAAACAAGCTCTCGGTTTAAAACACATAAAATGCTACAGCAGCACAGTGGCACAGCTGCAGGGCTTCAGTGTAGATATTTTTAGGCTTGCATGGGGGGCTCTTTCAGCACAAGTGTTTCACCTCCTCTAAGATATGGTAGGTAGATCAACAGAAGAATTCTTCCATCAACTTAGTATTTCTCTACTGAGGTTAACTCAGTTTAACTATGTTGCTCATAGATATGGATTTTATAGCAACATAGTTAAATTGACCTAAATTTTTGGTGTAGACCAACTCTAGATACCTTGGCCAAAACTTGAACCACTGCATTTAAGCCATGTCTTCACTACCGAAGTATGTCATTTTACATTCTGCTGAGTACCATAAACCTCTTTAACAATACTGCATATCTACACAATGTTCCTCATGTAAGCGTAGTGCATCCACAGTCCTTGCTCTTACATTGAGAGAGCATGCATTGCATCCTTGTATCTCACTGTGCAACTCACAACCCTCTGTCATCCAGTGCTACTGGGAGCTCTATGAGAGATCATAGTGCATCATGGAAATATACCCTCCCTCCTGTGATGCAGTTCTTTCTATCCCCATCATTTCATGGGCCTCCAGCTTGGTTGTGGGTAGTTTTTCCAGCAGCCTTGTAAACTTTGCATTCACCATTTTTGCTTGACAGCATGACTCATGAGCTGATGGCCATTCTGCAGCTGAGTGTTAACACAACACCATGCTGGTTCTGCAGTATTTCATGAACTATGACAGGGAAAGTAAATCAAAGATGCTGTTTGCAATAGGAAAAAAAATAATTCAAGCATGTTCTTGGGACTCACAGAAGAAGATTGCCATGTTGGACCCATCAGTACTGGGTTCAGGAAGCAAGCACTGAGTGATGGGATCATGTCATGATTCATGATAGGCATGACTACAAAACTTTTGGAAGAGGAAATTCACCTTCCTGTAACCGTATACAGAGCTCACCACAACATTGTCTCACAAAAACAATAGAATGAGAATAGCCTTCAGTGTAGAAAAGTGAGTGACGATCAATGAGTCTGGAATTTCCAGCTTTGACAACTATAGGTAGTTGGAAATCAGTTTGGAGTTGGAAGGTCCATCAGGGGGCTGTAGTGATGCAAGTGTGCAGAGGCATTAATGGCCTCCTGCTGTAAAAGACTGTGACTCTCAATAACGCACAGAAACTAAATTGATGGCTCTAAGGCAATGGAATTCCCTAACTGAAGTGGGCTGATAGATGAAACACACCTCCCAATTGTGTCCTTGGACCATCTTGCAACTGACTACAAACAACCAAAAGAGCTATTTCTTCATCATCTTAAAGGTGCTGGTGTATCACCAGGGCTGTCTGACTGACATCAGCAAGAAATCTGCATAGCAGTATTATATTTTGTCTTATCTATCCCTAACCTAATGGTTCCTAACATTGGTAGTTTTAGTTACTACTGCTGCACATAGAATCAATGTTCTCAGAGAACTTCCTGCAATGATCCCAAGTTTTCTTTCTTCAGCAGTAACAGCTAATTTCAGATCCCATCATTTTATGTGTTCTTAGGATTACATTCTCCAATGCTTATTATTTTGCATTTATCAACATTGAATTTCATTTGCAATTTTGTTGTCCAGTCAACCAGTTTAGTGAGGTCCTTTTGTAACTCTTCAGTCTGCTTGGACTTAAACATCTGGAGTAACTTGTATCCTCTGCACATTTTTCTGACTCACTGTTCATTCTATCTCCAGATCATTTTTATGAATATGTTGAACAGCACTGACACTAATATTTAGCCCAGTGAGACAGCACTATTTCTTTCTCACTATTCTGAAAATGTGTTATTTATTCCTGTCCTTTGTTTCTTATTTTAACCAGTTACGAATACATGAGTGGATCTTCCTTCTTACATAATAGCAGAGACTTTGATGAGTGACCTTATCAAAAGGTTTCCTGAAAGTTCAAGTAAACCATATACACTGGAACACCCTGTCCACTAAATGACACCCTCAAAGAATTCTAGTAGATTGGTGAGGCATGCTGTGTTGACTCTTCCACAACATATTCTGTTTATCTGTTTGTCTGATCAAACTGTTATTTATTATAGTTTCAACCCAATTTGTCTGGTGCTGAAGTCCCATTTACTAGCCTCCATTTGCCAAGGTAGTCTCTGGAGCCTTAAAAAATCAGTGTCATATTAGCTATCCTGCAGTCATTTGCTACAGAAGCTCATTTACACAATCAGTAACATACTGCAATTAGTAGTTCTCCAATTTCATGTTTCAGTTCCTTCAGAACTCATCTGGTTCTGGTAACTTACTGTTTAATTCTTCAGTTTCTTACAAAACCGCCTCTACTGACACTTCAGTGTAGAACAGTTTATCAGACCTGGCACCTAAAAATGGCTGAAGTGTGGGAATCTCCCTCAAATCCTCAGCAGTGAAAGCTGATGCAGAGAATTCATTTAGTTTCTGTACAGTGACCTTACCATCCTTGAGTGCTCCTTTAGCACTATGCTTAGCCAGTGGCCCCCACACTGTTTGGCAGGTTTTCTGATTCTGATGTATGTAAAAAAAAAAAAAATGCTGCTCCTTTTTGAGTCTTTGCTCATTACTCTTCAGATACATGTGTTGACCTGCTTAATCACATTCTTGCACTTCACTTGCCAGAGTTTGTTCCTTTTTATTTTCCTCAGCAAGATTTAACTTCCATTTCTTTTAAATGGTGCCTATTAGCCTCCAACCACTTTTTAGTTAGTTGTTTAGCCATTGTGGCACTTCTTGCATCTCTCTAATCTCATGGGCTATGTCCACACATACATCATTATTTCAAAATGGGCTATTTTGTAATAGAGTTTTTTCAAAATAAGTTAATTCGAATTAACAGTTTGTTAATTCGAATTAAGGGAAAGCCTGCTTTCGAAATAGCCATTGTTTTGAAATGGTTATTTTGAAACGAGGCCGTTCGGACATTGTTTCGAAACAGTTGCTTTGAACAATGGTGTTGTTTCGAAACAACATGTCTGAACGCCATTGTTTCGAAACAACCATTTTGAAACAATCTCTATTTCGATTAGATGCAAGGTTTAACGGTTTCGAAATAACAGCCATTATTTCAAAACAACGGGTCCCATTGTTTCAAAATAATGGTGTGTCGTATGGACATGCCACTTCTTTATTTTAAAACAACCTCTGTTTCGAAATAAGAAGCCTGTGTGGACATACCCATGGAGAATTTCACAATCAGGATGGTAATGGCAATCTATTGGCCAGTAGTATATTCCTATGGCTATAGTCTAAGTATTCAAGCATGGAACTTCTATTGACAGAGAGTCTATTGTACAATTTGGTTCATTTTAAATTTTTCCTTTATTTAACTCTATGAATCTTTAATATAGGGTGTTTTCACACAGCAGTCTTATTTTGAAACAACAGAGGTTGTTTTGAAATAAGTAATGCCACGTTCCCACGACGTACTGTTGTTTCAAAACAACTCATACCCAATTTGGTGATGAAACAACATTGTTTTAAAATGATTGTTTCAAAACAATCCTGTCAGAACATGTAGTTTCGAAACAACGGTGTCTCATTTTGAAATAACTGTTGTCCGAACATGCTATTTTGCTTTGAGCTTTTTTCCTTAATTTGAATTAACATTTTCTTAATTTGAATTAACTTATTTTGAAATAAGGTGTTATTTCGATAAAAGTTGTTTCGAAACAACTTGTATTGAAATAACCCCCTGTGTGTGAACGTAGCCAAACAGTGCCACTTTCACCATCATAATCTACCATGTCGGTCTCATATATATTGTACCCTGGTGTTATCATGTCCCATTATCATCATTATTCCAAAAGTTTTGGTGGTACCTCTTATATCAGCAGCATTGTTTAATGTTAGACACTCATATTTACCCATCTTAGTACTTGTATACAAGCACTTAACAAATTTGTCACTGTTAGTTGTCTACCTCTGTGTGATATAATTGAATAGGACTCTTTCTTTTGAATGTTCCAGAAGGCCAGCCGTGTTAGTCTAGTTCAGCAAAACAAGCAAGGAGTCCTGTGGCACTTTAAGACTAACGGATTTATTTTTCGCATGAACTTTTGTGGGAGAAAATCCCACTTCATCAGATGCTTTGAAGATGGGGTAGTTTACAGAATGGGATGAAAATAAATGCAGGAGAGTGTAAGACATGGGATCAAGTCATACTGTAACAACATATTAGGGAAATTGGTAAGATTCAAACACTGGGAAACAGGACATAGAGGAGGGTGAAATCAAATCACCTGTTGTAATGGGAAAAGAACCCATTGTCATAATTTAATCCTTCTAGTTCACCCATCTTCGAAGCATCTGATGAAGTGGGATTTTCTCCCATTAAAGCTCATACGAAAAATAAATCTGTTAGTCTTAAAGTGCCACACGAGTATTGAATCTGCATATCAATTCTAATTTAGCTGTTTCTCTTCGAATTCTCGATGTTGCATTGACAACTGAGTCAATGGGAGATCAAACTTCAAAGAGAAACAGCTGAATTAGAACTGTTATGCAGATTTGAATGTGTGAAAGAAAGATTAAATCATGACTATGGATTCTCTTCCCATTACAGCAGGTAATTTAACTTCACCCTCCTCTATGTGCTGTCTCCCAGTGTTTGAATCTTATCAACTGCTCTGATTTTCTGTTACATTATGACCTGAACCCATGTCTTACAGAATGGGAGGAAAATAAATGCAAGGGAGTGTAAGTTCCCCCATCTTCAAAGCATCTGACAAAGTGGGATTTTCTCCCATGAAAGCTCATGTGATAAATAAATTTGTTAGTCTTTAAGTGCCACAGGACTCCTTGCTTCTTTTTCATTTGCCTATTTCTCTTCAGTTCAAAAAAATAAATTAACAATTTCCATTCTTTCCTCCTTACTGGGATATAGAGAATTCCCATTAATAGACCTGGCCTTAAGGGATGTCACTGTCTGAAATGTGTGTTCTGCACCTGTCACATTTCCCCCAGTCTTTAGCTTAAATCCTTTATAATTTTACATATCTGTAATGGGCTTCCATTTTTGTTTTAGGTTGCATCAGTACTGCCTGTATAGGCTACTCCTTTCTAAAAATGCCCCCCAATCCCCAATAAACATAAACCTTTCTGCCCTACATCATGGCCTTGTCCATACAGTAAGACACTGGAGTTCTCTCTGTGTAACTACTCCTATTTTTGGAACTTGAAGCATTTCAGAGATTGAAAACCAGGACCTTCATAGTAGCCATCTTTTACCCACAAGGCATATAATCAGACATGCTGTATTCAGCACAATAAACATGATAGCCATCTTCTGTTGCTCTTCTTCTGCCTGCATTCTTTTTACTCTTCAGTCCTGCAGCTTTTCTGTTTGACTGGTTTTGTCTTTGTTAATCAGATTTCTTTTTTCTTACATTAAGTTGCCGAAAGTTCATGTGTATCTAGCTCTGCCACACCCTATCCACATTCTCTTCCAAAATTCCTCGGTTCACTAGTCCTTCTGGTTGGTTAGGAGCTCACTTCTAAACCCTGTTTTCTCTTAGGAGGACCTCAGTAGCCCTGACCTGTAGTTAAACCAAAGAAGGTAAGACTGCTGTAAGGGCCATATTTCAAAGTGGAACCATTTAAAAATATTTCATCTGCAAATGTTAGTGAGCAACTGACAACACAGATAATTAATTGTTTTACAAAGACTTCCTTTTAAAGTTTGGAGGATAAATTCAACAGTTATAAAGTTGTAAAATAGCTGGATTTGAATTCTTCATTTTTCAAAAGATCTGTGAAGTCACTGCTGGAACCTCTGTAATACACATTGAGAGGCAGACATTAACTAGATGATCACTAGACATGTCAGAATCTTGAAGGATTATGATGTAACAGAATTTTCCTTTAGATTTTGGGCTTGTTTGAAATAAGCCATGCATCTGCTATTTGTTATGCTTTATATTATATCTGACAGAATTAATGAACCTGCCATTTTCTAAATCTGTTTTATTACGCCCTGGAAACCAATGTTACTAACACCAATCACTGGAAAGCAACCTTAATAAAAACAAAGTTGAAGCCTTTAATTACACTCGTGTATGATTTTGTTGCTTAAAATACAAGACACTGATTACTTGTGTTGAATGTATTGCATCTTTTAGAACTGAACAACAATTTAATTCAGTTCAATATCCCATTTATAGAAAGAGACAGAAGAAAGTCAGAGAAGACCAGGATTAATCAATTGCCCCTCATCTGGAAGAGCAGGGATATTGTTTGTATGGGATACACCCATCTGATCCTAATGGATCATCCCTCCTCAGAGCTCTGGAGAAAGAAGAAAACATTTATGAAATATGAAAATGAGACAATAACACTATTTAACACTCATCTACAGTATCTAAATATTTGAGGCCCAACCACACAGGCAAAGCGATCCTTCACATCAGGCTTGCATCTCATTTTTTGGGGAAGATTTTCTCTTCCTCATCCAAACGTGTTCATGCAAGCAGCACACACAAAATTATTTCCCTCCCAAAAATCTATCCTTAAGGACAAGTTTTCTCATTATTTCAGTTAGCATCTTTCACAGCAATGCAACAATGATCATATGTTGTGTAACAAAGCCAGGGCTGATGGTTATAGAAGGGTGATTGAGGGTAGGTTTGTCAGCCCCAGAATGCTGAAAGCCCTGTTCCCAGCAGGAGAAACAGCTGCAGGGCAATCAGAGATGGCTGAGCCCAATTAGGGGCTGCCCAGGCCCTATAAAAGCCACACCTCCTCTAGCACACAGGAAGGGAGGATAGGAGTGAAAGGAAGCCTCAGAGGCTTGCCTGAGGTCCAGGAAGCCAAGAGGCTGGAGTGGCAGCACAGAGCAGGGAAAAGAAACCCCTCTCGGCAGCTACCAAAAGGGGCACGCCAGAGGCCTTACCTAGAAGGCCCCCAGCCAGAGGGACTGGCAGCTGGCAACACCTGCCTGGGTCGGGAGACCCCACCAGGGGGGCTGATTTGCCCCAGGCCTGAGACGCCAGGGAGGATGGATGCTGTGCAGCAGTAGCAGACCAGCACCCAGTCACAGTTGTTATAATAAGTTATGAACTGGGGCTCTGAATAGTAACCACTGGCAAAGCTTTATAACAAGAGCTATGACAGAGTGGAACAATATATCATAAGACACTCTGGTATTTTAAGCCTGGATGTATTCAACTAATATCCCTGAATTTAACATCTGAATCCAGCTGTGCAGAGCAGGCTTTTATATTACCAAGTTAAAGATCCTGTCAAATTTGTCTTGGCAGTAATACCACAGAATGATACAGCTTGACTTGTCATTGGTATTATATTTGTTCTGACCTAGATAACCTATACAGTATATGAAGGATACCCTGAAATAAGATTAGGGGGGGGGGAAATGTTGCATTGCAGGTTGTCACATTCATAAGAAATCAACATCTAATCCAGCCTTTAGCTACTCAAAATGAAGTACAAATGGAAAGTGTCCTCAGAATAATGTTACGTCTTTCACGTTTACACAGTGCCATACTTAAACATTTATGGAACAATTCTTGATAAAAAAAATGTCTGTGATAAAACTTTAATATGCAAATAAATTTTGCTGATAAGCAGGGTGAACCCATTTGATTCGACAGGATATGATATGTAGTGCATATGATTTTTCCCCCTCCCATTTGGATTTTAGTGGATGTGTGCTAGTCAGAGTCTAAAGGTGTATTAATTCCCAAGTCTCTAAACTTAAATTAAAAAAAAAAAAGTCATAGTCAAGATAAAAATTACACCTGATATTTTCTTTTTTGTTCGTGAAAATAATAAGTAATTTCAGGTTACTAAAGAGGTTTTCATAACCAGGATCACAAATCCCAACCCCCAATATTCAGTAAGCAAGAAAGGATGGGACCATATATTTCTTTCTATTCAGGACTATTTATCTTGACTTTGGGTATGCTTTGCTCTGAATCTGAAATAGGTAATACTTCATATTTAATTTCACTTTACTATCCAGCATCAGTATTTAAAAGGAAGAGAGGAACCATTTAGACCACACACCCGGCAGATCAATATCAGGCAGAAGAGACTCTTCAGCTCCTCCCCACAGAGATCTTTTATATAGCTCCTCCATGTGGAGGAAGGAACAAAGTGTGCAGTGATAGGCTCCTCATCCCCTGCCCTGATTCTTCTGTAACTGCCTCTCTCCCCCACCTGTATTCCTAATGTCAGTGGTTTTCAAACTTTTTTCCTCAGAAACCTGTTGAAAAATAAATCATTTATGCCCATGGACCAACAATTACATCTTTGATCAAGTCCCAAAAGGTCTGCCATGTTAGTCTAATAAAGCAAAAAAAGCAAGGAGTCTTGTGGCACTTAAAGACTAACAAATTTATTTATTGCATGGGCTTGTCATGGGAGAAAATCCCACTTCATCAGATGCTTTGAAGAAGGGGAATTTACAGAATTCTGTAAGTTCCCCCTCTTCAAAGAATCTGACAAAGTGGAATTTTCTCCCACAAAAGCTCATGCGATAAATAAATCTGTTAGTCTTTAAGTGACACAAGACTCCTTGCTATCTTTGATCAATGCATTCCGGTCTTTCAGCAATAGCAGCAGGGGGTCCCACTTGAGACACAGTACTGGGTCCCAACCCATGGTTTGAAAACTACTGCCTTATGTTGCCTCAGATCCTTGTTTCCACACCCTTGCACAAGAATCCACCTTGGTTCTGACACTGATACATTCTTCACAGCTCTAGGAAAAAAGGCTAGATTTACTCAAAATCCTTGTCCATATAAATGAACAAAAACAGTTTCACATGTCAATCATTAGGAAAAAAAATCAACATTTTCTCCTCTAAGCTACCAGAACAAAACTAGATGTCATATTAATCAGTAAAAAAATTACTAGATTAGACCATTATATAGCTATTCACGACTGATCATCACATTTTTTTAAATGCTTAACAGAAAGAAGATCTTGCTCTTTATGGATTATTAAGGATTAGGAATGTGTGAGAATATGCATAGCTTTTAAAAATAGTTTTGTGGCTTGTTTCTTTTTTAAGAGGAAAGAAACTGAAATCATTCATATTATATAATATGATCGTTGGAAACTTCTATCTGAATTTCTCACATATGCCTCCTGTATACTTCAGGTAGCTGACTATAGTCTGTCTATGTACCCCTTTCCCTAAAAAGAAGTGGCAGGAAAGCAACTGTTCCCACTCCTCTTCAGCATAAGAATGTATTACCCTGTTTTTAAAAAAAGAACCATTATCTCACATTATCTTAGTATCTTATTAGTTTGCTATTGTTATAGTGTGACTCTAGCTGAAGTTGTTGTTGTTAACTTGTTCTATTTCATGATTTGTGTATGAGTGAGGAGTGTGTACATGTAAAACATACGATAAGGGTAAAGTATGCTGTGACTCACTGATATTAGTCCGGTCCAGTGATGAATCAAATTGCAGATCAACTACCTTGGAGCCAAGGCAGGAACCCCTGGAAGAAAAACACCCTGAGATAATGAAACTACATTAAAACCTGTGAGACAGCTCCTGGGACCACATGCTGCAAGGGTCATTATCGAGAAGTTGATTGTGCTTCAGGAAACATCAGTGATGGGAACTAGCAGGAACTTAACACCTGTGAAGAACTAAACAATAACAGTGAAAAACTTAGAGTTGTATGTAAAGGATTTTTCATAAAATGGGGATGCTCTTGCCAAAGAACTCTGGGTTCATTCTGCCTCACCCTTTACGTCTCAGAATCTCAACGGACAGGGACCCTGATTCCATCTATCATAGCTGGTCCAACTGGCCATTGGACTGGGTTGAGCTACAGACAGGCAACTATAACATCATAGCAGGACTCTGTGTATGTGCATGTGTCTGTGTGTATGCTTAAGTGCTTAATATCTTGTAGCTTCAATAAATGTGGCATATTGCCTTTTCCCCCGAAAAAAGATCTCAAGTGCTTTTTTTGCACACCATGATGGTAAAAAAAAAAAAAAAAAAAAAGTATTGTGGTAGCAATTGGATGTCCCAACCCAGTCAGCTCAGGCTGCACTGGAATCTTTCCATCCATACAGAAGAAGAAAATCAATCCCAAAGAGCTAGCACTCTTCATTTAAATCATCAAGTTTCAAGTGGGTAAAGCAAAATAAATAAATAAAATACAAGGGGAGAGAGAGAACATCGTAATAGTAATATACTATACTTCAAATGGTGTTAAACTTCTGCAAAGCTATGTAAATGATTATAACACACAACAAATTGATCTGTTTGTTCCATTAATACTCTTTTATACAGAGTCAACACAATTTCTTTAGCATGGAACCATATAGCCAATTTGAGAACTGGTGTAGGAATGAGAAGTCATTTAAGTTTAAATCCCACCACATTTAACTCTAGCCGATTGTAGATTTTTAGTCTAAATTTCCATACTTAAAAAAAAAGAAAAACTTGTCTAATCCTTTTACCTGGTCAAATTCCATAAATGGGACTACTCTATTTGTAGCATGCTACAGCTCATGCAATGTGTCCAAGAGGAGAAACAATTAGTCTCACAATTACTTGTTGGTTTTTACATCACAAAATCTGTCATGTCATTTCATTTTAAATATGCAGAAATATTTACTTACACGCTGTACTGCCTTGAATTTTTACACATTTGCATTTTGTAATGAGTCTTTTCTGAGCACTGACAGTATCAGCTTCTGAAAACATTGTGATTTGCATTCATATATTTTTGAAACAACCAAGCATTGTCAAACTTGCTTTGGATATTTTTTTTCTGAGATCTTGTACAGCAGATTCCAGCCTAGAATGACTTTTTATTTTTCTTTTAAAGAGCTAAGCTAAACCTCTGAAAAGTGAGTTTGCTATATGATTAAATTGTATGATTGTATGGTATCAGACCCCTTACTATAACAGACAGCCTATGCACTTCTAAATAACTCCACATCCACTGAAACATAGGAAATATATTTTTATTCTTGCATTATTTAAATCACCATTTTTTCTGAGATAATTAATAGTCATCTCTTCAATGTTTTATTCTCTGGCATTCGGTTAAAAGAATAAGAGGTAACAGTTTGAAATCCATTTCTTTTCAATTTCCTCTAGAATATTAAATGTCTACAATGGAAATGGAACATCAGGCTTGAACATAGCAGCAAATATAAGACATTTTTATTACTGTCTACAAATTTATTTCTATGCTTAACAATGTGGTAAAAGATATTACTAATATTCCCATTAAAATATGCAGAAGAATTAGTTGATATCAATGAAAATGAAAATAATAGAATTTTAAATGTCATAAAATTAATTTAATCTACAACTCAGACCCACTACATTTTCTCCCTCAGTGCCTGCACTGAGTAATTAAATCTCAACTTTTTTTTTCAGTAGCATCTGTTTTATATTTTTGCACTGTAGTTAAGCTATCAATTTTTGGCAGTGTAACAACTCTGAGTCAATAGGTGCTGTTTCCTGTGACCTTATTGACTCAGTAGTAAGTTCCTTTTTTCTTTGTTTTTATAATACAGAATGTTACTTATCTGTAAACATCCTTTCTCAAGATGGGCTGCTCACATAAATTCCTATGTAGGTGTCTACATGCCGCAGCACATGGATCCCTGAAAAGCTTTTTGCCCTAGCCTGTCCCCGTATGGTCAGTGGCCAAAGCCCCCTTTGAGCTTTGCACCTGTGCAGTATCTAGGTGGCACAGCCTCTGTCCCCTCTCCCCTTCAGTCCCTTCTTTCTGCTAACTCCAAAAATCAGGGATGGAGGGAGGATACAGAATGTATGTGAGCAGCCCATCTCAAAGAAAAATGTTTATAGGTAAGTAACCATCCTTTCTTCAAGTGCTGCTCACATCCATTCCTATGTATGTGACTTATAAGCCATGTTTAGGATGGTGGGTGGACTTAAAGTCTCTCTCATGGAATGGCTCTGCCCAGGGCATCATCACCCCTTGTTTGCTAGACAATTGCATAATGGACTGCAAAGGCATGCACTGATGACCAGGTCACTGCTCTGCATATCTCTTGGATTGGTACCTGAGCAAGGAAGGCTGTGGAGGATGCTTGTGCTGTAGTCAAGTATTCCTTGATTCTCCCTGGGAGGGGAGTATCTGCTCAGTAGTAGCAGTCCTTGACACAGTTTCTTATCCAGGACAAGATGTGTTGGGCTGTTACTGCCCAGCCATTCATACACTCAGCAACCACTACAAACAGCTGGGTCATTCTGTGGAGGGGTCTGGTTTGCTCAATGCATGTTGTTACAGCCCTTCTGCTGTTGAGGGTGTGCCATTTCCCCTGGTTCTCTGTAACCTGTGGATCTGGAAAGAACACTTGAAGGCAAATACCTTAGTTCATATGGAAGGGTGACACCACCTTAGGTAAGAAGGTTGTGTGTGGTAAGAGTTGTACTTTGTTGGAGTGGAACACCATATACAGGGGCTCCGAGGAAAGGGCTCTTAGCTCTGAAACCCTTCTGGCCAATGTGATAGCTTCCAAGAAGGCCACTTTCCACGATAAAGCTAGTAGAGTGCATGAGTCTAGGGGTGTGTTCACACAGCAGTCTTATTTCGAAACAACAGAGGTTGTTTCGAAATAAGAAAGGCCATGTTCACACGACACACCGTTGTTTAGAAACAACGGTGTCATTTCAAAACAACTTAAACCCCATGTGGGGACGAAACAACGTTGTTTCGAAATGATTGTTTCGAAACAATGCTGTCTGAGCATGTTGTTTTGAAACAACGGTGACGTGTTTCGAAATAACTGTTGTCTAAACATGCTATTTCGCTTTGAACTTTTTTCCTTAATTCAAATTAACAAACTGTTAATTCAAATTAACTTATTTTGAAATAAGGCATTATTTTGATACAACTTGTATCGAAATAACCCCGTGTGTGAACATAGCCTAGGAATTTATATGGAGGTTTGTGAGCCCCTCAAGTACTAGATTTAGGCCCAATTTTGGGATTAGTTTTCAGGTTAGAGGACAGAATCTCTCTAGGCCCTTGAAAACCTTGCAGTTGTTGGGTGAAAGAAGGGGGTCACCCCATCAAAAGTGTTGCATAGCGCCGAGATCACTGCTAGGTACACACAGAGAGGGAAGTTTAGGCCTCTCTCTCTTTGTTCTAGGAGACAGTCCAATATGGCCTGAATCAGGGCAGATTCCATGGTCACCCCTCCTTCCCATGCTCAGAGGGAGAATAGTTTCCACTTGGCCCCATATGTGGCTCTCATGCAAGGCTTCCTACTCTCAGTCATGATTTGCTGAACCCTCTCTGAGCCTGGGTTTAGCCATGCAACCTCCATGCTGTTAGATGTAGTGACTCCAGGGCCAGATGTTGCAGATGGCCAAAGTCCTGAATGAGTAAGTCTGCTTGGCCACTGAGAGGTGGAATAGGGTGCTGACCCAGGGTTGGCATGGCCAAGCATGGGCTATCAGGATCATATTTGCCTGGTCTCTCATGATTTTAAACAGGACTCTGTGGTTCAGAGGGATGGGAGAAAGGCATAGAGTAGCGCCCCCCTCCCCAGCTTCTAAGGAGGGCATCTGGTAAGGAACCCCTCTCCCTGCCCCTGCTGTTGCAGGATGATTTTTACCAGGACACCCTTTTACTACAGGTCCCCCTTACTGCAGGCATCTATCAACCTGTGTGACTGCTTTCCTTGGTGAGAACTCACAGAATCACTGCACTCTACTTTAACTTAACCAAGTCAGTTTATTGTGGAGATAGGGAGAATTAGGGAATACAGGGCATATAAACATGGATGAAAACTACTTGATTTGAATCACTAAACCAGATTAAATAAGTTTGAGCAAGCATATACACATAAGAACGTTAGAACACCATGAACCCAGACCCTGAGCACCCTTAAGGGAGGCCACTGCCTCACCTCTACACCCCCGAACCGGACGGACCCAATCCCCCAGATTAAGCTCAGGCAGGTACCAGGGGTAAGTACCCCCTCCCTGGTGTACCTGGTGCATCACTCGATTGGGGCCTCACAGTTATTCCTCACCTGATGGCGCAGACGCTGAAAACCTCAGGGGAGGATCCCATGCAGATCACTCTGACCTGGTCCAAGCTTGGTTCGGCGACTTCTGGGCCTTCTTCTGGCCTGTCCTATATCGACAGTCTATTCGCCCCACTAGCAAAGTCCTTGGCAGCTGGAGCCTGAATCACAAGCCTCTCAGTCCCTGCCCCAGATCTTCAGGGATTCCTGAAGCACCCGTCCTTTTCAGGGCCTCCAAGGGATCCCTAACTGCAGTCTGAATCCCTGATTCAGAAGAACCAGGAATTCAGCCACAATCGCAGTCCTAGAGATCCTGAGGCTCTCCCTCATCTCCCCTCAGAGCTATGATTGAGGCTGGCAGCCAGTGGCGAAAGATGCAGGCGCCAGCAGAGACAGTGCAGGGAAGCCCTGTCTCCTCAGAGACAGTCCCTTTAAAAACAACCCCCCGACCAATCCTCTGGGTCCCTTTTCGCGCCTCTGAATTCACCCTCCAATCAGGACGTGCCCCTTTCGTGCCGAAAACACTCCCTCCTAGGCTTACATGACTGAACGTTCTGGCACTGCTGCGCACAGCGCTCTGGTGGCAGCGATGTTGTCCTGTTGCCAGGCAGCTTCTGTTACCGGGCAGATTTCCCCGTGTTATCAAGCTGCCCTCTAGCCACCAGCAGCTGCTTAGCTCCCTTAACACTAGTAATCCAGTGTTGGGGAGGAGCAGCACAAAATATTAACCTCTCATATTAACATGTCAATATATACATATAACACCCCAGACACAAATATATTAACAGAATAATAAAAATACTCCCAACACTGAGTGAGCAGAACAGGTCGCATTTGCAGTTCACTTGGTTTGCAAAAGTATATCTACATGGGGAGTGCCCCATGTCTCAAGGAGACAGGATGTTACTTTGGAGTGTAGAGGCCACTCGTGCTGGGGGAGGAATTGTCTGCTGAGTTTGTCTGCTTGACAGTTGCTCACCCCTGGGAGATGGGCACTTACTGGGTAGGAGTCGAACTTCAGGGCCTGTTCCCATAGTGAAGACTCCTCACATAGCACAGGCAAGTGGGCTCCCCCTGGTGGTTGAGGTAAAACATAGCTGCTGTGTTGTCTGTTAGGACCTGCACTGTTTTCCCCTTTATCTTGTCCAAGAAAACCCACAGGCTATGCGTGTTCCCCTCAGCTCTTTCATGCTTATATGGAGAAGGCCATTCAACTGCAACCATGACCCTTGGGTAGACAGACCACCCATGATGTGGGCTCCCCAGCCTAGGGTCCGACACTTCTGTGACCAAGGTAAGGGAGGGGTTTGGGACTTCGAAGGGGACTCTCTTGCATGCTCATTCTGGGTCCCACCATATCGCCAGAAAGTCTAATACAGTAACTGAAATGGTGACCATCTGGTTTAGTGGGTGGTGATGGGGATGGAACACTGTTGCCAGCCACACCTGTAAGGGCCTCATGTGGAGATGGGCCGTTCTTATCATGTAGGTGGAAGCTGCCATGTGCCTAGTAACTGAAGGCATCACCTTGCGGTCGTGGTGGGAGTGCGGTGCACTTCTGAAATGATGGTAGACATAGATTGAAACCTGGATTGGGGTAGCAAGACCCTTGTGCTCAGGGAGTACAGGTGTGCCTCTATAAACTCTATTCTCCTTGTTGGAGTAAGTTTTGACTTTTCTAGGTTTATGAGGAAACCCAATCTGTTGCACAGTTTCCAGACAGAGCTGACACTGTGCCAGATCTGGTGCTTGGACCTTCCACTTATAAACCAGTCATCCAAATATGGGAATATTCATACCCATTGTTTCCTCAAATGGTACACTATGCAATTCATGAAAACCCCTGGGGCCAGTGAAAGTCCAAAGGGGAGTGCCATGAATTGGAAATGTTTTCCTCCCACCATGAAGTGGAGGAACTTCCTGTGCCTTTGCCTTAAAAGATGTGCAAATATGTGTTCTTTAAGTTGAGATCCACAAACCAATCCTCTAGGTCTAGAAAGGAAATAATCCAAGATACTGAGACCATTCAGAACTTTATTTTTCTTAGAAACTTTTTCAGTGCCCTTAAATCTCAAATGTGTCAGAAGCCCCACTTGCCTTAGGGATCAAGAAATATCATGAGTAAAACCCCCTCCCTTTTTCCTTTGAGGGGACTCTACTGACCTCAGGTCCAGGAGCTTTTTGGCATTCCAGCTCCAGTAGAATTTCCTGGGAGGTGCCCCTCTTTCAGTAGTGAGGGGTGATTTCCTTTTGGGGAGCTTGGCACTGAACTTGATGGTATAACCTAGTGACACCATGTCCAATATCCAACAGTTCAACATTATCTCAGCCCACTTCCATCTGAAGGGGGCCATATGGTTTCTGAATGGAGGCAGGAGTGGGTTCTGATGGTGGTGGTGGCCCTCAGGCTGTAGGTCAAAACCGCTGCCTCTGGGATGATGAGTAGGTGTTATTCCTTGTCTTGTGGACTGGTTGGGACCCTGGTGCCTTGGCCCTCTTCCACTCCTATTTCTGTCCGTGTCTCCATTCCCGTAGGATGGTGGGATGATTGGAAGTCCATTTGTAAAGGTCCTCCTCCTCCTGCTGCTGCTGCTGCTGCTGCTGCTGCTGCTGCTGCTGCTGCGGCTGCTGCTGGGGTTGAAAGATCCATCTGGCCACCTGCAGGGTATACATCCCGAAGGAGTGGAGTATTGCATGGGAGTCCTTCATACCATGCAGTTTTGTGTCAGTCAATTTGGTGAACAGTGAGGGACTCTAGAAAGGATGGTCCTGTATGGATTGCTGCATCTGAGGGGAGAGTCATGAACCTTTTAGCCGTGTGGGTCAGTGCATGGTGACTGCCGATGCTATCCCTCTGCTGGCCGTGTCTGTAGCATTCCATGAGAAAAGAAGCATTGCATGTGCCACTAGGAGACCCTCTTCTATGAGGATGTTGTAGTCTACCACATGCTTGAAAGGGATGAGGTCCCAAAACCTCTGCATGGAGCTCTACAAGTTGAAAATGTAACTGACTTTGAGGGCCTGTTGGTTGGCAATGTGCAGTTGGAGGGCTGTGGTGGAATAAACGTTTCTGCTGAATAAATCCAACTTTTTAGTGTCTATATTCTTTGGGGGTAACAGTGGGTTGGCCTTCTCTCACCCACTGATTAACTGCATCCACTACCAGTGATGTGGGAATGGGGTGCTTAAGCAGGAAGCCAAACTTGTCCATGAGGACGTGGTACTTCCTCTCTATCATCTTTCAGACAGAGTGGAGTCTGCCACCAGGCATGGGTGATCTTCAGCACCCTGTCATGCTTTGGGACGACCACCCTGGATACAGGGGCAGTGCCACCCACATCAAAGAGGGGATCAAAGTCTTTTCTGACCACCTTCGGGTCCTTTCTTAGTGAAAAGGACCATTGGTAGGCTGCTTCATCAGGGGAAGAAAAGGACATTATCCTTGAGTCATTTGGCCAAGGACTGAAGGTTCCTCTCCTGGGTCCAAGTCCTCACTGGATGCCTCTGCGCCCCGGGCTCCTTAGCATGTGGCCAGTTTTGATGACCTGGGGGAGGCTGCGTCTCTATGGGGGGAAACCCATGCGTCCTACTCGGTCCACTGTGCTGACCAGTCTTTGAAGGTTTGCGGCACTATGGTCTGTGCTGATGAAGTTCTGCCCTGTGCAGAGGGAGCAGTCAGTTACCCTGTGCCAGGTGGTACATGGGGAGTGTCACCTCTTACACTCCAGTACCAGTGAGGTCCTGTGCAAGGAGCCATGTGTCAGTGCAGGTGGTGTTGACACCCAAGCTCCTGAGTCTCTGTGCCAAGGTGACAATGAGGAGTGCTTCCTCCTGCATTTACCAATTGGGTATGCCAGGGGTGGTGCCAGAGTTGGTGTTGTTGATGAGCTATGGCACCAGTGTTGAGTGTTGGAATCCATGGACAAATGTGAACATGACCTGGTATGGCACAATGTTTGTGATTGCACCAGGGAGTGTTCCCAGGATGAAGCCGCCATGGAGAAGTAAAGTCATCCTCCAACTCGGAGCTCAAGGCCAAGGGAGTAGACACTCTTTAGCTGTGGAGGGATTCCCTGGAATGAGTCAGAGAGGGCTGGTGGGCCCATGGCGGGGAGTGGCTGTGCCAATTTTCCCTGGATGGGAGACGCAGGGATCAGGGTGTCAATGCCCAAGCCTAATGCAGACTACCTGGCTGCTGGCCCCACACTGGCTCCTGCTTTGCCAATGGACCCGGCTCTGCCTGAGCCTTGCACCAGGCCTTGCACAACAGTGCCTGTTTCCCTCTTGATGCTGTTGTTCTGGGTGGAATAGGGGTCAGCAGCTGTAGTAGGGCCTTAGCCACTCCAGAGGCTTCTGCTGTTGGTGGGATGGGCAGCATTTTAGGCCTCTGTGCTGGGATCCATGGATCTCCCTGATCCTCTGCTGTGGATCCTGAACTGTGCCAATGTCAGGGTTTTTCCTTCGAAGAACGAGCACTTGATGCAGTGCTTTTTAGGCTTCTGGGACAGACATCTGTGTAGAGGCAGGGCCAATGCTGATAGTGCTGTCTGTGCCAGGGCTGCCTGTGCCAATGATGGTCTGCTTGCCACTGAGAAGGGGTGCAAGGCTTCTTCCAGCACCATGGAGCGGAGGCTTTTTTGAGCTCCTTCTGCGTCCTCGGCTTAAATTATCACCAAACTTGGCACTTGTTGGTTTGGTGGGCCTCTTTGAGGCCTTTTTTGTGCGGGTCTGACTGAGAAAGTTTTTCCACACACAGCACAGGGTTTGAAACTGGGCACGGATGAGTCTGTGCTGAGCCATGTGCTGCCACCGGGATGCAAGGTAGAGATGGGATCTTTGGTGCAGTCCAAGCAGGGAGGCAAAACAGAAATGAAGAGCAATTCCAGAGTTGGAAAAGTGAAAAAAGAAGAGTCGATAACAAGGAAAAACAGACAGATGCTTGCAAACCTACAAGCATGGGCAGTTCCAGGACTGTTGCAATGGGCAGAAAGAGGAAACTGAAGAGGGAGCAGGAGCAGAACCACTTACATACTGGGCAGATGTGCAGGTCAGAGGGGGTTGTTGGTCTGTGGGAACAGGCTAGGGCAAAAAGCCTTCCAAGCATCCGGGCACTACAGCATGCACACACTTACATAGAAATGGATGTGAGCAGCAGTCAAAGAAAAGTGTATGTTTCATACATGTGATCATTTCTAATTAACATGGTATATTAAAAAAATATATAGGGTATTCATCTCATACATTTGATCTAATGATTTCTCTTCTGTGAAGACATATGAAATGTTACTTCTGATGTAACTAGATTTATCTTTAAAAATATATTTTAAAAAAATCAATATTGCTACCACATCTTCTAGTGGATTTGCAGCTGGGACACCACTTTAAAATAAGGTAACCCTACTAGTTGTACTGCTTCAAAAGCCATGGTAATTTCTCCTCCTTTTATAGAGATAGAAGCTTGCTTGATTGAATAGCCTGAAGTATTAGAAGTGTACCAAATTGTATGCCAGATGCACAAGTGACCTTGGGATATATGCCTTATGAGCACAGACATCTCATCACTCACAAGAATAACTTCACCAGCTAATAAGAGATATATGAAACAGATATGCCTTGAATGATTCATAACTAATGATTCCTTCTGGCCCTCAATAAAATTAGAAAAGTATCCACCTCTATTTATTCCAAAATAGGGATTTTTCCACCTGAGAAGTAAAGTCTGTAAGAAAATGGTTCACGTGATGTGAGACTCTGTGTCTGAGGACCTATAGCTAAACCAAGTTCAGGAGTTTCTCTATCAAGAACAGAAACCACAATGGCTAAACAAAAGTATTGTTAATGACCTAGTAAAGAACATCTTATAACAGGTAAATGGATAAAACCACTTTCTCCCTAGCTAAAAGAGAACTCTAGGTTACCAAGAAAGGGCCACACAATGCTTTCCTGTGCAAGGTGACCCATCATTGCATTTTGAGCGGATGAAGAGATGGGTGAGGAAGCTGCAGGTTAAACAAGCTAAAAACATGACTTTAAGATCGGAAGTCAAATTGGGTGAATTTCTGTTATCACAAGCCAAACCACATATTTCCACCTCAAAGTATAAACTATATATTTGACTTACAAGGAAAACAATATACCAGGGATAATCTCTTTCACCCCAGATTAGAAATTGCCCCACCCTCCCCCCAGGACAGTCAGATATACATCTTTTCATATGTGGAAATTGTCTTACCTTATTGTAATGTCAAATGCTTTTGTACAGTCAGACTATATGGAATATATCCTACAAATTTAGAAGTGTTAAGGGATTTCATTGATTTTTCACTGCAAATAACTGTTGCATCCTAGAAAGAACAAGAATTGTTTGGCACTAAAAAAAGGAGAAATATTAAGACATAAACCAGGCCATAACTTTGAAATATTAAGAGAAATTGCTTTTAAAGTTTGTAGGTGCTAATAACAAAATACAATCCTTGTAAAGGCTCAAACTTAAAAAACCCACTTTTTAAGAAGACAATTAAAAAATATTATACAATGGATACCAATGGAAGCAGCAGAGAAAGTAAGCTGAAAACTGAGCACCCACTTGACATGTACCCAATAGGAATCAGAGGATCACCTCTGTCAGTAAGCCTGGAAACTAGGATATATAAAACTGAGGTCACCATATGCTCAGGAGAGATGATTGAACACAACACAAGAAGCTGAAGAATCTTAAGTATGACCAATGCGTGGAACAGCACTGTAAAAATGATTATACCTCATCTGAGAGTTAATAGGATAAGAAGTGGTGAGATTTAGGGCTTGTCTGTACTGAAATCCCTGCATCAGTCTCCACGGATTGAAAGGCAGGCCCGATTGAGTGGCCAGTGGAGACCAGGTCAATCAATCCCAGAAGTGCTGTCCAGTCGATGCAAAAACTCCACCTCTCAATAAGGAGTAATGCTGTGTTAAACAGAGAGCATTTCTTGCTGGCACAGCTCAGGGAAGATGGCACAGTAAGAAGGTGTGGGTGGGGAGTGAGTAAATCGACTGGAGATATGCATTCTACAGAATGTAGTTTGCACATCTCATGTCAACCCAGTGTGGTGAAGTAGACTAGACCTCAGTCACAAAGATAGGATTTCCCCTTCTCTTCTGTAATCAAAATAACTAAGTTATCTTGCTAGTTACTTGAGATCCTTGTAGTGAGATTTCGGGTAATCATGTTCTAGTTTTTAATTTCTTTATTATAAATTCAAGAAAATTGTCCTAAGGGATGGGAAACACAATTTCTTAAAACAATTATTTTAAGGATTCTAGCCTTGACTCTTTTGGACAAATCTACTCAAATTATGCTAATCATACTCTTCAAAGAGCCTTAGACAAGTGCATCCTTAGAATTGTGATGAATGCAGAATTTATTATTGTAAATAAAGTTCATAAGAAATCTTGATAACTTTATAGAATCATAGGGTTGGAAGGGACCTCATGAGGTCATCTAGTCCAACCCCCTGCCAAAAAAGCAGGACCACTCCCACTAAATTATCCCAGGCAGGGCTTTGTCCAGCTGGGCCTTAAACATCTCCAAAGACAGAGATTCCACCACCTCCCTGGGTAGCCCCTTCCAAAGCTTCACCAATAGTTTAGTAAGAAAGTTTTTCCTAATATCCAACATCAACCTCCCCAGCTGCAACTTGAAACCATTGCCCCTTGTTCTATCCTCTGTTACTACTGAGAGCGGCCGAGCTCCATCCTCCTTGGAGCATCCCTTAAAGTAGTTGAAGGTTGCTATCAAATCCCCCCTCAATCTTCTCTTCTGCATGATAAATAAGCCTAGTTCCTTCAGTCTTTCTTCATAGGTCTTGTGCTTCAGACCCTTGATCATTTTTGTTGTCCTCCGCTGGACTCTTTCTAATTTGTCCACATCCTTTTTGTAGTGAGGAGCCCAAAACTGGACCCAGTATTCCAGATGCAGTCTCAGCAGCGCCAGATAGAGGGGAATGATCACATCCCTCGATCTTCTGGCAACACTTCTTCTGATGCAGCCCAATATGCCATTGTCCTTTTTGGCAGCAAGAGCACAGTGCTGACTCATATCCAGCTTCCCATCCACCAGGACCCCCTGTTCGTTTTCTACAGTGCTGCTACTTAGCTGATTGCTCCCCAGCCTGTAGCAGTGAATGGGGTTTTTCCTTCCCAAGTGCAGGACTTTGCACTTGTCCTTTTTGAACCACATGAGATTTCTACTGGCCCACTGCTCCAATTTATCAAGGTCTCCCTGATTCCTGTCCCTGCCCTCAAGCGTGTCTACCGTTCCCCCAGCTTGGTGTCATTTGCAAACTTACTGAGTGTACAACCTATCCCATCATCCAGATCATTAATGAAGATGCTGAACAGAACTGGCCCCAGGACCAACCCCTGGGGCACACCACTTCTTACTGGTTGCCAGCTAGACACGGAGCCATTGATTCTGACACGCTGAAACCATTGATCTCGCCAGTTCTCTATTCACCTTACAGTCCACACATCCAGCACAGACTTTCTTAACTTGCCAACAAGAATGCTGCTTGTTTTAGCAGTACATATAGTAAAATTGAAGAAATACAGAGATTAGAATGATCCTTGAACACGGATTCATGCAAATTTGAAGTGTTTCCATGTCTTTGATATAACTGCTGAGATTCACCTCTAATCTATGATAATTGCTCGCAATGTTTATTGTATATGTAGTTCACACCTAAAACACTGATTTGCCTATATTTGAGTGGTGAGCAGTTAATTGTGTACTAATATAGTTCTGGATAAACTAATACATGGTTGGTTGGTTAAGAACAGACTATTGTTCTGATGTAAAACAATATTTTTCAAGTTAAAAGTTGACCTGAAAAGAACCCAGCATTAAAACTAGCAAGATTTGGATTTCAATTTTAAAAATCTTATTGCTACCATGACAAATTCATAAATTGACCCTCTTTCATGCTTACAGTGCGATGTACACTTGTGACTTTTTGACAATATACTCAGTAAAACAGATGGGATCATAAAAACAACTTAAAACCAGACAATCTTCCTTTAAATTTTCAATGTGTTTCTAAGCACAGTGTATTAACACTAAATCATCATACCACAGAAAGGTGAAAGTAAAAATCTTCAGAATGTTCACATACAGGAACACCTGCACTTACGTCCCAAAACAGATCAGTTGTTTGCAGCAATAAATCAACATGCACCTACAGTTACCACAAAGTGCCATCCACAATACTATAATCTGTCTGTGATGTGGAATGGGCATCAACTAGGCTCTCTCACACACCACTGTGGAACTACAGTGAGTAAATGTTGAGTCCCATGATGATCAGTGTAAATCATTTATTCTCATGTTTTAATAAATGACAGCTTACTGGGCAGCAGATCCAGGGTTCATAAGAGATGTTGTCAACCTAACAAATGTATATCAAAAAGGAATATGACCTTAAGAATAAAGATGCACACAACCTTTTTCAATTAAAATCAAGCTGTGTACATTTTGGACTTTCTGTAATCAGTGTGTGGGAGGGGAGAGGTACCTCACATTGCACTCTGAGGTCCAAGTGCCTAGGATGTGACCGTGTCTGGCCCAACAGCTAGGACTCTGTGAACAAATAATTTATGACTATAGCAGGGGTACTGCACCTCTGCACTATGACACTGAGGGAAGGGCTTGCTACCCCTGCAATGTGAGTGGCAACTGGGGTAGGGAGAAACAAGTTCACCCATCTCCACTGTGTCCGATCCCAGAGGCCTGTCCATGACAGGGAGTGATCACCACCCTGATCAGTAGGCATCCTACGGCAATGTTCTGACCAGTCTCAGGAGGGACAAACCACTTGTTCTGTCTCCCAGGGTTGTTTCTAACATTTCTTCTGATTTAGTAATCCTGGTCTCATTGAGGCTTCTGTGTTCGCCATTATTGGTAGCTCTCTAGACATTTGGTTCCAGGTAGTTGGCCATGTTCAAACCGTCTGTTCCTGTTCAAACCTCTGGTTTCTGTCTCTGTTCAAACCTCTGGTTCCCTCTGTTGAGAGCTATAGTGGCTCCCTGCTTAGAACCCCTGTCCAGCATTTTTCCTTCATGGCAGTGAGCCCTGAATGTACTCAGATGGAACTGATCAGTACAGTTTAAGAGCAAGACTTAATCTGCCCATAATGCATAGTCAACTCCATTGTCTCTAGCTTAGGGTAAGCAGAGCCTGTCACCAGGACATTTTGTGTTATTTTATTCAGTTTAAAACTATTGTTTATGGTACTCTGGGTCAAGGTGAACCTAAAGTTTAATAATTTCTGAATCACACAGGTGTCGATAACTAGAAATTCTTGGAGTACAAATTCTGCAGGTTTTTAATAAAAAAAATGTAAATTATATTAACATACAGGTTTTCTTTCTTTCTTTCTTTCTTTCTTTCTTTCTTTCTTTCTTTCTATGGGGAGGAGCTCTGCAACTCCTACAACAATATTTTCCAGAAGTGTCCACTAAATTTTAGGAACCTCTATTTATGTATCTAACTTGAAAAACCTTGTGTCTGCTATCCAGAGAAATTAAGAACCTGCAACTACAGGTGACATCAGTAGGAGCCGTGAATCAATGTTAACACAAACCTTGAAAGATGGAGAAAACTAAGGAGCATGGTTGAAATTACAGCTGTCTATGATCCAGGTCTTAGGTCTGGTCTACACTAGATACTTTTGTCGACCAAAGTCAGCTTTTTGAACCAAAACAGTGGTGGTGCACAGTGTGCAATCACCTCTTTGACAACTCAAATTCTCCAGTTTTGTGACAAAATAAAGCCACTAAGGAAAGGCATAGAGCTTTTTGTGCCAAACTTTTAGTGACAAAGCATTAGTGTATGGTGGAATAATGGCCTCCAGGAAGTGTCTCACAATGCCCATCCTGATCAATCTGGCTATCAGTTTGTCCTGCAGCCATCTGCCATTCCCCTTTTAAGGTTCTGTGAACCATTGAAATTCTATTTTCTGCTTCGTTGGCATGGACAGCTCACATCTCAACTTCCCAGCTGACCACTTTGGCTCCATACACCAAATGCTCTCCCACTTGGAGCATAGAGGAACTTCTGAATCTGATCAGTATTTGGGTAGAGAAGGCTGTGGAGTCCCATCTCTGCTCCATTCAAAGGAACTATGATACCTACAGTCAGATTTCTTGTTTAATGCTGAAGAAGGACTATGAATGAAACATGCAGAAGTGGCATGCAAAAATCAAGGAGCTGCAGCAGGGGTACCATAGTCTAGGAATTCAAAATCATCACTCTGGTACAGAGCTATATTCTTGCTGCTTCTATACAGAGCTGGAGCCCATCCACAGTGGTAACCCTACCTCCAACATAAAGAAACCTGTGGGTATCTCCTCAGTCCTGGAGGCTGTAGAAATGAGAATCAATCCCAGTGAAGAAGTTGTGAATGAGGCAGGGGTCAGGCTGGAGGATGATGTGGAGCAGAGCAACAGGGACATGTTTGCTAACAGAGAGAATTGACCTGTGGAACCCAGACTTTTTTCTCTATGCATGAGGGTTTAAGTCAGTCTCAGCCCTCCAACTCTGGCATGTAGGTTACTGGAAAGAAGGTAAGCAATATTTTGAGATGATGCTACTTGGTTATCAGATACAGAGGTCCTTTGCTTTGTTGCATTGTACAACTGTTTGAAGGAATAGAAATGTACAACTGTAGCTGTGGTTGCATGTGCTTCCCATTCTGCTGTGCAGTTAGACTGTGCAGCAGAAAAGTGTACAGCAAGATTTTATGGGAATCATCCAGAGAGATTCTAAGGAAACTTTCCTGGAAGCATTCACCAGACCTCTGCCAGAGATTCCTTGGAAGAGCTGCTTTGTATCTGGCACAGGAAAGATTACTACAACAATCAGCAATCACTTGCAAAGCTGTGCACAAGAGATTAGCATAGAGACCCTCTCAGAAGAAGTTCACATGAAGATGTGCCTAGGATTCCCGCTTACCCTGAGGAGTGAGCTCTCAGTTTCAGTGGCATGAGCTTGTCTAAGGGGTGACGGTTTGAAATTTTGTCTCCATCTACCTGCATCATTACCCCAGACAACCATTCAGAAACTTTCCCCCACCTTGAGTGTCCCCTTCTCATGGGCACAACTCACCTTGTCCTGGTTGATCATTCAGCTGTGCACTTGCCAGGAGACAGTGAGAAAGAGGTGTATTTTACAGTACTGCATCAATGTTATTGGACTCAGAATTATTCTTTTAATTATTTATTGTGCTTCTAAAAGTCTGCCCTTGAGAGGAAACCCCTCTTCATGTGTTCAGTGTCTGTGACTGATTATTTTAAAAAGATGAGAACAGAAGAGCAACAAGATGTTTCAAGAACTCTTCCAGACCTCTAAGGTAAAAAGAGAATAGTAAAAGAAAAGAGGGCCTCTGGGAGACACTACATCCAAAAATCAGAAAAGTGATTGGCAGGAGAGGACGGAAACAAGGAACAAGTGGTTATGCCTACACCATGGGTTTCAGTTGACTTAAGGAGGCTTATGTCAATTTAAATAAAGCCATGGCCACACTGGAAAAAAATATAAAGTCAACTTTAATGTTAAGTCAACTTTATAAAGTCGACTTAAGTCTAGGGTCCATCTTTTCAGATACAGATAGCTGGTGCTTGCAAAAATGGGACCATTGATAAATTCTGGAAAAGCCAGTTGGAAACATATGGAATGGTAAGAGAGAAACCACTGCATAATGGGATCTTGAGCCCACATCTATGATTCATTGATGATTCTGTATGCTTTCTCACAACTCTTAGTGGCACAAGTTTGCGAGCTGTACGTTTGGCTAGCTTCGTGCAGTGCACTGTTATCATTGTTGATGATAGAACACCAATGTACTTTGGTGAGAAAATGAATGCTGTGTGGACAGCACAAACATTGAAATTCCAGTGTTTTCTGATCATTACTGTAACCTGTGACACAACTTTCTAGTGTAGAGAAGGCCTCAATTTTTCCTCTGGATGCAGAAGAGTTATGTCATAGAGGAAAAATGCTATCTGTGTCAGTTTAATTATAATTTTGAGGGGGAAACAACAACAACAATAAAACCCACAGTTTTGGGAATTTCATTCAGCTCCATCCAATAGATGGCATTTTATTTAGCTCCCATATACACTTGTCAGTCTGAGCTTTTTAATTAATCTAGACATGCAAGCTAGATGAGATTCACTGAAAGCATAAACAGTAATGATTACAGAGACAAAAGCCCATCAAAATCAGAAGTGAGACAAAACACAAGCAAAACTCTTTATGTATGGTTCCAAAGTGGCAGCCATGTCAGTCTAGTTCAGTACAGCAAACAAAGACTCCTGTGGCACTTAAAGACTAACACATTTATTTATTGCATGAACTTTCATGGGAGAAAATCCCACTTTGTCAATTGTCAGATGCTTCAAAGTGATTTGCTCCCATGAAAGCTCATACAATAAATAAATTTGATAGTCTTTAAGTGCCACAGTACTCCTTGTTTGTTTTTCTCTAGATATGGAAATTCTCATTCTGATATACATTATATCAATACTGTCATCATCTCAACTTCAAAGACGCACTCGAAAATATTACAATATATCCCAAAGGAGATAAAAATTGAATGCAGATATATCTATGTTGCCTTCAGTATTTATGTATGTTTTATTGAATTTCCAATTTTGTGGAAGCAAAACATATGGACCAGGGTCTGCCTAATTTCCCACAAGAAAACAAGGGAAATAAAAGAATACAAGGAGCTGTTTCAGTCTTTTACACCTAATCCAAAACTGAGGTTCCCGGACTTCCCAAGTACATATAAGGAAGCAAGAGCACCATCATTGTTGCTAAGCCCAATAAAGGCATTGGTGTCTGATAAAGATGGAGGTTGTAAGCATGGGCTGGCCATCGGGAGCCAAGAATGGGGAGGAACACATTACAACTAGTACCTCTATGTCCATTTCCACAGAGTATGAATGAAGGCATTCTATTTCTCTCTCTGCTCCTGGGCAAAAAGCCTACATGGTACACTGCCTGCTTCATCTGTCAATACACAAACACTGGAATGACCTACTAGTGCCATAGTCAGATCTCAAATAAGTTATAAAAAGTTACACCTATCAATATTAATATTGACATCCAGATTATTACATATTTTTTGTCTTTTATTGTCCAAAGAGGAACATATGTTAAGTCTTGAGTACCTCACATATATTTCAGTAGTTACTGCAGATTTATACTGCAGAAATCAGAATCTGTGTCATCTTTGTGGTACTTTGTACTATTTTATGCCTTCAAAAGAAGACCACTTGGAAGAAATATTTTCTTTAAGCTTATTTCTTATTTCTAACTGTAAAATAATAAATAAATAAAATAAAATAGTAGTAATAATACACTAAAATTATGTATTGTTTTCATCAGTACAACTCAAAGTTCTTAAAAAAAAAGAATTAACTTAATCCACAGTTTACATATGGGAAAACAGAGGCTGAGTGACTTGTCAAAGATCATCCAATAGGCAGTGGTAGGCTGAGGAATAGAACTCAGATCTGAATCCCAGCCTAGTGCTTTACCTAGGAAGCCACACTGCCTCCATAATACAGAAAACAATTACCACTTAGATTATTCTTCCAAATCACACAAACTGGCACTGGATCAAACAAAAACAAAAACAGACAAAAAAAAAATCAAATCAGTATCTGGATTTTAAACCAAATGTGTTCAGAGCCAGGTCAAAGGGCTCTGGCACCCTGAGCCGGCTTTCATTTTGGCGCAGGGGTGTCTGTGCAGGATTATAGAATCATAGGGTTGGAAGGGACCTGATGACGTCATCAAGTCCAAACCCCTGCTAAAAGCAGGACCACTCCCACTAAATCATCCTAGTGAGGATATTGTCTAATTGGACCTTAAGTATCTCCAAAGACAGAGATTCCTCCACCTCCCTAGGTACTCATTTCAATGCTTCACCACTCTGCTAGTGAGAAAGATTTTCCTAATATCCAGCATTAGCCTCCCCAGCTGTAACTTGAAACCATTGCTCCTTGTTCTGTCCTCTGTTACTACTGAGAACAGCCTAGCTCCCTCCTCTTTGGAGCATCCCTTCAGGTAGTTGAAGGTTGCTATCAAATCTCCCCTCAGGCTTCTCTTCTGCAGGCTAAATAAGCCTTGGTGGGTTTTTTTTGTTTTTTTTTTTTTTAGTCTCTCCTCTTAAGTGCTCCAACCCTCTAATCATTTTCGTTGCCCTCCACTGGACTCTGTCCAATTTATCCATATCTTTTTTGTGGTGGGGAGTCCAAAACTGGACACAGTACTTCAGATGCTGCCTCACCAGTCCCAAATAGAGGGGAATAATCACATCCCTCGATCTGCTGGCAATGCTCCTACTGATACAGGCCAAAATGCCATTAGCCTTTTTGGCTACAAGAGCACACTGTTGACTCATATCCAGCTTCCCATCCACCATAACCCAGAGGTCCTTTCCTATAGTACTGCTGCTTAGCTGATCAGTCCCTAGCCTCTAGTATTTCATGGGGTTTTTCCATCCTAAGTGCAGGAGTTTGCACTTGTCCCTGTTGAATGTCATGAGATTTCATTTGGCCCACTGCTCCAATTTGTCTAAGTCTCCTTGAATCTTGTCCCAGGCCTACAGCGTGTCTACCATTCCCCCCCAGCTTGGTGTCATCTGTGAACTTAATGAGTGTGCAATCTATCCTATCATCAGGATCATTAATGAAGATGTTGAACAGAACAGGCTAACAGGCACTCCACTCGTTACTCATTTCCAACTAGACACTGAGCCATTGATTCTTACCCTCTGAGCCCATTGATCTAGCCAGTTTTCTCTCCACCTAACAGTCTACTCATCCAACCCATATTTTCTTAACTTGCCAACAAGAATGCTGTGGGAAACTGTATCAAAAGCCTTGCTAAAGTCAAGGTATATCACTTCAATAGCTGTTCCTTCATCCACAAATCCAGTCATCTCATCACAGAAGGTAATCAAGTTGGTCAGGCATTCTTTGCCCTTGGTGAATCCATCCTGACTGTTCCTGATCACTCTATTTTCCTCCAAGTGTTTCAGGACAGATTCTTTCTACTGCATAATATTTCCAGGGACTGAGGTGAGGCTGACCGGTCTGTAGTTCCCCAGATCCTCTTTTTTTCCCTTTCTTGAAGATAGGCACTATATTTGTCCTTCTTCCAGTCCTTCAAGACCTCCCCCACTCACCATAAGATTTCAGAGATAATGGCCAGTGGTTCTGCAATCACATCAGCCAACTCCCTCAGCACCCTCGGATGAAGATCATCCAGCCCCATAGACTTGTGCACATCTAACTTTAAGCAGTCCCTAACCTGACCTTCCATCACCATGGGCTGCTCTCCTTCTTTCCATTCTGCGTTACACAGCGTACTAGCCTGGGAGCTGACCCTGCTTGTGAAGAATAAAGAAAGAAAATCATGGAGTATTTCAGCCTTTTCTGCATCCTCCAGCATGAGGAACCTTCCCCATTCAGTAAGGGACCTACATCATCCCTGATCCTCTTCTTGTTGCCAACATACTTATAGAACCCCTTCCTGTTACCCTTCTCACCCTTTGCTAGATTCAACTCAAATTGCCCTTTGGCCTTTCTGATTTTATCCCTGCAGGCCTAAGCAATATCTTTATATGCCTCCCTAGTCATATGTCCAAGCTTCCACTTCTTGTAAGCTTCCTTTTTATGTTTCAGCTCACCACAGTTCTCTGTGAAGCCATGCTGGGAACCTTCCACACACTTGCTGTTCTTTTTGCACATCGGTATGGTATCTTCCTGTGCCCTTAGTAGGTTTTCTTTAAAATATAGCCAGGTCTCTTGGATGTCTTTCCCCTTCTTGCCCACTAGTTCCCTGAGGGAGCCAAAATCTGCTTTTCTGAAGTCCTGGCTTTATGTTTTGCTTCTTTCCTTTCTTTCTTTGACCAGGATTCTGAATTCTATCATCTCATGGTCACTGCTGCCCAGGTCGCCATTCACTCTTACTTCCCCGATCAATTCTTCTGTTTGTGAGCAGCACGTCATGAGGTGCAAGGACCCTGGTTGGTTCCTCCAGCATTTGTACCAGGAAGTTGTCTTCAGCTGTCTGCAAAAATTTCCTGGATTGCCTGTGCACTGATGTATTGCCCTCCCAGCAGATGTCAGGATAATTGATATCCCTCATGAGAACCAAGGCCTGTGATCTACAAACTTCTGCTAGTTGCCCATAAAATGCCTCATCCACCTCCTCTTTCTGGTCTGGTGGTCTATAACAAACACCAACCATGACATCCCCCTTGTTGTACTCCCCTCTAAGCTTAACTCACCGACTTTTAACTGGCCTGCTTCTACTTTCATAGTGGAGCTCTGAGCAGTCGTACAGCTTTTTTGCATATAACTCTACTCCTCCACCTCTTCTTCCTTGCCTGTCCTTCCTAAACAATTCAGGAAGGGCAGAACAGCCAGCCCAAAGGAGAGGCAGGAGAGCTGAGCCCAGCCCTCTGGGATGGCCCGCTGTGCCAGGTGTTGTCCATCCTGGGGGTGGGGTGAGCCAGCAGAGAGCAGGGGCACTGTGTTCTGAAGCGTAGGAGTAGTGGCATGGTGCCCCATGCCAGTGCCACACTGGCTTATGGATAGATCTGGCCCAGTTCAGAGCTGTAGCACAGGTACAGGTTCAACTTGATTTATTCTAGTCTGGGCATGCTTAAATGTGATCAGACTACTAATGTGAAACATATCAAGACAGTCCTTACACTGAAGGAAAACAAGCCCAAGTATAGAAACATGACAGGCCACCCCATGTTACACAAGCAAATGATTAAATGCAAACAATTTCAGAAGATATTTCGTTTGAAAATGAAAAACAATAGTTGTTCTGACAGCATGGAACAAAAGCTTTCACTGTAAAACTCCACAAAAGAACTCTTTAGTTTCTCATTAAAGAGGCCGCAATTTAAATGCATTCTTTGTAACTCGCAGCTTTTTAATAATGCATTTAGTACAGTTTTCTGTTGAATAATTTTGTTTTAATGCAGGAAGAATAAACCTGTTTTATGTTAACTGATATTTAATGAGAAGGGTAGAATCTATCAAGGCCTGAAATTGATGGATCACACGTCCAGAAAATGCATAATGTGAAAAGGAAGAACATTCCCGTGCAAGCGCTCCAATAATTAAGAGTGCTTTTCTTAGCAGAAGAGAAAGATTTGCATAGTATTTGCCATGTCTGCTTAACCTGGAATTAATCAGATAAGGAGAGCAAAGCTGTGACTTTTCATTGTTGCATTTTGAACAGAAGATGAGAAATTTGTTATGAAGTTAGGCATTTGTGATTTAAACAATATCTGAGCATTCTCTCTGATCAGATATCACTTTGCATACATGTCTAATATTAATCTAACTTGCTGCAGTAAAAACAAAGAAGTTAAAACACTAGTCACATTCATGTCATGAGTGATGAAAGAATTATCTCTTGCAATGGAACTAAACATTGATAGCTCATTCCCTACTAATCCCTTCACCCAGCTCCCACATGAATTCTGAATAATGAATAATTGGAATAAACCATTCCTGTATAACAGTAGTTAGTCACAAAAGACTGGCATTTGAAGGTACATGAAATAGCAAAAATGCCTACCTAGTAAGGAGAACTACTACAAAATAATACACATTTCTTAGCGGTTATGTTACAATAATATTACAGAGAATTATTATTACTATGAAATTCCGATACTTTTGAGCATGCATGAGTGTATGCATTTCTTCCTACATCAGACATTTCTTAATCCTTTCCCTTCTGTCACTCTTTTAGCAAATTCTTGCCTGCTAACATCATGGATTCCAAAATGATCATTGCAAGTTTACATGAGAAGGAAAGACCATGTTTTACTTATAACTTTCAACAAAATGCCAGTGATGTAATTTGTGATAAGTTCCTGATTCTCTCTGCAGAATATATAAAACCATTAATCTGTGAGACAAGCACCATTGTCGTCATTGTCATCGTCATCGTCATCATCATCATTACTACCACCACCAGAATCACCAGAGACTGAGAATAATACTTGGATCAAAATCATATTTTATTCCCTATTTTAAAATCTAATCTTTTCCAACAGATTCTGTGGAATTTCTAAAAGAGTTGAATTTGATTCCATATTTCTACCACTGACAAAATATATTTTCTAATCTATAATTTTTTTAATCATACCATACATTCCCTCATTCTCCCAAAATATGGCATGTTCTGGTATGGGGTTTTGTCATATGATGGCAATTAACTCTTCAGAAGGTGTAACAATGAGATCCCATTCCTTGTGGCTTTGGTACTTAAAGCAAAGGTTGAACATGTCTGCACTGACAATATTCAAAAGCAGTATAAATTGTCACAGACAGCCACACAACACAACCAACTGTCCCTTTCATTGTTAATATATTCACTTGTTAATTAGACCATAATATACATATTTATAGGTATATGTGTGATATAGTGCAGATTATGGAATAACTAGTATATGTATCTGCATTTCTTTATGATTCATTCCATAAGCTGAGCAATAAAAAATATAAATGTATAATATAAAACATCAGCTTAATTCTGCTTCTCAAATATATAGAGCTGTGAAGGTTACTATAAATATTACAAATAATGTTCATACCTTCATATTGTTTGTGGATTATTCAGATTCTCTCTGTGTATCCCACATCTCACCCATATAATTTTTTAAAAAAAAATATAATACTGGGGCAAACACTAAAACAGACAATTTGCTATCCAGGTACAGTGACAAAAGTTAGACACAAGATTTATCTTGTGTTATAAACTGTCAGGGTAATTTGAAGAAGTACCTTGGATTTTCATTGAGGACACGTTAGGCCAATTTAATGTGGCAGGATATTTGTTCACTATTTCTAACCAGAGATGTGTACACGCTGGGCACAGAGGCAAAGGGAAGATGTGTGTTTAAATGAGTTCTTCTCTTTTGCATTGGAACAGAAGTTCTGATTCAAAATGCGTCCATTCTCATCATACTTATGTTAACACAGGGATTGGGAAGAATCATTTTTTGTTATGTAATAAGTGTTTCCAAGGCCAGGTCTATGCTAAAAATTTAGGTTAATCCAACTATATCACTCAGGGGCATGAAGAATCCCTACCTGTAAGTGCCATTGTTGAACAACATAATCCTCAGTACAAATTGCCTACTGTCTTTTGAGAATTAACAGGAATGGAAGAAACCCTCTCTCATCACAGGAGTGAGTGAGTGTCTGTACTCAAGTGCTACAAAAGCTCAGGTGCAGCTGTGCTGCTGCAGTGTTTCTGATGAAGACATCCCTTTAGGCTAAGGGCTTGCCTACACTGAAATCTCTGTATCAATCTCCATGGATCAATACCATAGGATGAATTGAGTGGCCAGTGGAGACTTACTCAAAAAAACAATCCCCAAAGTGCTCTCCATTCAGGGCAGTAATTCCACCCACCAGAAAACAGTAATCTTTCATCAAATAGAGAACATTTTGCATCGGTGTAGCCAAGTGACAACACCAGAGTAAAGCAGGATAACTAAGCTGATGGGAAACAATGCCCCATCTCCTGTCCATGACCCCGTTTACCACCCCCAGCTCCTTCCTCCACCTTCTGCCACCACCCACCACTTCTCTGCCCCTGCTCCATTGTTCCTCATCCCTTCCTCCACATCCTCTGCCCTCAACCTTTCCCCCCACCATGTCCCATCCTACACCCCTCACCTTCACTTCTGCCGTGCTCCCTATCCCATCCTTCCTTATCTCTCCGATGCACATGATACTGACAACTGGTTGCACCTCACCTTCTGCCCCACCCACCCATTCTCTGTCCCCATCTGCTGCTCCTGCCCCCCCTTCACAGCTTCCACCTGTTTCCAATATTTCATTCTGACTCTTCAGACAGTTGTAGGTGGTGCTCACTCAGGGAAGAAAACAAGATTTCCCCTATCATTTTTGATGGGTTACAGATAGTATGCTTAGAATTCAGTGGTGTTCCTCTTTTCACCAGCTGATGGTTAAATGGTCATAGGTTTTAACTGCAACTGCTGTTCAGAAGTAGCTCCTGATCAACAGGTTGGAGACCACTGCCTTATAACTTTGAAGCAAGGACAGTTTTGTTTTGTTTTGTTTTGTTTTGTTTTTTACAGGGCTTAGTACAATGTGGTCTTGCTCCATGACTGGTGCACTTAGACTCTGCTGCTCTTCAAACTAATATCAAACTGGGTTAGAAGAGGGACATGAAATGATTAATATATCAAAACAGTAATTGTCCCTCTTCACACATTCTCACCTTCTAACCAACTAGTGTGAATTGGGCCCATTCACTATAACTGAATTGACTTTGCAAGCACTTGCCCTCCCCATTGTAATGCTTCTCCTTCATCCTGGCATGCATATATATACACCTCTCAACTGTAGTTTCCACTTCATGCATCTGACAAAGTGGGTTCAAGCCCACAAAAGCTTTTACACAAAGAATTATTTTAGCCTTTAAGGTGCCCCAGGACCCTCATTTTTGCTGTACATAGAATAACATTTCTATGCCTCTGGAACAAACTAACATTAATGTTCATAATAAATGTTTACTTTAAGAGGAAAGACTTTGTTTACAATTATAAAAGAATTTAATTTAATTAGGGTATTTGTTCATGGATCTATGGGTTTAAGGTAATATATATATATATTTACTTAGTAACTGTTACCTCACTTGTTTATTACTACTACTTTTTTTGTTTTCCCACCCTACTCTAGATTCCCTGCCTCCAGTTTTGGGCACTGGATAATTATAATAAGATCTTTTATGTTACATGGTTTCTTCAGGAACCATCAACAAATACATACATCATGATAAGTGTTTCATTACAGTAGTATGACTGGGTCACTGGAATAGCCCCACTTTGGCATGCTGATAGCCAACTCTTTCTCAGCATTGGTTTAAACATTTTCAGGTTGATCATCCTCTCCAGCATGGCTGTGGGAACATGTTCAATAATGCTGATGTGAATTTTGATGTCCTCATTGAATATTAAGGCCTATCTCTCCCACAATTCCAACTGTTTTAGCCATCTGTGATAGTTTTTAAATAGTTGCACTTTATAAAGGAAGTTTTTCTGGTGATTTTAGGTAGCTAAAAGTGGTAGTCTGACTATGTCAATATCTTGTATCTTCGATCTGCAGTACTCATTTCATTCTGCTTGTGATCACCCTACTAATCACCCAGCGGAGTGATTATGGCAAGCACATAAGGCCTTCAACATTGACTTTAAGACATCTTGTGTGATATTGTCGGCTGTCATTCAGCACAGGGTCATAAAATCATAAAACCTGGTGTGGGCAGTGGATTTTTCCACCCCTCCTTGTGCTATGGACAAACCAAACCCCCACCTTGGATGGAATGTGGCCTGTTAGGCCTCTACAATTAGATGGTGTTATCTCTTGACAGCAGGGAGTAATGGCCTTCAAGAAGAGTTATTGTCAGTATCCAAGCCAAGTGGAACCAGACTTGCAGAAAGTGATAAAATAAACTATAGGTTACAGCTGCAAAACTTATGAGTTACAGCGGAAAGACTTATGAGTTCCTCTACTGACCAGTGTCAGTAAGTTTCCATGCCAACAAGCAATATGCTAATTTCCGGGGCTCCAAGGCATAAAGCCGGGGTTCTGGTCTAGGCACATTGGAGAGACGATAGGTTGGTAGCCTGTCATATCGCCCCAGGACCTGGCCAAACCCCCCCAGGCCTCTCTCCCCGCCTGTAACCATGGGCGTTATACCCCCTTGACTGATCACCAAGGGAGTCTGCAGTTTTTTATTTTTTCTTTTTGGTAGATTTTTCTCCTTTCTTTTTCTTTTTGAATTCTTTTACTAATTTTTCAATTTTCACCTGTTCATCCTGGAGTGGGAGGTGGGCAGTAGCCCTCAGGTGCTCTAAAGGGGGTGACAGGGGGTGTCTGACTGCTGCAGCTGGTCACAGTGGGCTCTGGATTTTAAGGCTGCAGGCAAGAGCCACGAGGCTGCCTGTTGGTCGAGCTGTTTTAACACCGGGCCAGTCAAGTGCAAGAGGTGCACGCAGTTGGTAGGCACCAGACTGGTGAGCTCTGTATTTGAGGGTCGCAGGCAAGAGCCATGAGTCTGCCTGTTAGTCAAGCCGTTTTAACACTGGGCTGTTTTACCATGTCTTGCTATCTTTCTCTCAAAAGAAACAGGTCTGCTGTTCATCACTCCACAGATAACATCCAAATGTGGTAAATATAATTGGGTTAAATTCAAAACTTAAAGTGGGAAAGTCCTTTTAGTAAGTGGATACATGTATCCTTGTCCTAACTTTATTAATTTTATAAACTAAGAATAAGTTGGTGTTTGTTATTACTAACCCCTCTCCCGCAATTCTTTCTTGGCAGCAATAGTAGTGTGAAAGCAAGCAACCAAGAAAAAGAATCCACTTGTATTCCCCGCCAGGCACCCCAGCTGACCCTTGTGATTCCTAGCTGCAAACAGCCCATAGCTAGCATCACCGGGCAATGACCCATGGTATCTGGAGAACAAGGGGGAGAAGCAAGGTGTTTGTGCTGTCCTGGGCTGCGTTTTATGTATTGGGGTGTGTGTGAATTAAGTAAGGTCTCTTGCCCACGGATTGTGCTCTTTTTTTTTTTTGTCCTCCATGAACCCTAACCTACTAAACTGTACCAACCAGGATTGGCATTGGGGTTTTACCTCGGGTCTAGGCACTGGAATTGGTGTGGTGGTACTGGTAGTGTTAGTTCTTTATCTATTGTTTATTGGCCTATTAAGCTGTACTTGGAAAATCTTCAAACGGCTTAAGGAAATAGAGTTGTAAAAGCATACATTTTATGGGAAGTTGGGATGTGTGTGACTTGTAAGGACTGTAAGCCTTTTTGTTTAGCTTACCTTAGTAGTATAAAAATATATAACTTGCTGAGCAGTAATCGTTTATATACATATATGTACACGTACATATATATTTTTTTAATAAAAGTTACATAAATAGTGATTTATGCATAATAAGTGGTGCTGGTCTTTTGTATCCTGATTGGGACACCTTCTCAGCTTCCAGGGGTCACCCCAGTGTGCCCTCACTCCCACAACACTCATGGCAGAAAGCAAGCACCCCATTAAACCATCCCTGACTGGCATTTGTCTAGCCTGCTCTTAAAGAACTCCATTGCAGAAGATTCAACAACTTGCCGAGGCAATTTATTCCAATGTTTAATCACTCTGACAGTTTAGATTTTTTTCCTAATGTCCAGGCTGAACCTCCCTTGCTGTAATTTAAGCCTATTGTTTCTTGCCCTATCATCTGTGATTAAGTAGAATATTTTTCTTTTCCCTTCTTCCTCATACCAACCTTTTAGGTATTTGAAAATTGTTATCATATCCCCTGAGTCTCCTTTTTTTCAAGACTAAACAAACGCAGGTCTTTCAGTCCTCCCTCATAGGTCAAATGTTGCAGACTGCTAATCAGTTTTGTTGCCCTCCTTTTGACTTTCTCTAGTTTCTCCATATCCTTTTTGAAGTAAGGTGCCCAGGCAGGACAGAGTATGCAAGTTGAGGCCTAATCAGTTCAGAGTAGAGTGGAAGAATCATGTCTCGTGTCTTACATACAACACTTCTGTTAATATACCCAGAATGATGTTTGCTTTTTTTGCAACAGTATTACACTACTGACTCATATTTAGTTTGTGATCCACTATTACATCCAGGTCCCTTTCGGCAGTACTCCTTCCTAGGCAGTCGTTGACTATTTTGTATGTGTGCAATGGGTTTTTCAAACTTTCATGGAGTACTTGGCACTTATCTTTATTGAATTTCATTCTATTCATCTCTGACCATTTCACCAGTTTGTCCAGGTCATTTTGAATTGAGATCCTATCCTTCCAGGCACTTGCAATTCCTCCCAGCTTGGTATCATTTGCAAAATTTATAGGTTTGTGCTCTGTGCCATCCAAGTCAGTGACAAAAATGTTGAACACAAACAGACCCAGGAGAGATCCCTACAACATCTGGTTTGTTATGTCTTTCCAGCCTGAATGTGAACCTTTGATAACTACTCTCTGGTAGTAGTTATTCAACCAGTTTTTCACCCATCTTATAGTATCTCCAACTAGCTTGTACCTCCCAAATTTATTAATAAGAACGTTACGTGAGACAATATCAAATGTCTTACTAAAGTCTAGATATACCACATCTACTGCTTCCCTTCCAGCCACAAGGCTTGTTATTACATCATAGAAAGCTATCAAGCTGGTTTGACATGATTTGTTTCTGACAAATCCATGCTGACTAGCCCTAAGCACCTTAGTCTCTTCTAGATGTTTACAAATTAACACCTTAATTATCTGTTCCCTTATTTTTCCCAGTACAGAAGTTAAACTGACTAATCTGTAATTCCCTGGATTGCTCCCTCCCTCCCCTTTTTTTATAGATGGGCACCATATTTGCCCTTTCCCATCCCTCCAGGATCTCACCCATCTTCCATGATTTTTCAAAATAATAGTTAATGGCTTAGATATCTCCTGAGTCAGTTCCTTGAGTACTCTAGGGTGCAAATCATTGGGCCCCATTGACTTGAAGATGTCCAACTTGTCCAAGTAATTTTTAACTTATTCTTTCCCTCTTTTGGCATTTGACTTTATCTCAAGCCTATTGTCCTCCTCTATATCAGTCATACATTCTCCAACAAACTTCTTAGTGAAGATCAAAACAAGGAAATTATTTAGTTCCTCTGCCATTTCCACATTTTCATTTATTATTTTACCCTCTTTGTTGAGTAAGGGTCCTACACTGTCCTTGGTTTTCCAAGGACATTTTTCTTTATTTGAAGAGTGCCTTTTTGTTACTCTTTATGCCTTCAGCCAGTTTGAGCTCTGTTTGTACCTTGGCCTTTCAGATTTTTCCTCTACGTAATTGTGTTATTTCTTTTTAGTCCTCCTTTGTAATTTGACCTATTTTCTACTTGTGGAAGACTCTGTTGATTTTTAAATTATTGAAGGTCTCCTGGTTAAGCCAAGGTGGTCTCTTGCCACATTTCTTATCCTTCCTACACCCTGAAATGGGTAGCACTTGTGCTCTTAATAATCCCTCTTTGAAAAACTGCCAACTGTCCTTAGTCATTTTTCCTCTGAAACATGCTTCCCATGGTATCCTTCCCATAAACCCTCTGAGGGTGCTAAAGCCTGCCTTCCTAAAATCCATTTTTTGTATTCTCTCTCCTTTCTAAGAAATGAACTATCATTTCATGATTGCTTCTGCCTAACTTACCCTCCACTATCAAATTCTTGACCACTTCCTGTTGGTCAAAACCAAATCAAGAATAGCCTCTCCCTTAGTAGCTTTCTCTGGGTTTTGAAATCTTTTGTCTAAGAACTAACTGGATAATCTGTGCTGTGCCATGTTATTTTGCCAAGAGATGTCTATGTAATTGAAGTCCTCAATCACCACCAAGTCCTATGCCTTGGATGATTTTGTTAATTGCTTGGAAAAAGGCTCATGGACCCCTTTTTCCTGGTTAGGTGGTCCATTGCACATCCCTACCATGAGATCACCCATGTTTTTCATTCCTTTTATTTTTACCCAGAGATATTTAACCTATCTTCTATTTCCATCCCAACCTCAGCCTAAGAGAATGTGTGTAAATATACAAGACAACTCTTCCTCCTTTTCTTCCCTTCCTGTCCTTTTCAAGCAAGCTCTACTCTGCTATATTAATATTCTAGTCATGTGTATTATCCCACCAAGTCTCTGTGTACCAACTATATCATACTTTTGTTTGGCTCTAAACATTACAAGTTTCTCCTGCTTATTCCCCATACTCCTTGCATTTTTATACAGACATTTAAGATACTGATCTGGTTTTCCTCCCGAACAGTTCTGATTAGTCATTCCTTAGTCTCTGCCATTAACATGCAGACCACCCGCCCCCCGCAACCTAACTAACTGTTTAGTTTGAATTTATTTGGCTCAAACTAGTACGACTACATCACTTAGTTTGAACAAGGCAAAGCCTAGTGTAGACATGGGTCAAATTAGTCCGGATTAAGCCTCCTTAATTTGGACTAATCTGCTAGTGTAGACATAGCCCATCTCTGCCTAGCAGTCCATCCTCTTGGAGCAGCATCCCATGTTTGACAAAGCCAAAGCCCTCTTGATGATATTATCTCCGTAGCCAGGCATTCACCTGCAGGATGCATCCATCTCTGCACACGCTCCTGCCCCTGACATGAAGGATCAAGGAGAATACTACCTGAGTACCAAACTCCTTCACCCAAGCTCCCAGAGCCATGTAGTCACCTTTGATCTCCAGTGGGTCACTTCTTGCAGTATCTTTGGTCTCCACGTGGATGAATATCATGGGGTTGGAGCCAGAGAGGCGGATGATTCCTGACAATCCATCTGTAACGCCTCAGTTATGGGCCCTTGGCAGGCAGCATACCTCTTAAGAGGCCATGTCAGGGCAACAGATAGGTGCCTCCACCCCCCAGAAGAGAGCCCCTAACCACCACAACCCTATGTTTCTTCCTGGTTGTTGTGGTTGTGATTGTCCCAGCCTCAGGGGTGAATGGCTTCTCCTCTTACATATCATTCCTTTTCTCTAGCGCTGCATAGCAGTTCCTCAGCACCATGGAAGTTGGGATGGGAGCATAGTTGGAGCACCATCTGCTGCCAGAAGTAACCAACTGCTAGTGTCCTCCCTGTGCCAGAGCAATCTCATTCTTCTCTAATGGTGTGGCAGCAGCCTCTGGATCATTTCCTTAGCTTTGGATGTCTCCTCATGGGTCCAGCTTCTTCATATAAGTTGGCAGTCCCACACTGGAGATGCATATTTGGCCATAAAGCAGCAAAGTGCAAGTGTTGACTCTCTTCATGTTGCTGGGTTGGTTCCACTATTTGAATCTGGAATCTTCCTCAGTATGTTACTCCAGATGCTACCTTGGGGCCATTACAGGAGTGTTCATGATGTGCCCAGTGTCACATTCTCTGAATCTGTTAATGCTGCTGAACACCTACCACTACAACATACCCTCCTGAATTAAAACCTAGAGTTCTGTGTTTGTGCTAGCCTTTTGTCTATAAACAAGAGAAAAGAGTTGTCTGTAGTGTTCTTAAATCCAGATTACTTAATGGTGTATGGTAGGGGAAAGAAGGTGGGCTTAAGTCTGCCTCCTTGAATATGTTTTTGGATTCTTCTCTGAACTTCTACATCAGTGAACAACATCAGTAGATACTCCCTCTAACTGAACAGGCTGCTTAGTTTAATAGTGAACTATCCTCTCTTAAGATAAAGTAATGTCCAGGATGATTTTATTTTTATTTTTACAAAGGCTCCACTTTATCCTAGGGAAGAGTGGTTATAGGCCTAATGAAGCGTGCTAAGGTGCTCTTTCACAACATCCATTTGGTTCCCAGTCTGCACACTATAATTCTTGAGTCATGCTCATATGCCTAGTCCTACCCAGGGAAGACTTAGGGGACACTAAGTTAAGGCTGTTTCAATCAAGCCTGTGGCCTAGCCAAGCCATTCTGCTGTGTCAGCCACTTTAAGGCTACATTATAAAGCTTGGGATTTAATTTATTATCTTATTTCCCCACAGTCCTAATCTTTGAGATTAGCTTGGGGTGAAGGGAAAGAGAGGGATACAAAGCCACAATGAACAAGCTGAGAACTAGTGCAGAACAGAGGCAGCCTTTGGGAATTGGGGGACCTAGGCAAAGGCCCCTTATGAGGCCACCTATGGGCCCCAATGCCACCTTCTCCAGGGCTCTGGGTCCCCAATGCTGCCCTAGCCACCCCCCTACAGTCCCATCTCCCAGTGGGGCGGAGCAGGGGAGTGCAGACTGCTAGGTCCAAAAGCTTTGCCATCTGCCTGCCAGATTGGCCTCTCTCTGGCGTGGGCGGAGTGGCACTCCCTGCCTACTCCCACCCAGCTGTGCCTCCCCAGAGGGAGGGAGAAGAGCAGCCGGCACAGTGCTGCGGCTTGCCAGGATTGGAGCCCCCTGGAGTGGCCTGCTTTGAAGAGCTCTGGCCACTTCCAGGCCTGGGGTGGCTGGGGACGAAGCGGCCCAAACTCTTCGGAGCAGACCACTTCAGGGGGCCCCACTCCCAGCAAACCACAGCACACCAATGGCCACTCTCCTCCCTCCCCCTGGGGACGCACAGTGGCTGGGAGTAGGCGGGGAACACTGTTCCGCCCCCCACTGGAGAGAGGCTGGTCTGGCAGGTGGGTGGCAAAGCTTTTGGACCTGGTTGTCTGCCACCCTCCTCTTCCCTGCTGACCTCTACTTCCCCACCGCACTGCGAGCGCAGGGTTAAGTGAAGCAGGCGGCTGCTACAGGGCCCCCATACAGCTCAGGGGCCTTAGGCCACCACCTGCTTCACTTACCCCAAAAGCTGCCTCTGGTGCAGAATATTTATGAACAAAGTGAGGGGAGACCAGAAAAGATGGGGGCTTTTTCTCAACTGAAAGTGGAATGCTTTCCATGTGACAGAAACCCTATACAAATTGAGTTAGTTTCAACAGAAATTAAACTAGTCATATACAATGTTTTATAACTCATTAGCAACATTCTGAGAATAGCGGTCCTCATAAGCACTATATCTGAGAATGAGGGTTGCTTCTGAAAAGGTATATTTTTAAAATCAAGTTCTGACCTTTTGAAAACAGACAGAGTTTTCCACTCTCTGGACACATTGGCAGTATTTCCCTACCCTTTTCCCCCTTCCCACACAGTAACACAAATATTAACACCCAAATTAATATCTAAATAAAGTTTTTTTTTTTCCACTATTAAATAATTCAAACAACTGTCCTTACACATGGGAATGTGTTCATTATATACGAATATCACCATACAGGATTTAAACCCACAAGCTTGTATTTTGACTTATTCATATAGGAGACAAAATACACATTTTGCCAGGAGTTAAAGAAGTGTGTATAAAACAGCAGAGGATTTCTGAGCATGATGTCTTTGCCTCATAGTGAAGTTTGCAAAATGTACAAAAATAGAAACAATTCAGTAGAATAACTAGCTCTAGGACTCCATTTCCAGACCTGCAATTTAGAGGAACGTTCCCTGGACTACAGGGCTTGTGAGTTGGGGGAGAGAGTGGTGGGAGTCTCTTGTCTCTCTCTCACTTTGTTTTCAGAAATAATTTGATGGCCAGAATTTTTCGCTTCATCACAAAATGCCTGCAACAGGAGCCAAACAGTGTTATTCGCAATAATATTAATAATAATAATAAAAAACCCCCTAATGATCAAAACTGATGTCCTATGCAATGCAAGCTGTCTCTTGACATACATAATTGACAATCTCCTACTTCTCCTTTAAACTGCTATTCACATATCCATTTTCTTTTACATAAAAAGTCATCCTGTGTGATCATGTATAGGAACTACATTAAACTATTGTTTCAGTATTGATATACTGAAGGAAAAAAATCTTTTTGTAAATGAGATGGTGCAGATGCAGGCTGTCAATCTCAAAGACTTCTTCCCTGGCAGCCATTCCCCAGTACAAGGGTCCAACTAATTCATAATAAGCATGAACATTAGCATCAGGCAACAGAACTGCCATGCATTTTATGTACTTTATCTCTTGTAGCTCAGGGCATGACTCTTAGCTAGAAAGATTGCATCTGCTGTTTGGCTTGAGATTCTGCATCTATCTTCAGTTTCCATGCTAATCAAGTACCGTGGAGCAAAATTAATTAGGGGTCAGGGATCAACGTTAAAGGGAGAGCACAGCCTGCTCACCCACCTTTTCTTGTCATGTAACAAACTGAGAAGTAAGATTCTTTATCCTTCACAATGGAATCAGTAAACTAATACTTGTCATTTTAAATAATCCTATGTGTTGTGTATACATGTCTGTGAAGAGATCTCATGATTAGTGTGTGTTTCAAAGTGCTGAGAGGCCACATTCCTTCTCACCTAAATTGCTGGGCCTTGCAAAATATTGTTAGTTCTTAGAAAAATCTCTAAATGATAGCTTAGGTCTCCAACAGGAAATGATAGAGCAGCTTGCCCTATGGTTATTGCTCACACACGTGTGCATGTGGACAAACATACACAACATAAAACACAGCATCAGCTTGTGACAGTACATATTGAGTATACCTTAAGAATTTAAAAGATGAAGATAAAAACATATGCCATATGAAAACTGTCAAATGTTAATATGCTACCTTGTTGTATATTTAAACAGAATTTTCACTCAAACAGCTTCTAAGACTTTCTCCCTAAAAACTCATTTCAACACTTTCACAAAAATTGTCATTTATTTATCAAGCCATTTTTGCATAGCTTTTCACTTGGTTTGGTATGGTTTAGGGTTTTTTGTTTTTTGTTTTTTTTTGGTTTTGTTTTGTTTTGTTTTTTGCACTATAAACATGCAAACTGAGCCAGCTTCACTTTTGACTCTGGTGTCTGAAAAATTAACTGATAATCACATCCAGGGAAGCCGATTAGAACTATGATGGATTTCATTTTGAGTCAAATGTTACATTTTAAAATGCATTTAATCTATCAACTGAAATATAGTACTTGTTAAAATACATTTTACTTATTTAGTGGAATAAGAAATACAGAAAAAAAGGACACTTTCCAACCATGCAGTTTAATAAAATGTTGACCAATGTGTTTTATCAGCAGGAATAGTAACTTAAATCTGTTTGAAATATTAAAGGAGATAATGTGCCCCCAAATTAAAGTCAAACTAAAGACAATTTTCTAATACGAAACAAAAGCCATTAAAGACAAAGTAATTTGTGATCTTTGCAATTGTTATTTCCATCTACCATACAGGAATCACATTGTTTTATCTGATTTTCCAGAGGTAACACAGTTAATTTCTGTCAATATCAGGATATCTCTTCTAGCTTTCATCTGTACCCTTTGGCTATACCTATATTGAGCATGCATGCATGCATTACTCTCTATCCATCTCATACAGATATATCTTTCCTTATATATGTCTAAGAAACCATGGTTCTATAGTATTTTACTTAGCATAAGTAAGTAGATTAGTACTAGTTCTTTCTAGAAGCTGGTCATGCAAGAATGGCAAAGCCTACATACAATTGCTTTGCAAAAGTGACAGAGTCTGCAATTAAGTGCTGTGCAATAGAATAAAATCTGGCAAACTTTGTACAACCAAGGTTTGCATCTATCAATGCAATAAAAGAAAGCTAATAGGTAAGAGTGGGCCTAGCAGATTTTAAGGGAAAGTACCAGGTAAGTTATTTTGATCATGTTCTGCAGACAAATAGGTGGAAAACATTTCTGTAAACCCACCACAAAACCCACAAGGTGGTAAATAGGAAAAAAAGGAGAAAGGTAAAGGGGAATATTCTAGAAAAAAATACATCAATCACCCTTCAACCAATAACCTGAAGGCACCCCAACAGGTTTTTTTTGGTCAAGACCCATATTTGGGACAGGAAAAAAATGACATAATTCAATCTATTTTTGGACCGTATGAAAGGTAAATTGCCTGTATTATGCAAAAAAGGGTATTTAAGTCACTAGAATTGGGAGAGAATTTGAAGCTTCTACTTTCCTGAACCTGAGCTCAGCTAGCTCAGAAGAAGATCTTCACAGACCCACAACTCTGTTTTACTTGACCTTCTTTGCATACGGTTTCTTGTTTTATTTTAACTAAGTAACACCAGAGCTAACAACTCTACTCTTCAATTGAACATCTTTATTTTGGGTATAAGTATTAGCAAATTGTAACATTGGAATCTATAAGCTATCTTACAGTTTTAATAGAAATCATAACTGGTTATTGCTTGTTATCAACTGTTTAGGATTTGCTAAATGCATTAATGTTTACTCTGTTATTTCATTATACATTTATCAGTTGGTGTGCTGTTAGCAATAAAAATTGTTATAAATACCCTAACTCTGTATAGCTCTTCTTGTCCCAGGAGCGTCCATAAAGAAAATTAGTTTAAGTTTTGATTTATCTGTAGTCCAATTCTGGACCAAGACCCTTATCCTTCAAACTGGCTCACTAAAATCCATATAGGCTATTTTAAATTACAAAGTAATTATAAAATCAGACTACATATCACTGAGCACTAAAATGTAAAGGTCCTACAATGTTTCAAAACCTGCCCAGTAGACATTCAAATAGGTCTTCACAGTACTCAATAGCACTGCAGTGCCTACGAAGTTGTGAAAAGGAAATCAGAGTTGAAACATACAGGAAAAGGCACACAGGACAGCAGGTTTCTTGATTTTTGTGAATGGCTTTTGTCTAGTTCATGTTAAAATAATGACAGATAGAATTACCAGATGAAAATAAAATGTGAAACACGAATGGAAACCTACTTCAAATGGGAAGCAAGTTGCCCCATTGGAGCATTAGGGCAGGATGTCAAAAAACCTTCCATAGCTAAATATCAATTAGAACTTAATTATCATTAAGCATGGCTTATTAACCAAAGTATTGCCAGGTTTTTTTTTTCTCATAAGTTTAACTGTTGCATGATTTTTCCAAAAGCAACATAGACTGTATTTTTAGTTTACATGTTATGAAGGAAAACTGGCTCTTGAGCAAAGGCAAATTATGCTCCTCTCCACCATAGCTGCTTGTAAAGTGGTGAAGTTCTGCTGTGGAAAGGAAAATGTATGGCAATCAGGATTTGATGAGGGTAAGATGCATGGAAATAGCTTCTGTTGGTCTGTGTGCAATCTATGATTCAGAAGTAGCTTGGACAAGACAGGCTTATCTACCCTATGTGGATGCACTAAGCCTTACCTCTGGTGTTGGGGAGAACTGGTAACACTACATCCAACAAGTTGTTACACTTAAGTAGCACCTACAGGAAAACTCTGTGTCTAAGGAAAGAAATTTTCTCCTGTTGCTATCCACAGAAATGATCTGCATTTCAGTAATAATCAAGTTAACAGGTCGGGATTTTTTTGTTCTGTATCAATTTCGTATTTGTTGCATGCAAAACATATCTTCCTGCACCAGCAGTGAGGCAGAAGCAAGGAAACAACTTACATGCAGTGCATTGAATAAATAAGAGTAAGGCTTTCTTAAAAAAATGGGTTAATCAATTTCATTTCAACTTAGCAAGGCTCTTATTTCATATTAAGGACTTAGTGCATGCAACTACACCCTTCTCTCACTAACCCCAAAACAGTTGTATCCTGGACATTTGAGTTTGTTTTAGAATTAAGAATTGATGATACTGCTACAAAACCAGCCCTTAATTCTGCTGGCTCTGTCTTGGTTTTAAATTTATCTCCTTGTTCCTACTAGGGTAATACAATTTTGCAATCTGCCTATTTCAAACATGGTCTCAAGAGGCTTTGCAGTCCTTATTGTACTTATCTATTGTTTCTTGAACTTAGATAGTCATTATTTACTAAAGTAAAAGATAAGTCCAATATGAAACTACAGGGCTATGTATGAGAAACAGGGAACAGAAAACAAGAATTGTTCTAAATGAGAACAAATAGTATAACATTGTCCTTCACTATGCATAGGAAATTTACCATCTGAAAACCAGGAGGCTATACCCAGCAGCAACCATTTACAAAATGGACACATTAAGGATATAGCAGTTTTAATCTGCCAAATTTGAAGAGCCAGCCTCAGAAAAGCATGTTGGGCAGGGGAGGCAACTTTATACTCTAAAGATCTATTTGAATCTGAATGGTAGTTGTACTATTGCTTTGTTTATTTATTCTTCTGTTTCTGACCAACTGAAATGTTAAGTACTCTTTATCTTGATTAAGGTTTCATAATAATATGCATTTTTGTTCCATATAAATTTTGTTTCTTGCACATGCACACATGGTATCTGTAGAACAATATTCTATAGATACAGCTGTGGGTCCATAAGCCATTTCAAGGTCTCCATGGAGACATTGTGGATGTCATTCATTTTACCTTTGAAACCTTTGGGCACATTGCTCTGAGGTGTTTCAATGTTCTCACAGCTTTTGCATGGAAGGGAGTCTTTAATTTTCCATTTGTGCATCAAGTATCCACATTTTCCATCTTTTATTTTCAGATACAGTTCAGTGTGATATTAAGTGTTAATGGCAGGTCAAAACTGGAAGGGTGGCTTGTTGGATTAGCAATAATCTTTTTTGGAATGTTGAATTGCAGCTCAAGATTTTGCCACCTCTCCAGTATTAGAGTAAATCTGATTTAATAAAAGAACATAGGAGTAAGGGATAGCATAAGGCAATCAATCTGGTAAAAATCTTCATTAGAAGAAGTTAGAATATAGCATAAAACATATATAATTGCTACTGCTTTACTGAGCAATAAGTATTATCTATAAGTGTTTCAGTATTCAAAAATGCAGTCAGTAAGTGAAATATGATCTACATCCATCTGGATCATAAGAGAAATATTGCCACAACAGGAATGATCCTAAAGATATATCTTTTAAGATAAATTAGGTCCAGATGACAGAGGATTTTAAACTTTTGATCTCTCTCACTCGCCCTTGCAGGTGGCTGGTCAAAGCCCATTGAAAAACTAGATAAAAGCCAAGTAAGGATGAAAGGATGAAATCATCCTTTCTGCGATTGGTTGAGGATGAAATCACCCTTTGTGATTGGTTGAAGGGACATGAAAGTGCATTCAGAATTGTATAAAAGGAAAAGCATTTGCAGTTAGACTTCAGAGATCTCTCCCACTCCTAATGGGTTCCACTGGCCTCTGGCTATGTTCCTATTGCGTTAGGAGTCATGCTGTCAGCTGACCCCAGAGAGAGTGACAATGTCTCTAGTGGATGAAGGGCACCCTAGCGTCAGTCTCAACTGATGGCCTTGAGCTCTGCTCGAAAGTCCTGGGTAACATTCTCGCTCACAAGGGATGTACTAACATCAAGTTTGTCCTGAGCTCCAAGCTCTGCTGTCTTCCAGAGGGTACAGCAGAATGAAGTCTCTGCCGAGGGATTTCATGTCGCACTGTCTCTGGCAGGAGCTTTCCTCTGAAAGCTGGGACTACAACTGGGACTCCTTCTTAGTTGGGGGACTTCGCATCTCACCGTCTCTGACACTGGTTGTGTGAAGGTTTTGTTCCAAGGAGTCTGCAGCACTCGGCCAACTGAGTCATGACTCAAGGTGCATGCTTCTAAGGAAGCCCCATAAGCTAAAGGATTTGAGCCACATGGATAACTGAGTCCCAACTTAAGGCTCAGATTCTTGAAGCTCTCACCCTGCACACACTGTAAGACCATCTCTAAGCCCACAACCACAGCAGAGAAGCCTGTGCAACGGAGACGTGAAGTGGTAACTGCAGAACTGTGAGCCACAGTGACCCTGTGGAGCCACCATCTCTTCAGTCAATGAGGAGAGTTGTGGTGAAGTGGCTGTGACAGGACTGAGAGAGGAGACAGAGGCTGAGCGGAAAAGGTTTAACCAGGATTTTATATCTGATTTTGGTAAAGGAAAAGGGCCCCCAGGAAGGGTAAAGAACTGAAAGATCACTGGGTAGGATCCTAAACTAAAAACTATGGTTAGAAACTAACAAACTACTGAAAATCACTAACCACTGATAGGGGCCCAAGCCATACAAAATAGATTGCTGTGCTAGGCAAACCCACAAAAAGAACTTAAACTGAGAGAATCTCTTCAAAATAAAGAAGGAAATAGGTTTGAGAGCTGAGATCTCCCCATTCTGTAAGGGCGTGTCCACACGAGAGTTTTATTTCGAAACAACATCCGTTGTTTTGAAATAAAACTTGCCATGTCCACATGACGTTTTTCTTATCTCGAAATAAGGACCTTCCTTATTTCAAAATAAAGAAGGTCATTTTGATATAATAAAACCTAGTATCAACTGTGGTTTGGAAATAACCCATGTGGCTCTATTATATCGATATGCCTGGAATAATATAATAGGTGACCTTCCTCCCAGGATGCATAACACCCTGGGAGAAAGGCCCACTCCCTCTCAGCATCCTGGCCAGGGAGCCCTCAGCACCCTAGCCAGGGTGCAGGGATGCACACAAGGCAGCCCCCGCGGGGTGAGCTGCAGCCCCAGCAGCTCGCTCCACACCCTGCTCTGCAGCCCTTGGCAGGTGAGCCTCAGACCAGGCGGCTCACCCCGCCATCGGCTTCAGGGGGCTGCAGCCCCCATGGGGCCATGTTGCCACAGTTCCCAGGGTGCCCCTCTCCTGAAACGAAATAGCAGGTCCACACATAGGACCTGCTATTTCACTTTCTGGTTTTCGGTTATTTCGAACTAAGTTTATTTTTAGTTTGAAATAAGCCATTTTGAAATAAAGTTTTTTATTTAGAAATAAGTCATTTCAGAATGACTTCTTTCAGAATAAAACCTTGTGTGTAGACATAGCCTAAGTGACTGATCCCTTCTTGCTGAATGTTATAGTTTATAAATACATACATGTTTAACTGTTATAAGTGTTTAACTGTTATAGCATTCAGTATAAGTGTATTACTGCTAAGCTATGTGTGTTGCCTTTGAGCCTAAGTAGCATAGTCTTTGTTAAGTCTCAGAATAAGTATTATAATAAACTCGCCACCTGTTTCAGTGCATTCTGGGTCTTTTGTTGCTCCTTGTGCCTGTTCTTGATTGGTGGGCTATAGCCGTATTTCCCATTGGGTGCCATTTGGGCAGCACCAATCCCACCCCATTTATCCCAGAATTGTATGTTTGAGAATCAGACTGCTGGACAGCCTAGGGATTGAATTGTGGACTAACAGTATGAGATCCAGACTCTTCACCGTTCCCCAGATATGAGATGGTCACACAAGGTCCGTACTAGTTTTCATGATTTCAAGCATTGTTGCAGTGTATTGTCCACAATTTTGCTAAATGGAATGTTCTGAGTAGGCTTTGGTGCATTTAAGTGTTCATGCTATGTAGGTATCTCAATAGATATCAAGATGATGTTTGAAAATAGAAAAAAGTCATGGTACAAGTGATTTTAAAATTTAAAATTTGTAAAATGTGTGTGCGAGAGAGAATTCATATTTGTACCATATAGTGTGGGCTGAATTGAAGGAAGAACAGTATAGAGTACTTGTATTGTTTGTAGACCAACCAGTGTTATGTTTTTTTGCTGTTAGATTGGGGTTTTTGATATATTTTAAACAGGTTTATAAGGAAAAATGGTCCATATAAGAAAGTATATTCAGATCTAGTGCTTTTCTCTACTCCATACCTCTTGCAGGAAAGTATCTAGTAAGAGTTTCTCTTTGTGCTGAGGAGTTTCTTCTTTGCTCTCTTTAGGGAGCATACAGAGCTCCCCACTCCTCCTCCATGAAGTTCGTGAATACTTATAAGCACTCAATTTTCCTGTTTTTCCTCTGACCCTTAGCACTACCATTTTCCCCCAGAGCTGGGCAGAGAAGAGAAGAAATGTCCTCCTTGTTTAATCCCCTTGACCAAGAAAGGGGATAGTGAGACTCCTGACTGCTTCATCCATCCCAGAGAGAAGTGGAGCAAAGGTGTTCATCTGTCCCTAGTACTGGCAGAAGAGATGGAGGGTTACACAGTGGGCGTTGGACGGGCCTGGCACAACACAGTAAGCATTGCAGAGGGGTGCCGATGTTTGAGGGGTGCCAAAATGTGCTGCACTGCTGACATCACTTGTCTGCCCAGCTGTAATCAATCTGCTGTGCTGGGGGGGGGGGGCGTGCCAGAAACCCTAGCACTGGTGCTGGTGTTGGAGTCTATTGAGAGGCAGCAGGAGATTAATTCATGATGGAGCATGTGTGTCTTTGCCTAGACAGGTGGTGGCATATTGTGAGTCTCCAGGAGACATCACTGGCCAAAGCCAACACTTTCATTTGTCCTCTGCTCTGCTGGTGGCAGTGGCTAGACTCTGGGGGCGGGGCAGGGTCTATGGGCCCATTTCTTGCTTTATACCAGTAGCTTCTATTTTATCTTGTCAATCTAGACAAAGCCTATCTGCACACATTTATGCAAACTTATCCACAATAAAAATCTTCTAGTTTTTAAGTGGCAGATATTGGCAGGTATGCACACAGTTTGAGCTCCAGGCTTATTAAGTAGCTATAGCAATAAACTCATTATTTTTTCCTCACATCAGCTTTGACACACAGAAGAAGCATTCTTCCATCCTCTGAAAGAACAGGAAAAATAACTGAAATCAAGTTTGCCAGATGCTACTCAGTAATAATGAAAGCAACTTACAACAATGACAGCCACATTTTTGTAGCCCTGAAAGAGAGTGACAGGTTTCAGATGAACACAGGGGATCTGCCTAGCATCCCTTGTCTTGTAAGAGCAGAATCATAGGTGGTTCCAACAACTAACAGGAGATCAGCTAGAAAGCTCATGTATTTGAAAAGATGAGTTAAAAGAAGTTTCAGTTAATGCATTTGTCCTGCAGTCTTTCTCACATTATTCAGGCCTTACAGTCATATTATCCTTGTTGTTAAACATTCTTTTCTTCCCTCTCTTATTATGTGAAAGGCCCGTTAAAACAGTAGTGCCTGATTTGACAGAGTGAAAAGTGGCATAGACTCTCTTCAGAATTCTGCTATGTAACAAATTAAGACAACTGAATTTTAACTAAAAAGCGAAAACTATCCATTTTATATTCTGTAGCAATACCAAATACAGGGGGTTTTTTTAGATCCCTTTTTTCCCCCGTGTCCTTTGATTTCAAGAGCATATACTATAGGCAGAGTTTAGCTCCCCTGATGCAATTATTCCCTATGGTGTGGGATTTTTTATTTTTTTTTTTAACACTGTAAACAAGTGTTTCACTGTGACCATTTCTAGTTTCCCTCTTTGTAAAAAGGCAATAGACAGTTTTGCCTCATTTTGACTGAATGTTTCAAGGTTCTCTGCCTAGATAGACTATCAGAAGTATTTCACTAAAGAAGCAAGTCTTTTTTTCAAGTTGTTTGTATAAATACTTGTGGAGAGACAAAGTGAGTGAGATCTTTTATGGGACCAACTTCTGTTAATTAAACAAACAAGCTATAACACTTTCACAAGGCTTTTCTTCTGTGTAAATTTGAAAGCTGCTCTTGTTTGTTGTCAAATGTTGATCAAGTAAAAAGATTTGACTTCACCAAGTGCAGCTTGGGGGAAAAATGGCTTCTACTGCTTCCCAGTCCATCTCCTTATTGCCCTCTTATGCAAAATTCCTCAAGCTCCCTTTCATGGCCTCACATGGCAGACTCCTGACCACAGTGGCCTCCTGGTATTTCATCATCATTTCTTGGGCTCTTATTCACTTCACCCATCCATTAGTCCAGCCCAGCACCTCACTCATTTTGTGAGTTTGATATTCCAGGACCACCATGGCTACAATCAACCATGTAAACATTTTTATAATTTATTTCTGCCTATAAAAAAAGTGAAGTGAGAATGCTTCAGGACCAAATGTGTTGAAATTAAATTCCAGCAATTTCTCTTTCTAAATGTGCCTTTTTAAGCATTTGCTACTTTGCAGCAGGTGAGTCTTTTAGTCTGGCTCATTAACATTATTTCAACTTGTATTTCATAGTATAATTTTAAGAATCAGCTCAGGAGAAAAAAGAGCATTCATGAATCTCAATCATACATTAATTCCTGATGCAGCATGAGAAGTATTTTGTGCTTTTGTTTTACTGTCACAATGACTTTATGAATTAAATTATGTAGTGTGTCTAATTGTATGTACTATCTGGAGCTTCAGATAGTGCTGATATTTTATCCTGACTCTTTCCTATTAATATTTTAGTTTTTTGTTTTTTTTTTTTTTTGGGGGGGGGACGACTTCACTTCAATTCCAACTAAAATATCCCCAAATCTCAGAAGGTACATTGTGAGCAGCCTGCTAGAGGGCAAACATAGGGACATATGCTTTTCATGTTACCTAAAAGTACCTGTATAATGAGGTCCACCCACCACTCTTGTACCACCTGTTCATTAGACTGGGGAAATCAGCTCTTAAGCACCCCACACCACTGAATCTCACCCACCATTATATTACCACCTTAGGACTCATCTCTCCAAAGCCTATGGTGTCCACTTCATGACACAATCCTCCAGCCATACAACAATCTGTGCTCCTTCACCACCAAAACATTCAGTGGATTCTGCCATCCTGCTCTAGCCATTTCTTTCAGTAGCAGCTGCAGTCACCTGTACAGCCCTTAGTTTAGTGCTCTCAAGTGCTCTTTCATCACTGCTGACCTATCTCAAACTGCATGACTGACAACCCTCCCTCTTCAAGCTCCTGGGAAATGACTATCCTTTCCTTCTGCATTTAACAAGACTTCTCAGTCTTTGGGGATGTCTTTTTGAGCAAACTTCTCTGTGCAGATAATCAAATCAAATCAAATCAAATCAAATCAAAGGGCTGGAAGGGACCTCATGAGATCATCAAGTCCAACCCCCTGGGAATTGAATCCAGGACCTTCTGCCTGTTAAGCAGAGGTGCTAGCCACCACACACTTGCTGCTGGCTGCTTATGTAAGACCTCCTTAGCCCTGATTGGCTGCTTCTAGCACAACCTTCCAGGGGCTTTATTAACTCTTTTTTAGCCTCGTATAGGGCAGCAACCCCATGACAACTTGGTTCTAGTGGTCAATCTGGAAAATGAGTATTTGGGTGTTTTCAAATAACATTTGAATCACATAAGATTAGTAACATAAATATCAATTGTGCTTAATTATTTTACCTCCTGCTCTGAATTTCAGAACTACAGGTTTGGTAGTGTAGAAACTGCTGAACCATTTTTTTTTGTAAGTGCTCAGGATCCATAGTGAAGCCAGCTTTTCAAAAGAGCTTCCCTCCTGTGTAGGTGGCAAAGTAAATAGTCAGATTTTGAAAAGTGACAGCTTGTTGAGTCCTTCTGACAAAACATGTCCCTGGGCACTTGGAAACCTGACTCTAGATGTGCCTTGCAATGTAAACTGGGTTTAGTATAGATCAATGTACATATAACACAAAATAACTTTAACACATACTACCACCAGTAACCAGCTCAGAGAAGAGGTAGCTATGTTACAAACTCAGATGGAAAAAAGTCAACCAAGCAGAAGTCATTGTGAAAACACTTGTGCCTGCCATTTAGATTTCATGCCAGAATTTTCAGACTTGGATACTCTGCTTTGTTTGGTTTTGGTTTGGTTTTGGTTTGCTTGTTTGTTTGCTTTTTTCCTTTGTTTGTTTGTTTGTTTTGTTTTGTTTTGTTTTCTTGGGAAAGTGGAAGAAAATCAAAGGAAAATCATGTGTGTAATGCCAACAGATGCAAACGATTTAACTGCTAAACATTATTGATGTTTAAGTCCCCAGGGTCCTCCTTAAGAAAGTGGATAGAAGAAAAGAAGTCATGAGGGAACTCTTCTGCAGACTCTGCATGTTGCAAAGCAACTGCATATAAGGAGGCTAGGACACTAAGAAAGGGGGAGCTAAGCATGAAGTTATTAGTGAACAGCTAGGGGGTATTGCCCAAAGGCTGTTTGTAAAGTAGTGAGTTTTATTATAAAATTTGGTTCAGTGTCATTATGAAAGAGAGGGTGAAGACAACTTTTTTCTGGGAACAGATATCCTAATTCAGGGTTCTACAAAGGGGAGCAGTTTCAGCAAGTCTGTTCAAGGAAACAGGACTTGCAATCTTTTTTTACAGTAGACTCAGTAAAAATACTTTGATTTTGCCTACCATTTATCTCCCACATGGGAATTAAAAAACACTGTTTTGCTTGAAAGTGGGGTAAAACAGAACACATTTATGCATTTCTGAACATTCAGAAATGATTATTGAATTATCTATAGATGGCTCCCTTTTAACTGGATGCAAAAGAGGAAACAATCTTTTAGAAGACAAAAACAGGGAGTCCCAGAGGTAGATTGAGTTGAAAACTGCTCTGTATTGCCTGCTCATTCCCCTTAACCCCCTGAGTGGGGCGGGGAGGAAGGATTATAATATTTTTATTCTTGCAAATAATTATATTAATTAAAACTCCCCCAAAACCCTTTTTGAGTTGCATTAACACTTAAACAATGGATATTGATAACTACGTGGTGAATGTAACTAAACTTCCTTTGTTTATTGTTTACTGGTTTAGTCAATGGTGTTCAAGTGTTTATCTTTGCAATGTGTTACTTTTGTTACAGGAATGCCTATAAATTACTGACCAAATATTTAGCAAGGGGGGGAAGGGTGAGAAAGATGATAAGCATGTTCTTTCCAAGGATCTTACACAGCTCAAACTCTGAAAAGGGAGGTAAGGAAAGAAAAGACAATATATATTAACTAAAATTTCAATTACAGGAAAGTAAAGCCTGCTTGCCCATGCCCTCATTACCATAACAACCTATGACTCTAGCGGAGGCCCAAGGTCCAGTCAGAGGCTTAGTGTCCAGCTTAAACTTTACCCACACCCACAGATACTTACCCTCCTTCTTGCAACGACACCTTGCAGGGGGATTGTTTACCGTATTACAATCCAGTCATGTGACCTACTTACCCAAATAATCTAACTATTGTCTGTCTTCATCCCCAGCTTCCCCACTGAAATACTTTCCTTTATTTAAAGTCCTGGATTGGATTTCACATTTCTTAGTGCAGAATCTCAGGGTTCAGTACTTTTGGAAAGGTTTGGGTTCATCTTTTATGTTAGATAAATAATCATAAATAAAATACTTTTTGAAGTGTCGTCCACACACCAGTGTCTTAGCAGGGACTAGGATTTGCAGATGGTACATGGAACGGGAAGAGTGAGCACATAACTGTTCCTGTCCGAACCTCTTTTGGCCTATCCTTTGTCTCTGAAGTAACATTTAACTGCGGATCCCTCTAGCTAGTCCATATGTGGCTTTTAAAGCTGCCTTGCCAAATGAGCATAGTTGTTTTCCTGCTCACATGCCCAGAGCATTTTAATTAGATACAGAGTAGCTTTTTCATGACTGCTTGCTGGGAATCAGACTATCCTATTTTGAAAACAGCAGTGTAGACTCTTTAGTATATTCTGCTGTGGGATATATAACAACTCTCTCAGTCTTGCCATGTTAATTCTATGGTTTGGTTCTGCACTGTGCATTCAGTTGCAATTTTGTAATGTAGAATTTCTCTTTCCTTCATCTCTTTTCTCCTTAGAAAAGAAGTTTTGCTAAAATATAAATTCTGAAGATTTCCCTGTTCCATTTCTGAAAGAAGAAGCCTGTAATTCCCCATTGCCAAAATCTTGACATTTTTGAATCAATACACTACTCCTGTGCTTCATTCTTCTGTGAAAACTAAGGCAGTTTCTGTCTGGATTCTAGAGTGTTAGCAGTGGTGATGATATCGCAACTGCAGGACATGTAAGATTCTTTGCCAGTAGGCACTAATCAGCAATTTGTCTCCTATTTTGTCATGTGATCTGCATCATATCCCTATCATCTCACATGAAGAGGTGATTATGAACAGAACTAACCAAACAGAATTTTTATATCTGAAAAAGTGTTGGATGGAAATTTTCAGAAATTGCACAAATATTCTCAATGAAAAAAGAGAGTACTAGTTACAATGATCCCTCTGGGTAACTTCTCTTTCCTTTCTCTGGTCTGTTGACCCCACTTTAGTCTCAAATAGGCATGGTTGTGCTCTCTAGGATCAAAATGTATGATGGATTATGAGAGAAATAGGAAAGCTTTTTTTTTTTTTTTTTAAATCTGGCCATGTCCCATGTTCCCTTTTGTGACCATAGACCAGCAAGAGGAGTCAAAGTTCTTTATTCTAGTAGTAGTCTTTATTCTACTATGATGTTTAGGGCCTGTAGCTTTCCATCTACCAAGACTGGTATGGAGAAACTCTGGTATTTCTGCAGTTGCCATTTCCGATTTATGTATATCTTAGTTAGGGCTTTGTGAAATGTATTACATATGAACCTTTTTTTTTTCCTGGTACAGACTGCTGGTACATACGTCAGTCCTTGTCTGTTGTCAGCTCAGTGCATGTAACTGACTTGTTGTGACATAATGCAAGTTACAAAGGGATATTAATATTTGTCATGAGTGAGTGGATAAGACTGGCTGTTTCCAGTGCTAGACTAGTGCAAAGTCAGCCTCTAAATTGTGAAAAATGGGTTTGCTAAGAAATATTCCTCCATCCAGGATTTTCTTCCCTATAAATCGCTATGTATACTCTAAACAATACAGAGCAAGAGATGAAAACAAACTTCAGTGAACTAAAAAACAAAAGCAGATTTTGGCTCCCTCAAGAAACTGATGGGCAGGATCCCTTGGGAAGCTAATCAGAAGGGGAAAGGAGTCCAAGAGAGTTGGTTATATTTTAAAGAAACCCTGCTAAGGTCACAGGAAGTTGCCATTCCAATTAAGAGAAAGAACAAACATGTGAGGCAGCCAGAATGGCATAGCAGAGAACTCTGCTCTGAGCTTAAACATAAAAAGGAAGCTTACAAGAAGTGGAAGATTGGTCAGATGACCAAGGAGGCATATAAAGATATTGCTAGGGACTGCGGGGATAAAATCAGAAAGGCCAAAGGACAAATGGAGTTGCAGCTAGCGAGGGATGTAAGGGATAACAAGAAGGGGTTCTACAAGTATGTTAATAACAAGAAGAGGATCAGGGATGGTGTAGGTCCCTTGCTAAATGGGGCAGGCATCCTCATGACAGAGGATGAGGGAAAAGCTGAACTGCTCAATGCTTTTTTTGCTTCAGTTTTCACAGGCAGGGTCAGCTCCCAGCCCACTACCATGGGTGTGGCAGATGGGAGAGAAGAAGAGAGGTCCTTGGTGACGGAAGGTCAGGTTAGGGACTCCTTAAAGAAGCTGGATGTGCACAAGTCCATGGGGCCGGATGAACTGCATCCAAGGGTGCTTAGGGAATTGGCCAATGAGATAGCAGCACCACTGGCCATTATCTTTCAAAACTCATGGAGAATGGGGGAGGTGCCAGAGGATTGGAAAAAAAGTAAATATAGTACCTATTTTCAAGAAAGGGAAGAAGGAGGATCCGGGGAATTACAGACCTGTCAGCCTCACCTCAATCCCTGGAAAAATTACGGAGCAGGTTCTCAAATAATCCATCCTAAAACACTTAGAGGAAAATAAAGTGATCAGGAACAGTCAGCATGGATTTACCAAAGGTAAATCATGCCTGACCAATCTCATTTCCTTCTATGATCAGATGACTGGTTTTCTGGATGCAGGAAGAACCGTTGAAGTGATATACCTTGATTTTAGCAGGGCTTTTGATACAGTTTCCCACAGCATTCTCACTGGCAAATTAAGGAAGAATGGGTTGGATAGGTGGACTATAGGGTGTATAGAAAACTGGCTAGATCAACAGTTTCAGCGTGTAGGAATCAGTATATCCATGTCTAGCTGGCAACCAGTAACGAGTGGTGTGCCCCAGGGGTCGGTCCTGGGGCCAGTTCAGTTCAACATTTTCATCAATGATCTGGATGATGGAATAGACTGCACTCTCAGTAAGTTTGTGGATGACACCAAGCTGGGGGAAACAGTAGACACGTTGGAGGGCAAGGACAGGCTTCAGGGAGACCTAGATAAATTGGAACAGTGGGCCAATAGAAATCTTATGAGGTTCATTGAGGACAAGTGTAAAATGCTGCATGTGGGATGGAAAAACCCCATGCACTAATATAGGCTGGGGAACATTCAGCTAAGTAGCAGCACTATAGAAAAGGACCTCGGAGTCATGGTGGATGGGAAGCTGGATATGAGTCAGCAGTGTGCTCTTGCTGCCAAAAAGGCCAATGGCATACTGGGCTGCATCAAAAGAAGTATTACCACCAGATCAAGGGATGTGATCATTCCCCTCTATTCTGCATTAGTGAGGCCACATCTAGAATACTGTGTTCAGTTTTGGGCTCCCCACTACAAAAAGGACAGGGACATGCTAGAGAGAGTCCAGAGGAGGGCAATGAAAATGATTAAAGGGCTGGAGCAGAAGCCCTATGAGAAAAGACTGAAAGCATTAGGCTTATTTAGTCTGCAGAAGAGAAGATTGAGGGGGATTTGATAGCAACCTTCAACTACTTGAAGGGATACTCCAAGGAAGATGGAGCTCGACTATTCTCGGTAGTAACGGAGGACAGAACGAGTAGCAATGGTCTCAAGTTGCGGTTAGGGAGGTCGAGGCTGGATATTAGAAAAAACTTTTACTAGGCGAGTTGTGAAGCATTGGAATGAGCTGCCAAGGGAGGTGGTGGAGTCTCCATCTTTGGGGGTGTTTAAGGCCTGGCTGGACAAAACCATGATTGATATGGTTTAGTGGAGTGGTCCTGCCTCTGGCAGGGGGTTGGACTAGATGATCTGTGAGGTCCCTTCCAACCCTATGATTCTATTTTGAACCAATCTTTACAGGAAAACCAGCCCCCATGATTCTATTTATCTCATGTACCTGCCTGGCCTCTATTAGCATACAATCTGAGCACCTCACAGTCTTTAATAGGTTTATCCTGGTGGCACTCTTGTCACGTATGGAAGAATTTCTAGCTCTGTTTTACTGATAGGGAACAGAGGTGCAAAGACTATGGCTATGTCTACATTAGCAAGCTTAGTTTGGACTTGCTTAGTCTGAACTAAACAGTTCCTGTTTAGTTTGAACTAACCCTGGCTTTTTAGTTTGAATTAATGTTTTAGTTCGAACAAGCCAAACTTTGTTTAGTTCAAACTATAAAAGCAAAGCTAGTTTGAACTAAAAGTTAGTGGGAACTAAAAATGTGATTAGTCTGAACTAACCACTTAGTTCCAACTTATTTGGTTCAAACTAGCACAGCTATATCATGCTAGCGCTAACTAAAGTTTGAACTAAGCACTAAGTTCAAACTAACCATTTGAACTAACCATTTCAAACTCAGCTTCGCCTAGTTCAAACTAGAAAATATTTCAGTTTGAACTCGGCAAAGCCTAGTATAGATAGGGACCAAATTAGTCTGGATTAAACCTCCTTAATCCAAATGAATTTGCTAGTGTAGACATAAGCTAAGTAACTTTTCTATGGCCCGCAAGTAGTCTGTGGCTAAGCATAGCTTGAAGCTAGATCTGCCAAGTCATAGTACAGTGACTAGGGTAACTGTCTAATGCAGGCATGGCCAAACTGTGGCTCAGGAGCTGCATGTGGCTATTGAATGAGAAAGTGTGGCTCATGGAAGAGTGTCAGCAAAACAATTTAGTAGGTAAAAGTATATGGCTATATGCGTCAGTGCAGCTCTTGAAAGCCTAATAGTCAACTTGTATGGCTCTTGAGTTCCATAAGTTTGGCCACCCCAGTAACCCATCTGCTTTGTTTTTCCACCAACATCCTGCTCTGTGGTGCATGGCTGTGTAAATACCAAATGGCTTAATCAATATCTTGGCATCAGGTGTTTAGTACAAGACATTTGGAACTTTGATTGAGATGACCATGTGGCAAAAATCTAACTGTTGCTAACACACATACTGTTATTGACATTTGTATGATATGATACATGCATGTCCTTGGTGACCTTAAAATTAAGACTAACTATCTCCTCCCACAGACACCTTTTTCTTTCTTTTTTATTTAGCTTCTTGAGGAAACAGGTGAGGGTTTTATTTGTAAGTTGTCAGATATTATTAAATCTCTGTATTATTTGTAAAATATCTTTTTCCTCTTTCACAACCTTATCTAAAAGGAGACAAATGGAAAGTTTTAACTATCAATAGCTGGAACAAGATGCAGTTACTCAGTTATGGAATGGATCACAAACCATAACATGGGTTACTACTAATTCTGGATTTCTTCTGTCAAATTGTCTACTACAGCTGCCAAAGGGATTAGGAGATGGTTAATGGACTGAAGAAGTCAAATTTGACTGGAGAAATACTCATAGGAGTTAAGATCTTACTTCATTGTCAGAAATGGAGCAAATACTACTATCAGGATTCAGCATCTTCAGCCCTGTTTGAGGACTAGTTGACCCAGCTTCCAAGTGGATTAATGAGCCCAGTATGTTTATAATAAAACCAACTGATGGGCTAAACTGCCTGATCCACTGGATCCCATCAGCCAGTCTGCTTTTTAGCTCAGCAGTAGTAGGTTGCTGACTGCTCCTCATTTATGTCTTTTGTATGATTGTTCCCATGTTTGCTTTGTTCACAGTCTTGCAACAGCTCTGCTCAATTCCAGCCTCCTGGTTCTTGCTCTGATGCTCTGCACTATTCCTGACTTTTGCTCTGACCACTAGATATGTCTTCTCACACACTAATTGTGAGAGTTGTCAGCATTATCTTTTATGATAAGTCTTTAAACCAACAACTTGCATGGCTATTTATATAAGACTTTATTTTAGAGTAAAAATAAACAAACAAAAACAGGAGCAGTTTTTTGCAGGAAGAAATTTTAGCAAAAAAAGGTATTAGGTCTGTTTCACAAACAACAACAAAAAATTCTAGTCATGCCACCATTATATGGCTGTAGCTTCCCTTGATGCATGCATATAACTCCCATTGACATTAATTGGAGTTATATATGTGCATTGAAGGGAGAACAGACCTCTAATTGTACTGAAAAAAATGTAATTCAATTTACCATAGACATGGCAATATGATTTGTGGATATCCCACATTCCGCACTGAAACTAATATTAACAATAAAAAAATATGTTAGCTACAAATGTGGTCATTACACCATGCCACAGGGAATTACACAATTTCATGTGATAATGTATACAACGAATTGCCAAATGTTCAAAGTTTGTTGAAATGGTAATCTGATAAGTATCCAACAGTCTGATTCTGATCTCACTTACCCTGGTGAATAGCTGATCAAAACTGCATCTTAAGGTTCATTATTAAAAAAAAAAAATAAAATTGACTGCTTCATACCAGCCCCTAGATATGTTGGTAGCTTTTTAAAAACCATTTAATTCACAAGCAAAGACGAGCAAAAAACCTAAGTCACATGTATTAATATAATCCTCTAAAAGCAACACATATGAACTAAGTAAAAAAAAATAGATGGATCTGATTAGTGAAATATTAATTTTCTTTCAGTATGAATCTGTAAGAATACCCAACACTTTTGAAGATTTGGCCTCTTTTCCCCCGTTAAAAAAAAAAAAAAAAGCGAATTGAAGAACCCTGCATGTAATTTGACCTGCAGACTTAAAGTCAACCATAAAATCACATATGCAAAAAAATCATAAAAATGGGAAATATTATGATTAGAGCGAGTCATAATCTTTCCAGCAAAACAGAGTCTCCTTAGAAAACAATTCATTAGCCCCCCCCCCCCCAAAACTGGCAGAATCATCCTGGGTTCAACAAATGTCTGATGAATGAAAAGTCCTTTGCATCAGCTGGCCCTGAGGGTCTCCTTCCCAGATGTACCCTATATTGTTAATGCTTGCATATGTTATATAAGCTACATCTACACTGCCAAATTAGTCTAGACTGAAGAAGTTTTGTCTGGACTAATTTGGCCCATGGCCACACTAAACTTGGCCTAGTCCAAACTAAGAAATTTCTTAGTTCGGACAAGGCAAACTTTGTCTCAACTAGTAAGACCTGGTGGTTATTTCTGACTTCCATGTTTAGTTTGAACTATAATTCAAGCTAAGAACAGGCAAGACACAAAGTAATGGCTATTTCAAACTTAAAAAGTTTGAACTTAGCCATTAGTTTGAACTAGCTGCACATTCCTGTTTGAACTAAAACTTTAGTATGAAATAGAATGTGTAGCTACTTCAAACTAAATAATATGGATTAGTTTCAACTAACCCAAGGTTAGTTTGGACTGTACTGAAATGTAAGTAGATCAAAAATTCTATTTCCTAAAAGTAAGTTTGACAATAGTTATGTGAGGCCTAGTAAAATACAAGTAAAGACAAGACAGACAGTTTAGAGGCAAATTAGGGCATATCCCTAGGTCATATAAAAATGATTTGGTTCTAAATAGTTTTTATAACAGTTTTAGGTAAAATGTTAATGTTGTAAAAATGCAACTTATATCTTGATAGTTGGCATTTACACAGATGTTAATTAAAGGTGATGCTTAATCTTAAATATTTACTATTAAGTAGCCAGTGAGTAGAAATAAAGATACGTTAAAAAGCAAGGTATAATTATGGGATGTTGTATAACTGACTATATAAAAAAAGCATAGTACATTAATTTTATGCTTTGGCATCCCATCTGGGGACTGATCACCCTTATATGCATCATTTCAGATTAGGATCTGACTATCAAGTCAATGTATGATTTTATTTTAATGTCTGTTTGCTTTAAATAACTCTTATTTTGAATTGAGTGTTTAATGTTATCACTTATTGAGTCATTCTCAGTCCTCCACTAAATTAAATTATCTATCTGGGACTGCCTGGAGGATCAGACCTTGAAGATTCAGTATTGGATTATTCCTTTTCTTCAAGCTACTAATTATGGATACATAAATCAAAAAGTGTTACACAGTATGTTCTTCATGGCAGACTGGCCCCAGACTCTCGTACTCTGTCCCAAGACATACAGCATTCCTGTTCAATAGTGAAGAGACTAGACGCTGTGAGAGCCCCAACTCAAGTCAGAATTCTCAAGATGTCCAGCTGTGGAACTGGGAGCTGAAGCCTGGATAGAGCTCCCAGGTCACTGTCAGTCAAAACCCTTATTAGCTCTGTGTCAGGGAGCCTATAAATTGTTGAAGCCTTGTGTAGGTGGGACTGCCTGAGAACCATGGAGCCTGAAAGTGCCAGGAAAGTGCCAGAAAGAGCTGCCTTGCAGCCAGAGAACTTGGAGTCATTTGGATCCTCAGCCCCTGGGCAGTCCACAGGGCAGTCCACAGTTTTTGTGGAACTTTGCCCATGCATTGACAGGACAAGTAGGGTATGTCCACACTTAATCTCAGGGCTGTCTCTAGAGTGGTGCAAGGCCTCAGGCAAATCACATTCTGTGGGGCACCCACTAACCCCCCTGGCACTGTAGGGTGGGGCCGGCCAGCCCAGCAGAGTGGCAAAGCCCTGCGCCAGCCATCCCATACCGGGGACCGGGCAAGCCGGCAAAAAGCAGCAGCTCATTTCAGTGCTGGTGGTTCCCCCCACCCCTGCTACACATGGTGCTTTCTGCTCTGTGCCAGAGCAGCGGGGAGATGGCAGGAGGCAGTGTGACTGGGGGGATAGCAATATGGGCCCCGCGCTGCCTCCCGCCACCTCCCCACTGCTCTAGCACAGAGGTGAAAGCAACACGCATGGGCGGGGGGAAGCATGCTGCTGTTCCTTTCACTGGCCAGGCGCTGGGGAAAGGGGCCCAGCATCTTATACACTGCCAGGGCACCAAGGAAAGAGCTCCCATGCCCAGCTCCTGGCTACCCGAGTGCTGGCCAGGCAGCAGGGGGAAGAAACCCCTACACCTGGCTCCCAGTGTGCATGTCAGGTGGCAGGAAAGAAACCCCAAGCCCGGCTCTCAGTGTGCTAGCCAGGCAGTGGCCTAGCTAATGCACCAAAAGCCTGATGCTGGGTGCCTTCCCCACTGCCCAGCCAATGTGCTGGGATTTGGGTGTAGGGGTCTCTTTCCCCCGCCACCTGGCTGGGTGTGTGGGGCTGCATTCAGGTGGGGAGGATGCGTTCTCCCCTGAAAGGCTCCGCACACACACACCCAGGTGGGGAAATGCTTTTTCCCATCACCCAGCTCACCAGGCAAAACCCTGGCAGGGGATTGGTTGATGGCATGGCCCATCTTGGGGGCCATGTTTCCACACTTCCTATTGTGCGCCTCTCCTAAATCAAACCAGCAAGTCCTTTCCATGGACATGCTAGTTCAGTTTGGGTTTGTTAATTTGAATTAAGGGAAAGCCTGCTATCGAAACAGCTGTTATTTCAAAATGGTTATTTTGAAATAAGGCCGTTTGGACAGGTTTAGAAAAAGTTGTTTTGAAACAACATGTCCAAACAGCCTTATTTCAAAATAACGATTTCAAAATAACAGCCGTTTCAAAATGAATGGCATTTAAGCTATTTTGAAACGATGGTTCTTATTTTGAAATGATGGATCCTGTCATTTCGAAATAAGAAAATGTCAGGAGGACCTAATCTCTTTTATTTCGAAATAACCAGTGTTATTTCAAAATAAAAGAGATGTGTAGACATATCCATAATCTTAAAGTTCAGTGAACTAACATTTTTAAATAAAACACTTTCATTAGAAAATTTCTGACTGACTATAATCTTGATAACCTTGACAATCTTCTGTTAAAGCTTTTGTTTTCAAAAGGACTATTCAATTTATGAGAATATTTCATATAGTAAAGCCCAACCAGCCTCTATGTCTCAACACCACCTTACCTACTATGGTCTAACTTTTATTTTGTCTTGATTTTGACTTGGAAAGTAGCAAGAACAAGGCTGTTATCTTTCTATCTACTTCAAAGCTTCAGCACACTTCAGCCCTGAGTGGGCAACCCTCCTAATGTTGTCTTCATGCAAGTGGTCCAACAGAAATTGTTGTAGCATATGTGTCAGAGTGCTCACTATGACTAAAGATGTATGACTGCATCTTCAGTACATTACAGTAATGGTATTATGCATTGAAACAGAAGTCAAGAAAAGCAAAGTGCAATAACATATCAGGACAGCTTAGATTAAGGTGCCTTTTATAAAGATGTACTACCTTTTTTTAAAATGTGATTTAGCTTTGAGGTCCAAAGAGAGTTTATTCTCCTCTCTACTGCCATCATGATCAGTTTGAGAGCCACATTCCTTCTTCTCCACTTTCATCTGGCATAGTAGAAGTGGCACAAAGCTACTTAAAAATATTATTTGTCTTCAGCGGTGGATGGGTAAATACAATGAGATGACTGAATGTTTAAAGATTGTACCACACAGACAGGTAGTTCAGTCATTAGTACATTTTAAGCAGTGATCTTCCACTTCATTAGAACTGAGCTCAATTTGGTCCCGATGAGTTGGAAGTATGAGAGACTCCATATTCTTTGGGTGGAGAACACTCTACATATTTACTTGACTAGCTATATCCTGTTAAAGCTTCCTGACCCACAAGACCCTCCCTAAATTAAGTTCTCTCTTCTGGGCCTAGAACAAAGATCTATGTCTTTGAACCATGTCCAGTGGCGATCTGCCATACAAGACATTGTAAAGTCTACTGCTGAGGTACAATTAAAGATGATCTAGCAAAAAATGATATATTGTTCCCATTGGGGTCCACATTAGATATTGTTCTTGCTGGTCTCCACTTCAGTTACAGTGCATAGGCTTTGCCAAAACAGACTGATGCTGGAGACAAAGGTCTCCTAACTCTTGGGACTTGACCAAGATACAGCTTTAGGATATATCTCTTCATCTTGGAAAATCTCCAGGTCATGGATAGTTAGGTTCTAGGCTATGTCTACACTGAAAAGTGTTTTTTTTTGTTTTGTTTTGTTTTTGTTTTTTTGTTTGGTTGGTTGGTTTTGTTTTTTGTTTTTTGTTTTTTAATAAGGAGACTTACTTGGGGGAGGGGGGGGAGGGATTTTAACCTTCCCAGGCAAACTTTTTTTTTTTTAAAAGTAAGTTTTTTTTTTTTTTAAAAAAAAAAAAAAAAAAGTGAAGCACTATTTTGAAATAATTAAACCTGTGTTTATCTTGAAAAAAAATTTTTTTTGAAATAGTTATTTTGAAAAAAGCCATTCCAAGTTGCAGAACTTGCTTTTTTTTTTTTTAAATAATGGCCTTCTCCTATTTCAAAATAGAGTCTAACAAAGACTGTCTATTTCAAAATAATAATTCCTATCTTATTTTGTAAGTCTTCACTAGACCCCTATTTTAAAATAATAATTTTGAAAAAATGTTATTTTGAAATAACTATTTCTAAATAAATTTAAAATAGTTATTTCAAAATAACTATTTTGCAGTATCTTTGGCAGTCTAGACATAGCCAAAGAATGTGGGTAAAGCTTAGAAAGTGTGGATGCATTAGACGTAGAAGACTATTGCAAGACAATTATCAAGCAAGTGTAGGTTACATGCTCTAATGGAAACAAATAGCTTAGGGTAAAATGTTGGAGGATGAATGACCTGAAAAGACACTTGTAGTAAAACAAAGGTGACTTTATCAGGTGGAAGTGGCAGCTACTAAGAAAATTACCTTCATTGACAGGTGGGAGAGTAAGTGGCCAAAGGCTCAAAGGGTGGTTTGGTGAGGGCAAAGAGGACAAAGTTGAAGTTGGAGGGGTAGTTCTTTTGACCAAGGGGAAGGTGTTAAAGAGGCTGTGAGGGAACTGAACTACACTGAATGGCTGACAATGGAGACCCCCATCCATATGTGAGAGGAAAGCACTGATCACCACCAAGTGCACCCAAATGGAGGAGTGGGCAAGGCCTGAATGGTGAAGGTTAAGTAGATAGTCAAGGATGATTTGTATGGACACAGTGTTTATGGAGTTGTGGTTGCATGCCACACACTCCATAAAATGTCACCACTTGGTTTAGTATCATAGACTCTAAGGTCAAAAGGAATGAGTATGATCATCTAGTCCAGGGGCCGGCAACCCAAAAGATAAGAAGAGCCATTTTTAAAAAAAAATTCATCAATAACCAAGTGGTTTGAGAGCCACAAAGGATGTTGCCTGCTTGTTAAGAAACTGAATAACAGAACAGAGATGCATATTGATTTTTAATAACAAAAAATGATGTTTGCTAATGAAAATACAATTTACATACACATTTTAACAATATATAATGTGTTTTAATGACAGTTCACTTTTTAAACGTACAGCTTTTAGATCTTTACTGAAAAGTAATTGACTGATGACACATCGCAGAATGAAGGCTTTGTTGAAGTAAACCATCAATTTGAAGTTAATGTTAGTTAACATTTAGCAGTAAAGGTTCTGAAAGAATGCTGATTCATAAATCTAAAAGAATGCTGTGAAAAAATGCAGGCCTAAGGGATTTCTAACTGGCGCCTCACAGTACCCCTCAGCTCCAGACACCAAGCATCCTTGACACATACCATCGCACCATATCATGCCAGTACAAGCTACCTCAATCCTGATGTTATCATTCTGTTATGTGAGATTCTTACCCCTCCTGACGTTGGTCCTTTTTAAGGAATAATTTTATCCTGCACCCATAAGAAAATGTTAGATCTTATTATGGCTACTTTGTGCATATGCATATATGTTAATGTTGCTGATAAGCTATAATAGATTCTGTGATGCATTATAGGGGAGGAGACCACCACCTAACTGCTCTCTTCCAACTAGTGATCCTGTTATAACCAGTAATAAATCTGTTAAGCTATGATACTGCACTCAAGTTTTATGTTTTATTTGTATTTTTCTACAACAAGGTGAGCTCTAATTTTTGGAAGGGAACAGGGGAGAAGAGTGGAAGAACAACTGTCTTCAGTACTGGAAAAAGTACAAAATGTCATGGTCCTACACAGAAAGTACTCACTTCATTTTAGCTTTGTCAGTGTAAATCTTACTTTATTATTTAGTGTTATATACACTGATTTTCAAAGAAACTTGAGGGCCTCTCAAACAAAATGTCATTAAAATATATTACTTATTAGATATAAAGAGATCTTTGGCTACACAGAGAACTGAAACAAAGCATTTGGCAATAACTCCAGTGTCTTGTCTCTGCCATGGCCCAGAAGCAGATGTACAACAGAAAGATATCAGGACACAGATGTGGGGCAATCTCCTCAAATAACCTACAATCGTTACAAATTGGATTGATCCCTGATGCAAGGAGGTTGAATATCCCCTCTTTAACAAACTCTTTTAGTATCAGCCATAACCCCTTTCTAAATTCATGTTACCCATAAGTGTCCAATTTAATTAGAGTCTTGCTCAAAAAATTCTATCACTGAATTGGAATAGTACAGTCATAATTTTCACTAAATACTCTTCCTTTATACAGCTTCCCTTTAAAAAAAACAAACAAACAACCTGTGTTCAGCCAACACTGCCTTGTTTTTTCTCCTCTTAGGTCACTTCTAATTTTCTCCACAATAAATATTCTTCCTTAACAGAAGCTGAGGATACCACTAGAGCCAAAAGAAACCTTACAATGAAGGAACACATGGCCCCGATAATATATATGGTACTTCTTCAACGAGCCTTGGTAATCGGTCTTCAGGGTTGACTGTAGCTAGTTTATCCATGATCTTATGCCCCCAGTCTTCCTGTATCAAAGGGTGTCGCTCTTAACCACTACAGCGCTCTTAACCACTATATATATATATATATATATATATATATATATATATATATATATAT
>ML682060.1:19059610-19069908 GCA_007922195.1 Podocnemis expansa
TCATCAGCCACCTCCTCTACATGGATGACATCAAGCTGTATGCTAAGAATGAACAAGACATCGACTCACTAATCCACCTGCCATGGATCTACAGTGAGGATATTGGGATGTCATTCGGACTGGAGAAGTGTGGCCGGATGGTAGTAAAGAGAGGGAAAGTAGTCAAGACTGATGGGGTGGAACTCCCAATAGGCCACATAGCAGACATACAGACCAGCTACAAGTACCTTGGCATCCCACAGTCACATGGGAACCACGATGAGGAGGCAAGGAAGACAGCAACATCCAAGTACCACCAAAGGATAAGACAGGTCCTGAAGAGCCAGCTCAATGGGAAGAACAAGATCCATGCCATCAACAAGTATGCCCTGCCAGTCATCAGATACCCTGCCGGTATAGTGAGCTGGCCAAAGGAGGACATGGAGGCTGCTGATGTGAAGACCTGGAAGCTCCTCACAATGTATGGAGATTTCCACCCCAAGTCCAACACCCAGAGACTGTACGCCAGCTGGAAAGAAGGTGGGCGGGGTTTGGTGAGTGTCAAAGCCACTGTCCTGGATGAAACCCAGAGCATCCAGGAGTAAATCAGTAAGATGGCACCCAAAGATGAGCTGCTGAGAGAATGCCTGAGGCAGCAGCAGACCTGGGAGGAAGATCAAGCAGAAGAAGTGCCATGGCAAGACAAGACCCTGCATGGGATGTACCATCGACAGATAGCTGAGGTGGCTGACATTGGGAAATCCTACCAGTGGCTGGAAAAGGCTGGACTAAAAGACAGCACTGAGGCACTGATCCTAGCAGCACAAGAACAGGCACTGAGCACCAGATCCATTGAAGCAGGGGTCTACCACACTAGACAGGACCCAAGGTGCAGACTGTGCAGAGAGGCCTCAGAGACAGTCCAACACATAGTGGCAGGATGTAAGATGCAGGCAGGAACAGCATACACTGAACGGCACAACCAAGTAGCTGGCATTGTGTACAGGAACATCTGCACAGTGTATGGGCTAGACCCTCCCAAGACCAGATGGGAGATCCCACAGAAGGTCGTGGAGAATAACAGGGCTAAGATTCTGTGGGACTTCCAGATCCAGACGGACAGGCAGGTACTGGCCAATCAACCAGACATCGTGGTAATAGACAAGGACCAGAAGACAGCGGTGGTGATAGATGTAGCAGTGGCAAGTGACAGCAACATCAGGAAGGAGTATGAAAAGCTGGAGAAGTACCAGGGCCAGAAAGAGAAACTAGAGTGGATGTGGAAAGTAAAGGCCAAAGTGGTCCCAGTGGTGGTAGGAGCACTCGGGGCTGTGACTCCTAAGCTGGGAGAGTGGCTCCAACAAATCCCAGGAACAACATCATAGCTCTCTGTCCAGAAGAGTCCAGTGCTAGGAACAGCTAAGATACTGCTCAGAACCCTCAAACTGCCAGGCCTCTGGTAGAGGACCCAAGGTTGTGGAAGACACATACCACCCATAGGGGTGAGAGGGGAATTTTATTTTTCAGTTGATCAGTATCTCCCTTTATGCAGTTGCAATCTCCATAAGACATATGTGAGCTGCACACTGATCAGAAGATCTATTGGCCCAGGGCAAAAATAATAATCCACTGGATTAAAGAAAATAGAAATGTAGGTTTAGAAGGGACCTTGAGAAATCATAAATTGCAGTCCTCTACACTGGGGCAGGACCAAGTAAACCTGGACTATAAATATTTGTCTAACACATTCTAAAAACCTTCCAATGACAGGGTCCCATAACCTTCTAAAGAAGCCTATTGCAGAGTTTAATAACCGTAAGAGAAAAAATTACATAATATCTAATTGAATTGCCGTTGCAGAATATTTAGACCATTACTTCTTGTCTTACCTTTAGTGGATGTGGAGGACAACTGGTCACCATCCTTTATATAAATTTCCCCCTCACTTCTCTTTTCTCAAAGCTAAATATGTCCTATTCATTCATTCATTCATTCTTGGAGGTCAGGTTTTGGGTTTTTTTTGTTTTTGTTTTTGTTTTTGTTTTTTTAAATAATTTTGGTTGCTCTTTTCTGGAATCTATGATTTATTATATCTTTAATAGAGACTGGTGCCCAAAACTGGGCATGGTACTCCAGCTGAGGCCTCACCAGTACCAAGCAGAGTGGTACAATTACCACCCTTATATTCATGACAGACTGCTACTACATTTTTTTCACAACTGGGTCATATGATTGACTCCTGTTCCATTTGTCATCCACTATAAACACCAGACCCTTTTCAGCAGTGCTACCACTAAACTAGTTATTCACTATTTTGCAGTTGTGATGTTGAATATTCCTTTCTGAGTGAAGTACTTTGCACTTGTCTCTACTGAATTTTAATATTGCTCTGGCCCCTAATTACCCTATGTTTTGCGCACGCGCGCGTGTGTGTGTGCGTGCGCACGCATGAGAGAGACACACACACACATACACCTGCTAGGACTTGCTAGTTTGAATTCGGTGGAGGGGAGCTATTGCACAGGGAAAATCAAGCCATAGCTAATTTCAGCTAACAATTAGTTTGAATCAACATTTGAACTAATGACTTTGAATTAACCGTCACTTCAAAGTTAAATATTTTATAACTTTAAAGTTTTATAACTTTGAAGTTAGTTTTCATCAATTTGAAGTAAGGCATTCCTTAGTTTGAATTAATGAAAGCCAGTGTGAACATGCATTTATTTAATTCAGATTGATCCTCATTAATTCAAATTACATTACCAGTGTAGACATACCCAAACAGATTCTCCACTCCGTAATCCAAGTTACTGATGAACATATTAAATAGCATCAGTCCCAGGACTGACCTCTGTAGTATACCACTAGATATGCTCTCCCAGTTTGACAGAAAACCACTGACAAGTATTGTTTGAATACAGCATTTCAATCAGCTCTGTAGTAGCCTCAGAATAATTCAGTTCCTTAGTTTGCTTACAAGAATATCATGTGGGAGTATGTCAAAAGCCTTACTAACATGAAGGTATATAACATCTACTTCTTTCCTCATTTATTGGGCTGGTAAATTAAGTTGGTTTGACCTGATATGTTCTTGACAAATTCATGCTGATTGTCCTTTATGGTCTTGAATATTCTCTAATTATTAAATAAACAGTTTTTAAGCACCTAGTTACAGTATCTTTCCATGTATCAAAGTTAGACTGCTTGATCCTTTCAAAAACAGATGATATATTTGACCTTGTTGCATCCTCTGTGACATCACCTATTGTTGGGGGTGACCACTGGTTACCCCTGCACAAATTGTTTAAGGACCATTATCCCTCTGGATTGAGCTAGAGCTAAATTGTCTTAAAGCCACTCCAGCTACAGAGTAGGCTGGGAAACAGCTAACTTAGAAAGTGTTGTTTATAAGATAGCAGGTTGTTTTCTGCTAGAGCAACTCGGGGAATGCATGCAGCCACAGAAGGACAGGAGGGTGTGTTTTATGTATATGAGAATTGGGAACACCCACCTGGGCAGCAGCCTTACCTTGTACCCTGATCTTTGCAGAGTGCCCAGGGCTCATCCCACGCTGGAACACTGCTCGCTATAGGCCCTCATGTACAGGGACTGAGGATCAAGGGCTTTCCTGTAGCAGAAGAGGGGTGAGCATTTCATCCTCATTTGCCTGCCAGTTGCTTATGGGTAATGTATATTTTGTAATGCTAAAGTGCTGAATGACTTATTCAATTAATGCAATAAATTAATATATCCATGCATCAGGTGTGGTTTCACTAAGTGTACCCAATACCCTGCTGAGGGAAGGGCCCTTTGTATAGCGCCTGTCTTCTGTGAATGCACAGAGATAACTACTAGCAATTACCTGCAATTGATTCAGTGTTATACCAGTGTTAATACATAACAAGAGAGAGAATAATTGGTTCTAATTATGGATAGCAATCTTTTTATAATTTTTCTTTAGTAAATATTGATCTGTAACTAACCAGCTTAAGTAACCAATTACTAATTTTTAAATTAGTATAATCATTACTATTTAGGGTGCAACTGCTGTGCTCCATACTATCTTGTAAAATATCAAAACAAATAACTGGGCAGAGTTGAAAAGTACACGAGTTTGGCCTAACTCTGCTCCCATTGAATTCACTGGGACTTTTACCATTGGCTTCGGGGGATCAGAGATAAGCCAACAAACAGTGCACTAGAAAATTCCACCCTACGTGTTCTCCTAATGTCCTCATTCTGAGGAGCCAACAATTTAGCATTTCAAACTACCTGTTAAATTTTGTCATGTATGTTCTTCACAGTGGAATGTGCTTGATCCTTTATTAACCAATTTCTGTCCTTCTCCCAAACTCTTTCTTTCTCAAAAATATGTAAACAGGTTTCATCACCACACTGACATGTACACTACACCTTGAGCATGACTATTTCCCATTAGCTTTTTATTTAGCCTCTTCACGCCATTAAAATTACTCTGATGGAAGTTAATAATCTAAGGACATTTTGGTTATGCAAATAAATTAAGGTCCAGATCATCAAAAGCTTTTTAGGCAACTAGCTCTCATTATTTTAAAGTAGTTTTGATCTAAGGCCTTAGAATTATAGGGTTGGAACAGATGTCATGAGGTCATTTAGTCCAGTCGCTGCTAAAAGTGGGACCACTCTCACTAAATCATCCTAGCCAGGGTTTTGCCTAATTGAGCCTTAAATGTTTCCAAAGATGCAGATTCCACCATCTCTGTAGGGACCCATTCCAATGCTTCACCACCCCCCTAGTGACCAAGAGTTTCCTAATATCTACCCTTGACTGTCCCAGCTGCAACTTGAAACCACTGTTCCTTGTTCTGTCCTCTGTTACTACTGAGAACAGCCTGGCTCACTCATCTTTGGACCACCCCTTCAAGTACTTGAAGGTTGCTATCAATTACCCCTCAGTCTTCTCTTCTGCAGACTAAATAAGCCTAGTTTTTTCAGCCTCTCCTTGTAAGTCATATGGCCCAACCCACTAATCATTTTCTTTGCCCTCCACTGGGCTCTTTTCAAATTTGTCAACATCATTTCTGTGGTGCAGAGCCCAAAACTGGACACAATATTCCACATGTGGCCTCACCAGTGCCAAATAGAGGGAAATAATCACATCTCTCAACCTGCTGGCAACACTCCTAGCGACGCAGCCCAATATGCCGTTGAACTTTTGGCAACAAGAACACATTGTTGACTCATGTCCAGCTTCCCATCCACCATAACCCCTAGGTCCTTTTCTACAGTGCTGCTACTTAGCCGATTGGTCCCAGCCTATAGTAGTACATGGAATTTTTCCGTCCTAAGTGCAGGAGTTTGCACTTGTCCTTTTTGAACCTCGTGAGATTTCATTTGGTTCAAAGCTCCCATTTGTCTAGATTTCCTTGAATCCTATCCATGCCATCCAGTGTGTTTACCATTCCCCCCAGCTTGGTGTCATCTGCAAATTTACCGAGCATGCAATCTCTCCCATCATCCAGATCATTACTGAAGATGTTGAACAGAACCAGCCCTAGGACTGATCCCTGGGGCACTCCACTAGTTGCTGGTTCTGAACTAGACATTAAGCCTTTGATCCCTATCTACTGAGTCTGATGATGTAGCCAGCTTTCTATCCATCTTACAGTCCATTCATCCAAACCATACTTTCATAACTTGCTGACAAGAATGCTTTGGGAAACCATATCAAAAGCTTTGCTAAAGTCAAGTTGTATCGTATTGATGGCTATTCCTACATCCACATAACCAGTCATGCCATCATGGAAGGCAGTCAGGTTGGTCAGGCACTTTTTGACCTTGGTGAATCCATGCTGACTTTTCCTATTCACTCTGTTTTCCTCCAAGTTTTTTAGAATGCATTCTTTGAGGACCTGCTCCATGATTTTTTCCAGGAATTGAGGTGAAGCTGATTGATCTGTAGTTCCCTGGGTCCCCCTTTTTCTCTTCTTGAAGATAGGCACGATATTTTCCATTTTCCAATCATCTGGGACCTCCCCCGTTCACAATGAGTTTTCAAATATAATGGCTAGCAGCTGTGCAATCACATCAGCCAACTCCCTCAGCACTCTTGGATGAAGTTCATCCAGCCCCATAGAGTTGTGCACATCCAGCTTTTCTAAGTATTCCCTAATTTGAACTTCCATCACTGAGGGCTGCTCTCCTTCTCTCCATTCTATGTTACCCAGTGTAGTAGCCTGGGATCTGACCCTGCCTTTGAATACTGAGGTAAAAAAAAAAACAAAAAAAACATTGAGTACTTCAGCCTTTTCTGTATCACCCGCCATGAAGATACTCGTCCCATTCAGTAAGGGACCTACACCATCCCTGATCTTCTTCTTGTTACTGGCATACTTGAATGACCCCTTGCTATTATCCTTCACATCCCTTGCTAGCTACAACTCCACTTGCACTTTAACCTTTCTGATTTTATACAACTGTATATTAAAGTAAAAGTGGGCAGATGAACCTCAGTCAGAAATCTGATAGTTGCACACAACATTCCAGTAGATATAGTGGCAACACACCTTTTTCATTATATCAGGGTTCTGCATTTCTTCCTCAGGCATAGAGGTGGTGAGGTTAAATTGAACTAGTCCCACTCCAGAAGTTTAATACTTCACAATATTTGCAGGATAGCATGTCTGTTTGCTCAGAGGGCTTCTTAAAACAAAGAAACAAAAAAATATATTTTTTAACTCCCACAGGGGTATTGTTCTTCTATGGTATATAAGAAAGACTAGCCACCCACTTTAACTGACGTTGGGCCCAGCTACTAGGAATCAAGGCCTGCTCATGAAATAAAAATAAAAACAACAGTCCCCCTTACAGAGGAAAAAGAAACTTTTGCTCAAAGAACCTTTCCCCCTTCACTGCACATAGCACTTCTGCAGCTTGATTCTTGTCCCTCTCACTGGAAGAGGGTTTTTTTTTTTTTTTAATGTTGAAGGTTGCCCTTATGCTCAGGTGTCCCCTGTTAATCTGAGGCAACCTCTTTCATTTCCTAGGAAAAAGGGCTTTAATAATTCCAAGACTAAGATACCTCCTGTCAACCATTCTTCCAGAAAGGAGAGGATATCAGCTGACGGGGTGCTTTGCAACTCTGGGGACTGTTTGCATTCTTCCATCTGTTCATTCATCTTGGTAGAGTTCTACAGGGAAGCATCTGGTACCTTCTTAGACACCTTCCAGAAGCAGTGGGGGTTATCCATGATTCTCCGCTCAGTGTCCCATTTTTGCTCCTTCACTTTGACCCTGTGACCCCCATGTTCACCCCTGTTTTTCATGTGCTCTCCCAAGGAATCAATTGAATCCCTGACCCACTGACTCCTCCCCTTAGGTTGGAGGAGGGGCCATTAGCAGTGGGCAGACTCGCAGCCACCCACTTCCCAGAATTCAAATAGATCATCTTTCCAGAAGGGAGATAATGTGGGCTGATGGGTAATCTACAGCTGTGGGGCCTATCGGGGCAGTTGCAGGGAGGAAGACAGGAGGGCCATTTAGCCTGGGCCTCAACCTCAAAAGGAGCCTAAAAGGTAGACACATCTTAAAAGGAATTACTTCAAGAAATACTCAGAGTTAGACTCTATTGGATTGTTATTAATATCACAATTGCATTGTGTATTTATGTCAGTTTGCCTGAATCAATGTCTTCAGGCGAATGTACCTTCAACATATTGAAGCAGGTGAAGAACTATGACTGTTCAACTGTGGGACAAGAGTGTTTGAATGGGATCACAATAATTAATATGAACTGTTCCATTGCATGGAAACAAGATGTTCCCTCAATAATTAGTGCATTTGCACAGGAAAAGGCTAGAAAAAAATGTTAAATACAAATTTAGTCAAATTGTGTCTCAGTCTTTTGTTGGTTCCGTATTTTGTTTTCATGTGTCATCATTCTTTAGTTGCATTTTGGCCAGGGGCTTCAGAAAATGGAAACTGGCCTCTTTAGCTCTCTGAGAAGGCCCAGGGCCTATTTCCATTCTTCTGTCTGGTCACATATCTGGGCAGAGTTCCTCTGAGCTGTGTTTGCTGACTCCTTAGGTGCTTCTCAGGAGTAGTGGTTGGTATCCAGAGTTCTTTACTCAGAATCCCCTTCAGGTTCTCTCCGTTCAGCCATTTGACCATCTTAACTATTCCTATTTTCTCATTTATTTTTCCCTAAAATTAGTTGAGACCAGAGGCGGCTTTCAGAGTAGGCGAGGCAGGCAGGAGCCTAGGGCCGCCAGCTATGGGGGGCCCCCGCAGCCCCATTCGTCTGCTGCCCCCTCAGTGCAGCTGAGCTGCACCATTCAAGCTCTGCTTTGAGCAGAGCAAAACTGCTTCTGCTCCATGTTGCTGGCTCGGCCCACCCCCAGGACAGAACAGCCAGCCTAGGGGTGGAGTGGGCCAGCCCAGGGGCTGGGCTTCCCTTTCTCATCCCTCCCCTGGGCAAGCTGTTCCTCCCTAGGGGTGGGGGAAGCTGTCCCAGAGGTGGGGTGTGAGAGCAGAGCCCAGCCTCCAGGCCAGCCTGCTCAACCACCCCTCCCGCTCCCCCCTGTGTCAAGCAGCAAACTTTCCCCAGCTGGGACTAGGGGGCGGATCAGGGCTTGCCCCTCTGGCCTGGCCTGTTGTGCTGCTCCACTGAGAAGGTGAGGCTGGGGGCAGGCCGCACCCAACAAGCCCCTCAGCAAGTGGGACCCTACCCCCAGAGCAGAGCCTCGGATCCCCACTTTGCCAAGGGTCCCAGGTAAGTCTGGGGGCCCCATCTCCTGGACCTGTGGGGTAGGAAAGGGGACCGGGGGGTTGGCAAGCTGAGATATGTCTGCACAGAGGGGAGGAAAAGGGGACTGGCACTGGGGACCAGCCAGGGCTGCTGGTAGGGGGTGTGAAAGGGGACTGGCACTAGGGAGCAGCCAGGGCTGCTGGTAGGGGGTGTGAAAGGGGACTGGCATTGGGGACCAGCCAGGGCTGCTGGGGGTGTGCGTGAAAGGGGACTGGCAATGGGAGCCAGGGTAGCTGGAGACATGGGTTCAACTTTCAGATCTGCTACCTCTTGTGTATCTTTGGACAAATCATTTAGTCTTTTTGTGCCTCAGTTTCCCAGCCATCTGTTACAGTACAGTTGGAATAGGAACAGTGCCCTGCCTTAGAGGGCTGCGTGAAAATAAATGCATTAAGGACTGTGAGGTGCCCAAAATATTATAATGGGGGGGGGCAGAAATAGCTGATAGACAGACCTAAACCCTCCATGTCACAGTTTCCGGGGGGCCGGGGCCCGCGGGACATGCAAGCCAGGGCTGCAGGAAAGGACATTGGGGCTGGCATCAGGGAGAAGCAGGTGGAGGGGCAGACTTACTTAGAAAGAATGCTAATACTAAAAGACCAGGTGTGGTGCTGAGTGCTGATAATGTCTGGAAACATTAGGTGTTAAGTACCCAGTGAAGTGCAGTCAATTGCTATAGCTGAGGCTTAAGGTAATGGAAACTTGCACAACTCTTCCACTGATGACCAGCTATTAAAAGGGACTCAGACCACAAAGTGGTCATTTGAAATGGTTCTTTTCTTCTGCGCTGGTAGTGTGGTACCAAGGGTCTCTGGCACCTTGGGACCAGCCCTATATTTGCCCCCTCTGCCCCCACACAGGGCAGGAGGTGTCCTGGTACTCACCTCCAAGCTGCCCTGAAGAGGGGGTCTGTATCTATGGGGCATGGGGGATGGGTGGAAATTCAGCCTTTGCTCACTCCCTGCCCCCCCATCCATGGCTATTAGATGTGTGTGGTACTCACTACTCAGGTAGCCTGAGGCAGGTGAGGTTTTTAGGGCAGGGCCAGTTTTGTTATGTATTTTTGCTGGGAGGCAGTGTTTTATAGGTGGTTCCTATAGGTTAAAAAAAAAAAGTGTTTTGTCCTGCTTTTGATTGTTTTAAGATGAAAAGTCGTTATACCAAAAAGGGCACCCAGGAGAGAACCCTTTCCCATAAATGTTGTACTTAAAAAGAAAAGACTAGCAGGGGAGCAAGGCACTATGCCACATTTATTATAAATAAGTAAAGATAGCAAAAAGCAGTCTCTCTCTCACTCTTGCTCTCTCTCACACACACACACACGCACGGAGCCAGGCCTCTGTCTGTCATGATCCGATGCTCCAAGATGACAGTTGCAGAATGAAACCAAAAGTTTTCATGTTCTTATCCATCTTTTATACTTGCTGGCCCTCATGGAAGTCTATGGGATTTCCTGTGTCATGTTGCTTCAGGGTTTGTTCTTTTCTTTAGAATCATAGAATCATAGAACCATAGGGTTGGAAGGGACCCCACG
>ML682060.1:19074908-19181641 GCA_007922195.1 Podocnemis expansa
GTCCTTTTTGTAGTGGGGAGCCCAAAACTGGACACAGTATTCCAGATCATTGGTGACGGAAGGATAAAGAGGTGCCGCCGCCAGCTCAGGGGCTGATGCTGGCCTGGGCAGCTCTTGATACTTGGCTGAGTCAGCTCCCTGGGTGGATTGCCCCAGCAGTCCCAGCGCTGGCAGTTCCACCTGGCTGTCCCACTCCCTGAGTGCGGCCAGGCTTTCCACCGGGACTCTGCTGGCAGATCCACTCAGCCATCTGATCCCCACGGTGCTGGCAGGTTCTCTGCCAGGCCATTCTCCTGCTGGGTCTTAAAGAGGGGCACTATATTTTCTTTTTCCAATTCTATGGGATTTCCCTCAGTCTCCACAAGTTTTCAAAGATAATGATCAATGGCTTTGCAATCACATCAACCAACTCCCTCACATGCATTGTATATGGTCCCATGGAATTGTGCATTTCCAGCTTTTCTGAATAGTCCCAAGCCTGTTGTTATACCACTGAAAGTTTCTTACTTCCTCCCTCTACTGTGCTGTCCTGCGCAGTAGTTTGGGAGCTGAGCTTGCCTGTGAAGACAAAAGAAAAAAAATCAAAACATTGTGAGCTTCAGCTTTATCCACATCATTTGTCACTATCTTGCTTGCTCCATTCAGTAATGGCCCCACACTTTCCCTGGCTGTGTTCACACAGCACTCTTATTTCGAAACAACAGAGGTTGTTTCAAAATAAGAAATACCCTGTTCACACGACGCACGGTTGTTTTGAAACAACTTAAACCCCATTTGGGGGTGAAACAATGTTGTTTCGAAATAATTGTTTCGAAACAATGCAGTCTGAACATGTTGTTTCGAAACAACAGTGTCTTGTTTCAAAATAACTGTTGCCTGAAACTGCTATTTCGCTTTGAGCTTTTTTCCTTAATTCAAATTAACAAACTGTTAATTTGAATTAAGTTATTTCAAAATAAGGCATTATTTTGATACAAGTTGTTTCGACACAACTTGTATCAAAATAATGCCTGTATGTGAACACAGCCCCTGACTTTACCTTGTTGTTAACATACCTTTAGAAACCCTTATTGTTACCCTTCATGTCTCCTGTTAGCTGCAGCTTTAATTTTACTTTGGCCTTTGTGATTTCACTCCTGCATGCTCAAGTAGTATCTTTATACTCTTCCCTAGATGTCCCCTGAAGCTTCCACTTCTTGAAAGCATTTAAACTCACCAAAGATTTCTCTGTTAAGTCAAGCTGGTCCATTCTTGTTAAGACTTTTGAAACGAATGGTTTCTCTGTTATGACTCCTGCAATATTTCTTGAAACTCCATAAAATGATGTGCTCATTCAAAGAGCTGGCTGATAAAAAGCATGAAAGTTAGAGGCTGGCAAACTGGAATATTTTATTACGTACTGCAAATCTCTTAACATCTAAATCCTTCAAGTACCCAGACAGATCAATAAACAAAATACAGATTAGGTGAGTTTCACTGCATACATTGCAAATAACATGCAATATATTTTTACTATATATTGAAAAGTGTTGCTTATAAAATGACATGCAAGTTATCTAAGACCGCAGAGGGTCCTACCAAGTCTCAGCAATTGGGCAGGATGAGGAATAGTTCCATTGTTCAAATTCCAAGTAGTGCTCAGTGGATGAAACAATTTGAGCTACTCATATATACTGCTAGTTGTAAACCAATTGAAACTACTCAAGAAAAGCTCTGGGTTTCATCTTGGGCAGCTCAGTTACAATATCCATGCAATTTGCATCTCTGGTCTAAAAAAGAAAATAAAGCTCTCTCTTGAAGATTAAGATTATAATATTAGGATTGTACTTCTGGTTAGTTCAAAAGGAGCTGAATGAGTTAATTAAGAAAACAAAACCAAACAAAAATAAAACAAAAACAAACAAACAAACAAACAAACAAACAAACAAAAAAAACACAACTTGCCTCCTGTAACATATGACAGGAAGGGAAAACAGTCTTCTTTTCTCAGTGATTGGACTCTGTTGGAGGAATCATGATTACAGAGCTCAGATACAGAAATATAGGCCACAGATATCTCATGCCTCACACTTGGGAAAAAGAAAAAGTACCTTGCAGAATGTTTCTCTGAAAGCTTACTAAAAATTTATCCAGTATGTGATGCTGGGAAGTTTAGTAGCATTCCACTGAAGGTTCCTTTCACTTGGTGTCTTCTTCCCAGCCGGTTCTAAAGAATGCTATAAACCTAGATCTTCAAATGTATTTAGATGCCTGGGCATTACTATTTAAAGAATTTGAGAGAATAATTCTTAATTTGCAGTTATATTTGGCACTTATGTCATCCAAGGATCCAAAGCATTTTGCAAGTCATAATAGGTTCAGTTTCAGAACACACTGATAGTGCACATCTTCCTCTGTACTGTGATTTTCCTTATTTTACAGAAGACAACGGGAACAAAGATGTGAAGTGATTTGTTTTAGCAAGTCACTGGCAGAGTCAGGAAGAGGGACCAGGTTTATTGGCTTCTTTGGTTCTGCATTCTAATCACAAAATGATCGTTCTTTCCTAAAGGCCCTGATCCAACTTTCACTGTAATCAATGAACAGATATGAAGATAAGAAAAGCAATATATCATAAGGAAACACTGTCTCCAGTCCTTAGAATTTCAGTGTTTCATTGTTTAGTTTTGTTGAGAACAAAGCCTTTTTATTTATTACCAGGTAAATGAGTTTTCTCACATGTGCAGAGCCAAGCAAATTGGGCACCCCAATGTCTTTAAATTTGCACGCGCACACACACATGCGCGCGCGCGCACACAGACACACAGAGGTTATTTAAATTTACATTTATGAGCATTTAAATTTATATTTAAATTTCTGCATACACTTACTTAGATTAGTAGCTTCAGTTATGTCATTTGAATTAATTGTGAGTCACAGATGTCTACAAAGGTTTTGCAAATAAGTCCTCAGATTGGTTACATACATTTGGTATAAAAACTGCAAGATATGTCTTAATACCACATTAAAATAGATGTATATTAATGTATATGCATGCAAATGAATGTGGTATTATATCCTATCTTACAGTTTTTACACACATAGTCTGTGTATGCAGGAGCATTGTTGCCCCAGGAAAAGACCTGGACTATGGGCATGGGCCCTGCCCCCTGGGCTCCAGCCCCACCCACTGTCCTCGATCCAGAGTGAAGACCTTCCCCTCCTGTTGCTGCCAGCCTAGCCCCTTGATCCCCAGCCAGCGTTCAGGCCAGGCGAGGCAGTAGCTGCCATGGGTGGCCCAGCCCAGATTCCATAGGGGAAGAGGCAGGTGCTGCTGTGCCCAGCCCAACCCCGATACCCAGCCGGGAGAGGCAGGCATCACCATGGCTGCCACAGTCCCAGATACCTGGCTGGCGACAGGGGTGGGAGAAGCAGGGGGTGCATCAGTCATTTGGGGCACTGCCACCAGGACTCGGGGCACGTGCCCTTTGTTCCAGGCACTGGCGACACCCCTGTCATTAGGTAAATAACTTGAATCTGTTGCCTGAGAGATATCTTTTGTGTTTTTTAATTATGCAGATGAGATTGAGAGTTCATATCTACGATCTGACCGAAATGACATTTTCACGGACTAAATATCTGTTAATCTGTACACACTTTAATTTTCACATTACTTCAGCTATAGCGGCAATGACGTTACAGTATGGGTCTGATATTTTTATGTGTGTTTTAAGGGCTTGCTGGAGTAAATCTTCACTTCAGTGAAATAGTTAATTAGCTCAATACAAAATGTTTGTGGTATTAAAATAAAAAGCTGACTGAAACCAGCATTTAATATGACAAAAAGAGAAGGCCTTAAACTCTGATACAAATATTGATCCACTGAAGTCACTGAAAATCATGCCATGGTCTTAAATGGGATTTGGCCCTCTGAGTCTTAGCATATGTCTCTGTTTACATATTAATGGCATATTTGTTTAGCACTTAAAGTCAGTGAAGGATGGTCATATGTCCTTGCTTGTTTCCCTTTATATCTTATTTTAACTATGCATGCCTATTATTGCGTGTAAAACAGTAGTGTCCCCTTTTAAAGGTTTGGGTTAGCAGGTGGGGAGGATCATCCAGCTCTGAGCTGAAGAGCCTGAAGATGGATGCTGGAAATCACCTGATCCAGCTATCCAGGCTTGTGTAGCCTGTGGCTCATGGCCCAGAATATGGCCCACCAAGGGCTCTCCTCTAGCCTGTGGAGCTACTCTACATATTTATGTGGGCTGTGGTGGACCAGGAATGTAAAAGAAAAAAAAAATGCTCACCAGTCCCTGTGGTGAGAAGAGAATTGCAATGTGGCCCCTCATCCAAAAAGGTAGTACACCTGCTAGACAATCTCAGGTGATTGGAGGTGATGAGTTTAAGATAAGGAAATATAAATGACAGGGCTGGCTCAACCCATAAGCAAATAAGGCAGTGGCTGGTGTTGCCCCCTGGGGGCAAAGCAGGCCAGCCCATTGGGTTCGCTCCACTTTCTTGCCCCGTCTCTGGGCTGGCTCTCCCCATCCCTAGGGAGGAACAGCCAGCCCAGGGAAAGGTCAGGAGAGGGGAGCCCCATCTCTGGGCTGGCCTGCTCTGCCCCTAGGCCAGCTTCTCCCACCCTTGGGGTGGGTGAGCTGGATGGAAAGAAGGCCGGGTTCTGCTGCCCCCGGGGGGCTACAAAACCAAAGGCTGACTCAGGGTGCCACAGCCAATTGAGCTAACCCTGATAAATGAGGGCCTCCACTGCCTATGAATAGGAGAATGATGTAAATGTACTGTTTTGTGGTTGTAGTCACGGCTAGCTCGCCCCATAACCAAATGAGGCCCTGGCTCGTGGTGTCATTTGCTTATTGGCAGCTGCAGCATCATGCCAGGGGCTGGACAGGCCAGCCCAAAAGCCAGACCCTATACTCCCACCCCTCCCTGAGGCAAGGGTCAGGCTCCCATGGGTCAGGCTCCACTCTCTCTCCCTCTTTCTGAACTGACCCTCCCCACCCCTAGGGAGAAACAGCTGACCCAGGGGAGAGGTGGGAGAATGGAGCCTGACTTCTGGTCTGGCCTACTTCACCCCTGGACTGGCTATTCCTGCCCTGGGATGGAGCAAGCTGGCCTGGAGTAGAGGCCAGGTTCCACTCCCCCTCCCCACACTTGGGGGCAGCTGCAAAATCAAAAGTCAGCTCAAGGTGCCAAAGCCCCTTGAGTTGGCCCTGGTTGTACTAAAGGGCTCTGAGAGGATGAGGCAGGCCTGTCAAAATTCCTTAGGCAAGGGAGGTCTGGGCGATTAAACTGTGGAAGACCAGAGTTCCCCAAAATTTTGGTTAGGACCAGAACTGATACTTCATTGTTTTTCATCTGTGTTTCTTTTTTGTGTGCTGAATTAAAACCTGTGTCTTGAGATAAGAGCTGCAAAGTAAAATAGCCTGATTATTTTCTTCATAGGCTGGTGGTGGGTCCACCTGTTTACACAGATACAAGATTTTCTGTTTGTTTGATACAAGTACCCATATGGCATAGTAAGAGTATCTGGATGAAGCAATGATATGCTGCTGGGGTCAAAGTAATCCTTCAAATAAGACAACTAGAACTAAATGTTTCACAGCCAGCAAAAAGTTAAAGAAACAAGAACAAAAAAAAAAAAAAAAGGAAAAAAGGTATCATTCAATGTCTGTTACATATTTGAACCAATCAGTTAATGTAGCACCAGCCCACCTTACATGTAAAATGTGCAGAGTGAATTATTGCAGTTTACTTACAAAAAAAAAAAAAAAGTGAAAAGCAGTCAGGTAGTAGTCAATATAATGCTGGGTTCTAAAACTTATACACTACTGTTTAGTTACTAATCTAGAAACTGGGAAGTACAAAGAACAGCAAAATGCAAACCATCATATAAGAGAAACACAAGAAACTGAGTACGAGCTTGATTAAAGTGATCCTGAATGCAGTATTTTGTTGATCATGTGATGTTAGCTAATTTAAAATGTCTGGCATTGAGGGAATAAGCAGAAAATTCTGCTAAAATAGAATTCTTAAACAACTAAAACTTGTAGGAAATGATTCCTGAAGTTTAAGGGATTCTGATCTGGTATTTAGATGATATGAGCGCTGTCAAGTGAAGACCCCTAGCACTACACTGTCACCAGGTGATAGCTGTGAAAATTCAGGTATGATCAGTAATGATGATTATGTCAGATTAGTCCCTGACAGTCATAATTACAATTTCAAAGATTCTAGTAGTGAAAGAGATGGTGAAATGTTGCCATTTGTGGCTTTTTCCAAAAGAGCACATATAAGCATAGATTTCCAGAGTAATTCAGCCATGAGACACTGTGTATACTTGCAGATAAGCTGACCTGTGTATAAGCTGACCCCCAATTCTCATCCCCCGAAACAGGCAAAAAATGGGTGACTGCATATAAGCTAACATCCCTCTGTGGCCTTGGGCCTCTAACCCCCTCATCCTATGCCTCCAGCTTCCCCGACAGCTTCCCAAACCCCCAGGAACTGCTCCCACTTCCCCTGCAGTCTGCAACACACCTCTCTAATCCCCAGGACACACTACCAATTTCCCCACAGTTTCTGACCCCCTGCTTAACCCTCCAGCCACTCTGTTGCTATCCCCACCTTCCTTGACACCCTCCCTAACCCCCAGGCCACACCACCATTTTCCCTATGGTCCCCGACCACCTCCCAAACCCCAGGAACTACCGTCACTTCCCCTGCAGTCCCCAACATGCTACCTAACCCCTGGTCCCTGCCGCTGGCTCCCCAGGCTGATCCCTTTCCAGGGCCCTCTTACCTGGGCACTTCGGTGGCTAGGCACAGGCTGGGGCTCAGTCCCCCTGCTATAAGCCTTGCCTGGGCTGAGTACCCAAAATGGCTGCTCCGGCAGCTAGACTGATGCTAGTGCTCCCCCCACAAGAATGCTCTGAGCATGCTCAGGGCAGGAGATTTAAATCTCCTGGGCTAGGGCTGTTTTCTGCTTTGTGACCTGCGTATAAGCCGAGTGCCTTTCTTAAAGGGGATTTTCAGACACAAAAATCTCAGATTATATACAAGTATATACAGTATCTGTTAGACTTGCAGCTAGGGGAACTTTAGCCTGCTTAGTAAGTCTCCAAATCCAGCTTTGGAAGAATTGAAGAAAGCAGGCCCAATTCAACCTAAATGCTTTTGTCTTGGTTATGAAGATTTTGTGATGTAAGTGATTCAGTACTTCTCAGTAAGGAATCTTTTCTTCTAGAACACAAACATCTTATCTAGAGAATCTTTTGGAGGGTGTAGCACATACTAGCACTTTAGTGCCAACTCTATAGTGTGTTTTCAACAGGCAGATTACACACAATGTAAGGGGGGGGGTGAGGTCTTTTTTTTTTTTTTTTTTTTTTTTAATTATTAATTACTTTATACTCCACTAAATCTTTCCAGAATGCCTTCATATGTTTAGGTATTTCTTTAAAATCTAGGGTTATGTCTACACTGGAACCTTAGGTCAACTTAATCTTCCTTAAGTTGACCTAAGGAATGATCCAGCCACACTGGGAATTTATAAAGTCAACTTAAGTGCTTCCTTAAGTCAACTTAATAACACCACCATGGAAGGTTGACTTAAGCATTAGGCCAACCTTATTAAATTGACTTAAGCCAGTGTAGATGTGATTTAGCCTAAGTCAACTTAATTGTCCTCCAGGCCCCATCTCCCAGTTCCTGGCAACCAGAGAGAGCCTGCCCTGGCCAATCAGATGGCAGGAGAAAGCCCTGACCATGCTGCTCCTCAGAGCCGTCCAAGCCTGCTGTCTGCCAAGATGCAGAATCAGAGCTAGCACTGGAAGCAGACCTCAGCATGGACCCACCAGGAGATCCTGGATCTCTTGGCCACCTGGGGGGATAAAGCTGTGCACTCCCAGTTGCAGGGCATCCATCACAACCAGGAGGTGTACAGCAGCATCGCGCAGGGCCTGGCAGAGAAGATGCACACCTAGGCTACCCAAGAGGTCCAAGAAGAAATAAAGAACCTCTGCCAGGGCTACCAAAAGGCCTGGGATACCATGCTCCACACATGGGCAGCCACCACCAGCTATCCCTATTACAACGAGTTGCATACCTTCCTGGAGTGGGAGAGTGCTAGCCTGCCAGCCCACACCTTCGACTCCAGCGAGCCCCACTCCCTCAACAATATAAGCTGTGCAGGTGTGTGCTGGCGCAGCAGCTGCTGCTCACCCGCACAGGTAACACCGATCCCCACGGAGGCCCAGCAGCCACAGGCCCTGGACATATTCTTCCCAGCACCACACATGGATTGGGAGAGTTTAAAATCTCCCTCCCAGAGCATGCATTCAGGGTGGGAGCTGCCTACCATCACAGATCTCTGTCTGGCCAGTAAGGAGGAAGGGGGCGAGGATTTTATGGAGGAAAGAAGGGGTTGGGCAAGGCAGAAGTGGGAGATTGTGCCATAGTGTAATGGCCTGGAGAGTTTTTACAAGGAGGAAGAAGGGGCCAGGTGTGCAGAGGCAGAAGTGGGAACCACCCTGCAGGGAAACTGACAGTGGTGAGGGCAGTTACAGGAACACATGGAGGACAAGAGGATGCTGGCAGCAGTGAGGAGGAGGGTCTGGAACACTTACTTGGGTGGGGTTAGCAGATGTCTGGCAAAAAGGGGACATGTCCTCCTTTTGACCTTCATGTCCTCCGGCAGGCATTTGAAAAACTAGATGATTTTGTCCAGCATGTTACTAATGATGAGTAGAATGTTAAAACAAAACAAAACAAACAAAAAAAAACCCTATAACACCCAAGTTCCTGAGCCCAGCAGAGGGATCTTCCCCCAGCGGCTGGGTATTGGAGCTATGACCTCGGAGGAAGTCACAAGTACACATGGCCCAATAACAGATCACAAACCACTCCTCACTAAGAGGTTGGGACAATCCCCTAACTGATTCCTGTGTTTGGGTTCATCTAGTTGCTGCTTTCTAATGTTAGTTCACTTGGTAAAAGAAGCGGCTTCTTGGTTGCAGGTTTGACACCCATGCTAGGGATAGTTTTGGCCTGTTGCTCTCTATGAAAGAGCTAAATTGGGGTGGGGGGATATAGGGACAATAATAAAATGAAGGAAAATAAAGTATATCATATGTAAAATTACTAACAGGGACCATTTAAGTAAAACAAATGAAAGGGCACATTTTAATTAGATAGAAACAATTTAGGGCATTTTTTTTAAATTGTAAAATGAGCTGCTGTGGAAAATGAAAAATGAGAGGTGAGTTAACAGCTTTTTTTTTCCTTTACTTTTTCTAGGTGTTTTTTCAAGTTTATATGTGCAAATTTAGTATTTTAACTCTTTTTTTAGTCTCATGAACATTAAAGAAAGGGTCATGAAAAACTTTAATGAAAAAAATCCAGTTTTGGGTAAAAGAAAACATTTTGTAATTTTTTAAAAAAATTAAATTAATTTAAAAAACACATGACATTGCAGTTTTAATGCTGCATTCATTAATCATTACCTATCTTTTTCCTGACATAATATGGTAATGACAGTTATATTAATACATTTTCTCCATGTTTCCCCAATGTCCTCCTTTTCGTACTTTCCTATCTTCCAGTGAGACTACTTCAATGTTCCCTCTAAGCTGATGATGCAATTGAGCAAGTTATGGATGCACTTAGGGAGCTGATGGGCAGTGGGAAAGGAGTGCAGCCCCACGTCAGGAGCCAGCAGGGAATTTGCTCAGCTGCATCATCAGCTTAGAAGAAACATTGCTTGGCAGATGAGAATGTGGTGCTGGGTCAGGGGGAGACCAGCACCCAGACGCAGGGCACCTTGCTGGCCCCGGACACCGCCATCCTGGAGCTCATCCTTGCCTCAAAGCTAGATCCAGGAATGCAGGAGGAGGCTCCCCCCAGCAAGGATGACCCAAGCAAGGTGACATCGTGCCAGACTCCTGATGCACCTGCAGGTGAGTACTCCCTCCCCACAGGCATGTTGGAGAGCTTGTGGGAGGGGGCATGGCCCTGGGACAGGCACAGTCCAAGGAGCGGAAGCAGAGGCCTTCCCAAGGGGACAAAGGGGCAGGGGGCCGTGTGGCAGTGGGGAACACAGAGCTGAGTCCATGGGGATATTGCTGGAGATGAGGTGGGGGGACTGTAGGTGGGAGAACTAAATCCAGACAGCATGCACCCAACACTATTGGCATGTGGCCTCAGGAGGGACTCCCTGCAGCATGGCATCCTAAGGCTCACCACCCTGGGCACTTCACCTGACTTTTGCAGCAGACCATGGTGGTGTGTAGTAAGGGGTCCCTGTCCCAAAGGACACAGATTGGGAATCAGGGGAATTGTCATGGGACAATAGCTGCTGTTAGGCTGCATACCACACAACCTAATGGAAGGAACTCTATTCTTTGCTTCTCTCCTTCAGTCCATGTTGGCATGCCACGTGACATTCCTGGGGTGCAGCCAGCCTAGATGAGAATGAGGAGGGGGCATTACTTGAGGAATGAGCTCTTTGAGGATCAGCTCATGGAACAGGCCAATGCAGACCTCAGAGCCTAGCAGGAGAGGACAATGTCCACTCCTCACCCCCCTCATTGTGCCCAAACCCTCTCATTGCCCCATACCCCAACCCCTGAAGCTCCTACTTCTTAACCATCATCAGCTCCCACCCCCCATCAATAAAAGCCATGTACAATGTTATATTATGTGTTGTGCATTTTATTGTTTTGGGGCCAGGGGGAGATGGGTGGGCAGGGGTGGGTGGGTAGGCAAGGGTGGGCGGTGGTGGTGATGGTGCCCAGCAGGCTCCTCCCTCAGCACTGGCTCCTGAGGAAGTGGGCCTTCAGTGCTTCCTGGAGCAGTACTGCTCGCCACTGGGCCTGCTTTGTCCATGGCACAGTATCGTCAGGCTGCTGGAACTCTGCATTGAGCCATTCATCCTCAGCCTCACACATGCAGGGGAACCTTTCCCCCTGCAGCTCACACAGATTGTGCAGCACACAGCACACACTGACAACCTCCATGATGATCATCTCACTGAATTACAGGTGGGTGAGGATGCCCTCCAGCATGCCTTCAAGTGACTGAAGGTACACTCAACAACTGCACAGCACCTATTGAGCCTCTGGTTGAAGAGGTCCCTGCTGGCATCCAGGTTGCCCATGTAGGGCTTTATGAGCCAAGGCAGCAAGGGGTAGATGGCATGCCCCAGGATCATCAAGGGCATCTGCACATTCCTGAGGACAATATTGTGCTTGGAGAAGAAAGTGCACACCTGCATATGCCGGTACAGGCCAAAGTTCAGTAGGATGTGGGCATTGTGCACCTTCCCTGGCCAGCACACACACATATTAATGAATAGCCCCTGGTGATTGACAATGGCTTGCAGGACCACAGAGTGATACCCCTTCCTGTCAGTGTAGGTTGCAACCCAGTGGTCCAGGGCTCAGATGGGGATGTCAGCGCCATCCACAAAGCTCCTGCAGGTCACCCAGGTTCACAAAATGGCCTAGCAGGACCCTGTTGATAAGTCTGCAGACCTGACCCAGGACAGCTCCCATGGTGGATTTGCTGAACCCCAACTGGTGGGCTTTGGAGCAGTAGGAGTCTGAGGTTACCAGCTTCCAAAGGGCAATGGCCACTTGCTTGTCTAGAGACAGGGTAGGTTGGAGTCGGGCACTGATGTGTTGCAGAATCTGGGTGAGCTCAGCTGAAGGAAGGTGCTCTTCCTCATGCATAGGTTCTGCAGCCATTGGTCGTCATCCCAGGTGGTGAGGACAATCTGATCCCATCAATTGCTGCTGGTTTCCCGTGCTCAGATACGTCGGTGCACAGAGGGCACCCTGAGCATGCCAGCTCCCAGGTTCAGCGAGGGGGTTGGTCTGCTGCAGCCTTCCCCTGCACTGTTGCTTGCTCTGCAAAGCCTGTTCCAGAGCAAGAAAAGCCTGGCCAATACATGGCAGGTGTGGAGTGTCTTGCTGGCACATTCTTGGGGCACATTGAGGTCCATGACCTCCTTGGGCTCTATCTTGCCAGGCATGATAGGGAGGGTGTTGTGCTCACTTGTTGTTTTATAGGAGTGGCCAGGGGAGGGGGCACTTCTCTGATGCAGTGTGGGACAGCTACTCACAAGTTACCACTCCTAAGTCGACCTAGCATTTGCCAGTCTGGATGTGGACAGTACACAGGTGTTTTGAATCTGGACGCTCTAAGTCGACTTTACAAGGTTGACTTAAATCTCCCCTCACTGGAGCAACCTATACGTCTTCTCTAAATCAGGTTTCCAGATTGTACTGGTACTAAGTGTTTAATTGTTTCTTTGTAGTTTCAAAGCATTACAGAAACATTAATGGTCAGATTCAGCCACCTTATCTTGTATTCAGTACCTTACTCATAAAATCAGTGTCAACTTGAAAGGAAAGATGCCACTGAATGGACCAAATCCTGCAAGGTGCTGGTTTCCCTCAATTTTTAAAGTTAGTGGGAATTTAGATAAATTGGTTCTACATGGACATACTCAATATTTTACAGGCTTGAACCCAGCATGAGTCAAGGTAGGAGACTCTGACTCTAACACAAATTTAGTAGGTAGTAAATATGCTAGACTGAACACATTGGAACTGAAGTCCCTTCATAGTGGTTCCCTCAGTCTGCCTGTTTCTGATGTGATGGTACCTTTTCTTGAATATGTGACACATCATGGATTTCAGAAATGCCAAAGAGATAATCTGATAATCACATGGAACTGGAATGATGTCAGCTGCAGTCCTTTACTGTGACTTTGAAATTTCTTCAGGCCAAATTCAGTCTTCTGGTCTACATGTATAGCAATCTTTGTAAACAGCAAAACAAACCATACACACAGCTGAGAACAGAATCTGATGCTAAACAGTTACAGGGTATGTCTACACTTACAAGTTACTTTGAATTGAGAAGCCTTAATTCGAAATAACAATCTCTGCCCATGGAGGCATTTTCTCATAGTGAATTAAGTGTTTCCTTAACTCAAATTAAGGAAGCACTAATTCAATATAATAAAACCTCCTTTTATTTCAAAGTATTGCTTACTTTGAAGTTATGAGTTTGAATTTTAAGCCATGGAATAGGCTTAATTTGAACTAAATGTCCCTATTCACTTGCCTACATTCTCTTAGTTTGAATTAGAGAGTCTAGTGAAGAATCTCTATTTCAAATTAATAAAACAACAAGGAGTTGTGTGGCACTTTAAGACTAACAGATTTATTTTTTGCATAAGCTTTCGTGGGAGAAGATCCTACTTCCTCAGATGCTTGAAAGATGGGTGAACTTACAGAAAGGAATGAAACTAAAAGCAAGGGGGTGTAAAACATAGGATCAGGTCATACAGGAACAGCAAATCAGAGCAGTTTACAGGTTCAAACCATGGGAAGCCTGAAGTCAAATTACCCTTTGTAATGGGAAAAGAATCAATAGTCTCGATTCAGACAATGCATTGTCTACAGCCAAGCCCTAAGATATAACCGCATCTGCTCTGATCCCTCAGACAGGGACAGACATCTTGAGGATCTCTATCAAGCATTCTTGAAACTACAGTACCCACCTGGGGAAGTAAGAAAACAAATTGACAGAGCTAGACGGGTTCCCCGAAGTCATTTACTACAGGAGAGACCCAAGAAAGAAAGCAACAGAACACCACTAGTCACCACATACAATCCTCAAGTCAGACCTCTGCAAAAGATCATTAAGGACCTACAGCCTATTCTAAAAGATGATCCCTCTCTCTCTCAAGCATTAGGAGACAGACCACTCCTTGCCTATAGGCAGCCCCCTAATCTTAAACAGATACTCACCAGCAACTACAGATCTAACAACAGGAACATTGAAGCAGGCAGACACCCCTGCAAAAAAACATGCTGCCAAGTCTGCCCACATATCTACATAACAGACACCATCATAGGTCCTAATCAAGCCTTCTGCTCCATCAAAGGCTCATTTACCTGCTCATCTACTAATGTGGTCTATGCCATCATGTGCAAGAAATGCCCCAACAGCTTATATATTGGACAAACAGGACGATCGCTCTGTAAGAGACTGAATGAGCACAGAGCTGATATCAGAAATCAAAGAACAGAGAAACCAGTTGCTGAACACTTCCATCTTCCTAATCACTCGATGATGGATTTGTTAATGACTGTCATTAGAGCTGTACCTGGGACATCAAGACTTCAAAGAGAGACAGCTGAACTCGAATTAATATGGAAGCTAAATTCTGTGAAGGCTGGTCTGAATCGAGACTATGGATTCTTTTCCCATTACAAAGGGTAATTTGACTTCAGGCTTCCCATGCTTTGAGCCTGTAAACTTCTCTGATTTGCTGTTACTTTATGACCTGATCCTATGTTTTACACCCCCTTGCATTTAGTTTCATTCCTTTCTGTAAGTTCACCCATCTTCGAAGCATCTGAGGAAGTGGGATCTTCTCCCACGAAAGCTCATGCAAAAAATAAATCTGTTAGTCTTAAAGTGCCACACAACTCCTTGTTGTTTTTTCACTGGACTAGACTAACACGGCTATCCCTTTTAAAATTGACAAATTAATAAAGCCTACTTTGTTTCAAATTAGGAGTCTAGTGTGGATTCACTAATTCAAAGTAATAACTTCAAACTAAATTTGAAGTATTCCATTTGAATTAACTACTTTGAATTAACTTTGTGAGTGTAGACATAGCCACAATGTTTTATTACTAAGTTGGTCAGGGAACCATTTTCACTCACTAAAAATACATAACTCAAGACATTACCTCCTAGATTGGATCAAAGGAATTTATTGATGTTTAGATCTGTCTTGTATTTTTGTGTCAAACAACATGAACTTAAAACTGAATAATAGTTCAGAAAATCAATTAGCTCCATTAACAGTACAAGATTTGTGATCATAAGGGCTCAGTTGCAAGTACTGGCCTACATTGCAGCTGTGTGGAATAATTCTGAGTGGAAGAAGACTCAAAGATGAGCATGAACAGTTCTGCAGTGTTGCAAAGATGGGTCAGAATGAAAAAAGGGTATCAAGTACTAAAAGTCTGTAGCCCCCTGAAGGCGAGATGTTGATTCAAGTCACACAGCTGTGTACTGGCATGGTGTGCTGGTCTGACCTCTTTTTTGCATAAAACATTCTACTGAATCCTTCCTCAGAAGAATACATCAAATAGAGCCTGTGCAGCTGGTCAATTTTCTTGCTGGTCTAGAAGTGATAAAAAGATAGTTCTGCTTCCTCACACTTTTGAGACATTTTGTGGAGGTTAGCATCTACAGCGTTCATCAGTAGGAAACAGTCCATGGGCAAAGACAGTATATGTGCCTCACTGCTCCATAGGTTATGGGTGAAGAAGGGTCCTTGCATTCTCCCCACCCAAACCTCATAAGCACCACTGCAAGGGCCAGACCAGGCACAATCTTGACCATAATCTTAATCAGAAATAAAGTTAAAGCATACAAGAGCAAAATGAGACCTGAAAGCATGCCAAAGTTGTCTGGTTACAAACTACATCCTTCAATTCAGATTAATTGAAAGGTTTGCCAAATATCTTCAATGAAATTGTGGCAATTTACAGTTACATATATAACTTCTGTGCCTTTACCCAGTTTTTTGCACAACAGGAGGTAAAAACACAGTGACTATGCATGAGTTTTACTGTGAATTCTGATGTTTGCCTCAACCTCTCACTCACAGCATAAATCAAGCTTAGCATGCTGACTTGGATCAGGACTGTAAGAAAATACTGATTTGAGCCTCAATGAAGGAATGCCATTGTTCTTAATAGCTGTGACCTCCAGTAGCTTGTTAATTGTATTGTTGGAGGCTAATACTTTCTACGTACAGCTGCTTGTATTTGAGAAACAAGATATGACAATACCTGACTGTCCCAACAATGAAAAACACTGCTATACATGTTCCAAAGGGGCAGCCATCTAGTTTAGTTCAGTCAGTCAAATTCAGCAAAAAAAGCAAGTAGTCCTGTGGCACTTAAAGACTAACAGCTTTATATATCACGAGAGCTTTCATGGGGGAAAATCCCACTTCATCAGACACTTTGAAGATGGGGGAACTTACAGAATCATATAAAAATAAATACAAGGGAGTGTAAGACATGAGATCAGGTCATACAGTAACCAATTGTGACTCTGGATTGGCTCCATATACTCCATGCCCTTATTGTCATGTACTCTATGTCCATGGTATGTTGCAGAGTTTCTACTAGCAAGTCAGTCTCCTGTCTAGATAGGCACTGGCTACAGCTTCCTTCACAGATGGAGACCATAAATATCTTTTTAAGATACCAAGCACAGCATTAAACTTTAATGTACGGCTCTTGCCAGCTCACACAAGAACTGTTATACATGACACAACTTACTGGTGAAACGTAGTACAGGTTTAGCATTCTATGACACTCAACTTTTAAATGTTAAATTGAATAAAGTAAAGAATGCTTGGGGGGCTTCATGGATACATTGCTACTTTATGTTGACAGCCAGTATAAAAATGCTAAAAAGAACCCATGTGACCCACACATTAACATCCCCAGCAAGCACAATTACACTACCTCCTTTTCATTCCATAGGCCCCAGTGTTGGGGTCATGCAAATAGGCATGAGGGAGAGTGGCCAAGTACATTCCAGTGGTGCAATGGGACACATGGGCTATTGCAGTGAGGATGTGAATTAAGACAGTTTTCAGAGTTGCTATGATCTATGGTTGACTGAGGACCAGTTCCTGGCATCCTAAGATAGGGGAGATACAAGCCTTTCTCTCATATTACTTCTATGCTTTGAGCCAAAAGCTTTGTTTTCCTTCAGAAGAAGACATATCCACATGCTCTTATTGAGCTATTGTGCTAGATGTAGAAGTATGACCACTGTGATGTGAGTGGCAGGATGAACTAACTGCTCTTAGTACAGGCCCTTCTGAATGGCTAGTATGGACTTAGGGTGGCTAATCCTTACAGAAATTTACACTGCCATTTCTGTGCTTCTTTTGTGATCTCATGATCAAAGCTAGTGCTGGTATGTCTTTTCAAGGAGGAAATTGCTCCTCCATCTCAAAATCTGGATGTACTACAAGTCACCAGCTGTGAAATGAGCATCTCTTATTCCTCAGTTGAGTTAATGTCAACATTTTCTCTCTTTCATGTCCTTTTCCACTGCTATGCTGCAATTTTATTGAAAGTCTTATTTGCCATTCTTGTGATAACTGACTTTCTAATCTGCCCCTGTTGTCCAGGGAATCTGTCTCTTTACAAAAAAATAATTGATTTGAGGCAAAAATTAGATAAATCTTTGCATAAATTGGAATTACACAATATGATTTTCCACAGTTCTCATGTGCTTTGTACCTTTCAACAATTCACTGGAATTTTCAGATGCACTTTCTCCCTCAGACTTTTTATAGCACACTAATTAGTATCCATCTTCAAAATTCTTCAATTTTCTGTAATTATCTCTCATCTGTCTTTTTTAGTCTTAACAGTTATTAAATTGCCCTATGAAAGTGCACTTTCAACAGATATGAGCAATAAAGGTAACCCTGAGAATAACAGATCCCAAAATGCACAGTGAAAGGGTTCATTAAGCTCTGCAATGAAATTAACAGAGTATAGTTGAAATAAAATCATCCAGTTCACAGGCTGAGAGACTACAACAGTTAGAGACCTTTTAAATGCATCAGATGGCTCTGTAGCAGATTCATTTCTTTAACTTTTCAAGGAATTAGATGGTTCAGTAACTTTCTTGTTTGAATTAAAATTCCTATCTAACATAAGAAAACGACTTATTAAAATCAGAATAGTTTTGCTATGGTTATTCTTTAGGAATAATCACTTAGAATCATTTGCTAATGCCAAGATGACTTGAAAAGACATCTCCTTGTGGGTGCCAAGGAGGCAATCTGTGCAGCTGTGTGTTACCACATTCTGACTTTCAATGACTATAAAATCCACCTTATTTTTTTGATCTTGATAGATATGAAGTTCAAATTAATTAGCTTTATACAATGTCTGTCTTGATTTTGACAAAAAACAAACAAACAAGGAGTCGTGTGGCACTTAAAGACTAAGGCTATGTCTACACAAAAGGCTTTATTTCAAAATAAGTCATTCCAAAATGACTTATTTCAAAATAAAACCTTTATTTTGAAACAACTTATTTTGAACTTAAAAAAAATTAGTTTGAAATAAGGGACATGGTGAAAGCGAAATAATAGGTCCTATGTATGAATCTGCTATTTTGCTTCAGAAGAGAGGCACTCTGGGAGGTGTGGCAACATGGCCCCTTGCGGGCCATGTTGCCACCAACCAGGGTGGAGGTGGGAGAGGGCTTGCCAGGAGCCTGGGGACCCAGGGCATCCACAGGCTCCAGAGGCGGCTTTTGGAGTAAGCAAATCAGGTGGTGGCCTAGGTTCCTCTAGCTGCCTCCTGCTTCACTTACCTGTGCACTTCTGGGGTGGTGGGGGAGTGGACGGTGGCGGACTACCAGGTCCAAAAGCTTTGCAGCCCATCTGTCAGACTGGCCTCTCTCCAGTGGGGGGCGGAACAGCACTCCCCGCTTACTCCCAGCTGGCCATGCCTCCCCAGGGGGAGGAAGGAGAGCGTCTGGCCTGGAACTGCTGCTTATTGGGAGTTGGGGCCCCCTGGAGCGGCCCACTTTGAAGAGTTCGGGCCACTTTGCCCCTGGCCACCCTAGGCCTGGAAGCGGCCAGAACTCTTCATAGCATGCAACTCCAGAGGGCCCTACTCCCCGCGAGCTGCAGCACCGCACTGGCCACTCTCCTCCCTACCCCTGGGGAGGCATGGCTGGCTGGAAGTAGCGGGGGAGCACTGCTCCACCGCCACTGGAGAGGCCGGTCTGGATGGTATACCGGCCGGCAAGTGGCAAAGCTTTTGGACCTGGTGATCCACTGCCCCCCGCCTCTCCCCCACCCCCTATGGGAGGGCGGTTAGGGCAGCAACAGGGGCCCAGAGACCTGCTAAGGGCAGCATTGGGGGTTGATAGGGGGCCCCATAAAGGGCCTTTGCCTAGGGCCCCCGATTGCCAAAGACCACCTCTGCCAGGATCCCCCGCCCAGGTCAGGGGAGCTGCAACCCCCAGGATGGCCCCAGCAGTGGTGGCTCACCCCGTGCCCAGGTCCCCCAGGGTGCAGCCCTGGTGGGGTGAGCCACAGAAGTGGGGGCTCACCCTGCAGTAGTCTATGCCCGGCGGCGGGGATCCCGGGGACCCTGGATCTCCCCACCGCCGGGGCTACTGTCAAGCCCAGTGGCAGGGTCAGGGGTGCCCAGCTTTTCCCCCACTGCGGGGGCTGGTGGAAGCCCCCCTGTGGGAATTCTGGGGTGTCCCGCTTGTCCCCCACTGTGGGGGCCGGGGGAAGCCCCACCTCAGGAATCCCGGGGCAACCCACTTGTCCCCTGCTGCATGGGCTGGGGAACAAGTGAGGCACCCCGGGATTCCCGGGGCAGGGCTTCTCCATCCCCACAGTGGGGGACAAGCAAGGCGCCCCAGAATTCCTGATGGGCGGCTTCCCCCAGCCGCAGCGGCAGGGAAATCTGGGCACCCCTGGATCCCGCTGCCGGGCTTGACAGCAGCCCCGGCAGCGGGGAGAGCCAGGCGCACCCTGCATCCCTGCCGCTGGGAGAGCCGGGCGCCCCTGCGCCCACAGCGGGGCTCCTCACTGGGCTTGGGGCCAGCTCCCCATAGCCTGGGGTTGGGTCTCCTCTCATCACCCTGGCCAGGGTGCTAAGGGCTCCCTGGCCAGGGTGCTGAGGGGGTAGCCCTTCCTCCCAGGGTGCTTAGCACGCTGGGAGGAAGGTCAAAAGTTATTTTGAAACAACCATTGTTTTGAACTAACATGTCCCAACGGAGTTAATTTGAAACCACAAGTTTCGAAATAACCGTGGTTTTGAAACAAAAGTGGTTTAAGCTGTTTCGAAACCACAGCTCTTGTTTTGAAATGAGGAGCTCCCTCATTTTGAAACAGGAAACGTCGTGTGGACTTAGTCTTTTTTTATTTCGAAACAACCAGTGGTGTTTTGAAATAAAAGAGACATGTATACATACCCTAAGAGATTTATTTTTCACATGAGCTTTCGTGGGAGAAAATCCCACTTCGCAAGATGCTTCAAAGATGGGTGAACTAAGTGGGATTTTCTCCCACGAAAGCTCATGAGAAAAATAAATCTCTTAGTCTTTAAGTGCCACGCAGCTCCTTGTTTATTTTGCTCGACTAGACTAACATGGCTATCCCTTTGCAAATTGATTTAGATAGTCCTGATGGTCAAAATATGATTGTAATGAGTTAGTGTGCAACCATGCAGCTACCCACTGCTGGATTAAATCCTATCTGTTCAATCGGTTCACAAGCTATGTGCTTCTAACCACTCAGGAAATTATTACTGTCATTTTCCTCTGTATCATTGGTACTTGGCAACTTCAAGTTAGTCCTTCAACGTGAACTGAAGTTTTCTGTATATTAGGCCTGTCTTATTTCTGAAAATATTTCCCAGTATGTTAGCCACTTACCGCTTTCATTGAATTATTTAAAACACACAGTCACGTGCATGCAAGTGCACTCTAAAATTAATGTTTCATCCCAACGTTACCTACTATCATTCCTTTTACTCACTCCAGAAAGTAGCCTTTATCTTTTACATCAGATAGTAACTTTGCATCACTTTTGTAGGCATGTCAACACTAATAGGCTTAAAAGTGTGCAGGAAACAAACTATGTGAATAGATTCTTATGATTGCTACCACCCTCTTTCCCTGTTCCTTTCTGTTATTTTTCACGCTATATTGTTCTAACCTGTTATTATATTTGTACAACACTCAGTGGGGAATGATGCCTGATTTGGATGCGTGGTTTCTATTCAAAATCAAAATAATAAATTTTACGTCCTCATAAATCAGCATCTACTCATTGGCTAACATTGTCATCATTTACCAAGGACCTGTATTATTCTTCTCACCCTCAGGATTGTCTTTTTTTTTTTCTTCAGCAAACTTAGGGGCATATACTTCTTTTCCCATAGAAAAGTGAATGAAAGGATGATTTTTGTTAAATCTTCTCCTGTTGGTCTCCCACATCATTACCTTACAGGTTTATCTGCACAAACTACTATAGCAGCCCCAGTGCAGTCACATCTCTGTAGTGAAGATGCAACCTGAGCTTATGCAAGGAGTTCTCCCACAGGCATGAATATGCCAACTCTCTAAGTCCACATCTACACACACATCGTTATTTCGAAATAAGTATTTCAAAATGATTTATTTCAAAATAAAGTCCTTATTTCAAAATAAGTTCATTTGAGTTAAGAAAACGTTAATTTGAATTAAGGGAAAGCCTGCTATCAAAATGGCTGTTATTTTGAAATGCTTATTTCAAAATAAGGCTGTTCAGACATGTTGTTTCAAAACAGTTGTTTTGAAACAATGGTGTTGTTTTGAAACAACATGTCCAAACAGCCTTATTTCGAAATAACCATTTCAAAATAACAGCCGTTTCAAAATGAATGGGGTTTAAGCTGTTTCGAAACAATGGTTCTTATTTTGAAATGATGGATCCCGTCATTTCAAAATAAGAAGACATCTTGCGGACGTAATCTCTTTTAGTTCAAAATAACCAGTGTTATTTCAAAATAAAAGAGATGTGTAGACATACCCTAAGAGGCAATAGCTGGACTGACCAGACAATTCTTCTGTTGACTTCTCTATGCTGTGAGTTAGGTCAGTTTAACTGGATTGCTAAGTGATGTGGATTTTTCCTACCCCTGAGTGATGTAGCTATATTGACCTAATTTCCTCACATAGAACAAGTCTTAGACTTGGATACTACCAGTTGTGTGGTTAAGAAGGTTATGACTATAGTCACCAAATCTCACATCTAGTTTATTTGCAGAGTCTTACCTCAACATTCATGTGGACAATAGCAGCCATTTGATGTATAGGCTCCTACTATTTATTGCTGCAGCCATCTTTTCCTCAACAATGGTAGCACAACTGTGCTGCTAATGGCACATACCCAAAAAGCTAGATACTAATGTGGGCAGATACCCAGACTAAGCATTAGAGTTGAGGCTGGTGCTTATAGTGCTTATGGTGCTCTTCATACATGGCAAAATTTAGTTCTGACTCCCTCCTCTCCCCCTCCCCACATTCTTGACTGATTTCCCAAATTTAAAGGAATCAGGTGAAGAATTGGGGACCATTTCCCCTCCCTGCCAAAGAAATAATCACCTCTAATAGTTTATCTGCTGTAGAAATAGCTGCTCTGTAACTCTTCTCACTGTTCTAAGGAGAACTGGCAGACTCACTCTGGCTACCCCCTTGCCAGGTCACAAATCCCTAATTGTTCAAAATTACAGGTTGATCAGCTATTTGTTCTTTCTACTATAGGTACTGCTTGGGTGGGTGGAGCTCGAGTCTGAGGCTGTATCTGCACTTGGGCTCTTTGAGGTGATATCTTCTTCAGCCCAAAAGGGAAGGTAAATTCATCCAGTGAGAACCTCTGATTTCACCTCTGGCATCTGTGCTAAGTGGAGGAAGGAGCTGTTAGGGACAGGAGGAAAATCTGCCCTAGATCTCCTGGATGCAGTTCATGATGTTGTCTCCAGGAGGGGGCTGGAATACACCAATCCCTTCTTCTCTTTCTTTTACCAAAACTAACCTCTGCCATTTGCTTCTCTCTCTGTGGTGCTGTGGGAACAATGTAGTTAGAGAGATATGTCTCCCAAAGTGGTTTTGAGAGGGATTCAACAGGGGCAGGTTTAGCCCCATCAGCTCCTCATTATCACTTGCTACTATCAAGGACTCTGCACACACTTGAAATTACACAGATAAATGGTCAGAGGATTAGTACTTTGGGTATACAATACAGAGAATAAAATAATCAACAGAAGAGCAGTTCACACCTTGGTAGAAAGAGCAACCTCTCCTGCAAGAGACACCAAAAAAGTGGAAAACAGACAAGACAGTCTTTTTTTTGCTTCTATTTTTATTTTTTTCCTGTTTTTTTCTCATCTCCTCAAAAGGTAGGATTTCACTAGGTGACTTTCAGGGTGTGAGTCTGGCAGTGCAGGCAGGAACTAGAGAAGTTATTTATGCAAGCTGATTTATTTACATTCTAAAGCTGTCTCCCATGGAAGAGTCATATCCAGCATAGGAGTGTCCTCATATTCATAGTTTTATGATGAATACAGCAAGATTTGTTCAGCAATAATTAAAATATGTGAGACAGCAGGCAGGAAGGTCTTAGGAGGCAGATATGAAAGCCTCAGAATGATCTAGGCTTTGTTCCCTGAAGACTGAGCAAGGGTTACTTCAGAGTAAGTAGAAGCACCTGAGATCAATTAAGGCCCAGTTAGAGTCCTCATAAAAAAAAATAAAATAAAATTAAAAAACAACTCCAGCCAGAGAGGGCTAGATAGTAAGGAGAGCTAACAATAGCGTGTAAGGAGTGTTGGAAACAAGCAGAAGAATCAGACCAAAGCCACAAGAAAGGTGAAAGAGAATGGATGGAGAGTAGGCACGGGGAAAGAAGCACAGTCATTAGCAGAGCTAGCAGCGCATAACTGCTACTCAAAAGGCCCTTGGGGTGGGGCCCAGAGTAGAGGATGAGCCCGTGCCTCCTATCCTTTGCCTCTCTGACTGCACCTCCAGAGGCACCAACTGGTGAGAAATAGTGGAAACAGGACTTGCTCTGTTTCTCACAGGAGAGCAAGGTGCAGGACCCATCATAACTAAATGGACAATTTGCCACAAGTGTTACCACTATAGCTATGTGTAAATACAAAAGCTTCTTCATCAACAGCATTAAATATTTTGCTAACTTCACAGGGTACCTATAAAATACGTGATCATTTGTTATCCTTTTATTCTTTCTTGGAATAGGTCTTACTGTAAATATCTGAGTTTGTCTCTCTCCCTTGAAGCTTTGCTCTTGAGGAGCTATGAAACTGCCAGATTCCAAAGTGCACTGGTGAGAGTAGGGTTCAAACAACAGAGCAAAGACTTTGAATGTACTCCAGAAGGCCAGCAGAAGTAACTCTTCAACTTTGTGTACAACATTGGAAGCTCTTCCCACAACTCATCCTGAGAACAACAAAGAGAAAGAGAGGGTATGTCTACACGGTAACTGTTATTTTGAAATAACCCATTTCAGAATGACTCATTTTGAAATAAAATCCTTATTCTGAAATAAATTAATCTGAATTAACAGTTTGTTAATTCAAATTAAGCAAATGACTGCTTTCGAAATCACTGTTATTTCAAAATGGTTATTTCAAAATAAGGCCATTTGGACATGTTGTTTTGAAACAGTTGTTTCGAAACAATGGTGTTGTTTCAAAACAACGTGTCTGAATGCTGTTGCTTTGAAACAACCATTTCGAAACAACAGCTGTTTCAATTTCCTGCTAGGTTTAATGGTTTCAAAACAACGGCTGTTATTTCGAAACAACGGGACCCGTTGTTTCAAAATAATGGTACGTCGTGTGGACATGAGAAATTTTATTTCAAAACAACGGCTGTTGTTTTGAAATAAAACTCACGTCTGAACACAGCCAGACAGAAGAGGATCAAAAGAAAATAAACAAAAATGAGAAAAGACAGAATGGTAGGATAGAGCAGAAGACGAAAAGAGGAATTAAAAATTCACAACTAAAAGTAAAGTGCTGTCAGGCTGCCACTGAGAAGTATGGAGGAAACTAGGCTGCCACCGACTAGTAGATATAATTCTTAATTATTTAGGAGACACTTATAGTATGGTTAGATACAATAACAAATCAGATTCTTCATGTGAATGTATGTAACCAGACTGAAATCCATGATAACTAATATTCCCTTCTCATGACTTTTTTTTTCCTGGTCTTATAATTTTGCCTCACTTACTCAACAGTTTAAAAGAAAAAGGCCAGAGTGTTGTTTATATAGTAAGATGGAATGTTAGCTTTTCTCCAAGGGAGTATCAAGATTTGCTGTCCTATGACATAACAGATATTGACCTTTTCCTCTATCATTATTAGTCATTGTCTTACAGTATATACCAGCTCTCTCAATCAATATTTACTGCTCAACCTATAAACAGAAGGTTGTATCTGCTTCAACCGGAGCGATCAGTATAGTATTTTGAAAAAAACTCATACTGAATCAGATTCAAATATCTCCGGGGGGGGGGTCCTAATATAATTATGTTTTCTTAAAGGCATATTTAAAAGACTGACTGCTGTGTATTTCCTTAATAAAATGCTTGTCTGTTTCAGGATTCATACATACAAGGTGTGAGGCCATTGAGAGAAAAAAGGAGTGAAGAAAAGTGAAAACTGACTCCCTTTTGGTGACTGCAACACCTAGCGTTCAGGGCACTAAAGCCTGTCAGCCAGAGTTCACAGTTCCAGGCAGTGGTCTTTAATATAGCAGGAAGTGCCATGCTTAGTGATAGGTGTCACAGAGGAACCTAGGCCCATCCTCCTTCCAGATCCTGACCCAGAGCCCTATGACTAATTCATAGAATCATAGAATCATAGTGTTAGAAGGGACCTCATGAGTAGAGCCCTGTGCAGATACAAAAATGTGGAACCACATCCAATCCGCATCCGCTCAGTGATAACATTAATCCAATCCGAAATCCACATGCCAGGGTTTAGCTGCATTTGTAACCACAGCTGCAACTGAACTTGGGCTCACATACAACTATTCAGCTTTTGATTGGTTCATTCCCCACATGGGTCCCACCCATGTTTTCCTTTCTTGTTTGTGGTTCGCGCGCTGTGCTATCAATCATTTCTTTGTCCACCTATGAAATTTCTGATTGATAGCAATGGCTTGCCAACTGGAAGCAAGAAAATGAAGGAGTGGGCAGGGGAATGAGCCAATCAAAGGCCAGCAGTGAGTCTCCAAGTCCCACCTTGAGACTCTGATTGGCTGGCAGATCACAATCTAGGATTGGCCAGAGCGCTTCCTGGTTCCCCTGCATGCTGCTGACACAGACCAGTGCAGCAGCTTCAGCAATGTATCACAGTGTGATAGAGTAACAATAGAAGCTGCATCCGTGAGTCGATCCACAACAATGGGTCTGCAGTTATCCGCACCCACACCCGCGGATGTGGATACCTGCGGATCTACAGCGGATACCTGCAGATCTGCAGGGCTCTACTCATGACGTCATCTAGTCCAACCCCCTGCCAAAAAAGCAGGAACACTCTCACTAAATCATCCCAGCCATCATTTTGTCTAACTGAGCTTTAAATATCTCCAAAGATGAAGATTCCACCACTTCCCTAGATAGCCTATTCCAATGCTTTACCACCCTCCTAGTAACAAAGTTTTTCCTAATATCCAACCTCAACCTCCTCAGCTGCAACTTGAAACCATTGTTCCTTGCTCTGTCTTTTGTTACTACTGAGAACAGCCGAGCTCCGTCCTCCTTGGAGCATCCCTTCAAGTAGTTAAAGGTTGCTATCCACCCCCCCCACCCTCCAGTCTTCTCTTCTGCAGGCTAAATAAGTCTAGTTCCTTAAGTTTCTCTTTATAGGTCTTGTGCTCCAGCCCCTTGATCATTTTTCTTGTCCTCCGCTGGACTTTTTCTAATGTGTCCACATCCTTTTTGTAGTGAGGAGCCCAAAACTGGATGCAGTACTCTAGATGCGGCCTCACCAGTGCTGAATAGAGGAGAACAATCACATCCCTTGATCTGCTGGCAACACTCCTACTGATGCAGCCCATTATGCCATTGGCCTTTTTGGCAGCAAGAGCACACTATTGACTCATATCCAGCTTCCTATCCACCATGACACCCAGGACATTTTCTACAGTGCTGCTACTTAGTTGATCATTCCCTAGCCTTTAACAGTGCATGGGATATTTCTGTTCCAAGTGCAGGACTTTCAACTTGTCCTTTTTGAACCACATGAGATTTCTATTGGCTCACTGCTCCAATTTCTCTAGTTCTCCCTGTATTCCATCCCTGCCCTCCAGCATGTCTACCGTTGGTATCATCTGCAAATTTACTGGGTGTGCAATCTATCCCATCATCCAGATCATTTATGAAAATGTTGAACAGAACTGGGCCCAGGACTGACACCTGGGGCACACCACTTGCTACTGGTAGCTAACTAGACATGGAGCCATTGATTCCTGATCACTAAAACTGTTTATCTAGCCAGTTTTCTATCCACTTTACTGTCCACACATCCAACCTATACTTCTTTAACTTGCTAATGAGAATCCTGTGGGAAACTGTATCAAAAGCCTTGCGAAAGTTGAGGTATATCATGTCAGTGGCTCTTCCTGCATCCACAAATCCAGTTATCTCATCATAGAAAGTGATGAGATTGGTCAGGCACAATTTACCCTTGGTGAATCCATGCTGACTTCCTGATGACTATATTTTCCTCCAAGTGTTTCAGGATGGATTCTTTGAGAACTTGCTCCATGATTTTTCCAGGAATTGAGGTGAGGCTGACAGGTCTGTAATTCCCTGGATCCTCCTTTTTCCCTTTCTTGAAGATAGGCACTATATTTGCTTTTTTCCAGTCCTCCAGCATCAACCCCTTTTGCCATGAATTTTCAAAGATAATGGCCAGCGGTACAGCTATCTTATAGGCCAACATCTTCAGCACACATCAATGCAGTTCATCCAGCCCCATAGACTTCTGCACATCCAGCTTCTTCAAGTAGTCCTTAACCTGACTTTCTGTCACCAGAGGCCTCCCTTCTTCTCTCCAATCTGTCATATCCAGCCTTTTCTTCACCCTCCACCACATGGATACCTACCATCCTTGATCCTCTCCTTGTAATTGACATACTTGTAGAACCCTTTCCTGTGATCCTTCACATCCCTTGCTAGCTGCAACTCCAATTGCCCTTTGGCCTTTCTAATTTTATCCCTGCAGTCCCAAGCAGTATCTTTGTATGCCTCCCTAGTCATCTGTCCAAGTTTTCACTACCTGTAAGCTTCCTTTTTATGTTTTACATCACTGCAGAGTTCTCTGTTAAGCCATGCTGGGTGCCTTCAACATTTGCTGTTCTTTCTGCTCATCGGAATGGTATCTTCCTGTGCCCATACCAGGGTTTCTCTAAAATACAGTGAGCTCTCATAGACATCTTTCCCGTTCAGATCAGCCTCCCAAGGGATCCTGCCCATCAGCTCTCTAAGGGAACCAAAATCTGCTTTTAAGAAGTCCAGAGTCTATGTTTTGCTGCTTTCCTTTTTCTGATTAATCAGCATCATGAACCATGTGAGCAGCAGCTCAAGAGGTGCAAGGCTCCTAGTTGGTTCCTCCAGCATTTGTACCAGGAAGTTGTCTTCAGCTGTCTGCAAAAACTTCCTGGATTGCCTGTGCACTGCTGTATTGGCCTTCCAATAAATGTCAGGGTAATTGAAGTCCCCATGAGAACTAGGGCCTGTGATCTAGAAACTTCTGCTAGTTGTCCATAGAATGCCTCAACCGCCTTCTCCTTCTGGTCTGACTGTCTATAGCAGACATCCAGCATGGCATCCCCCTTGTTGCCCTCTCCTCTAAACTTAACCCATAGACTTTCAACTGGCTCATTTCCATGTCTGTAGTGGAGCTCTGAGCAGTCATACAGCTCTTTTACCTATAGCACTACTCCTCTCCCTCTTCTTCCCTGCCTGTCCTTCCTGAACAATTTATACCCATGTATGGCAGAGCTCCAGTCATGCAAGCTATCCCACCCCATCTCTGTTATTCCAATTACATCATATCTCCTTGTCTGTGCCAGTACTACCAATTCTTCCTGATTGTTTCCCAGGCTCCTCACATTTGTGCATAGACACCTTAAATACTGGGCCGATTGCCCTACTTACCTCTGTTGATTTTCAGTTCTATTGCATCTACCTCCTTGCATTTTCTCCCAGCATTGTCCTTCCCCACTCACCCCAGCTATTATGGCTTCGTTAGGACACCTAAAATAATTATTTGATCCCCCCCCCATGTTCCATCTACCCTCTCTTTTATCCCTGGCTTTACAGACCCAGCACCCCCCCCCCAAGTTCCATCCTTTCCCCCAGGTCACCCACATTGTGACTTACCTGTGGGCTTTGGTCACTTTCCCCCTTCAAGCCTCGTTTAAAGCCCTCCTCGCTAAGTTAGACAGTCTGCATCCGAATATGCTCTTCCCCTTCCTTGACAGGTGGAGTCCATTTATGCCTAGCATTCCCTGTTCCTGGAACAGCACCTCATGGTTGAGGAAGGCAAAGCCCTCCTGATGACACCATCTTCATAGTCAGGCATTCACCTCCAGGATGTATCTGTCTCTACTCAATCCCCTACCCTTGACCAGAAGGAATGAGAACACCACATGTGCTCTGAACTCATTCACCTGCACTCCCAGAGCCCTATAGTGGCTTTTGATCTGCTGAGGATCACCTCTTGCAATGTCATTGGTTCCCACATGGATGAGTAGCATGGGGTAGTAGTCAGAAGGTTGGATGATTCTCGACAATCCCTCCATAATATCTCTGATATGGTTCCCCAGCAGGCAGCATACCTCCTGAGAATCCTTGTCAAGGTGACAGATGGGTACTTCCGTCCCACTCAGAAGAGAGTCCCCAACCATCACAACCCAACATTTCCTTCTGGGTGTGATCGTTGTGATCCTCCCAGCCTCAGGAGTGCATGGCATATCCTCTTCCATCTCATCCATCATCTCTAGAACCGCATAACGGTTCTTCACCACAATGGTGGGTGGGATGGGACCAAAGGTAATCAGCTGCCAGTGTCCTCCTTGTGCCACTGGCATCCCATCCTTCTCCAGAGGTGTGGCAGTAGTCTTCGGCACCTGGATAGTATCCTCATCCTTGCATGTCTCCTCATGGATGCTATCGAGGAACTTCTCCAGGGCTTGGATACTCCTGAGCCTAGGCACCTCCTCTTGTAACTCTCCCATCTGCCTCCTGAGAGATTCCGCCAGAAGGCTCCTGTCACATTGATTCATCTCCCCAGCCTGGTTGTTTGTGAGTGGGAAATGCAGGCCACAGTCCCTACAAGTCCACACCAGGATCTGGATAGTGATATCTGTGGTCAGAGTAACTGTCTGGATGCAGGGACTGGTGGAGGGGACAGAGGGGGTGCTGGCACAAGCAGTGTGGCTCTTCTTCACCATATTGGCTTCATCAGTTACTTCCCAAACTCCCACTCAAACTCCCCTGTTTGCAGTCCCCCCGGTTGCAAGTGCAAGTTGAGATTTTTAGGATCAGGTTCCAAGCTCCACAAACACATTCCTTGGGCTTCAGCACCAAAGTTTCCTCCAGGGATGGCAGCCTTCTGCCTTCATTTATCTCCACAGTCAACAAGGGGCTATCAGTGTGCTTGGTGTATTTGGTCTCTGTAGCTCTGGAGCTCATGAAGCTTCTTAGTTGGTGCCCGGAGTATGCATCCATTCTCCTCTTCAGTCACCCCTGATGGAGCTGAATTGCTTCCCTTTTATGTCCCAGTTCCAGTTTGAGCAAGCCCAGCAATAGTGCAAGGAAACATGTCCTCCCTTCACACCGTTGAATACAAAAATATGTATTTACTTAATGTTGAAAATGCATATTTTAAAGCACATTAGAAGGGCATACAAAGTACTAAACTGAGTTTTACTGCCATTTAACTTTTTATCAGTGGTTCAAGTAAAAATGGAGCGAGTGGTTGAGAAATATAGTTTCTTAAAGATAGAGATGCAGTGTAGCAATATATTACATAGCTGGACCTCATCCTATATTGTAATTTTTGAAGGTTAAAAGCAACTATCTGAAACAATGGATGGATCTAACATCCCCCAACTACTAACAATACTTGACCCCATAAAAAAAATTCTCTCTAACCTCTTCTTATGCACAAAGATTTGACAAAAGCTAGAATAGTAGATGAGCCTTGAGGTATGCCCTGAAGATCAAGAGACCTGAGTTATATCAAAGCAGGAAGAAGCTGGAGGCTTGTATACCCAGATGTTGATTTGATATGACTAACCCTCAGGAAGCTTACACAGAAGTTTCCTTCTACACAGTGATTTCTGTTGAAGGAGTTGTTTAATTTTTGACTAATTCTTAATGCTTTCTCACTGTCCAGAGCAGTAAGCATTATTAACATGTTGAACCCTCACATATGATCGTGTTGCTACAACTTGGTTAGAAGCACTTTCCTCTTAGAACTGGTGGAATAGTAAAAAACTACTCTGTGAATAAAAGTACTGAGCTCAGTTTGGTAAGACTTGTCATATTATTTGTGTGATGTTTTGTTCTTTTTCTTCCTTTGACTCTGTCTTTCTCCATTCACCCACCTTCGAGTCAGTTTACTGACTCCTTATCAATCTGCACATAAGTTTCAGCTGTGTTGTTCTTGGCTTTCAAGCCCCATATCATATCATGTGCAACTCCCTCCCCATCTCTAGTCTGAGCTCTTTTTGTACTACTTTTACTCCTTTTTCTGGTTGTGACAGAGGTCTTTGTGCTCCTTTTATCTTTTTCTTAGACTGGTGCCTCCATGCTTTTTCCTGTTTCCACTTACGCTTGGTCACTCAACCTAAATCTGCTATCTATCCCACCTCCCTTGTGATGTTTCACTTGATTACTTTAAATGGATTTACACATATGAAACTGACTGGAACTTAGTAAATAAGTCTGCAGATTATATATACTGGGAATCAACTTTACCTCATGTTATCTGACTCCTGCAGTTGTCATCACCAAGTGGCACTCAGAGGAAGAATTATGACAAACATAAATAAGTAGGTTTTGCTAGTAAACTCTAAGAGACAGAGTCATTTTCTCTAATGCATGGTTGCCAAGAGACTAGTGAGGGGTTTCTAGCACTTTACTAGAGATTCTAGAGCATCTCTGTCTCTGAACTCAGCCAAATGGCCAGTATATTTTGCAGGCTTCCCTCTCCCTGCTCTTCAGTAATGAGGAAAATGACATCCTTGCCTCTAAAGAGCTCTATTTGATACTGGTGGAGAGGGATACGTCCTATTTTTCACAGATTACCAAAATCTACAGTGCAAAATGATCAGTCAGCACTGTTCAGACTTGAAGGAGGGACACCTGCTTCATATGAAATGATCTAGGAGAACAGCAGTTGGCCTCATGAACTCACTAATGAGAACAAGCTCTAAGTAGAGGGATTTAGATATTATCTGGGAAATGGCAGCTACTGGAGGTGGCTGAAATAGCACAACTAGGCCAGGAGAAGGCTTCTGTGGATTCTCTCACTAGGAGCATGATTCTGCCATGCTTACTCTTACTGAATAACTGATATGAATGAGTTTATTCATTTGATGAGGTACTAGTCAGTGTAAAGATGGCAGACTTAGACTGTATTAAAAAAAAAAAAAAAACTTTTCCCACAGTTTGTGAAACATCTGGTTTTGGTGAACTACAGTGGCAGTAACTATTCTATCCTCCATCCTAGCTGCCTCAAGATGGAAGGGAAACAATTAAATTCTGATCTTCAAATTGAATAAATTGGATTTCTGGGGAGTAGTATCCAATTACTCAGTGTTTTTTGGGAACTACATTTTTATTTAGCAGCCAGTGCTTTGTTACAAAAAAAGCCCAAAATATTAAAATAAATGGATCATTTTTTAATCTGAAATTGGAAACAAAACCTTTAAAACTCTAGACTTGCTAGTTGGTAATATTTTTATTCAGCTAGAAATTAGAATCATGGTAACCAACTCAATTTTAAAACACTGTAAAACAGAACAAAAGTTCTAATAAGAAAACAATGTTTCCACAGCAGCCTATGCCCTTGCATGACAAGATGCAGTCCTCAGTACACAGTAAATTTAAAATCCCATGAAATGTGTTTACGAATGAAGCATTGACACAGCCTTAACCAAGACTATGTGAATGGCACCTGCCCTAATAAAAAGGAAAGAAAATTACCATCTATCTCAATAGAGCAGAAAAGTAAGTGAAAAGCATATATCTGTACTTGAAGCTTTGGAGCGGATATCTTAACTGTTGGATGTTGCCAAAGTGCACTATTTTTCTTGAGATTTACTCTGTGTAAAGGAAACTGAAGTCATTCTCTTGTTTTTGACAATATTAGTCAATTTCTATTCATAGCACAGCACATTAGTCTGTCGAGAAAAATCATCACCTAGAAGCTTCAAATATGTTCATAACATTCTTTTATGGTCTTCTACAAATGGATTCATATCATCAAGACAAACCGTTTTGTTGTAATTTTTTTCACTCACAATGAGATAGCTGAGTTTATGCGAGATCTTCCATTTTATGAGCAATATAGAAATTTACATATAAAGTGGGCTTGTCCCAAAAAAAGGGGGGGGGGTAAAGTACCACAACATTAAGTTAATGAATAGCAGTCCAGACCCATCCATTTAAAATTCTGTTCCTATTCTTTTAGTAAGCTGTTTCTGCATGGTATCATATCGTCTCAAAGAGAAAACAAGGACTATGAGGCTGTATGATCTGATTATTTCAGAATGATTTTTTCTAATACGTTTTTTGTTTGTTTTCTTTTTTTTTTCTAAAATGTTCTAAATTCCTTTCAGTTTTGAACTTAAGTAGATCAAATTTCCATAGTGATGTAAATAAAAGATGCATTAACTTGTCTGACCATAGCCAGTTCTTGACCTGTAAAACCCTGTGAAACTGAACAGGGAATCTGTACATGTAATAAACATGTAATTTTAACCTTTCCGTGCAACCAGTGGTGCAACCGGATACATCTTCTGCTACTGCCTGTCCATCAGACAGCTAGGGTCTTCTGCATGCACTGCTTCTTGGCTCCTCCATTCCTATGTTTTCTTATTTGGAAAGCATGGGAAAAAGTAGAAACAAGAGACAGAAAATAAAGAAAAAGAGTAAAGTAAAAGTGAAAAAAAAAAAAGACCATAGAAATGGGATCTATCAAAAACAAGTATGTTGTTAACATGACAGCAAATGAATCTTTAAATGAAAGAATGTAAAATTTTATGGAATTAACTATGCTAGTATCTGAACATATCTAACATGAACTAAAAGTTTACGAAGACTTGAGAGATTGTCTGAGATGAGTGCTTAGTAAAGGATATTAATGAATTCCTATGCCTTATACCTGAGTGCTCAAGCTTTACAAAGGCAGAATTTATATCAAACCAAAGATGAAGAAATTATTTCCTTTGTGTCCACTGGACTAGCAAAGGAACTTCACAGAAAAATGGTGTCAGTTTAAGCAACAGTTTAAAACCTTTTTTTGTTGCCAAAGAAATCTAAGGAAAAGCACTTGAATTGTGCACAGTGACATTTCTCCATGTGCACAGAGCTTTGTAGACAACTAATACTTTTTAATGGAAGGAAGAGGAAAATGTCCTAAACATTGACTATTGGGTATAACAGGACTGAGAAACCAATACGTTTTTGTTGGCTCAAAAATGACTCTAGGCGAGTGCCTCCTCAACTGTCAGTTGGAAGCAGAGAAGGTTGCCTAACTTCATGAAACAGGAAGAGCAGAAAAAATCTCTCTCATTGACATATTCCATTGGCAAACTTAGGCAAGTTCTCACTCAGGGCGCGCCTATTTGTTGATCTCTCATTCTTAGGTTACTCTCTCCCCAGTTCCTCGTATGAATAACCAGCATATTTAATTCAGGCTTTGGGGATCCCAATGATTTTCAAGGGGCTGAAAACTTAGGATCTAGGTATATAATCTCATCTAAAGTGAAAGTCAGGTCTTGGATGAAAGTGACATTTCAGAATCTAATTGTAAAAAACTAAAGTTTGAAAGACAGATATTAGGCTATTGCTTCAGAGGCATTGCCAATTTGATTCTGAAGTATCAAAGGACAATAAGTCTTGGGAATAGCTATCATCACATCAGATAGCATCTGAGTCAGCACCTCTTAAAAATCTTTGGTTATGGAAAGTCTATCAATGGTTTTCCAACAGGTAGATCTTTACAGACCATCTTTGAGATGATTGATGTTTTTTAGACAAAAGGAAATGCACTAGATCTAATCTACCTGGATTCTAATATAGAATTTGATAAAGTTTCACATGGAAAATTATTAGTTAAACTATAAAAAAAAATGGGGATTAATAGGAGAATGGCAGATAAGGAAGTGATTAAAGGTGAATAATACTGAAAGGTGAACTATCAGGCTGGAGGAGATTAACTAGTGGAGTTCCTCAGTGATTCGTCTTGGGACCAATTTTATTTAATATTTTATTACTGACTTTGGCACAAAGAAGAAGGGGTGATCAAATAAAATTGGCAAATGCCACAAAAGTGGAAGATATTGTCAATGTGGAGGAAGACCAGGATATTGCCAGTGTAAAGGATGACAAGATCAGCATGCTCTTGAAACCTGGAGTAACAGAAATGGATTGAAATTTAATTGTGCAAAGTGCCAATTCATTCATTTAGGGACTAAGAACAAGAATTGTTGCTATAAGCTGGGGACTTACCAGTTTGAAGTGACAGAGAGGAAGAAAGACTTGGATATATTGGCTGGTCACAAGTGTAGGCAAATTTCATAATTCTTTAGGAATTTGGGACAGCTAATATAGACCAATTTGAAAGACAAGTGTTTTTAGTCCAGATTGACTACAGGTATGCTAATTAAATAGGCCTTCCTCCTGAAAACTTGCAGTCAAGCTGTACTCAGATTTAGATTTTGTGACAGTCCTTTTATTGCTAACCACATACAGAAAGTGATAAGTAAGAATAGAAATGAATATACTGTGGAGTGGATAATAAAGAACTACATCAATGCATTTCTATAATAACTATGAGCAGTATTGCTGCTAAAATTTCCTATTTTTAAGATACAATTGTAACAGTTATACTCACACTTGAAGTGAAGATAAGTTGAAATACTGAACTAGCAATTCTAAACTAGACGACTAAAATAAAACAAAGAAACCTAGCTGAAAGAAGTCAGGTAAAGCATTGCTGTAGGCCTGTTAAGTTTCCTATTGCTTTGTCTGAATTCATCAGCCGGAAATTAGAAGCTTCAACCCCTCTGCACATTTTGGGGCTTTAAATAACCTTATTTTCACAGTATGGGGGGCTTACCTTTTATACCCTTCCAAAGATAAATTAAATTATTTCATTCTTCCTGGCTCAAATATGGGTGTTTTCCAGAAACTGCTGGGGATACTCTCAGATTATTGGTTTTGGGGTCTATTGATGTCTATTTTCTAGCATATTCTTCAATTTTCTTGTTTACCAGCTTGTGGGTTTTGTGGTGGGTTTGCAGAGATATTTTCCACCTATTTATCTGCAAAGCGTGGTCAAAAACCAACTTGCCAAATTCTGCACGGCCTACGTTCACCTATCACCTAGTTAGCCTTCTCCTATTGCATAGACAAATGAAAACCTTGGTTTACAAAGCTTGGGGATCTCATCCTATTATATAGCAAACCTACTTACAGTCTTTGCAAACTGAGTTACTCCTTGTAAAGATCTGCAGGATACATGCATTTCAACTTCTGGAAAGAACTAGTACCAAGCTCCTTACTATAGAACCAAAGTATCTAGGTTTTATAAGAAAAAGAAAATATACCTATATAAAATAGATGGAGGATAATATATGCATGCCAGCCCAATACAGGGTATAGCCAAAGGCTACACAAGATGTTTATGAGCTGTCAATATATTGAAAAAGGCTAATGCAGACGTAAGATGCATCAGATGAGTTATGTCCTTTGGAAACAGGAAAGAAATCGTACTATTAAACAAGACACTGGTGAGAGCTCATCTGGAATGATGCACACAGCTTTTGTCTCCTGTGCTTCAGAAAGATTACTGTATATACTCGGTTATAAGCCGAACTGGGCACATGCAGACCCCCCAATTCTGAGCCCAAAAAAGAAGCTAAAATTGGTGACCTGGGTATAAGCTGAGGTCCCCTTTCGGCCTTGGCCCGTAACCCCCCACCCACTGCTGCTGGCTTCCTCTGGAGTTTCTGACAGCTTCCCTACCCCCAAAATCTCTGCTGCTGCTTTTCCCTTGCCCCCCCCCCCGCTGTCCGTTCCTCACTCCTGCCCTCCTGCTCTGCCCTTTCCTCACTGCTGCCCTTCCACTCACTTCTCAGTTTCCTGCTGTTGCCCCCCCCGCTCTGCCTCTTCCCTCACTGCCGCCCCCCTTCTCTGCGCCTTCCCCACTGCTCCCTCCCTGGCTCTTTACTGCTGCCCCCCTTCTGTGCCCCTTCCCCACTGCTGCCCTGCTGGCTCATCACTGCCACCCCCCTGCTCCCTTCTCAGTTCCCTGCTGTTGCTCCCTTGTTCCTCAACACCCTTTCCACTCCTTTCCCCATCAGCTCCCAACCCCTGCTGCCGCTCTTCCCAGCCTTCCAGGCACCACCCCCCCAAATCCCTGGTCCCTGTTGCTGCTTCCTTGGGCACCCCAAAAACCTTGGGTCCTCCTGCCACTTTCCCCGGACTCCCCAACCCCCCCTAAATGCCCAAGCCATGCCACCCCTTGCCTGGCCTCCCTGAACCTCCCCCAAACCCTCCCAGCTGTCCCATCACTTTCCCCTACTCCCTGACCCCCTCCCCAACCTCCAGTCCCTGCCGCCCCTTCCCTGGCCTCCCTGAATCCCCTCTCAAAGTCCAGGCCACCCCCCCCGGACCCCCTTATTTGGCTGCTCCAGATGCCAGGGACCCTTCCTTCCTCCAGCCCCAGCCTGGGCTGATAGCCCTAGATGACCACCCGGCAACACTGGGGCTCCACCCTTCCACATGGTCAGGGAAAGGGCTGCCTGAGGCTGTCTACTGTATTCTCCTGAGTATAAGCCAAGTGCCTGTTTTGAAGCCAATTTTCAGGCACAAAATTCTCAGCTTATACGTGATGATATACAGTAATTCAAACTGGAACAGGTACAGAGAATGGCTACCATGATGATTTGAGTAATGAAAATCCTGCTTTATGAGTGGAGACTCAATGAGCTTTACTTGTTTAATTTAATCATGAAAAGCTTGAAGGGAGAAAAGATTACTCGCTATAAATGCATGAGAGTATAAATATCAGGGAGGGGGAGGAGTTATTTAAGGTAAGTGCCAATGTGGACACAAGAACAATTGGCTATAAAGTAGCCCTAACAAGTTTGGGCTTGAAATTTGGCTAAGATTTCTAACCATCAGAGGAGTGAAGTTTTGGAACAACCTTCTAAGGAGAGCAGTGGGGACAAAGAACATAACTACTTTCAAAACTGAATTTGATAAGTTTTCAGAGAGGATAGCATGTGGTCCATTGGTGACTACCAGTTGCAAAAATCCCCAAGATCTGTATACAGGATACTACATGGGGAAGAATCTGAATTACTTCTGCAGCTATCTGTCTCATGGGTCTTGCCCACATCCTGAGGTCCTACTCTAACTGATCATCATATTTGGCGTTAGGAAGGAAGCTTCACTTAGGTCAGATTGACCAAAATCCTGAATTTTTTTGCTTGCTTGCTTCCCCCCCCCCTTTTTTTTAGGGTCTATATGTATGTTTGCCTTCCTCTGCAACATGGCTTATGAGTCACTTGGAGGTGTAAATGGTGAAATCTCTAAGCTGAAGGCTTTAAATAATTATTTTATTACTTTGGTACCTTAGTCAGAGATTAGGGGTCTTACAGGAATATGTGTGTGCGGGTGACATTCCATAACCAGAAGTCAGACTGGATGATCACAATGGTTCCTTGTTGCCTTCTGTTCTTAAAGTCTGTGAGTTAGTTAGGAGAATACACATGTTGTACTAGTTTCTAGATTCACATTTAATAGTGATTTTCATTAGGAAGAAAAACAGAAATAGACACTGAATAGTGTACAAACTCCAATCACCAATCCACCAATTCTGTATACTATGATTTAGTTAAGACACACACACACACACAGTTGTATGGCAATAATTATGCTTGACATTTTAAGTTGCTTTAAAAAGATTTTCAAATTCTACTTGCCAGTAGTATCTTTTTCAAAATAAAAGCATTTCCTTAGAAGAATTAAGTTGACTAAAACTATGAGAAGGATAGGTTTCAAGTTACAAGCATGGCAGCAACTATATAAGCAAACCTACTGCAGCAATTGAGCTAATGTCTTCGTTAATGCTTTGACTATGTCCATCATAAACTAGGTATCTCAGGGAGTTGGAGCATCCTTAGTCCGAATACACTGATCTCAGTTACTGTTTTCCAATTAAATCAACTTTGTAACTGCATACTTCTCACAGTAATATGGGGAGGGGGTGTTGTTTTGTTTTGTTTTGTTTGAATTTGTCATAAAAGTTGCAAATGCTCTTGAAAAAATCATTTTGAAATCTTCTTACTGAGTTTTGATAGGAAACATTTCACTTTTTCTTATTTTTAAGAAGCTTTCCCCCCTCCCTTTGTCCCCTAGGAAAAAGTGGAAGAATGTGAAGAGAGAGAATGTTCTTTGTCTGCACAACTTCAGCACAAAAAAACCTGTTTTTCTGCAAATGTTTACATTTTGAAATTTCACTAAAAAAAAAAAACTGATGAAAATTATTTGCTGCATGAAAATATTTTCTAAACTCCAGTATTCAAGGGAAACAAAGTATTAATAAAATCTAATAAAATCATTGTCTACTCTTCAACCAACCTGACTTCTGAGTGATTATTAAACATGATAAAAGTGAACAATGGGTCTGCCATGAGAAGCAAGACATGAGAGAACCAGACAGGAACATAAAGACACATTGGATGGACATGTGGAGGAAGCTTTGGCATAACAGAGAGAAGCAGCAGCAAACAGAAAACAATATTGTGGAGAGAGAGTTGAATATGGAGGAATTAAGGGAAAAGGATAGCAGAGACCTAGGTCTAAGGAAAGTGAAATTAATTAGAAAATGAAAAATATTTATTTTTCTGAAACTAACTTGTGGTATAATTTAATTTTTAAACTAAAAAAAGAGAAATGGAGAAAGACAGGAAGCAGAGAGAATTAAAAAAAAGGAAAGAGGACATATTAGATTAAAGAAAAGGGAGAAACCTAAATGGCGGATGTAACACCCACGTAGCCAGATTGAGTCTGCCTTTCAGGCAGCTCTGACCAGCTAAAGGGTGTGCACGGGAACACAGCAAGGAGAGCCTCTTTGCCCCCAGGGGCACCTGTTCCAAACCCCCAGAGTGACCACACACACTGGGATAGTGCAAGGATTATGGGAATGGGGAAGGTTTATTTACAGAGGTGCAAAAGGGGAAACCAACAGGGGAGATGAGCCAGCAGTAACACAGAGTAAACAGCTAACACAAGGCCCAACAATGCAGCAGGCTGGAGGCAGACGTGAGTTCTGCTTCTGCACCATGAGTTCAGGAGTCCCAGCACAGTTCCAGTCCAGGGTTCAGTCCAGCAACTCCTAGTCTTTGGCGCCAGCACTTTCCCAGCAAAAGAAAACCCTCTGATGCCTCTTCTGCCACTCTCTGTGAACCCAGAGCGACACCGAGAATGAAAGAGCAAGATGGAAGAAGTTCAGAAATTGGGGAAAAAAAAGAGAAGCAGCAAAAGAGACTTTTTAGGGTTATATCTTTAGCACCCCCTTGGCCAAGATAGGGTCTGCTCTTTTTAACAAACGTTGCTTGCAAGAATGCAGCAGAAAACATCCCTCCCATCTCATTGGCACCTGTTCCAAAGGCCCCAAAGTGAACTCACACACACATGCTAGAGTAGTAAAATGAATATATGAAAGGGAAATATGTATTTGCACAGGGTATACATTTCCAGAGGGGTGGCCGTGTTAGACTGTGTATAGCAAAAGCAGTGAGAGTCTTGTGGCATCTTAAGCTATGTCCACATGAGGCATTTATTTCGAAACAATGACCATTATTTCAAAATAAAAGTTGTCATGTCCAAACAATGTTTCTTTATTTCGAAATGACGGGACTCTGTCATTTTGAAATAACGTCCATTGTTTCAGAACAATAAAACCTCACCTGAAAGCAAAATAGCTGTTGTTTCAAAATAATTGTTTCAAATCAACGCCGTTTGGATGTGTTATTTTGAAATAACAGTAATTTCAAAATAATACTTCTGCCCTTCTCCTTCCCAAGGTGCCTTCCTTTTTGTATATATTGGGGGGGGGGCATGGCCCAGCAAGGAGGCCATGTTGCCACACCTCCGATGCTGCCCATCTCCCAAAGCAAAATAGCAAGTCCTGTGTCTGGACATGCTATTTCGCTTTGAGATTTTCCCTGATTTCAATTTAATATTTGCTTATTTTGATTTAAGGATTTTATTTCAAAATAACTCATTTTGAAATAACTTATCTTGAAATAAAAGTTTACAAGTGAACACAGCCTTTTAGACTAACAGAGTTCTTCGAGCATAAGCTTTTGTGGGCTTCAACCCACTTCGTCAGATGCATCTGACAAAGTGCGTTGAAGCCCATGGAAGCTTACCCTCAAAGAAATCTGTTAGTCTATAAGGTGCCACAGGACTCTTGCTGCTTTTATGTACAGAGGGATAAATGGGGGAAAAAACATGAGGAGGAGGAAAATACGGGGATCAGTAAACCAGGATTCAATATGGAGCCCCAGAGACCTAGGGGTATCACAGTGTGAAACTGAGCAATGCATCCACATTCAAGAGTTCAAGATTCCTGGAAAAAGTCTTAATCCAGAGGTGAGTCTCTGGTTCTCCTGATTGTCTTTGGCTCCAGTGAACTTTCCCCAGCAAATAGCTAGGGTGCGCTCTTCTGCTGGTCTTTGCAAGCCCCACAGGGCAACATTTTCACTGCTTAAGTAGCATTAGCCTCCTTCCTTATTCTCAGTGCAACCTTAAAAGCCCCTGTATTCCCAGTCTCATAAAGCTCTGGGTGATAGTGATAGTGGGTCCAACTCCAGGTTATCCTTCTTTGGTGATTACTCCCTGGCATGCTGCTCCTATAGGCTCCTGTCTTGGAAGTGGGTCATCACAACACTTCTTTCTTCTAGAATAATCAGTGCTACCCCACAGGTCAAAGATTTAAAGGTAGCATGCTCTCTAAACCCCAAAGGGGTTCTAGGATAATGAAACACTTATTTCTTTCTATTCCTGTATCTCTTATTTTTCTCCTGAGAGATACTCCATACCTCTGGAAGCTAGGGAGAAAGCAGGTGAAAAATAATTTTGGACTGAGGACTTTAATGTTAGAGTTGGCCATACATATTTTAAAAAATGTGTCAGGTTTTCATTTATTTTTCAGCCCCTTACATACTATGGTATCTGTTCCTCCATATGTATAATGAGCTTAATGGTGATTTGTTAATGTACTTAGAGGGAACATTACAGTAACTAACCTTTTTTTCAGAAGCTTAAAAATTATAAAGCACTTTGCTTTAATGCTAGGTATAATGATTTCTATCATAAAGCAAATGAAAGCTATAATACTGACTTGCACCAAGCATAAGGCCCGGCTGGACAAAACCATGACTGGGATGGTTTAGTGGGTGTGGTCCTGCCTCTGGCAGTGGGTTGGACTAGATGACCTATGAGGTCCCTTCCAACCCTATGTTTCTATGATTCTATGATAATGTGTGCAGGATTTGTGAAAGCTTCTGCCAATGCACCTCACTTTTCACCTATAGCTTACTTAATACTCCAGTCCTATATCTGTCTGAAGAAGGCACTGCCAGTCGTGCCAAATTGTGTGGTGTATAGAAACAATACTAGAATGAGATGGCCAAGGTTTCATTTCCACTTGTGAGAAAAGGCAGGAGGCCAATCTCCATAAGTGAAAGAACTCAATTCCATTAACCCTTTAGTTACCTGAACTAATCATCTAGTTCAGTGGAGAACTGATTTCAGGACCGTAACTAGGGTGGCACCAATGGGGATCTGCCCTGGGCGCACTGGAGCAGCTCAATAGAGGCACTTATTTAAAAGGTGCATTTTGCAGCACCGACCCTCAGTGCAGCTACTGGCAAGGGGCACATTCTGATCAGAACATGTCCTGGGTGCCAGCTCACCATGTTATGGCTCTGATTGATTTAATTTAAGTTGTGAACTTTCGTAAAATAGTCTTGAATTCAAGTTATTTGCTAACAATAAATCAGCAGGAAATAGCATCTTTACTATGATATATTACCTTAATCTCAGTTTGCTTATGATCAAACAGAAAAGTTAAATGAATTTAGAGGAAAGGAACAAAGATTGTTAGTACCACCTCTTGTTTCATTATCTTCAGTAAAGCTATTAAAAAAAAAAGTTCTATGGAAAACTTTGTCAAAGGATTTAAATAATGATTTTCATCTAAATTTTCTAAGGAAAATTTTGATTTCTTGGATGAAACAGAAATACCAATTAGCCGTAAATGGTAATTTATGGGCACTGTAATGGCTTCTTTTCTCTTCCATAAGTCAGTTTTCCTGGTCAGGGTACATCTCCCATTATGGATTGTGGCTTCCTACCATAGAGAGGGGAGGTAGTGCAACATGGTGCACCATGAGAGATAAAATCCATCCAGGGAATCCAGCCCACAGAGGTAACTGGTGAAATGACACACTGAGCTATGGTCTCATGAGGCAACATAGCAACATATAAATTGAAAATATTTCAGTTTCAGGCATTTGATTTTTCGGCAAAAAGTAGCAACTTTTTGTGGAAAGTAAATATTTGCTAAAATTCTATTTAGTCAACAACTAAATTATCCATTTGAAAAAAAAATGTTAATAGAAAAGTATAGTCAAGCCCTTGTTGCACTAGGGTGGAGAGGAAAAAAAAATATTTAATAGGATAAGCTATCTCTTTCAGGATAGGACTATGTTCACTCGCACCATCTTCTAATATCTGACCTTTTATGGATAGAATGGAATTGAAGACAGTTGAGGTATGTCTACATTGGAGCATCAGGTCAACTTAACCTTCCTTATGTTGACCTAACAAAAGCTCTGTCCCCATTGGGAATTTATTACGTCCACCTAAGCACTTCCTTAAATTGACTTAATAACACCGCCTCTTAAGGTCCACTTAATGTTAAAGTTGACATTATTAAGTCAACTTAAGCCATTGTAGATGGGGAATAGCCCTTAAGTTGACAATATTAAGTTGACTTAAAGGCTATGCCCCATCTACACTGGTTAAAGTTGACTTACTAAGATCAACTTAATCATTAAGTCAACCTAGCAGCTGCCAGTGTGGACATGGGAAGTCTACAGGATTTCGAATGTGGACACTCTGGCTATGTCCACACACAGATGATTATTTCATTTCAAAATAAGCTAAATCAAAATAAAATTATTATTTTGAAATACCTTAAATCGAAATAAGCAAATATTAAATCAAAATAAGGGAAAACCTCAAAGCGAAATAGCATGTCCGAACACAAGACTTGCTATTTTGCTTCAGGAAAGGGGCAGCATGGGAGGTGTGGCAACACGGCCCCCTCGCTGGGCCATGTTACCAGCCAATCCTATAAAAGTAGGAACTGACCTTGCTTTCCTGTCCATTCTGGCTAGCAGGAGACTGCGAGACACAGAAATTGATGCTGCCCGGCTTCCTAGCCATCGTCGTGCTTTGAACAGACCCGCTGCTCGCCTGCAGCATGACCTCCTGCTGTGGGACACACTGCTCCCAGACTCTGATGGTGCCCAGGCTGTGTCCCAGGCTATTATCTCATTGGGCCTCAGAGCAGCCCTAGTTCCCCTCCACCCTTCTGTGCCTCATCAGATCTGGGCCTGGGAGACCAGCACAGAGTGGTGGGAGTGGGTAGTGCTCAGAACCTGGAGTGATGAGCAGTGGCAGAGGAATCTCCAAATGAGCAGGGGGAGCTTCAACCACCTAGTTGCAGAAGTCACCCTGGTCCTGCACCGAAGGGATAGCCGAATGAGACCAGCTATCCCTGTTGACAAGAGAGTGGCCATCGCTCTTTGAAAGATGGCCACTCCCAAGTCATACATGTCCGTGGCGCACCTCTTTGGTGTAGGGAGGTCCACTATTGGCAATATGCTGCTAGAGGTCACCAGGGCCATCAACAGGATCCTGCTCCCATGCCTAGTTGTTTAAGAAGAGCTGCAGAACACCATTGCCAGCATGGCCACCCTCAGATTTCCCAATTGCACTGGGATACTGGATGCCATCCACATCCCTCTGAGATCCCCGGAGCACTGAGCCACTGAGTACCAGAAGTGGAAGGAGTACTACTTGGTTATCCTGCAGGCCCTTGTGGATCACCAGGGCATCTTTCAAAACTGTTATGTGGATGGCCAGGGATGGTGCTTGATGCAAGGGTCTTCTTTAAATCTGCCCCATACCAGGGCATGGAGGCAGGCACCTTCTTCCCCCTCATAACATCAATATCAGGGGATTAGAGGTGCCCATCCTCACTGGTGCCGATGCAGCCTATCCCCTCCACACATGGCTCATGCACCCATACGCAGGGCCCCTCAATGCCCGCCAGCAGCTTTCCAACCTCTGTGTGAGCCGCTGCTGCCAGGTGGTCAAATGGGCATTTGGCCGGCTGAAGGCCCGATGGAGGTGCCTCCTTATGCGCCTCCACCTTGCAGAGGAGATGACCACCGAGGTCATCAGTGTTTGTGTGGCTCTGCATAACTTTTGCAAACTGTGGGGCAAGACTGTTGCTGCCACCTTGGTGGCTGAGGCACAGTTCATCGGTGGCCAGTATGAGCAACCCACACCCATGGCCCCAAACGAGTGAGCTTCACAGAGGGCAATCACAGTTTGTGATGCACTCATGAATGTTTTTGCCACAGAGGAACTCTGAGGGCCAGCCCTACCCTGCCACACCACCCTCTCCCCCATTCTACTACAGCCAGCCCCTACCCAATCACCCGCACTGTGAACCACACCCAGTAAAAACACATACATGCACTAATATGTGTCACAATCTGTTTATTGAACATAACATGTGGTGTTGTACCAAAGAAGGTCTGGGGAGGGTTAGGGGATGTGCAGCTGTGGGGGCAGACTGGGGTTGGGGCCTGAAACTGGGAGATAGGAGTGAGGTGTGGGGGTTGGGGAGTTTGGGTGGGAGGGGAGTCCCTATGCAGAGCCTGTGTGGGAGTCCTGGGGTGGCATCCCACGCCCCTGCCTATGGCCACTCCAGGTCCAGGGGCCAGCTCTGACGAAGGACATGAGGGTCCCTGGGTGGGCCTCTGTCAGCCGCTGAAGGGACCATGTGACCTGCAATGCGCCAGACACTTGTTGTGATGTCCTGCACCGTAGTGCTCAGGTGCTCAGTCACCAAGGCCTGCCACTCGACTGCAGTGACCACGCGGTCATCGGTGGTCACTGCCTGTTGCAGCAGGCTGATGGCAGCATCCTGGCGATGGGGCTGCTGCTGTCTCCAAGCCTGCACAGAGTCCTCTGCTTGGTGTCCCAGGTCCAGAAGGCTGGCCAGGATTTCCCCTTGCATCTGGTGACACCCCCCTCATTGGTCTTGGGGTGGCTGGCGGGCTCTGTGCAGCAGCAGGATGGTGGGTAGGTTGGTGAACTGCTGGAGGGAAACACAAAACAGGATTGCCCCTGCTGACTGCTGACCTTGCCTGTGTGCAGCCTGTCTGCAGCACACACCTCTGCCCTGACTGTCAGGAGGATTCTCCATCTGGGTCCTGTGGGACATTGCCCTGGAGACATGCGTGGCCTAGCGGTGCCCACAATGGTGAGCTGCAGTCACCCAAGAGTTGCTCTGGGGAATCTCCCAAGACCACTTGCCAGTGGCGTGGCCTGTGTGCTCTCCACCCCACCCAAGATGCAGCTGCATCTTTGTACTTCCACCCTCTCTTGAGCAACCCTAGGCATACATCGGCCTGTGACCCTGGTGCCACATGTCCCTCGGGCACCTGTGCCCATGGGAGATCCTCTGCATCCCCCAGCCCTGTGCCCTGCTTATCCCTCTGCTGTGCCCCCTTGCAGCCCATGATCTGAGCGGGCTCAGCCCTGCCTGCATGTGTGGGAGAGGAACACTCACCATCAGGGGCTCCTGATGTTTGCCTGGATTTCCTTTCCTCTGCCTCCAACTCCACAGGGGTTAGCATGTCGCTAGGCCCCTCTTCCTCCTCAGCAGTGCCAGTCCACTCCTCAGAGACAGGGAAGATCTCTGGAGTCCTTGATGCAGCCTCTGGTGGTGGCAGTGGTGTGATGGCAGGCTGGCTGGCATCACCAATGTCAAGGGACACATCGGAGTCACCATCCCCTCAATCCGGGTGTAAGACTGTGCTGATCGCCAGAGTTGATCGCCTGAGGTGGGAGGCCACTGGGCTCTGCACCCAGGAACTCATGGAGCTCCTGATAGAATGGGCAGGTGGCACTGCTACCTGCACCCTGGAGCTGGCATGCCTTCATGGTGTGGGCAGGGTCTTGATCGTGCACTTGTGGCCCTGGGTGTACAGCTCTGAGGCTATGTCCGCATAGAATTCCTGGTTCCTGTGGCTGGCATGGAATTGGGCAAGGATGCCCTGCCTCCTCCATATGTGGAGGAGACACAGGACTTCATCATTGATCCAAATAGGGGCACTGCATCTCCCCCGTGTGCCATCAGAGCCAGGTGCTGCCATGCTCCCTGAAGCCCTTAAAATGCTGCCTGGCAGGGTGGGGGATGTCACTTCCTCCTTGCTGGTGCTGTGCACCCTGGGAGGAAGGTCAAATAGCATTATTTCAAAATAACTGTTTCAAAATAATGGACGTTTCACATTAAAGTGGGTTTAAGTTATCTCAAAATGACATCTCTCATTTCAAAATGATGGAGCCCATCATTTCGAAACAAGATTACATCATGTGAAAATAACCAGTGTTATTTCGATTTAAAAGAGATGTGTGGACACACCCTCTAAGTCAGCTTATCAAACTCAATTTTAATTCTGCTCAAAGTCTACTTTGTTAGTCGACTTAACTGAGCCTCCAGTGTAGACATACCTTAGAGTGGTTAGGTGACTGACAAGATTATGGGAGGGCAAGTTTAGTAAACTACTGATTGAGGAAAGCAAATATGTATGGGGATTAGGTGCAGTATTTTTGTTTCTCCTGGCAAAGAATAGCTCAACCACTGAAATAAAATAGCTTAAGGAAAATACAGTATTTTTGGCTTGAAAGTTAGATATTTGAAAGTATTTCTGGAGCTATTATTCATGATTTTTTTCCAAGGCACTGTGGGAGAATCCAAGCAATAAAAGATCACTTGTAAACCCTGAATCAAAGGATAAAGGCTAATATATTAGTAAAGATTCAAACCTACAGGGAGGAGGAAACAGTCTGTGAGGTTGGGGCCTGGTCTATAGACTGCTCTTAAAAGCTATAGGGAAGATGGAAAGAAATACACATCATTGTGTTTAAGAGGAATGTTGCCATCTGATAAGAGTTGACCCAGGGAGGGACAAGAATTATATTTAACCAAATAATTAAGGTGAAGAACTAAGATGAGGGGGGCAATAGATAGCCCAACGAAACCAAGCAACCTTATTTGTATTAGAAAAGGATTAATACCATTTTCCTGGAAAGTGGAATCACCTCACCAGCTGAAAGAAGGCTGCAGAATACAGTTTCCAAAGGGACAGCCATGTTAGTCTAATCCAGCAAAAAAACTCAAGGAGTCGTATGGCACTTAAAGACTAATAGATTTATTTTTCACATGAGCTTTCATGGGAGAATATCCCACTTTGTCAGATGCTTCGAAGATGGGGCCATACTAAGTACTTAGTTCAAACTTTAGCTTGAACTCTGTGCAATGTAGACATGGACTATTGCTTAGTTGGGTCTAAAAATGTTTGAACTAAGGCATTAGTTTAAACTTAGCCATGATTTCTAGTTCGAACTAAAAGCCACGGTTAATTTGAACTAACCAGGAATTGCTTAGTTTGGACTACGGAAGTCCAACTAAGCTTTGTAATATAGACATAAACTTTGTAGCCTTTTATGTCAGTCAATGTTCAACAGAGCTCCTAACTATTGTGGGATCTTTAAGGCACAGGAGGCAGGGAAAAGATGGTTCCCAGGAACAACTGTTGGAGGAACTCGTGGCAGGGCAAATCAGATTTCTCTGATTTTCCATCTCTCCTGTATCTCCAGCAGACAACCTAGTTAGCACTGTTTTTTCCCTAGGCTGTAGCCCTCCTTTTCTGCACAGGGCTGCCACTCCAGTTGCAGGTTTAGGTTAATGACTCAGGTGGTTTTTTTTGGTCTGGGAGTTAAAATTAGATGTGACATAGAGATGAAAATATTTAAAACTTTTCTGTCTATTAGCTTTTATCCTTTTATTAAAACTATTTTGTGTTACAGAAAGATGTGTTTAAAAAGAAAAGCTAGTTTTATAACAGTAATTTAAATTTAATTAAAATACTCTAGGTTGTGGTTTTTCAGTCCACTAATACATCCCCTGAGTGACTGAAAGCAATCAACCTCGCAGCACCTTGAGAAATCTAATAATGGTATATTAAAACATACCCTGGAGTATCCTGGTGTTAAATTTAAACAGTTTTCTAAAGAAAGATGTCTGAATCCCTAAACTGCCTTACTATTTATAATGAATCATATTGGAGAGCTGAATGAGGCTAATTACAAGTTAATATTACTTTAGTTCAATTTTAACCCTTTGCATTACTGGGTAAGTTTCTGATTACCTGTATGCATACAACTTGTCATAGACCATAATGGAAAAAACATTTCTTACACATTCATATATTCATAACATCTCTCAGAGTCTGACATTCATGGAGTAGTACACAGAACTATCACTGGATACCCATGAAAATGTATACTATTAAACAAGCTATATAGAATAGTTTGTTTGAAAAAGCATAGCATAAAGATGGAATAGAACAGCTATAACTCTTCAGTTATCTAGCACTTCTGGAGAAGAAAACCCACCTTTGCTTCCCCCAAAGCAACTTTGAAAAAAATCAGTGCACTGCAAAAGTCAACACAGTTTCATTTTGGGTCAAACAAATCATAAAATAATTATATATGCATTGAACCAAAAAGATGAAGAATGACACTACAGCAAGGTAGTCAGGTGCCCTCTCCTGGGATGCAGCAGACCCCAGTTCTAGTCTCTACTTAAATTGTTATTTATACATAGATATACAATTTCATCAGGACAGATCTGCATCAGTCTATCTCTGAGCCCAGTAGCTAGGGGACTATCCTTCAATATAGGTGATCCAGTTCAAATAATTTCTCTACATCGAGAAGAGCAGGGAGTCGGAGCTAGATCTCCTCTATCCCATGGGGTAAAGGTTATAATGGAGGTATGTCCCCAGTTCGGGAGAGATGCATCTTCATTCTTTCCCTATGGACTAGCATCCATTCCAGATTCATCAGCTGACCCCATTCTTGGGTCAAGACTTGCATTCCTCTCCCCCCTGACAAGGCATTTCCAGGCTGTTTATTTCCCTGCCTACCCAGTGTATTCACCAGCAAAGACAGACTGCCTAAGAAGGCTTTTGCTTACTCTTTGAAGGCTAAACAGAGTAATTGCCACAAGTATGTTTCCACACAGCTCTTTCTAAGCAAGCAAAACATATTAAAACAGTAAAGAACGTATATCCATGCTAATAGGCTTACCAAAGCTCACCTCAGCTCCAGAACGCTAAGAACATCATCCAATAAACATTTCTTGAAGTCCCATTAGGTTCCCCCCTGCCCCCCTACGTGGCTACAAATTCACAATAGCTGCAAGCTCATAAGAAGCACAACCATGAATTTGTGAGTCACACTTTTATCCCATTTAGGTCTCTGGTCTGGTCCTCATGTGACATGTGATTAGTAGAAAATGAGTTTTGCCTCAGGGTGCAGCTTCAAAAGCATGGGTCTGGAGATAAGTTACCTTCCCATCCTCTGAGGTATTTCTTAGCAATCCCACTAAACTTTGTGTGTTAAGCTTACTGCTTCAGAGAGTCTTTTGATGCCTGTAACACTTTCCAAGCATTACATTAGTCAGGTCTGCTGCAGAAGGTAAGTACAATTCCACAGTAACACATGAACGTATGCATTTAAGTACAACGAACTCTTAAATATTTGAATCTAGTGATTCTGGGAGACATTCCAGCCCTATGATTTGATTTGAAGTATAGAGAAATAGACCAAGTCATGGAGCTAGAGAGTATTTAGGTCAATTCACCTTTGTACATATATTTTACCTGCTTTAATTTCCAAAAAACTTTTTTTTTCTTAGCTAATAAACTTTTACTTAGCTTATTATAGAATTGGCAGCCAGAATTATCTTTGCTGTGAGATCTAGAGTACCAATTGATCTGGGGCTAATTACTGGTCTCTAGGGCCAGGTGAAACCTGATGTTGGGTCATTTTTGGTTTAAGTGACCATCCTCACAAAGTTTGGTCTGTTTGAATACAAAAGGTAGGCTGAAGAGGTTAAGGGAACTGACTGTGACTCCATGGCAGGATTCATAGAGTAGTCTAAGACTTTGCATTTGTTGCTGGCTTGGTGGAGTGTACTTACAGAACATACCACCAGCTTGTGGTGTCTCTCTTAGTTTTCTGACAGTCTGCCTTGAGATAAGCACTCATTTGTGAGGTGTTTTAGACAACATCGCACACTTAATTCAGTAAGGTTTGCCTAGGATATTGCAGTGAATTAGTGTACCTCTCATAGGCACCAGTGCCACAAAAAAATTCTGAATCTTCAAGTTTAGGTTGAGTCTTTAAAAAAAAATCTTGTTTGTTTTTTGTTTTTAACTACTGCAGAAGCAAAAATCATCAGGTCATTCTATTCAGGCAGCTTTTTCTTTTTCCTTGATGCATGGAAGAATTTTAGAAGCACAGGACAGGCCATCTTCTTTTTGTGTGTGTGTGTGTTATAGAAATTTGGTTTACAGTGGCAAAACATTCTCCTTAACCTTATTCTGAGGAACAGCTAAACTGTTTTTACTGAAAAGTCTTCCCACCCCCCAATCCAACTTGAAACAGATACCTTCAATGGAAAACTTCAACTCACACTATTAAAGGTTGTTAAAAGTTAAGTGTAATTGAAAAGAGACTTAAAATGAAAGTGTGTTTTTGTTTGTTTGTTTTTTTCTTTATGAAGTTTGTGCTCCCTCCACTTACTTGGCCAGAAGAAAGGTGTTATGCAGTAGAAAGGGGAAGTGGATGGAAAACTTTGTTTTCTAATCAGCAGATCCATAAAAAATGTATACTGTATTTGAAAAACAGTATGTTATCATACCTTGAGTTCACAAGGTCTGATGCATCATTGTTACTACAGTGAGTAGAATAAAAATGAATTACAATAAGCTATACCTGTCTTACGATGGTACACCAGACTCATAATGCATCGTGGTCACAAGAGGGTAAGTTTTAAAGTTTCTTATAGAAAAACTTAAATTTTGCAGTTCTAGACTCTTAACTGCTAAGATTTGTAGAATTAATATTATTTTTATTAAATGTCACCCTGAGCAGAAGGCCTGCAGGAGAATCAGCTACCACAGTAACCCTAAAAATAGATTTTAAGGGGAGCTTATGTTCAGTCTAAGAGATTTTGTGTGGGTCACACACCCAATTCTTAATGTCACTTTTACAGTTGCATATGATGCATATGAAGAGATATTTCTCTCTCTCTCTCTCTCTGTCTAAGTGATGACTTAAATTATGCAACTCCAGACCAAGTAATGCCTTATGATCCATTTTGAATCTCAACAACTGAATATTAAATGTGTTCACCCTATATAGATCTTTACACATGTCCAAGTCCTTTTATTTTATCAAAGAGAAAACAGTATTATTTTTAATGTTGTAGAAAAGTGGACACCTGCATCATTTTATTCAATAGGAGTTGCACATAAATTTAGTAAAGCTGGACCTCTTCCTATAAAACTAGAGCAATTGCTTCTATAAGATGTCTTAGTAGTGGATTGCATGGCTTGGTTAATTCCCAAATAACTTTAACAGGCGCATATATTGAAGCATGTGAATGATGCACTCCTGCAGAAGGCTATGTCATTTCTATATTTGTGCTTGGCTGGAAAATGTACCAGACCAGAACAAAAAAATTTTGACATCTGATCTCAAGAAGTGAAAGCGGCTGACCATTAAAAATTGTTGCTCCATGAGTGTTTTCTACCATTTAGTAACAGCCATAAAATTTACCTTGAAACAGTGAATAGAAGAATCACTATTGTGGAAAAATAGAGTAATGGATGTTGTTTTAATAGATTGCATCCATTCTCCAAGTATTGCCTTACTGTTTCAGTCATCTCTTCTAGAGACCTTTATCCTAGTTTTACAGATCAAACCCTATTGCTTCTTTCATTTTACAAGTTAGAAGTTTGTTACACTATTATCAATTGTGAGTTAGCCAGTTAAGAAAGAAAAAAATATGCAGATGGACTGAAAGCATATGAAACATTTTACAACATTTTGTTCAAGGTTGTGTGTGTGTGTGTGTGTGTGTGTGTGTGTGTGTGAGAGAGAGAGAGAGAGAGAGAGAGAGAGAGAGAGAGAGAGAGAAGATATGTTGCATATTGCCTTATTTTTGCAGACTTCTGCGATAGAAAGAAAATTCCTTATCTCACTCCCCTCTATTCCTGACACTAAACTTTGTCTTTATGAATTTAAAAACGCCCATCACTTAATTGATTTAAAACATGTAAAGTCATGTTTTATGAAGAATATCAATTATAATATCATTCCAGGAAAATGAATATGCCCTGCTTTTACTATCATAAATAATAGTAATTAATAAAAAAAAATCACAAACATGGGGCTGAGCAAAGCTTATTGAAGGTATCTAGAAATACCCTTCTTGACTCTAAAGATTTTTACACCAGGCTCTTGTGAAAATGTTTAGAGACCATACTCTGAGAGGCTATGTCTACACCTAAAAATCTCAGTTTGGACTTGGTTAATCTGAACTAAGTAGTTCAAAAGTTAGTTCAAACTAAGGACCTTTTTTTTCTAGTTCAAGCTATCTTTGTAGTTCAAGGTAGTCACTCTATTTTTATTTTGAACTAACTTTTAAGTCCAAACTAAAAAAGCATGGCTAGTTTGAACTACAAAGATAGCTTGAACTAAAAAAAAAAAAAAAAGTCAGTTTGAACGAACTGCTAGTTCAAACTTACTTAGTTCAAACTAGCATGTCTACATTGTGCTAGTTTGAATTAAATATGCAAATAATTTTGAACTAAACCATTAGTTCAGACTAACTGGCAAGACTAACTAGTTCCAGCTAAACTTTGCTAAAACTTTTTTTTTTCAGTTCAAACTAGGCAAAGCCTAGTGTAGACAGGGTTCAAATTAGTTCAGATTAAGGCTCTTTAATTTGAACTCATTTGGTAGTGTAAACATAGCCAGAGAGAATATTTGCATATGTTGTTTTAGAAAGTACAATTTATGAACAAATTGAGGTTATTATCCAAAAATACTTTCCTAGAAGAAACAGGCTGACTGATTGATTGCTTAGATGATGAAAACCAACATTATTTTTCATTATTAACCTAATAATGAAACATAATGTTCAGCTCCATTACAGGAGTTGCATTTTTACATAGCTCAACCATTCTATCCAGTGTGACATATATCACTTATCCAAAACAACAGTTTTTGAGAAGGTTTTTTTTGTTTGTTTGTTTGGGGTTTTTTTGTAAATATTGTCAGCCACACTAGGCAAACTCCCAAATTTGCTTTAACAAATATATTTTAATAAAAATGTTAAGCTGTTGCATTTTCTTCACATATAGATCTTAAAGCATGGTGCAAAAGAGTGTAAATGAGCTCCTATTTTGAAAATTGCGAGCCTGTAGGAATTTAAAACTCTTGTCTATTCAGGAGCTTATACTGCATCTCTATTATATCCAAAGTTCTCTTTCCCTCTTTCAGTCCTCTAATATGCATCGTTTGGCACCCAGAAGTGGCCACAGTACTCCAGTTGATACCTAATAATGGTGGTGTACAATGGAAGAATTGTTTCTCATGTCCTGCTTACAATACTCTTGTTTATACATCCCAGAATGGGGTTTGTATTTTTTGCAGTAATGTTACACTGTTGATTTGTATTTAGACTGTGGTCCACTATTACACCCAGATCCCTTTCCGCTGTACTCCTTCCTAGGCAGTCATTGCCCATTTTGTTTATGTGCAATGGTGTGAGAGGGTGGACACACTACGCACTAAACCAGCTTGTTATAGACTATGGAAGGAGGAAGCCCCGCCCCTTAGGCCCTGCTGGGAATGGTCAGGCTGCCGTCCCGGCATAAAAGGCTGCAGCTCAGCTCAGTCTGGGCTGACCAGTGAAGACAGAAGATGTGTGCTGGAAGCTCCTGACCTGGAGTTTCATCAGCTGTAACCCATGGGATACTCTGACTCCAGAGGGAGACCAGAGGAAGATCTGCCCCGTGATGGGCATCCCAAAGCCATTGCCCAGGCATCTGCTGCAGCAAGTTAACCCTGAAGATTTGCAGAGAATCACCAGGGACTATCCCAGGTAGGAAGTAGCCTAGGAGGCCTGAAAGTGTGAGCCATGTATAGAGTGGAAGACCAGTCAGCGTGTTTTGGTCTGGATCCCACTGACTTGGTGCCATAACCTTGGCAACCATAGGGCCCTGGGCTGGGGGTCAGTGGAGTGGGAGTGCCTGAGCACCCCTACCTGGGCACTGTACCCCATAGAAGATGCTTTTGCATTGACTCTGTGGCCTCTAGGCCTTGCTGCCCTGACCCAAGGGCTACTTGGAGACTTTGTATTGAGTCTATTGCCACTAGGCTGTGCTGCCCTGACCCAAGGGCTGCTTAGAGTCTCTACCTAGTGATTTTGTAGCCACTACGCCATGTTGCCCAGGTACAGGGAGCTAAAGAGGATCATGGAAGTGCCCTCCCTGCACACACCCCTGGCACTTTCCTCAAAAGGGGGCACTAGGGAGGGCTTGCCCTACGACAAATTGATTGTTCTTTCCTAGGTGAAGTAATTTACACTTGTCTTTATTGAATTTCATTTTGTTTACCTCAGACCATTTCACCAGTTTTTCCAAATCATTTTGAATTGTGATCCTATCCTCTAAAGCACTTGCAATACATTCCAGGTTGATATCATTGGCAAACTTTATACATGTACTCTCTATGCTATCATCTAAATCATTAATGAAAATATTGAACAGACCTGGACCCAGAACCGATCCCTGCGGTACTCCACTCATTATTCCCTTCCAGCATGACAGTGAACGTTGATAACTACTCTCTAGGAGTGGTTATCCAACCAATTTTTCACCCCATCTTAGAGTAGTTCCTTCTAGGCTATACTTCCCTAGTTTGTAAATGAGAAGGTGACATGAGACTGTATCAAAAGCCTTACTAAAATCTAGATACACCACATCTATTGCTTCCCCTCTATCCACAAGGCTTGTTATCCCATCATAGAAAGCTATCAGGTTGGTTTGACATGATTTGTTCTAGACAAATCCATGCTGACCTTCACTTTGCTCCTTATTCTCTTCTAGATCCTTGCTAATGGATTCCTAAAATATTTTCTCCATTATTTTTCCTGGTACAAAGTTTAAGGTAACTGGTCTATAATTCCCTGGTTTGTCCTTATTTTCTTTTTTATAGATGGACACTATGGCTATGTCTACACGGTAACTGTTATTTCAAAATAACTCATTTTGAAATAAAATACTTATTTCAACATAAGTTAGTTCAAAATAACAGTTTCTTAATTTGAATTAAGGGAAGCCCTTCAAATCAAAATAGCATGCCCTGTGTGTGGACATGTTATTTCAATTCCAGGTGAGGAGCAGCACAGGAGGTGTGGCAACATGGCTGGCTCACCGGGCCATGTTGCCAGGCAGGTTGCCAGCCAATCACTTAGAAACATGAACGGACAGCCCCTCCCTGTCCATCATGACCTCGAAGCACTTGCGAGAGAGATGGCTAGGGATGCCCCCTGGCTCCCGTACCATCCTCAAGCACCTGGTAGACCCGCTGGTAGCCTGCAGGGTGCTGCCCTGCTGTGGGACACACTTTCCCTGAGCCTGATGAGCCTGGAGCTGAGCCCCAGACTATTATCTCAATGGCCTCACAGCACTGGGGAAGAACCCCATGGCTGAGGCCTAACAGCATTGAGACACAGATAGCTCACTATGCCTATGGGGGGGGGGGGGAATAAGTGTGCACTTGCCCTGCCCTACAAGCAGGCCTGGAAGAGGGCCAGTAGCAGCCTCTAACAGATAAGGTATGCCAGAGGACCCTTGCTGTGCTTGCCTCCATGGTTCAGGGACAGACCACATATTGGAATTTGGAGATAGAAGTGATTGGATTTTACTGGCAGAATGCTAAGGTCAGTCTACTCGGATAAAGGGGAAGCTGTTCGGGCCAGTCCGACTAGGCCAAAGGCCCCTGGCGTAGATGACTATGAGTGAAGCAGGTCAAAAGAAGGGTCTGCAATTGGGGGACTTCTAATGCAAAGAAGCCAGGCCCAGAATGTAATTTCCTATATAGCAAGAGCTTATGCATTGTGATATGATGTACTTATGTCACTAGACATATATCATACAATCTTCTTGGGGTCCTTGGGTACTTGCCTTTGGGCCCGCAGCTGTGTAGAAATAAAGCACCATGCCTCACTAGGTTGTGCCCCCTGCTTACTGAGGATCCCTCCACTGCACCAGTAGCTCCTCGTCCCCCATCTTGGCACCAGACACCAGCACAGACTGGTGGGAACGGGTTGTCCAGGGAACCTGGAGCAGCAAGCACTGGAGGAGGAACCTCCAGATTAGCAGGGGGACTGTCAGCCTTCGTCACTGAGCCCACCCCAGTCCTACACTGAAGGCATACGGTGATGAGGGCAGGCATCCCTGTGGACAAAAGCCTGGCCATCACTCTCTGGAAGATAGCCACTCCCAAGTCCCACAGGTCTGGTGCCCATCTCATCAGCGTCAGGCGGTCCACCGTCAGAGAACTGCCCCTGCAGGTCGCCCACGCCATCAGCCAGTCCTGTAGCCACGCCTTGTCACCCTGGGAGTGCTGCAGGACAGCATCGCTGGCCTCACTGCCCTGGGCTTTCCAATGTGTGGGGGGATAGTTGATGCCACCCACATCACCATGTGAGCCCCACCACACTGCCCGCTCCCCCTTTCTGCCCCAACCAACTGCCACCCAACCCACCCACACCCTGAATCTAACCCAATAAAACACACAACAACTTTGAACATGGGTGAACTGGATTTATTTCACTATAGAAGGGGGTTGGGGAAGGCGGAGCTAGGGAGGCAGGACAGGTCAAGTGGGGGCACAACTGGGGGCAATAAACCGGGACAGGGGATGTGGCGCGGGCGTTTTGGGAACAACTGGGGGGCAGTTTATGGGGGAGCCGCCCCTGGGGCATGGCCCGCAGCCCCACGGCCTTCGCTGAGGCCACCCTGGGTCCGGGAACACCGGTGGCGAGGGGCAGCAGAGTCCCTGGGTGCAGCAGGGGCGGACCCAGGCTGGGGGGCAAGATTTCCCCCAATCTGTTGCAGTGTTTCCTGCATGCCCTTGAGGGCCGTTGCCTGGTGCTCAAGGGCCGTTGCCTGGCGCTCGAGCGCCATCACCTGGCACTCTATAGCTGCGGCCTGGTGCTCCAGGGCCACCATGACACGGTCGTTGGCATCAACAGAACATTCGAGGTGCCAGACCGCAGCATCCTGGTGCCTGGTCTGTTCAGCACGCCATCTCCTGGAGGCCTTCTCAGCCTGCTGCCCGAGCTCCAGCATAGCAGTGAGGATATCATCCCAGATAGGCCGAGCTCTCCTACTCCTCCGCCTGATGGCCAGTGGCGGGTTCCCGGGTGAAGGCCGGCGGGTGGGTGGATGAGCTGCAGGGGCAAAAGAGAGAACGATTAGGTGTCAGCCTACTAGCCTTGGTGTGTGCAGCCTGTGAGCTGCAAACACCCCTGCCCTGACAGCTAGCAGGATTCCAAGTCTGCGTGGGCTCTGTACACTGCAATCAGGGGGCACAGGGCCTCGTGGCCCATGGTAGGTAGTGAGCTGTTCTCAGGAAGTCAGCATTGTGATGCCTAGCCCTGAAGTGCTGGAGGATGTCCTCCATTGACCAGATATGCAGGAGGGCAAGGTTCTTTGCCTGGGACCTCCCCTACGCCGCCCCTGTGACCAAGCCGCTTGTGCCTCAGCCAGGGCCCAGCTAGACAGGCTGGCAGCACGAGGCACAAGCCTAGAGGGCAGTTCCTAGCCCAGGGCACCCTGGGAGGAAGAAGGTCAGCTCCAAGCCGCTTTTGAAATAGCGTTGTTTCGAAACAACAGTTTTTGGACCCGTTGTTTTGAAACAGCCATTTCAATCAGTTGTTTCAAAATGGCCATTTCAAAAAAATGTGTCCGAACGCCATTGTTTTGAAACAGCCATTTTGAAACAATGGCTATTTTGGAAGCAAACTAGGTTTAACTCTTTTGAAACAATGCTCGTTATTTCAAAACAATGGAGTCCTGTTGTTTCAAAATCACGAAGTGTCGTGTGGACCTGGCACCTTTTCTTTCGAAACAACAGCTGTTGTTTCAAAAGAAAACTGCCATGTGGACAAAGCCTATATTTCATCTTTTCCATTCCTCTTGGACCTCTCCGGTCTTCCATGATTTTTCAAAGATAATAGCCAGTGGCTGAAATATCTCCTGAGTCAGCTCCTTAAGTATTTTAGGGTGCATATCTTCATGCCCTGGTGACTTGAAGACATCTAACTTGTCTAGGTTATTTTTAACTTGTTCTTTCCTTCCCATTTTTACTATACTCCCCTGTGTCAGGCATCCAGTCACCACCAGCCTTCTGGGTGAAGAACAAAATGAAGAAATCATTTAGTTCCTTTGCCATTTCCACATTTCTGTTCTCTGTCTGTCTGTCTCTCTCTCTCTTTGTTGAGTAATGGGCCTATGCTGCTATTCCTCTTTCTCCTATGTCTAGTGTATTCATTTATTTATTTATTGGTTACCCTTTATGCCTTCACCTAGTCTGATCTCAGTTTGTGCCTTGACATTTCTGATTCTTCCCCTACATAACTGTATTATTTGTTTATGGGCATCCTTTGTGATTTGTCCAAGTTTCCACTTTTTGTAGGACTCTTTCTTCATTTTTAGATTGACAATCTCCTGGCCAAGCCAGGGTGGTCTCTTACCACACTTTCTATCCTTCCTATGCATTGGAATAGTTTGTTTTGGTGCCCTTAGTACTGTCTCTTTGAAAGACTGCAAACTGTCCTCAGTTGTTTTTCTTCTTAGACATGCTTCCCATGTGATCCTGCCTACCAAGTCTCTGAGTGTGTTAAAGTCTGCCTTCTTGAAATTCATCGTCTTTATTTTGGTGTTCTCTCTCCTACCATTCCTTAGAGTTTTGAACTCTACTATGTCATGATCACTTTCACCTAAGTTACCTTCCACTTTCAAATTATTAACCAGTTCCTCCCTGTTTGTCAAAATCAGTTTGAAAATGGCTGCTCCCGTAGTAGCTTTCTCTACCTTTTGAAACAAAAAGAATTGTCCCATACACTCCAAGAACAAGTACACAGGACATCTGACATGAAACACTATACAAAAGTTCAATTTAAAAAGTGGATAAAACATTTTTCTTTTGCAGAGCTATCAGGAGACACTAATTCAAATAGAACTTAGTTGGGTGTCTTTTAAGGTGCCTGTAGTTGAGTATGTAAATGGTTATTTAAATGTCTAAACCAATCATCAGTGTGGGAAAATTTCAGCAACCGCATTAAAAAATGAAAGTGCTAAAATTGTGTGCTTTCTATGTGTTTTAAGAATGCTTTAATAAACTGTATAAAATAGTGGATTTTTTTACTTACATATCAAACTAAATCCACAGTACAAGGTTACTTAGGTCGTATACTGTAATGGAATGTTAAACGGTATTATGCTGTTCCCTATCTAGATAGCACTGTGTATAAAATAGTTTATTTTAATGAACCTCAGCCATGCCTGGGATGGCATACGAGAATCTTATGATGAACCCATCTGGTGTGTATGTGTATAAGCGAGTTCTGTGACCAGACCATGCACAGAAGAACATGACATAGTGCAGTCAAAATGGAATTTGGACTGCTGAAAGTAGGCAAGGAGGACTTAATAATATGGTTTATAGTGCTGACAAATTTTGCTTGACTGCCGAAAAAGTTTTGAAGCCAAGTCTTCTGATAAATTAAAACAAACACTTTAACAAAGATACAAGTATTTAATTACCCTTGGTTAATTAAAATGCAAGCTGTTAGCGAATAAGTATGTTTTAAACATTTTTGATGCAATATTTTGTTTTTATCACCACATCATCATTGTAAGGCCTACTATAAACCACATAATATTGATGAGCTTTTATAAACTGATCTTAACCACTTATTCTTCTGTTGAAGTCCTGAATGTTATGTTCACAGCACACACAGAGAAATTAAACACACCCCCCCTCCAAATATGCTTGTTGATAGGCTGCAACATCACACTGCTTTATTTCTTGGAATTCAGAATGATCATAAACACAAGTACCTGAAAACAGGCTACCCTCTAACACAGAAAGGTACAATCACTCCCACCTGTTTTAAGATGGTTCTTCCCATGCTCACCCTGATTTCGTGATTTCCTAATGGAGTCCTGAGCCCAGAAACATAACCAAGAAATATTCCCTCCCATCTCCACTCTTAAAATGGTTGTTTGCAATTCCAACACAATTCTCAATACATAGGGCATCTATTTTAGTGAGTGTAGGGAGCAATAGTTCAGTTTTATGTAGATGGCCAAAAATCAAGGATTCAGGTCTCTATAAATGGCTAATATATGCATTAATCATTACAGTAGTATGTACTGTAATGAGTAACATATTTTAATGTTCCCTAGTGTGTTTTAATGTAATGGTGTTTTGAAACGTGCTATGTTAAAGTGCACTGGGGATCATTTAGTGCACAGAATGTGCATGGGCAATAAATACATAATTTGTTAGTGCGCTTGAGACATCAAAGCCCTCTAGTCTGCAATATTTATACATAAGTAATCATTTCTGGTATTTTTCTGGGTTTGACTGAATAAATATTTGTTTTGTTTTAATATGGGGTATTTCACTGTTTAAAACTGAAAATCAATATAACATCCTATGGGGTAAAATTTATTGAAATTCTACTTCACTCAAGGGAGTCTGTTTTGGCCCCCAGCATTGAAGCTCAGTAATGTGGTTCTAAGATGTGTGGCTAAGATCTTCTCGACATAAGTAGATATTTCTGATCAGGTCCATGGGTAAATGCTCTTATTCTGGGATGTATGTCTTATTCTCAGTTAACTAAACCTGCTTTGAAATGGATTGAACAAATCTAGAATAAAGGTACTCTAATTCAGGAATAAGAATTTAAGCATGCATTAATCAGCAGCCCACCACCTACTGTACATTAAACTCATGCATCTCTTTTTCTTGATTAATTTTCATATGTAGACAAGTCCTAAGCCTTGTAATTTTCATGATAGGTGCCATACTAACTTTGGTTTCTAGGTGTACACCATGCGTGATGATCAAGTAGGTGAATGGGAGATGTGCAGGGTCAGACACCCCTTTCCCAGATTTGCTACCTGGCTTTCACTGAGAATTCTCAGTAACACTGCTAAGCTGACTGCCATCACTCTGATACCCCACCCCACCCCAGCAGATATGGGTCATCTCTGTTAGGATAAGTAATTTACCAACACTGCTTTTTTAATTCCTCTTGGAGGTGAGGAGTAGGAAGTTAGATAGAAGGTCTGACACTTTTCAACTCAAGATGCAGTTTGTTGTAGATTTTCAGACACTTTTAACAGTATGCTGAGAATATTTGATCTTGCTATACCATAAACTACCAATCTCATGACTGTTGCAGTTGCTGTGCCATATTCCATATCTCTGAACTCTATAACCATAAAATAATTTCAGTTCAGAAAAACAAATCCATAAAATGAATTGCATTGCCACAGTTACAATTTCTATAATTTAGATCAGCTTCTGGACCAGATAATTGGACAATTGCTATTGTGACTACAGTTTTTTAAAAAGGCCTTAGCGGCAATCATGGCAAATAGTGGCCACTAAGCCTAACTTTATTACCAGACAAAATTGACTGAAACAGGTGTAAAGAAGAGAATTATCAGGCATAAGGATGAACATGATTTGTTGGGGAAGGGTCAGCACAGCTTTTATCAAGGCAAATCATGCCTCCCCAATTTATTAGAATTCTTTGAGGACAGATCAACAGACATGTGAACAAAGGTGATCCAACAAAATTCCTCACCAAAGGCTCTTAAGAAAAGTATGCAGTCAGGAGAAATAAGAGAAAAGGTCTTCTCATGGATCAATAACTGTTTAAAAGACAAAAAAATAAAGGATAGGAATACATTATTTCTTTTCAGAATAAAGAGAGGGGTCCACTGGGGGTCTGTACAGTGATCATTGCTGTTCAACATATAAATCAATGAAAAAAGGATAAAAGGGAGATATCAGATATTGCAGATGATATAATATTACTCAAAATAGTTAAGTACAAAAAATGCTTCAGAGTTACAAAGGGATCTCACTAAACTGGTTGACTGGACAACAAAATGGCAGATGCAATTCAGCGCTGATAAATTCAAAGTAATGCACAATAACAAACAAAAGCTGTGTTGACTCTTTCCCGACAATTCATACAAAATGATTGATTCTAAATCAAGTGTTAACACTAAAGAAAGGGATCTTGCTGTCATTGTGGGCAGTTAGTTCTTTGAATATATCTACTCAATGTCCAAGCAACAGTCAAAAAAGCTAACAGAATGTTAGGAACCATTAAGAAAGGGATAGCGGATGACAAAATTTCATGCCACTACGTAAATCCATGTTATGTCTCCTTACTTTGAATACTGTGTGCATTTCTGACCACTAAATCTAAAAACAAACAAAAAAAAAGTACAGAGAAAGACAGCAGAAATTATTAGGGATATGGAATAACTCCCACAGAAGGAGAGATTAAAAAGACTGGGGCTTTTCAACTTGGAAAAGAGATGTGTGTTTGTCGGATGGGGTGATAGAATGCTATAAAATCATGAATAGGTAGGAAGAGGGAATAAGGAAGTCTTATTTACCCTTTAACACAATATATAAATAAGTGGTCACCCAATGAAATTAATGGGTAATAGATTTAAAGCAAACAAACTCAAATTCTTATTTACACAACACATAGGTAACTTGTGGACCTCATTGCCAGGGAACATTGCAAAGGCCAAAACTATAAATAGGATTTTAAAACAATTTCATGGTGGATGTGTCCATCAATGGCTTTTAGCCAAGGTGATCTGGGCTGAAAACCAAAGCTCAGGCTATCCCTAGTCTCTAATTACCAGAAGTTGGGAATGGATTACACTAGACAATCATCTGTTCTGTTCATTCTATCTGAAGCACATGGCATTGGCTGCTGTCAGGAGACAGGGTATTGGGCTAGATGGACCATTGGTCCAATCCAGTAACGCCATTTTTTATTCTTATAGAGAGCAAACAAAGTTAAAGGCCTCAGCTATTGTTGTTTTCTATTTTCATTTTTAGTGCAGTTTCTCAAACCTCAACCAAATCTCACAACAGACATGAAGTAATAGATGCTATATGTTCCTGTTGAATGCTACATAATACATATATTTATAGTAATATGTTTCATGTAATAGTATCATCAGTGCTAAATGTCCTTGTAAGAAAAATACTATATTATTTTGCAAAATCAAGATCCTCACTTCTGTCTCCTACTCTATAAAATGTTACCCAGGGGATAATGCCTCTGCTAGTGTTAACAGTGAATGAGTTACATGAGCATAGACACGAAGGGTGAATTTTTTATTAATGTTCTCATGAGTAGTTCCTTACTCCATGAGTGTTCCCAGTGTTTGGCTGGGACTACTTCTGGAGTTGATGTTATTCAATATGAGTATTAGTATCTGACTATATGGTAGCAGTAAGGTATGGGAGCACTCTCATTTCATGAAAAAACATTCTTCCCTTAATTACTGGAGAGTTAAGAGTTTTAAAGGGAGTTAGAGACAAAAGTTTGGACTATCACTCTGACAGACCCTTTGATCATATTGGGTCAAAATTTAATATACTTATTCTGGTTTACTAGTACTTTATAAGCAATTCCATTGATTTGCTGGGAGCATTTGTGTTAAAGTACAATTCAGTGTAAGCAATGGATCTGAGTAGGGCCAGATTAACCAGGCCAAGGGCCTCAGGCTGCCACCCCCTAATGTGTGGCACCCTTGCCTGGCACCCCACAGCAGAGGACCAGGCTGCCCCCAAACATGCACCCTGCCTGGTCGTCACAGGCTGGCCCCTGCTGGCTCCCTGCTGCTGGGGAAGAGCCCTGGGGCCAGACTGGCCTCAGTCTGACCACTCCTCCTGGGGGGTGGATGCGCAAGCTGGTGCATAATAGGGCCTGGAAGGCTGCAGCAGAAGACTCATCACAAGCCAGATGACGCTCCCAAGGTGGAGCAAAGAGGCACTGGCCTGGCCAGCCAGCCTATGGGCAGGGCAGAAGTTGGCCCGGCCCAGGGCCCTCCTTTCCTCCAGTCACAATGCTGGCAGGGCAGGAACACTGAGCACTCCTGCCTTGCTGGCACTGAACCAGGCAAAGGCCGGGATATCGAAGTTTTAGGGCTTGGGGTCCTCTTGTTGCCTGTGGCCCAGGGCCTAAATTCCTAAAGCCCCTTTGATAATCTGGCCATGGATCTAAGAATCTGTTCTGTTGCAGGGGGGAAAAATAAAATATTTCACTGATTTCTGTCTTTCCTTCCTCCAACAATTAAAGAGTATGTTTTGAGAATGGATACATTAGCAAACACATATTCGTTCCTCATATGCTTTTCAATAGAATTAGCTTGAGAGATTTGAGACTTAACTTATATACTATGGATATTACCTACTGTGTGAGTAAAACAACTGGAATGAGATGATTGGTTTTCATTAAAAAAAGTTTCAGAAGAGAAATCTTAAAAAAAGAACCAAAATTTTGTTTGTCCTTTTCTTCACAGCTTCCAGTATAACTGCTTTTGTAATCAACTTGATCCAAGTTTTACTGTGTTCAGTATCATTTTCCAGTTTACTTGAAATGTAAATTTGAAATGAAACTGCAGGTGTTCAATTCAAGTAAAGTGATTTTAATAGATCCTTAAAAACTATGCATATTTTTGCACACAATTGATTCTCTGGCCTTTTCTCTCTATAGCATCTGCATCTTCACGCACATTAAGCTGAAAGGATCAACATGGTACAAAAGCATAATTTGGTAATGACAATCCTTTGACTTCCAGAATTCTGCAGTTCATGGAATATACTCATGTCATCACTTAATTTCATTTTCATGACTTTTAATGAAGTGTTATGCAAATTAGTCTCAATGTCTCCAGAATCTTTTTGTACAATATTGGAATTTCATTTAGACCATCCATCTTGAACTATTTATTTTCATTCAAAAACTATATAAATAGATTGCTAAGGCTGCATAGTCAAACACTTTGAAGTTGGTGTTGGCTAGATTTAAAGCTTCACAGGTGATTTTATTTCAGTCTCTTAGGGTATGTCCACACATTTCTTTTATTTTGAAACAACACTGGTTCTGTCATTTCAAAATAAGAGCCATCATTTTGAATTAGCTTAAACCTGCTTTAAACCAAAATGGCTGTTATTTCAAAATAATGTCATTTGGATGTGTTATTTCAAAATAACCATTATTTCAAAATAACACTTCTGCTCTTCTCCTTTCCAGGGTGCCTTCCTTTTAGCCTATATTGGGTGGGGGCATGGCCCAGGGAGGGGGTCATGTTGCCACACCTCACATGGTGCCTCTCTCCTAAAGCAAAATAGCTCATCCTGTGTTTGGACATGCTATTTCACTATGAGCTTTTCCCTTAATTCAAAATAGCTTATTTCAAAATAAAGACTTCATTTTGAAATAACTTATTTTGAAATAACACTGTACATGTGGACATAGCCTTAGTGTTGTCATCCATAGTGCTAACTTGCCTTTATATTTTCTGATTCCCCTTATATTCAGCAGAAAAGCAAAGAACTACAGATCTGTATCCTGTAAGGCATTAGTTTCAGCAAGTCAATGCAAGGCTTGAGGCCTATGAACTTTGAAAAGAATTTTTAAACAGATAGATGACCTATTAAACAGCTAAAATAGAGTAAAAACAGAATTTCTGACCACAGGAGCATGGCCCAATAATAATAGTGTTAAGGCAATGAATTGACATATATCATAGATATATAAGCTACATCTGCAGATACCTAATGGCAAGAGAGAAGTGCTGCAATGCTGATGATGATATCTAAGGTTTCAGGTTGTTCTACAAGGTATGGTGTGAGTATATGGATATGCAGATGTGCATTCTGTAGTATTTCTATGTGCCTGACTGAGTTGGAGAGTTTGTGACTATGCTGAACGTATTGGTAAAATACTGGTAAATAAAGCAAATTTTCTATGGTGAATATTGAAACTCTGCACTTCAGGTTCCCCAAATATATAATAATTTGAACAACACTGTTCTTGATATTGTAAAGAATACAAGTAACTGCAGATTGTGTGTGCTTGAAGCAGCTAGGAACTCCTGATAAGACAGAAGCGGTTTATAGCAGGCAAAGATGCATAGACCTTGGAGGTCAGTTCTAACCAGTCCAAACTGCTTGTCTGTGTCTTGCACACCATATCATGTCCTTGCTGCCATAAAAGGAGAAGTTATAATCTGTGCCTATAAGAGGCTGCCAGATTTTGTTACTGCTGTCCCTACTATATGCAAAGGTAAACATGTTGCTAATATAATAAAAGATTCTGTAATACATCACATGGGCAGAGACTAACCCTGCTAAATGTCCATGAATATTCTTGTGAAATAAAGAATTAGCCTTCCTGGTGCACTCAGGTCTTTTTATCCCCCCTTTTAAAATTTTATTTCACAATATGGGGGCAAATAAACAATATAATCAATAAATAATCTAGAGGTCAGGTTATAGTATATATATTATGATTACATAAGCACAGAATTACTAAATCTCAGCATTCAGACATCATGATTGCTCCCACTAAAATTATGAACTGAGTAAGAATTTTTAATGGGGTTTTTTTGCCTTCTTGTTCTGGACAAGTCCAATTTTCACACTTTTCTCTACAACAATAAAGGCTGTAAACTGACAAAAGAAATTATGTAGTGACTCAACTCCAGGTGTCAGTTCTTAAGAGAAACACCAAATCCTGTGACTTAAGAAGAAATCATGAGTTGACTCCACTGCATATTAATTTACTTGTAGCTATTCTACCACCAAAGACAGCCCCACAAGGCTTATGGATAATATAAGTTTAGCGTGTGTTTTAAAGCTGTTTGTTGTAGAATGGTTTGCACCTGGCTCCCTTACTGCTCAGATCCTCCATCCCACAAAACATACAAATTATCCTCCACTAATGCACATCATAAAAAATAGAGTAAGCAGTCTGAGGTCTTAAATATTCTTTCCTTAATCTGTCAGCTGCTTACTCCTCCCTGCCTCCAGTAGACTCTTCCTAAGAGTTTTTATAGGCCTCCCTAGTTCATACAGCTGTTCCTCATGCCTGTCTTTTCAGCCAGTTTGCCCAGCTGCTCCCATTTAACTTTCATTAGAATTCAGGGGGAGCGGTGAATCTAGCCTGTTGGGAAAGTATCAGACTTTTAATCTGAGAATCCTGAGTTCAGGTGCCTGGTGTGGTAATTAGTATCCCTGGATGTTTCCTGTTCTAACTCAAAAAATGTCATCAGTTGATACTGGGCTCAGTCACCCCTCTCAGAGATTGCAGGAGAAGCTTTTAGCTTGTGACTATGAGCAGACTTGCACCCACCCAAATCCTCAATATTCAACAGTAACACCCTGCTACTGGGTTGTATTATTAACAACATGTTTTCTCTAAGGCTTTACCTCAAGAATAAATGTGCTCACTTAGCTAAAGTGGTGACTTCTAATTGCTGGCAATATGCTGTTCATAGTCCTTAGAGAAAAAGTAAAACAAAGATACTGTCCTTTGGGCAAACTATCTTGCTATGGATATCCCAGTGCAAGGACAGGAGTTGTGGGGCCTAAAAACCATTGGGCAGTAAGAAGACAGACACAGGTTTCCACCCAAGAGAAGTGGTCCTATTGAAGGAAACGATAGTGGGTGGGTGCAAGCCTACCTACTTCTAAAACCCCTCCCCCAGCTTAAGGGGAGGTGTTACTTGGCTGTTTCTCAAAAGATTCCAGGAGACAACTAGGGAAACAGGGATAGGTGTGAGGGTCCCAAGAAAAGTGGTGTTATGAGAGTCAAAAATGTTGAGTGGGTTGTCTTCAGAGGCCAGAGAGGGGGCGTACAGGTGTGAGTTACCTTGAAACTGTGACACCCCAGCTGAATTCCCTGAGAAGGTTGAAAAAATTGCAATAATTTAGCCAAAAGGTATAAGAGCTATTATCTGCAGAGAGATCTCTCTCTCTAGGTTCTCTTGTCTCATCCATGTATGGTTTGTTCCATTAACCCACTTATTATCAGAGTATCCTGGTTCCCCAACATCTGGCATGCAACTTGTTAATCCAGGCAACATCCAAACCAGCATGACTCTCCAAGTTCCTGTCACTCATAATCAAGCTAGGCAAGTGAGGCAGTAGGGGGTCTTTTACCCAAGGACCCCTACTGGAAAGGTAGATAGGTACCCACCAGGATTCAAACCCCAGTCTCCTGTATCAAAGGGTGTTGCTCTTAAGCACTACAACTCTCTTAACCGCTATGCTATCCAATCACCATTTTTACATAAGTATAAAAATTCCCCTCATCCCAATGGATGGTATGTGTCTTCCTCAACCTCAGGTCCTCTACCAGAGGCCTGGGAATTTGAGGGTTCTGTGCAGTACCTTAGCTGTTCCTAGCACTGCACTCTTCTGGACAGAGAGCTCTGATGTTGTTCCTGGGATCTGTTGGAGCCACTCTCCCAGCTTAGGAGTCACAGCCCCGAGTGCTCCTACCACCCCTGGGACCACTTTGGCCTTCAGTTTCCACATCCGCTCTAGTTCCTCTTTCAGGCCCTGGTACTTCTCCAGCTTCTCATACTCCTTCTTCCTGATGTTGCTGTCACTTGGCACTGCTACATCTATCACCACTGCTGTCTTCTGGTCCTTGTCTATTACCATGATGTCTGGTTGATTGGCCAGTACCTGCCTGTCTGGATATGGAAGTCCCACAGAATCTTAGCCCTGTTATTCTCCATGACCTTCTGTGGGATCTCCCATCTGGTCTTGGGAGGGTCTAGCCCATATGCTGTGCAGATGTTCCTGTACACAATGCCAGCTACTTGGTTGTGCCGTTCAGTGTATGCTGTTCCTGCCTGCATCTTACATCCTGCCACTATGTATTGGACTGTCTCTGAGGCCTCTCTGCACAGTCTGCACCTTGGGTCCTGTCCAGTGTGGTAGACCCCTGCTTCAATGGAGCTGGTGCTCAGTGCCTGTTCTTGTGCTGCTAGGATCAGTGCCTCAGTGCTGTCTTTTAGTCCAGCCTTTTCCAGCCACTGGTAGGATTTCCCAATGTCAGCCACCTCAGCTATCTGTTGATGGCACATCCCATGCAGGGTCTTGTCTTGCCATGGCACTTCTTCTGCTTGGTCTTCCTCCCATGTCTGTGCTGCTTCAGGCATTCTCAGCAGCTCATCCTTGGGTGCCATCTTACTGATGTACTCCTGGATGCTCTGGATTTCATCCAGGACAGTGGCTTTGACACTCACTAAACCCAGCATGCCATCTTTCCGGCTGGTGTACAGCCTCTGGGTGTTGGACTTGGGGTCTAAACCTCCATCCATTTTGAGAAATTCCAGGTCTTCACATCAGCAGCCTCCATGTCCTCCTTTGGCCAGCTCACTATACCAGCAGGGTATCTGATGACTGGCAGGGTGAACCTGTTGATGGCATGGATCTTGTTCTTCCCATTGAGCTAGCTCTTCAGGACCTGTCATCCTTTGGTAGTACTTGGATGTTGCTGTCTTCCTTGCCTCCTCATCATGGTTCCCATGTGACTGTGGGATGCCAAGGTACTTGTAGCTGGTCTGTATGTCTGCTATGTGGCCTGCTGGTAGTTCCACCCCATCAGTCTTGACTACCTTCCCTCTCTACTACCATACGGCCACACTTCTCCAGTCCGAATGACATCCCGATATCCTCACTGTAGATCCGTGTCAGGTGGATTAGCGAGTCGATGTCTTGTTCATTCTTAGCGTACAGCTTGATGTCATCCATGTAGAGGAGGTGGCTAATGGTCGTTCCACTCTTGAACTTGTATCCGTATCCAGTCCTTGTGATTATCTGGCTGAGGGGGTTCAAGCCAATGCAGAACAGCAGCAGGGATAGTGCATCACCTTGGTATATGCCGCACTTGATGGCCACTTGTGCAAGCTGTCTTGAGTTGACTTCCAGTGTTGTCTTCCACAGTCCCATTGAGTTCTTGAGGAAGGTCCTTAGTGTCCTGTTGAGTTTGTCAAGTGCCAGACATTCACAGATCCATGTGTGCGGCATTGAGTCATAGGCTTTCCTGTAGTCAATCCAGGCTGTGCTCAGATTGGTCTGTCTAGACCTTGAGTCTTGGGCAACTGCTCTGTCTATGAGCAACTAGTGTTTTGAGCCTCTGGTGTTGTTCTCAATGCCCTTCTGAGCTGTGTTCAGGTACTGTCCCATGTGGTCCTGTAGCTTGGCAGCTAGGATGCCCAATAGGGCTTTCCATGTTGTGTGGAGGCAGGTTATTGGCCAGTAGTTGGACGGTGCTGTTCCCTTGTGGGGGTCTTTCATGATCAGCACTGTCCTTCCTTGTGTTAGCCAGTCTGGGTAGGAGCCTGCTGCTAGCAGCTGGTTCATCTGTGCTGCTAGGTGTTCATGCACTGCTGTTAGTTTCTTTAGCCAGTAGGTGTGGATCGTGTCTGGGCCAGGTGCTGTCCAGCTCTTCATGTTCTTGACCCACTGTTGGATGTCTGCTACTGTGATGGTGACTGGTTCCTGTTCTGGGAGATTGCTGTGGTCTGTTGTCAGGTCCTGCAGCCACTTTGCACTGGTGTTATGAGTCTCTCCCAAATGTTGTTCCAGTACTGTTCAGTTTCTTCTGTTGGTGGCTCTGCTGTTATTGTGTTGTTGCACTGCAGTTGGGAGTACACCTTGGATGGTTCTTTGGAGAACAGGGCATTTATCTTTTTGGCCTCTGCTTCTCTAGTGTATCTCCTTAGCCTGGTAGCCAGTGCTATGAGCCTTTGTTTAGCAGTCTCTGGGGCTTCAGATGGAGTCAGGCCCTTGTATTTTTTCAGTAGCTGAGTCTTATCCTTAATCTCTACACCCTTCTGTAGTTCCACCAGCTGACTGACTTCTCTCCGAGTTGCCTTGATCTTATCCTCCAACCTCATTTTCCAGGGGGGGTATGTACTGCTGTTCTTCTTGATCATGTAGCCAAACATCTCCAGAATTACAGAGGCTGTAGTGTATACCAGTTCATTGGTTTCAGTGATGGTGGTAGTAGGAATTGTCATTAGGGCTCTATTGGCATCTTCTAGCCTACTATCTGGTGGTACTTCTCCAACGAGCCTTGGTAATCGGTCTCAAGGGTTGACTGTAGCTAGTTTATCATCTTGTGCCTCATATCTGCTGCTGTGCTCTGTAATGGAGGGGGTGGCAGTGAAGTTCCAGCTTCAGGTGTTGGCTGCACATCTAGTTGTACTTCCAGGTCATCTTGTTGAGTCTGGGATGTAGTATGGAGTTGGTCTCTCTCAAGTTTGGAGAGCAGCTTCCTCTTTACTCTGTTGAAGTGTTGGGTAACTAGCTGTTTCTCAGTTAGTGTGGATGTAGGTCTTTTCTCTATCCATAGTTCCCTCATACATTTCATATATCTCCTCTTATTAGGTCTACTGTTTTAGTAGGATTTGATCAATTCCAGGTTCTCTTGTCTCATCCATGTATAGTTTGTTCCAGTAGCCCACTTATCAGATTGTCTTGGTTCCCCAGAATCTGGCACGGACCTTGTTAATCTGGGTGACATCTGACCCGGCATGACTCTCGTAGTTTATGTCACTCTCATATTCAAGGTAAGCAAGTGAGGAGTTAGGGAGTCTTGCCCAAGGACCCCTACTGGAAAGGTAAGTAGGTACTAACTGGGATTTGAGCCCTGGTCTCCCATATCAAGGGTGGCACACCTAAGCACTATTTTATATATATAAATAAAAAAAAGAGAGTGACACGAACTAGGAGAGTCATGCGGGCTCGGACGTCGCCCAGATTAGCAAGGTTTACACCAGATGTTGGGGAGCCAGGACAATCTGATAAGTGGGCTACTGGAACAAACCATGCATTAACAAGACAAGAGAACCTGGAATTGATGGAATGCTACTACAACAGCAGACCTAATGAGAGGGGATATATGAAACTTATGAGGGAACTATGGATGGACTATATATATATTTTAACAATGAATGTTGCATACCTCTATGTCTCTCTTCTTATATTACAATTAGAAGGGTATCTTCAGTTAAGTGGAGAGCAACAAATTAAAAACAGAAAGAAAATCTCTTATTTTCTTTGCAATGCTTAATTACTTGATGGCATTTATTGCCATAAGCTATGATTTAAAGGTTTTTTTTGTTTGTATTGTTTGGCTCATGAGAATGCACATGCTAAATTAGATAAGATAAGTCATAAGCCATCAAGCTTCAAATCGCAACCCAAACTAACTTATAGTGGGGATGAAACTTCCCCTATGGATAGCTTAAATTTCCAGCATGGTCTATCTGCTACTCACTCAAAAACTAGTAGGGGAACACCTCAATCTTAATGCTTACTCCATTGATTTGTTAATAGCCATACTTAAATGGATTACAAATCAGAACTTTAAATAGAAACTGCAGAATAGGAATTTATATGCAGATTTGATAACATTGCCTTAGGGTTGAATAAAGATCTGAGGGTTTTTTTAATTTAATTAATTACAAGTGATTTGATGACCCCATCTCTCTCTGCATGCTGTTTCCCATTGTTTGAATGTAAACAACTGCTTTGGTTTGCTGTAACAGTCTGACTTGATCCTATGAATTACATTTCACTGCATTTATTTTGGTCTAATTCTTTATGTTCACCATCTTCAAGTATCTAATGAAGTGGGATTCTATCCCATGAAACCTCATTTAGTCTTTATAACTGCCACAGGCTTCCTTTTGTTTTGCTGAACTAGACTAACACAGCTACTTCTTTGGAACTTATTTATTTTCAGTTTCTGTATGACTTTCTGCTTTCTTTTTCACTGTAAGTTGAGCACATTACTGTGGATTTGTTAGGCATCCTATTAGTGTCATGAGAATTTGAAAGAAAGAAAGGTATGAGAACACTGACAATTTCTTCTAACGGTTTTTACCAGTCATATTCAGGAGCTGGTTTTAGAAATATTAAATCCTCTTTGCAAGGTTTTTGGATTCTTCTATGTTCAAAATCCTCTGTAGTACCACCTTCTGGTTCCTCATTTGTCATCTGAATTTGATGACATTAAGCTCTTGATCATTCAGTGAGTCTTCATTTTCTTCTTCTGCAAAGAAACAGGTGCATCTGACAGCAGGCACTGCATAGCTGAATGATCAAAGATGATAGTTGCTGCTGCTAAGTGAAAATGGGGAGGATTACAGAATGCTGAAAACAGTAGTGTATAATTTTAATTTTTAATTAATACAATTATATGCAAAACAGATTACAATGACATTTAGAACTGAATTAATTTTTAAGTCTGACACAGTCTAACTGCAAACTCTTGTTATTTATGCACATAAAGGTAATGTTCACAACAGACTGCGTCAGATTTGAATCAGCAACTATGTTGATTCTTTCTCCTGGTTCATTTAGTTTGAAAGTGTGACCTGCAATAATTCATTATCAGCAAATAGATATATATATTCATGTACTCCTTTAAAATATTGCTCTGAAAAGAGCTGCACAATTTTTCTGGCATATGTAATTATGCCTGATAATTAGGTGTAGACATTTAATTCAGCGTGCAACTCAAAGCTCTTTTGTTAAAAAGGTTAACTTTCTAAATGAGGTATTCTGAATATACTTAACAATACATTTAATTTGGACTTAATAGACTAATACATGCTAAGCAAATGTTAGCTTATTTTAAAGAATATAGTAAGTCTTAATTGTGAGGCATAAAAGGCCCATGTGGGCTTGGTTATGAATAAATGGGAAGAATGGGTATCAGGGGATTGGGTTTGCTATCCATACAGAGTTCTGAAAGAAAAAAAGTCTGGGAAAGGAAAACTCAAAGAATTCTTTAAGACACAGTAAAAACAGCAAGAGTCCTGTAGCACCTTATAGACTAACAGATTTCTTCAGGCGTAAGTGGGTTGATGCAGTGGGTTGGAGCAGATGCAGTGGGTTGGAGCCTATGAACGCTTATGCCTGAAGAAATCTGTTAGCCTATAAGGTTGCATAGGACTCTGTTTTTGCTGTACACAAACTAACATGGCTATCCCTCTGGAAAGTTAAGACACAGTAGGTATGGTCCAATAGGCCTTTTTCAATGGTGACATAAGCTGTCAGAGTCCCTATTCAGTTTGTGAAGTTAAGTACAATGTTGATAGCTGATAGATGTGTATAACCTGATCACAAATGAGACTTTGCTTAATGTACAGAAAAGATGTAGTTGAAGGATGAAGAAAAGTCCTGTGTTAACCCTGTCTTCTTTGGAGGCATTCTTGATTAATCATGGTATTAAATGAGAATCTTGATAATAGAATCATAGAAACTGGACAGGACCATGACAGGTCATTGAGTCAAGTTCCCAGCACTCATGGCAGGATCAAGTATCCCCATTAAACCATCTCTGAGAGGTGTCTGTCCAATCTGCTCTTAATAACCTCCAGTGTAGAAGATTCCACAACCTGCTGACAATTTATTCCAGTGTTTAACCAACCTAACAGTTGAGATTTTTTTTTTTTTCCCCTAATGTCTAGGCTGAACTCCCCTTGCTGTAAATTAAGCCTGTTGCTTCTTGTCCTATCATCTGTGATTAGAGAGAATAATGCTTCTCCTTCCTCATAACAAGCTTTTAGGTATTTGAAAACTGTTATCATATCCCCTGTTAGTCTCCTTTTTTATTTAAACTAAATAAACCCAGGTAGTCCAAAATATGTGAAAGAAAGCATTGCATCAAAAATAGCAGACATCTTAAACTAAACAAAGGGTAGCACTGAATCTCTGTGGATAGAAATTCTATGCTTGAATAATAAAAAGAGTATAACAAGGATGTATTACCACCTATCTGATCAGGATGGTGAGGGTGACTGAAATTAGCTGGTATCTTAGGCTATGTCTACACTACAGGGCTCAAGTAAGTTGACTGAATAAGGCTGACTTAAAGTCAACTTTGTGAAGTCCCATTTGCTTAAGTCAACTCTATAAAGTCGACTTAAGCCAGGGGACACACTTCAAGTTGCCTTAATAAAGTTGACTTTAAATGGGTCCCCTGGCTTAAGTCAACTTTGTAAAGTTGACTTACATGGCTCTATTGCACTAAGTCACCTTTATTAAGTCAAATTTAATGAGTACATTGTGTTAAGTCAACTTAATAAATTTGACTTAACCTTTAAAGCCAACTTTAAGGGCAGGAGTTAAGTTGACTTTGGCAAGTGCTTAAGTTGACTTAATGAACCCCAGATGTGGCCAGGGAGTTATGTAAGTCCAGTTCAGCCTCAAGTCTAGGCATAGCCTTAGAGAGGCTGTAAGAATAGAAAACTCACTCATAATAAGATATGTCAACTATCTTCATATTGTCTGAAAGGGATATTGAAATATGGTTTCTTGACACCATTAATGACTGTTTTCTTTGGAGCAGATAGTCATGGAACCCACAAAAGGAGAGACAATGTGTGATTTAGTCCAAAGTGGAGCACAGGATCCAGTCCAAGACATAAATCAATGGTTCAGTAATAATGACCATAATATAACTAAATTTAAAAACTAGGTATGCAGAAAAATACCAAAAGAGGCCCACCACAACAACATTTAACTTCAGAAAGTAAAACTATACAAAAATCTAGTTAAATGGAATTTGAAACAAAGTCAGAAAATTGAAAAGCTTGCAAGCTGCATAGGCATGTTAAAAACAGAAAACAACAAAACAAAAATACTCTAACTCTATTTTAAAAAGGGCTCAAATTAAAGGTATTCATGATTTGAAAGGAGTTAAAGGTTATATTGAGTCCAGCTAGCCCCACTTGTCCAACCCAGCAGTGCATGCACCACAGGCAGAGTTGAAAAGGGAGCAACACAGCTCAGAAACGGAGTCTGGGGAAGATTGCAGACATACCTGTAAGGCTCCTGACAAAAGGGTCTTGTGAAGCCTTCATGAAGGAACAAGACTGTAGGGGGAGCCCACAGTTCTACTTACTCTAGTTACTTAATCCAGTTTTAGATTAATCCCGAAATGAGACAGGGAATGGCTAGCTCACTGCAAAAAATAATGTTCCCTCTTTTGGCCATTCATACCTCCTCATCAACTGTTTTGAATCCACCTCTTCCTCCCTCATTCAGCTGATCTCATTAGCACTTGTCAGTCTCAATTTATGAGAAGGACTCTTGCATGTGTTTTTGTATATCTAAATAACTCAAGTTTCCATTTCATGTATCTGACAAATTGGGTTCCAGCCCATGAAAGTATATGCCCGCCCCATGAAAATTTTGTCCCCCCCCCCCACTTTTGGCTTTCCTCTAAGGTGCCACTGCACTCCTCATCATTTTTTGCTGAAAATAGACTAACATGGCTATCCCTCTAAAAAACCCACACCATAAACAAGGGTATTAATAAAGTATGACAACTACATAATGGAATAATGTAAGTGTTTTGGAAGCAAAAGAGATCTTTAAAAATTAGAAGTCAAATACTACAGAGGAAAATAGAAAGATTACACTGTTCAAGTAAAGTGTAATTAGGCAGGGATAAAACAAAAGCCTAAAGAGCAACTAGCAAAAGGTACAAAAATGAACAGGAAAAAGTTAGTATACAGAAGCAAGAAGCCTGCCAAACAATCAGTGGGGTTCCTGGACAATCAAGATGTTGAAAGAGCACTCAGGAAACAAAGCCTTTGCAGAGAAACTAAATGAATTACTTGCTTCAGTCTTCACTGCAGAGGATATGAGGAAGATCACCACCTTTGAACTCTGTTTTAGGTGGAAAATTTGAAAAACTGTTCCAGATTGAGGGGTCAGTAGAGAAGGTTTAAAACAAATCAATAAACTGAATAGCAATAAGTCACCAGGACCAGATGCTACAAGTTCTGAAGGAACTCAGATATGAAATTGCAGAACTACTAACTATGGTAAATAACCTAGTACTTCAGACATCTTCTAATCATCTGGAATAAATGCTGACTGATGTGACAGCAATTTTAAATCAATTAGTCCAGGGGTGATCCTGGCAATTGCAGCCCAGTAAACCTAACTTTAGGACCAAGCAAATTGTTTGAACCTATAATAAATAGGAGAATTAATAAACATAGATGGACTTAGTATGCATGGGAAGAGTCAACATGTTTTTTTGGCAATGGAAATCATACCTCACCAATGCAATAGAATCGTTTTGATCAAGATGTCAACAAGTATGCAGGCAAAAGTAATCCAATAGATATACTGTAACTGGACTTTCAGAAAGCCTTTGACAAAGTCCCTCACCAAAGATCTTAAGCAAAGTAAACAATTATGAGATAAGTGAGAAGATTATCCCATAGATCAGTAACTGGTTAAAAGACAGAAAGCAAAGAGTAGGAAAAATGGTCAGTTTTCAAAATGGAGAGAGGTAAATATTGGTGTCTTCCAGGGATCCTTACTGAGACCAGTGAAGTTCAACAGATTTATAAATGATTTGGAAAATGAGTTAAACTGAGGTGTCAGAATTTGCAGAACATATACAATTACTCAAGATAGTGAAGTCTAAACCTTGACTGCAAAGGAGTTACAAATACATCTCACAAAACAACGAAATGAAAGGTGAATTTCAATGTTTGTAAAAGAAAACTGGAAATATAATCTTCACTATATATGCAAAATGATGGGGTCTAAATAACCGTTTAGTACTCAGGAAAGAGTGGTTGGAGTCATTGCAGATAGTTCTCTGAAAACATCTGTGCAATGTCCAGTGGCAAAAAAAAACAAAACACAGCTGACAGTGGTAAGAACTATTAGGAAGGGAGTAGATAAAACAAAAAAAATATCAAAATTCCTCTATATAGATCCACTGTACACTGATATATTGACTTTTGTGCAGTTCCATTCAGCCCATCTTGAAAAAAATATATGGAAAAGATAGAGAAGGGCAGGGGCATCACTGGTGCCTGGCAGATGGGCACATGCTCCGAGTCCCGGCGCCAGTGCCCCAAGTGCCTGGGGTGGCACCCGCCTCACCTGGCCCCATCCCCAATACAGGATCCAGGGACAGGCCATGCACAACAGTGCCTGCCTCTCCTAGCTGGGGTTTGAGGCCAGGCTGGCAGGGGCAGGAGCCCAATGCCAGATTGGGTCCAGCCACTGGATCATGGCCAGGGAGTGGGGCCCAGGCCCAGAGGCTGGTACCTGGACCTGTGCCCCGGGTCTTTCCGTGAGGCAGCAATGTTCCAGGACAAGGGCAACAAAATTTATCAGTGTTATGGAACAACTTTAGTATGAGGAGAGGTTGAAAAGACTGGGACTTTTCAGCCTGGAGAAGAGATATGATAGAGGTCAATAAAATTCTGACCAGTGTGCAAAAATGAATACAGAAATGTTACTTACTCCTTCAGATAACACAAGAAGCAGGAGTTGCCCACTGAAATTAACTGACATCAAGTTATAATAAACAGAAAGAATTATTTCTTTATGAAATGAACAGGCAACCTGTGGACCTCATTGCTAGAGTGTCTTGAGAAAGCCAAAACTATAATGGGATTTTTAAAAAGAATTAGATGATTTCTTTCAGGATAAGCTCAATGACTATTAGCTAAATAATCATGGACGCAGTTCCATGCCTTGGGTGTCACTAAGTGTCTGACTGCCAGAAGCTGGTTGTGCAAAGGTGGGTAAACTACTGCCCATGGGCCATATCTGTACAAAAAGACAGAAAAGTGGGGAGAGAGAGAGAGAATAGTGAACAGTGAGTAAATTTTATGTTTGTTTACCTACTCAATTTTTATGGGTACATTAGCTATAGCAGAGTGGGAGAGGAGTGGGGAGTGGGCAGGGCAGAGACAAGTAAAGTAGTGACTGCTCTCTCCAGCCCCTGACCCTTCCTTCACTTCTCTCCCACCACATGTGGCCTGCCATACAGTAGATGTGGCTCTCAAGCCAAAAAGTTTGCCCACCCCATAATAATTGAACACAGGGAATGGGTCATGCCCTGTTCTGCTCATTCTCTTTGTAGCATCTTGCACTGGCTGTTGTCAGAAGGCAGCATAATGCACTAGATGGATCATTGGCTTGGTGCCATATGGCCTTTCTTGTGAGATGGAAGAGGTGAAGTAGCTGTACTTTTTGATGCAATCCGAACAAAATATCTATGTCCAAAAATGGATTCCTACAAGTCCATCTTGCTTCTGAGTCTGAGTCATGAGTGGCAATTGGTAGGACTTGTGGTTTTCAAGTTATTATTCTGCAGCACTTCAGATTTCTTTGATGAATTGACAGGATAAGAATTCAGTCAAGTACTAGGAATGCCCAGGTCTGTTGCCATAGCAGACCTCAGAGTCCTTCACACAACCATCAAAGTTTAACAGTGCTGGCAGGTGGACAACTTAGTGATTTTAGATGGCCATTCCTGGAAACAGATGAATATTTCCAGCTGTAACAAATCTTCTTACTTTTTGTGGATGAGATCTTTTGGATTCTTAAGGGACTCCTGGCATCAGTGTGAGGAGAGAGACACAGCATGTTGACTATTTTTAGCCAGCTGCATTCACTGAGTTAGAGATGGTGAGTAAGATTTTGGCATTTACCTGTATTGTATACCCCAGACACTAGTATCATCTGAAATGCAGCAACTGTGATGGTTCATTTCTCTAAGTAGATGAAGTGGGTTTATTAAGGTAGCACTAATGTAAGTCTGTGCTCCAGTGACCATCTTTTAATTTTTGTCAGTTATCTCCACTCTCTTGTTTCTAATCTGCACTTTCCTTGCTTCTGATAAGACAATAAGTGTTGTCATAGATCAAGAACTACCTAACAGTATGATAAAAAAAAGCAACTTCCAAGACTTTACTCAGATCAAGCTGGACATGTCTTCATCCAGTGATCTGGATAGACAATGATCAGACAGGCTGATTGGGGGAAGCATCCTTTCTCCTAAACAGGGCCATCACCTCAGTTCTTCTAGGCATTATTTTTATACTTTTGTCTTACTAATTAATAGCAGTTCCTTAGACAAGAGGAAAAGGAAAGAGATCTTATAGGTAAGTGTAAGTGACCCATCATGTCAGTATAACCATTTTTGTTTACTTTTCTATGCACCAACCTATCCTTGATCAGAGGTGGTCACAAAGAAAAGTCAGGCAATTCCCTTTCTTAAAAAGCTCTGCTCCAACAGCAAGTATACCAGGAGGAATTCTGGCTAGTTAAATTCTGCTCCAATAATTGTCTAGCTAGAAATCAAAGGAAGAGAGCAAAATCTCAAGTTGTTTCCAAAGGTTCATTCAAAATAATCTGACTATGAAAATTAACACTACAAGATATCTTCTGATTGTCTGCTTGTGCTCTAAGAAACCATAAAACTGTTCTTTCAGCACCTTCTGGTGACTTCCACAGGTCATGTGCTTTTATGAGACTAGAATGCAACCAGCCTATTAGAATCTTACTAGGACTTTGGTCAACCTCATGCTCTTGGGAAAAGTGCTGTGGCAATCTTAACTAAAAGTTAAGTAGCTGTGTAGTTGTTAAGAAGCTTTGTTTGAAATTACATCTGAAGCCTGCATCCTCTCCCATCTGTGTACTACTGTATCATCATGTTGGGCCAATCATTCAATTTGGATTTCTAGAGAAATCTGATGCACTGATTGTTCCTGTTTTCTATACAACAGTGAGATTTTCTTTTTCCCCACAGATGGTTCTTAATCAAGTATTGACTTTATTCAGACTTTTACATCTTGTGAAGTTCCAAAGAGAGAGCTGTGTTAGTCTAGTTCAGCAAAAGAAGCAAGGATTCCTGTGGCACTGTCACGGAGTGCGCTGCCTCAAACCGGGAGCTTCCCGGCATTTGAGCCGCAAACCCAGCCCCTTGATTCAGGGCAAGGTGGCCCAGCAGCCCGTGTCAATAGTTACCAAGGCCCTTCAGTGCAGGGCAGTGTGGCCCAGCAGCCCAAGTCTATAGTCACAAAGGCTGACTGGCCCAGGGGGAGCAGGCCCAGGTAGGGGGGGGTTCAGGCCCACCCACTCCACTGAACCCCAGCCCAGGGCCCTGGAGTTGCCATGGGGTTTGGCCCAGTCAGCAGGGATCCAGGCTGCAACATGCCAACCAGGACCATGACAATACCCTGGCTCACCCCACTGGGCATTGCCCTGGGCTACTTCCTACCTGGGAGTCAGACAGCATTCCCCCCTTCAATTCCCTGGGCCCATCTGGTTCCACCACATCTTTGGCCTGGGTCCCAAGATCCTCATGGCGGGGTGTGCCTCACCCAGCAGCGCATCTGGCAGTCAGCATCCTTGGCCTTTCACTGATGTACTCCTTTAAGACAGGGGCTAAAGCAGGTCCTGGGTAGGAGGCTCCAGCATGCATCTGCTCCCTCTACTGGCCTGCCCCTGACTGAGGGGAACTGCAGCCTTTTATCCCTGGGCAGCTGTTGGAGCATGCCCAGCAGGGCCTAAGGGGCGGGGCTAACTCTCCCTTCCTGGCATATAGGCCTGCTTCAGTGCGGGGTGGGTCCGCCCTGTCACAGGCACTTAAAGACTAACAAATTATTTATTGCATGAGTTTTTGCAGGATAAAAGAAGTGATATTTTCTTCCAGAAAAACCCATGTGATAAATAATTTGTTAGTCTTTAAGTACCACAGGACTCCTTGCTTCTTTATACCTTGTGAGAGCTGATATACCTGAATACCAAAACACTATGTATATCCTTTTAAATGGCTACTTTTTTTCTCTCCCAGCAAACAGAGCAAAGATTTCAACCTTAAGGGAAATACTAAATGGGCCTAGTGCTATGCTTCTCTCTCAAGAAAACTATTGAAAAGCCTTTGGGATATCACCTGAGCATGAGTCTCAGCATTTTGCCTTCTTTGTAAACAAATGGAGAAACATCTTACTTGAAAATGACAAATCCTAGGATCATGTTGACAATAGCTTTTAATTAAGTGAGTTGTTAAATGTTAGGATTTGATGAGGTACGTAGGAAAAGTTAATGAAAATAGAATCAAATTAACTTAACTTTCAATTTAACAATGAAAGTAGATAAATACTAATTACTAATTTAATAATCTTTATTTAATAAAAACTCAGCTAATCAGAGTAAGGGTAGATATTTTTGGAGAACACTATGCTCAAATCTTTAAAATGAGCTAAACAAATCTTCCTTTTCACTTTTTTTTTTTTGAATTTGTGTTATGACAAATCCATTGTAAATGCTTGCCAGCAATTAACATTGGCCTATTACTTTCTTCTCGCTATGCACCGTTGGTTTATGTGCTATTTGAAATGTAAAGCCAAATAAAGTGCTGCCTTGAAACTCCAAATAGAAGAGGAAATGTCTTATGAATAATGGATGAAGGGAATTATCATTCAGTCTGGATTCCTAAATTCATATTTTCATTGTATAGCATAAGTGCATGCATGATAAAGAGATAGATTTAAAAAAAAAACCAAAAAACCTTCAAGAAATATGTGAACTGAGGTTCTGTTACAAATTGTAGTAGAAAACTGACACTGTACTTTAGAAACTTAGCATTTGATAACCCTGATATGGGGTGGGAAAAGAAAACTCAGTTAGTGCAAAACTATTTAACTAGTAGGCAATAAGAGTTGTTGACAAAGGTATAGCAGAAGTGAAAAAGAGACACCAATGTCTGGCTTAATTACTGAAAGGAATTGTATTTTCAATTGCATATCTCAGAAAAGGGAGATTCATGTCACAGTTCAAACCAACATTTTACTACTTTGCAGTCTATGAAAGATTTAGTCATTTATCTATGATGCATTTATTTTCTCTTGAAACTTCAGTGCAGTTTAAAACGGGCTGAGAATTCAAAGGCTGCATCAAAGAAACTATGTCTTTGTATTAACTTAGTTCTCCCCCCCGCCCCAAATTCCTATCTAGTCTCTGGAGTTCAATCCATGCTATATGGTGAAAGATAATTTGTAATCTGAGCTAAACTTTGTACAACATTGTTACATTCTACCATGCAAGCCAAACCACAGAGGAGTTGTCACCTGTTATCCTGTAGCTATGTCTACATTAGGGGGCTATTTTATAGGAGACTTCAAAAGGTCAACTTTGAGTCAACCTTTTGAAGTTGACTTGGGGCATGTCTACATTGGTAGACATAGCCTGGCCTGGGCTTGGGCCCTGCCCAGGGGCGTAATTGGGCACTGGGCCGTTGATCCTACTCTGGGGCCTGATCTGGCTCTTGCATTGTGATGAGGAGCTGGGGCTGGATACAGCTCCCAGCCCCTCTCCACAGGTGGTGGGGCCTGGCAGCCAGTCCCTTGCAGCCTGTGGAGAGGGACTGGGAGCCCAATCCAGCTCCTAGCCCCTCCCTGCAGGCAGCAGGACCTGGCAAGTTGCCAGGGGTGCATGGAGTCAGCCACTTGCAAGTGGCCAGGGCGGGAGTCTGCTGCTGGCTCCTGCTGCCCATGAAGATGTGCTGAAAGTATGATCTGGCCCCTAGCTCCTTGCCTCAGGCTGCAGGGGCAAGGAGCTGGCTTGGAGCCTTACCTGGCTCCAAGATGTTTGAACTGTAGGCAGGTGGCTGGGAGCCTGATCAATTTCACAGGTTACTAACATGTGAAAATGACCAGGGTCCAAGCTGCTTGTGCTGTGCAAGACTCCCAGGCACCAGCCCATAGCACAAGAGCTGAGAACCAGATTGAGCTCTTAGCACTTTGCCATGGAAAGTGGGAGCCAAATCCTAGCCCCTGCAGCCTGTGGCAGGGGGCCAGCTCCTTTCCATGGGGGCAGAAGCTATCTCCAAGCTTCTGCCCCTTGCTGCAATGAGCTGGGAGCTGGATCCAGCTCCCTTCTGCTTGCTACTGGTGGCTGGGGCTACATCAGCCACTGGAGCCAGATCTGACGCAGGGAGCCTGATTGAGACTGAAAGCGAGGCAGGGGGCAGGGCTGAGGCTTCCTGCCCTGTGAAGATGACTTAGAAGCTTACGTCAACTTACAGGGCAGGAGTTATTAAGTCAACTTAATAGATTCTAAACACAGTCCTGGCTTTGCTTAAGTCAGCTTAAGCCCCTAGTGTGGACATTGCCTGTAGCCCTTAAGTGCCTTAAATCTTTGCTACTGTAGTTTTCTTCCTGGTATACACAGTAAGCATCAAACATGCCCTTTGTGCTTATGTTTTGGGCAGCACTGCTCCAACACTTTGGATCCTGGAGCCTGCTTCCAATACCATAGACTTCTGTTGATCTCCACCAGTTTTGTTTAACAAATGGTGCAATGACTGTACACTCTCTCCAAACCCAACTTTCCCCCAGATGTGTATTCTGAAATGTCCAGCCCTGGTCTGGAACAATCAGCAATGTTAAAACTTGTTTCTCCTTTAAAGAGTCAATGTCCAACAATTTGTTCATTTAACTGAAGTTACCAAACAGTTCAAACACAGAACTGCATTGGCTGAAATTTAAAATAAAGCAATATTATTTAATTCCTAAGAGAGATTTTAAGAGAGCACAAGTGTAAGGTTTAAAGTCAAAAATTGTTACAAGAGAAATAAAGACAAAATACATTTTTAGTAATTAAAACCTAGTAAGTTACATTTGATTGAAGGTGATATCCTTATTGCATATTTCCATCAAGAGGGCTGACCAAACTAGATGGATCAAGCTCTATTCTCCAAAATCAAAGGACTTGTGCCTTTGTCATTTTAAAAAAGATAAATCATTTGTGGTTTCTTAGTCCTTCTCTTTTACAGACCAATGGATTTTTAAAATGGAGTATTCTGAAGGCTACCTCAAAATAAAAGTTGATTTTCATCTGTGAGGTAGGCAATATAGAGTCTGTCTTAAAGGAAATGTCCAGTTGCATCTTCTCTCACTTGGGTTTTCTGCTGAAATGTAAATTATTTATTTTCTGATCCATCCAGTGCAACTGACTGCACCTTGGACAACCATAATTTTGCATCGGGTGCTTGCATCTGCATTACACAATGATATTAACAAATAGTGACTTATGAGCTTTTTATGGATATCTTGCGTAACACTTATTAAATAGATTTCATGACCTTAAAATTGGGGTACACTACTATTCATGTTGCTTACTGAAATTCATGATCAGCCGTTAGGCTGTTTTTAATGTCCCAGACATGCAGCTGAGTTTATGTCTTATTAAAACAAAAAGCCCATAAAAAAGTTGTGAAAGCTCTTTTCTAACATCACAAATTAGTCAGATTCCTGTAGTTAAATATGCCAGTCTCTAAGAGAACAAATTCCTAATAATAGTAATGACACAAATATGGCCACAAACTGAGCCAAATTTCCTCCTGGTGTAAGTTGGTGCATTGTTACTGCTACATTTTTATCATCTGAAACTTGGCCTCCTTACAAGTTGCAGCGGAGAAACATAAGGTGAACCTGGCCAAAGGAGTTTTAATACATTAAATAATACAGAAAACTAAATTCTACCACTATCTTGTTTGGCAATGAGCATCTTATTATGCCAGAACACTATCATTCAAACACTTCAATTGTATTCACATTAAAATTTGAGCAGATCACTTAAAAATGTATAAATCAAACCCAGAAAAACTTGCACTGTTCCTCTTTTACTGAATTGATTAATACTTTTTTTTCTCTCATAATGCATATGCACAAGCACATGCCTTTCCCAAAAGGGGTATACAAAACTACTGGGCTGTTTCCTCCTGGATACTAAGGACTGCTCCCTTCTAGTATCCTGTAGATGCTAGCCACTTCAAAAGGCCTAGACAGAGAGGAGGAAGGCCACGACACTTGACTTGCTTCCTCCATAGAATCATAGAATCATAGGGTTGGAAGGGACCTCATAGGTCATCTAGTCCAACCCCCTGCCAGAGGCAGGACCACTCCCATTAAACCATCCCAGTCATGGTTTTGTCCAGCTGGGCCTTAAACACCTCCAAAGATGGAGATTTCACCACCTCCCTTGGCAGCTCATTCCAAGGCTTCGCCACCCTCCTAGTAAAAAAGTTTTTTTCTAATATCCAGCCTCGACCTCCCTGACCGCAACTTGAGACCATTGGTCCTCGTTCTGTCCTCTGTTACTACCGAGAACAGTCGAGCTCCATCTTCCCTACAGCATCCCTTCAAGTAGCTGAAGGTTGCTATCAAATCCCCCCTCAATCTTCTCTTCTGCAGGCTAAATAAGCCTAATGCTTTCAGTCTCCTCCTAGGGCTTGTGCTCCAGCCCTTTAATCGTTTTGGTTGCCCTCTGCTGGACTCTCTCTAGCATGTCCCTGTCCTTTTTGTAGTGGGGAGCCCAAAACTGAACACAGTATTCTAGATGTGGCCTCACCAGTGCAGAATAGAGGGGAATGACCACATCCCTTGATCTGCTGGTAATAGAAGGAAGCTCGTACCAAACTGCATCTCTTGAAAGGTAGTGTGAAGTATTAAATCTCATTCTTAAAATAAGAATTCATTTTTTGAAGTTGTGCGGCTCTGCATCTGCTCTGAATCAGTCCTTTGCCTTTAAGGCACACCTAGCATATAGCTCATACATGAATATATGAAGGTAGGAAAATCTCCATTCATTCTACAGCCTTTTGGGGGGGGGTCTTAAAGATCGGAAAAGAACACTCTACAGGAGTCAAATTGTATGCATATGAATAGCAGAACTCTGCCCCCCACACCCTTAAGTCTTCACAGAGCAAGATGGGTTTAGGTATAGATTTGTCAAGGAAATCATATTGTATCTTTGCAGGGGATGTTTGAAAGTCCAATTTTCATGAACTGTGTTTTTGGCTGAAATGAAGGGGGAAGAAGACATTTCTAACCTTTTTACACATGTCACGCAGTAACTCAGATTCTATTTTAGTGAGAGCTAGTCATGAGCTTTTTCCTTTTGCTAAATGGCTGTAAGACAAGTTAGGTATTAAGTCTTGCTGATTCTTGTCAGTTCTGACACCAAGAGTCATCACATATTACTTAGAGAATTAGGTCCACCTCAGTGGAATTGGTGTGCAGCGAGGGCGAAGTTATAGCACTAAGTTGCAAATCTGTGGAGTGGTTTGGATAGTACAATAAAAACATAGAATCAGTCAGCCAACCTAAATTATCTTGGAGTGAATGAAAGGCATACAAATAAAATGCCTTATTTTTATGTAAAAGTAAAATACTATTACAGTGAGTGCCACAGGTCAATGCTGCGCTGCATAGTATTAAGGCTGAGAATTAAGGACAATTCCAAGTATCAGAGATTTTCAGTAAGTATAAAAACATTTTTAGTCACATTAAATATTATTGAAAGTGTAGTAAAAGATGTCCTTCTTTGGGCTCCTTTAATTTACCACAGAATTCACTTTTACTGTTGAAATGTACTCATGAATCTGATTTTTTTCAATCCATGCCTCTTGCTGAAATTTTAGGTTAAACCTGACATGAAATACAGTTAGGGATACTGAATTCTCAACTCCTCGGTTTCAGGAATTCAGCCAACCACCAATTTCATCAGTGAAAAAGAAACATCTGCTGGGGGGTAAATTATTCCATATTTGTACTGTGAAGTTCCATCTTTCTCTAAAGCATCTGCCAATAGCCACTATTGGAGACCGTATATGGGGACAGATGGACCATGTGTCTGATCCACTATGTCAATTACTGTGTTTAATTAAAAAGAAACCAAAACCTTCATCATATATACCACCTAATACTATTTTGCAATATCTGTATTAAAATATCCCTAGTATGTCTGAATAAATTCTAGACAGGGTTTGCTATTTGTCATCAAATTAACGTGGATTACTTTTCAACATTCAAATGACATGTGCAGTGTTGTTTGTTTGTTTTTCTTTTTTGTTGTTGTTTTGTTTTTATTATTAAGTGATTCCATGTGAAATGATCATGAGGAAACCTCTCTACTGTACTGCTCTCCAAATCCCCATGTTCTGGGTTGATGAAGCAAGCACTCACAGGTGGAATTACATTGTCATGAAAGTTTAGAATAAGGAGCAGTGACTGCAGAACTTTTGGATGTGCAAGACAGACTTCCTCAATCTATGTGCCCATTTCATCCCGGTCCTGCAGCAAAAAGGATGCCCAAATAAGAGACTCACTGACAGCTGAGAAGTAAGTAGTGATCATATTGTGGAAACTAGCAATAACAGATTCCCACTGGTAGGTTGGGAATTGTGGAATACAATGCAGGGGCTGTTTTCAAACAAGTGGGCAGGGTCATTACTTATTTCTTGTTATGGAGGGATGGGACTATAAGCAATGTGCAGGATATAGTGAATTTTTTTGAAGCAATGGGCTTCCTGAAATGTGATGGGGCAATTCATAGAAGACAATATCCCTATTTTAGCCTCAAACCATCTTGCCACACAGTACATGAACAGAAAGTTACTTTTCCATGGTTATGCAAGCATTGGTAGATTACTAAGGATGCTTTACCAACAGCAACTGTGGGTTGGTCAAAGAAGTAGCATGATGCATGTAAACTTAAAAACACAGCTATGTTTAAAAAGCTACAAGTGGGGATTTACTTGACCTGTAGATTACCATTGGGAATGTTGAAATGCCAATACTGATCCTGGGAAGACCAGTCCACTTATTGCTCTCATGGTCATGAAGCTTTACATCAGCCACTGAAACAGCACGTTCATCTACAGAATGACAGTTGAATGTGCCTTTGATCACTGCAAGGGTCACCACCATTGTTTACTTATGAGACAACCTCAGTGGAAAACAATATCCTGATGGTTATAGCTGCCTACTGTGTCATTCATAATATCTGTGAGGCATAGAGGGAATGGTGAAAGGTGGAGGCGAAGCAGTTGTCTGCTGAATTTGAAGAAGAGTTCAACACAGAACTATATTGAATTTGAATGTGAATGGCCAGATAGAAGAGCTATTGGAAGAGTTCAGCACAGAACTATATTGCTCAGGAAGTCTTTCAATGAACATTTTAATAGTGAGTCAGAGTAACGTGCTGTGCTGTATTGTGCTCTACCTGGCCTGTCTCTTTTGCAGCCCAGTATCAATTGTGTAGTGATTTGCTTTTTCTGGAGAAATATAATATTGTCAATGCACCTATTAGTAGTGTCTGCAGATGAAATTATGGGTTCTGTGACAAAATGAAGTAACAGGAAGATGTTGTGTGTCAGACCCACTCACCACCAGCCAGCGCATGTTGTGAGTCAATAAAGATGAATCTTGATAGGAAAAAAAAAACCAAAAAAAACCCAAAAACACTTGTACTGGTAACATAAGCCAGGCAATTAAATAAAAAAAATCAGCTGACATGGAGTGATGGAGGTAGTGGAATGACCCCTGATGCCATGTGGAATGTTGAGGGGGGCAGATGTAGAGAGCTCCCAATACTGAGTCCTCTAAGGGCTGCAGAAGGAATCAAGCATGGGATTGTCAAACACGCAGGTCTGCCAGAATCCACAACATCTCAAGTTGCTCTCTCAGAAACCCCACTGTAGCCCTGGTGCACCTCCCTCTCCTTTTCCTGCTTGGACTCCAAGGACGTTCTCCTCTCCACTGTTTCTTTCCCCATGCCGTCTGGAAGGGTGATTGTCCAGGTCCTGATCTTGTTCACTGATGCAGCACTGGTGTGTAGAATCTCTTGAAACATGTCATCTCAAGCCCTCTTCTTTCTCTTCCTTACCTAGCTCAGGCATTCTGTGGGTGTGGAAGAGGATAATCTGATAGCCACAAAGGCAGCAGCTGCAGATACAGCATACTCAGAAGTACCATTGTCAGTGTATTCATGTTAGAAACCAAAACATAGGATGCTGAACTCAGTCTCCTGGATCCCAAAAAGTTATATGCACTACCTTCTCACTTCTCCTTGGGACTGACACAGTACAGCACCAGTCATAGCATTGCCTGAGAAGTATTGCCCTTGAGGGCTGGAGGGAGCCATTCGGGAAATGAGGGGGTAATAGTTCACAAGTATGAGTATATTTGTATAGGGTAATGAAACTGAATCTGTGGCATTTCTTTCAACTGGTTTTGGTGACTTTAACTGATACCTCACTCCAGAGAGTTACAGAGGCAGAGACAGAACAGCTGCTGTTGGCATCCAGATGGTGCCTACATTCATATGATACTAGCCTGTTTCTTGCAATGGTTCCCACTGAAGTAACTGCTGAGTGGCATGGGAAAGTTTCCTACTGTGATAGAAGAAAAAAGTAGCCTTCACCAGAAGCTTTCCTCAGAGAATTGCAGGGGATCTCAATGGACGTCTCATTAAGACATCTATGGAGAATTCATAGTATATCCCATGCACATAAACAAATCACATGAGCCCTTCTGCCTAATTCCAGAGGGAGATGAAAAGCAGATAGGAACTCCACCTTGCTTGTTTCCTGCCATGTCTTCCAGCACGCACATACAAAATGCAAATCAACCAATATGTCCTACTTTGGGACTTCAGGCCCTATACTTTCAAAGCAAACTGCATACTTACCAGAGGTTCCTTCCCCTGCATCAGGCTTGCCCGTGCTCAATTACTGGGATAAGCTGGACTGTGCTGGCTTAAAAAACAAGTCCTGGCTCAATGTGCAGCTGGATCCCCTGGTCGCCTGTCCCTCACCCACACTCCTCCTTTTCCTCCTGCACTATCTCTTTCTTACTGTTCATGGTGTGGAGAGGGTCTCAGCTGAAAGTCTCCTAAATATCCACAGAACTCTTGATGATGGTGGTAGTCTGTGCTGCAGATCACCTACTGATCTGTGTTGTAACCCTGCATCCCCTGAGTGATCTGCTCATAGATGAATATGTTTATATAGCTCACTTAGAACTGTGCCTGAACAGCTTCTTCTCTCTACTGGCCGAGAAGATCCAGTACATATTTTGTACTCCTCACAAGAGCACCTCAGCGGCATGTAGCTGTCATGGTCAGCTGGGCAGTTGTACTCAACACTGGAGAGCTGCTAGGTGTGCTTGCCAAACTGGAAAAGACTTTAAAAAGTTCATGGGTCTTTAAAGGGAAGAAGGAGGCAGCTTCCTTTCCACTGCCTCTGGACAGCAGTGTTCACAACAGTGCCCTGAACAGTCAACTGGGGAATTTTGAGACAGCTCCTGGAGGTCTGTAACAGTCAGTGTGGGCAATGCAATGTCTACACTGACACCATGTTGACCTAATCTACATTGACACTGATTGTATACTGCTTGGGGAAGTATTGTTATTAAGTTGGTGTAACAGCTATTTACATTAGAGGGAGTGAAATTTAAGTGTACATGCATCCACAGCTAGGTTGATATAAACTGTCTTGAATTGACCAAACAATATAGTGTAGATCAAGCCTTAGCGAGTGACTGTTCAGTGTGGTCAGAACCGCCATTTTCTTACAGGGAGTTTCCATATTATGTGTGTGCTCTCCCCTCCTGAAAAACAAAACAAAAAAAACTAAAACCCAAAACAAAAAATAGTGTAGATTTCTCCCTGCCTGTCAGTTTAAAGAACAGAAGGTAGAATTAAGTGCCAGGTGTGCTGGTGCCATTCAGCTGTTTCTAGACTTGGGAAGCAGAAATCCAGCAGCCTGCTGCTCTCTCTCATGCTGGTATTTTCTAATATTCCCTTTTTTCTGCACCTGCTTGTGGTAACTGCATAACACTACATGCAAATCCAGCATACAAAAATCTTGCCTCAAAATGAGACTCAACCATGGAAAAACTGACTTCCTTCATAGAACTGTAGGACTCGCAGGGATCCTAAGAGGTCAGATAATCCCTTGCACTTATGGCAGGACTAAGTATTTGTCTAGAAGCGTATACTGTTTTGAAATATAGGGATTGCAACCCTTTGGGCTTCATCCATACCAAACCTGGAAGCTTTCACCACTGATTTAGTTATACTTTTTATTGCAAATGTTTGAATCCTACTTCTTCAGATTAAAAAAAAAAAAAAAAAGAAGAAGAAAAGAAAAAAAGAAAAGCAGACATATAAACCTTTCCCACCAAAGCTAAATAAAATAAAATAAAATAAATAGCCCATTTAGTAACTCAAGCTAATCCCTCAGAAGCCTTATTCTACCAGTGGCAGGGCTACGATCAAAGAAGTGTACATTCATTATAAATTTAGATTTGAAGATAACAGCTAAACTTTTGGATTATTTAAAGTGATATAAATTTGGCCAAGAATCTTTGGCTGTATTCTTCTCTGGACGGTTTATGAACAATGAAATCCAAAATAAAAAGAAACCTAAAGGCAAAATTTGCAGATAAAAGGGGATACTTGTCTAGTCTCCTGTTACTCCTGGTCTTGGTATCTGGTTAACATAGACTTTGGCAATTATCTCTTCCTCTCTCTCTACATAGCATGTCTTTAAACTACTGAATTGAAAAAGATTAACTACATCTTTGAGCTGGGAATGCTTTCTTGAATGTTTGGTTTGATGGGACACAGAATGGAAAACACTTGCATTTTGTTTCCTGCCAAAATAGGTACTGATTCAATTTATTTTTCTATAAAATTAATAATATGGTTCTTTCCACTTCTGTATATTAAGAAATACCAAAAATATTACCCAAAGTGCATCAGCATCCTTCTAATCATCTTACTAATATACAAGCAGTTGACCTGCAGAAGACTGTCAGTGGTAAAGCTTACATGGACTATTGATGGTCTGAGTGTTATAATCATCCACTCTGGTCAATGAATTATGCTGATTCCAGTATGCCTTGGGAGGCAGTAACATGGGTTTGTTTTTAATCACAGATTAAACTAGGATAGGTGTGGGAAGAGAACTGTGGGGATATATTAAAGATGAGCCCATAAACTAGAGTACTTGCAATGTTACTTGGAGGAGATAATAGACTTCACAGTGAAATCATTCCTCTAATTTACTGTGATTTCTTGATCAGCAATGAAATATTTAATATTTAAAGTTATGTTTCTTGGACTTCAGGGTTATTATCCCATTAAGATGAACAGCAGCTGTTTGTAGCTCACAAAACTATTCTGTTTGTAGTTTCCATAAAACTACTGCAACACTTAATCTCCAAACAGCAATAGAATGTGATCTTTACAACCATAAGAGCTAGATAATAATCTTTAAAATACACACTAGTTTGCTGACATGCTGAGAACTAGCATGATTGAATCCCTGCACCTCACAATCTTCAAAAACAACATGAGTCCTTTGGCACCTTAAAGACTAACACATTTCTTCAAGCATAAGCTTTCATGGGCTCCAACCAACTTTGTCAGATGCATGAAGTGGGTTCATGCATCTGCTGAAGTGGGTTGGAGCCCACAAAAGCTTATGCCTGAAGAAATGTGTTAGTCTTTAAGTTGCCAAAGGACTCTCATCATTTTTGCTCTACACAGACTAACACGGCTACCCCCTGGTAATTTTCAGTCTTCAGCTGCCAATAGTTCTGAGTTTATTTTTACTCAGATTATATTAGCACACTTAATGTTCTATGAGAATTTAGACTTGTCCTGCTGCTCTTACTGTCAAAGATATAATAAACAAGCCAAGTGATTTTTATTTATTTTTAATTAAAAAAAAATCCATTAGGCTTAACTATAAGTGCTAACAAGGATGTCCATTAAATGCCAATTCTCTATAAGGAACAGTCTTTGATAGCAAAAATCAGTTTTCTAAAACAGACCAAAAGTTAATAAAAAGTCAAGCTCTTAGGCAGTCAAGCTCTTCTGAGAAGGATAAAAACAAATTTCAATTTCAGAGATAAATAAGATTATTAATTTTATGATGGGAATCTTTTTTAGATGTGCAATAAAACAATATCCAAGAAGACATTCTTAATGGCTGCTTAGTCCAGCCATTTCCCAATTAAATAGTTGAATTCTCTCCCTCTTCAACATCTCTTCAGTACAAAAGGGCTAGGTCAAAAGCTAATTCTCAGAGCCCCTTTCTTCCTAGAAATCTCACTTAAATTGCAGAAAGTTTATTAATCATGATTCACTCAGCCTGTGCACTCAGTCTTATTATTGTGTTTTCTATAACGACAAAGTTCCTTGGATAGAGATCTTTATGATTTTCTTAGTTTAACTAGCTCATTAATACACTTCAGCAGCAGTTAGCCAGTTGGGTAGCTTGGTTTCAGCTCTGCCACAGAAAAACTGCTGTGACCTTGGCAATTACCTTAATCTCTCTGTCACTCCTTTTTGAAAGGTGGATGGCAACACCTTTGTCTTCACTGATGTGGCATAATTGTTTTTAAACCACTTGGAGAAACTCCTCATGGAGAATGGCATAGAATTGTTCAATATTCAAGTTGATCAGTGAATCACAGGATGAGAATCTAAATATGGGAGTGGTGAAATTTCAACTAAGTATTTTTAAACAGAATTAACTATGCAAATTTTGGATTGGGGAGTAAACTTTCTTAACTTAAGGTCAAGAATCTTTTCTGACAGAATTTTCTTTTATTTATGTAGTAAGTGTTTTCATTGTCAAGTTTTCCTTTGCTTTCAGTAGGGGTTTCTTATATGTTTGGTTTAGGTTGGCTGGGTTTTTGTAGGTGTTTATTTGCAGTCTTTCTGTGCCTCAGTGGTCAGTATGTGCAATACTGTATGCCCAAATCTCTGAAGGAAATAATTTGTTTTACTGATCTTATTTGAAAAGGACTTTTGGATTTACTTTGGAAGAAGAGTATCATATAAGAGTGAAGTCATATTTTTATAGCTCTCAGCTACCCAGACTTGTCTTTTAGCTCCAGCTGCAGAGACTTATGTTTTCATGCTGAAGTCCCCTAGTGTCAGTGAAGAAGGCAACCATCAAACTAGTTCATTTGCCTACTTATGGCTCTTTTACTTCATATATTCAATCTGGAAAAGAACAATGCTATTATCATTTTTTACAGCCAATAAAGGCTCTTTCATCATGCAGAAATTGGAATTTAGGAGTTTGCAGGCTTTTTCTAATTGTACATAAGACAGGGTTACATATTGCTTGTTCCAGTAACAAAGAAACTGCATGAAATAGTAAAGAAATAAGAATATATATGAAAATTCACTAAGACCCCTGTGTTCAATTATATACAGCTAAATTGCACTCACAAATATGCACGATTGTTCTGCATACACACGAAACGTCTCTAAGTAACGGCATGCAAGACCCGGCTTGTATTCTTAAAACTCCCTAACTTGTATATCCAGCAGATATAATCACCTGCTTTGCAGTTATATTTAGGGCACTTTGTATTTCCCCATTATTCCAAAATTTAATAGTGATTTAGATATGCTAGGAAGATATGTCTTACTTAAAACATATACTCAGGAAATATGCTCGTTTAAAACCAGTAGGATTAAATCTTCAGTGTGGCATGGCAAATTTGCATTAATCTTCCATTAAATGTCTATTTTATCATTCTATTTTGGTCAGAAGGACCCAATTATTTTTACATCTAGAGTCTACATAATTAGAAGATTATTCACTTCATTTCCTTTGCAAACGAGGAAAAAATTCCTTAAGTTTCCTAGACTTCCTCATTCCATATGCATATATCTCTCAATTATACTGGAACAAATGAAAGACCCACTGAGTTGCTTAGACTCTGCTTTTGTTCATAAAGTTTGAGTCATCCAGTCAAAGAACAGACACATTACCAGGTGTTTTATATAAAGAATAGCACAACTGAAATGTCAAAGAGTAATATTCACAGCACCAGACACAACCGTTAGGGTCCCATGTCTTAAAAAACAAAAACAAATGAAACAAACAAACAAAACCCTATGATTGCATAATTTCAAACTTATTTTTTTAAATATCTACTTTTTTCCTGGAAATCTACTAATAGAATCTGGGGCCACAAGTCAACCCAGAAACTGTCAAACTCACTTAAATAGTTGACTGTGCAACACAACGGCAGATGAAATTCAGTGTTGATAAATGCAAAGTAATGCACATTGGGAAACATGATCCCAACAATACATACAGAATAATGGGCTCTAAATTGGCCGTTACTACTCAGGAGAGAGCTGCTGGAATCATTGTGGACAGTTCTCTGAAAAAATCCAAACAATGTGCAGCAGGAGCCAAAAAAGCTAACAACATGTTAGGAACTATTTGGAAAGGATAGAGAATAAGACAGAAACTATCATAATGCCAAAATATATCTATGGTATGCTTGTGCTTGAATACTGTGAACAGTTCTGTTCACCCCATTTCAAAAACCGGAAAAGATACAGAGAAGGGCAACAAAAATGATTAATTTCTGACATAACTTCCACATGAAGAGAGATTAAAATGACTTGAGCTTTTGAGCTGGGAAAAGAAATGACTTAGGAAAGGCTGTGATAGAGATCTAGAAAATTCTGAATGGTATAGAGAAAGTGAATAAGGAAGCTTTATATACTCCTTCACATAAACCAAGTACTTGGGTCATCTATTGAAATTAATTGGCTGATGGTTTAAGACAAAAGAAAGCAAGTATTTTTTCACACAGTGCACAGACATCCCATGGAACTTGTTGCGAGGTGATGTTGTGAAGTCCAAAACTATAGTGGGATTTAAAAAGAGAATTAAGTAAGTTCACTGACAATTAGTCTGTCAAAGGCTATTTAGCCAAGATTGTCAGGAATGCCAGTCCATGCTTTGGGGCCTGGTCTACAAGGGCAATGGAGGTCAATATAATGCTGCATATGTCAACCCCTAAAGCATACATCTGTACATGCATGTCAGTCACATCAACCTAAATCACACTGAAATTCGACTTAATAAAGCCATGCCCATGAGGGGTATAGCACTGAGGTAGAATTCTAGCCTTCCAATTTCCATCAGTGTAGGCAGCACACGTAAATTGATATCATTGGCCTCCAGGAGTTCTCATACTTCTCTGTTTCGGCTGCTCTGCTGCACCAGGACCATGCCCCCAGCTCCTTCTCGCCTCAAGCTCCAGGAATTTTTGAATTCCTGTTTCTTGTTTGGTCAATGTGGAAAGCTTGATAGCTGAATAGTTCATGGAAGCGCAGGCCCAAAATGTGCCCAGTATCGAGTAAGTTGGAAGTTTTGGATGTCATCAGTCTGTGGGATGAGGAGTCTGTGATATTTCTGAGAAGGGCCACAACAGGGGCACACAGCAGTGTCCAATTAAAATCAAAGAGCTGAGATAGGTATATCAGTGGACTTGGGGGCAGTCATTCTGGCTTCTTGCAGAAGATGTGCCACTTTTATGACCCCCCCCACCATGCTGCCACACATCATTGATACTTTGAGGAATCACAATCCAGAATGAATGATGATGTCCATGGAGGAGCAAAAGGAGGGTGAGGAGAACAGGTAGCAGGAGAGTGAGGTATCCATTTTCCCAGGCAGCCAGGACCTGTTTGTTACCCCAGCGCAGCTTTTGCAGTCACAGAATGGCACCAATCACCAAGATGATAGCGAAGGCACACTTGGTGAGTGTATTTATATAACCTTAGTGTTATATCTTTAGTCTTGCTTCTAATTTTTTTACGGACTTTTTGTTGGGAGGGAGTGACATTCCTTCTGCATAGGGTTCTACAGGAACAGACTGTTGATGTGCAGATGAATGCTATGAGACTCCTCCATGAATATCTACAGGAAACTTTTCATTAAGGTCCTCTGCAATCTCTAGCAGAAGGTTTCTGGGGAGAACAGACTCATTTATTTCCCTATAGGAAGCTTTACCATGCCATGCTGCTATTAAAGGAGCAGGCATCATCATGCACCTATCATAACATCATAAGGGCCAGGGCTATGTCGCAATGCCAGAAACAAATATTCTCTTTTCACCATTGTTACCTTCAGAAAACTGAGGTCTCATATGGTCATGTAGGGAAGATGGAACAATTTAACAGTAACTGAACAAAGCTGTCTTCTTCCTCTATCTATGAGGGTCTCCCTTCAACACAAGAGAGAACGACAACATTTGCCTGGGCTGTAAAGTTTTCCATATTGGGTGCCCTATGTTTCCTGCAGCCTTAATTTGCACATAATGTCCTGTAATCCATTTTACCTACCTTCTCTCCCTGTACACTCGGGAATATAAAGGGGGAGCACAGTGGTCCCTTTTATTTTCTTAATTGTTTATTAGAGAGATGTGTTGGAAATCTCTGTAATGGATTAAAAGGTCCCTTGCTCACCATATCTAGAGCAGCAGTCTGACCACTGAAGTACACGCAAATTGGAATGTGGTTCTTCTCTTCTGTTCCAGATAGCCAAGGGAGTTATTCTAACAGTGTTTCATGTTTAAGACTACATTGGTTCATCTAGTTATGTGAACTGTGTGCTTTGCTTGATTTACAGTAGACTCTGATCTTGGGCCAGACAACTTCTGTTGAGTGCCCTTCCCAAACTAGGAAGAAGAAAAAAATATCCAGTACATTTCCCATATGGAAATTTTGTAGTCCTTTGAATGTCAACCCAATGGTGACTAGTGGAGATGCAAGAGCCCAATGCAATGAGCATGGTGTGAACCTGCTCCTATGACATCCAGAGTTCAGTGGGTGAAAATTGATTTAAAATACATTGGCTTCCTGCTATAGTCTACGCGTGATGTGAGTGTCCTTAGTCTCAAATTGCCAGAACATAGGGGTGGATTACAAGGTATGGATCACTCAATGATAGATTGTTCTGGTGGTTTCCTCTGAAGCACCTGGCATTGACCACTGTTGAAAGACAGGATATGAGGCTTGAGGAACCATTGGTATTCTCTCAGTATGTCTGTTTATTATGTTCAAAATAATAGCTTGAAAAATAGGTGATGTTAGAAAATCCCACCACTAAGGGATGATTTTGTAGCTCCTGATTGTTTGGTAAGAAACCTAGGAGTGAATTTTACACAAATCTGCAGTATTTTGAAAGTCACTTCAGGGCCCGCACTTGTAAAACAGGGATAGATATAATGCATAACTTTCTTACATTTATGCTAATGAAGAGCTAATTCATGACAGTATTTAAATTGCATTGACAATAATGGCTAAAGATGCATATGATTAAAAACTGGAAAAAAATCAAGGCCATCTATAACAATGGGAAGTCATACAAATTAAACCAAAAATAACAGACACATTCCTTGAACAATCAGAAGTCAAAAGATAGATTACAAAGTGACAGAATATATTATTCAGATCCTCACCTACTCATATCACTACCCACTTCGCTACTGCTCATGAATACAGCTACTTCACAATATATTGTATTAAAATGGAAATATGAACAATAACATTATCCCAAAACACACAGCGAGAGGGATACATGAACAGAGAGCTCTTAATCCTGAATTAAATTGTTTGAAAAAATTAGATTTGAATCAAAACATCCAGAAGAAAAACTACTAAGAAGAAAGGTCAAACTTTCCTTATTTATATAGCAACATCCTACCTATATCTAATGCATTTGAACTGTTGGTAACTAACTCAACAGGACACCTCCTGTCAGCCTAATGGTGTCTACACCTGGGATTAGGTTGTGTAATCGGCTTGGTTCTAAGACGAGCCACCTCTGGGTATGGAGTTCCCAGCTCTCACCAGGGTCAGGCAGAATGTTTCTAGTTTGATGACCTTCAAGCCCTCAGGTAGGGCAAGGCAAAGCATATATCCAAGTTTGTGGCCTTCAATCCCCTCAGGCAGCGTAAGGCAGAGGCTATAAGAAAGTCTGTGACCTTCAGCCCTCAGACAGGGTAGGGCAAAACATGCACAGTCAGGAAGGGTTGAGAAGTGAACACAGGCCCACCCAGTCCATTGCATTACAGCCCAGTGCCCTATCAGTGTTAAAACAGTACCACTGAGTCAGTGGGCTCCAGCCATAACATTGACCCCAAAAGCAGCTCGGCACTCACCAGCTGTCCCTGGGCTACTTCCTCCAATTTTCCCTTTGCCAGGTTACCTGAAGTTCATAGTCCTCCAGGTCTTCTGGGGAGGTGCCCAGTGGTATCCTGGTCAGGCTTTTGCTGTCAACAGGCAGCACACCTGGCAACCCCTCTGGTCTGTCCACCAGCAGCAGCTCCTTCAGATCATAGGAGTTCAGGGCTGCTTGCTAATCAGCATCCTCAAGGGTGTCCCTCTTGTTTCACTCATCCAGACTCTCCACAGAGGGAAGCTGTGCCAGGTCCTCATCTGGGGGAGGTGAATATAGAGGGAAATCCCATCAGCGGTCATCCCCTTGGCTCTCCCAGGAGGGAGATCCCCTGGCTCAGCCACACCTCTTCTGCTTTGTCTTCCTGCTTGGTTGTCTGGTCTGCTTCTTTATATAGTCCTCCCTTTCCCCCAACCTGTCTCTTTGGTTCCTGCAGGGCTTTTGGGCAGAGCCTCCTCAGGCCAGCAGAGGGAGTGCTGGTGACCAACTGCTTCCCAGCCAGAGGGCAACTGCTCTACCCTACTACAGTTGGTTTAACTACATTCAGCAGGAGTATGGATGTAGTTATACTGACCTAATTTCCTATTGTAAAGCAGACCTTCAATAACCTTAATCTGGTATGTCTCTCATGTACCATATAAAGGCTATTATTTAGCATTTATGATAAGGAAAATTAAAACAAAATGACTTCCTGACAGAAAATGTAAAAGCTAGTTTTATCTTCTTAAAGAAAAAAGGGAAAAAGAAAGAAGAACAAGAACTTTATGGCCTTCTCTGTGTACAGTTTGTATGTGATTCTTGTTCTATGACAGTATTGTCAGTGTACATCTATCATATACTATTATTTAACACACTGATCTCTCCTTCTATGTTTTATATCGACTAAAGAGACTCTAAAGGAATTCATTATGCTTTGGAATTCATTATGATTGCTTCTGTCTGTAGTACACTGTCATAGTTTCCCTTTCATGTGATTCTTCTTATCCACTTGTTTGAGATGTTTGCAAATCTCTTTGCTTTTGGCAACAGTACGAAAGTAATAATTAGGACTGAAACATCTGATGTTGCCATTCTTTCCCTTCCCTCATCTGCTACATTTTAACTTAACCAGTACACATTATAATTTCATGCACAAGTAGATATAAGAAATGTCATGGAGCGCCCAATATGTACGGCACAAATTTCTGTGTCTTCTCCAGCTCCTAGTCCTGAATTTCTAGTGCTATATATTCATTTCTCAGTACCATCCTTGATCAACATTATACATACATGAGTTATTCGTGTGAGTGGGAGCAAATATTGCAGAACAGTGATAGTGTAGAACACTATATATTCATATAGATTCAAAAACAGCCAAGCGTTTGAACAACTCCATTCCTTATTTTGCTAAAAAGAGTAGGAATAAGTTGGATGTACCTAAATATATTATTTAATTAGACCATCTGGTGCCATTTTTCTACCTGATAACATTTCTGAATTGCAGTTAACAGTTAAAAACAAAACAAACAAAATCACTTCTCTCAAACCAAACAGTTTCTTCAAAACTTAATTTTCCATAGAGTTTTTTAATATTTACTGTGGCCAAAAATTAAACAATGATTTGGGGGTACATTTAAGGAGTCTCATTATAGGCATCCCAAATTATTGGTCACTTTTGAAATTCCTGGCCTGTGAACATAAATAATTATTTATAGAACTGATTCTGTAGGTCTCACTCCAGGAGAACTCCTAGTGAATGCAATTTAGGCTTGGGCAGAGGGTAAGCACATTGCACAGTGCTTTCTGCTGGCCATCTGAATTGAAATGTCTTTTTATCCATTGATTTTCCCAGGAATTATATTTGAGTGAGGACTTCAGGACACGATCCTTCATGTGAAAATAGTGGAGCAGAGAAGACCAGAGTAGAATTTGAACTATAGGATTCATTTATTTCTTGGTAATATTGTACTACTACACCAGTTATGAGTGATAATGTTCTTGGGGTCAAATCCTTAGCTATATTAAATTTCCTTTGCACTATTCTATTCTTATCTCCTCCTCCTATAGCTCCCTGTGATGGACTGGAAATATAGTAACATGGAGTCTAACCAGATTCGTCTTATGCTACTGATAATAGATCTGGGTAGCAAATAATTTCCCATTCTGTAACAATTCTTTGAGGTTTCAAGTGGTTTTCCATTTCAACAATGGATGAACCCTAAACATTTTAATAGTTCTCATAAAAAATGTGTCTGAGAAAGATCCTTGTCCACAATAACAAATAGTCTGGCAATTAAGGGAAGATAGTCATTTGAGAGAATTAGGTTTGAATCACCATTCTGCTTAATTTGGAGCAAGGATTTTAACTCATCTCTCTTGCATCCTAAGTGAATTCCCACTCCATTGGCCTATAGCGTCAGTGTTTTACTTATCCTCTGAATATAAATTATTTATACATAATGGAAAAGAGAGCAGGAGAGAGCCCTATAGATCAATGTTGGTCAGGGCCCTCCCTGTGGGTCTCTAAGTTCAGTTCCCTCTCCTTTTGATCAGATACTGCATCCTGGATCTAAGAAATCTTCCTGATGGAAGTTTAGTTGAAACAGATTCTTTCCTGTAAAAATATTGATGATAGCTATTTGTTTGATAGGAGCTGATGGCTCTTGATGATAGTTGTCAGACTTTAGCAAAACCACTTCATTGAAACATTCCTGAACAGAGCAAGTGGTGATCCCCAACCTCCAGACTGACTCTATGGACCACAGCAGTCAGTAGATTCAGGGTCGCCTTGAGTTGTTTCTTGGGCCCAGAATGGAGCTTCTGGATCCTAAGATCAGGCAGCTTAGTCTCTTTATAGCAAACATGCTATCCACAAAACACCACCATCACAAGAGTAATAAAACCTGTGTGGAGCACAGTATAGGCCTAAATAGTAGATCTCTATTGTCCAGTTTCTAGGGCTATGTCCACACCTAGATGGTTAAATCGATTCAACTTAAAGTGATTTAACCAAAGCAAAATAAAACTTGTTAAATTGATTTAAGTTAAATTGATTTAACAGGTACACACCAAAAAACCCCCAAATCAAACTAGCATTTCTGAACACAGGACTTACTAGTTCGATTCAGGAGAGGGGCACCATGGCAGGTGTGGCAACATGGCCCCCTGGCAGGGACACATCCCCAGCAGGAACTGACCTTAGTGCCCTGTCCATTCTGGCTGGCAGGAGACTGTGGGACATACAGGTATGGATGGTCCCTGGTTCCCATACCATCGCCAAGCAGCAGCTAAGCCCTCTGCTATTCTGCAGGCTGCCCTCCTGCATTGGACACAGCGTTCCTGGACCACAATGGCCCCGAGCCTGAGGCCATTTCCACCCTATTGCTAGGCCTTAGTTGCTCTCCCCCATTTTGTGCCCAGGCACATCTAGACACAGAAGACGAGCATGGACTGGTGGGAGTGGGTTGTGCTGGGAACCTGGAGCAATTAACAGTGGTGCAGGAAATTCAGGATGATCAGGGAGACCTTTGCCCATCTGGTCACTGAAATTTTCCTGGTTCTATGCCAAAGGGACACAGTAATGAGAGCTGCTAGCCCTGTGGACATGAGAGTGACACTCCCAAGTCCTACAGGTCCGTCGCACACCTATTTGATGTTAGGAGGTCCACCACTGGGGAAGTTCTGCTCCAGTTTTCTAGCGTCATCAGCCTGGTCCTGTTGCCACGCCTTGTCATCCCAGGCCAGCTGCAAGAAACCATCACTGGAATCACCCCCCTTGGGTTTCCAAACTGGATGGGGATACTCGACTGTACCCACATCCCCATGAAAGCTCTGAAATACCATGCGGCTGAGTATAGAAATTGGAAAGGGTAACATTCCATCTTCCTTCAGGCTCTTGTGGACCACCAGGGCATCTTTGGCTGTGTTCACACAGTCCTCTTATTTCGAAACAACAAAGGTTGTTTCAAAATAAGATTTAGGCTGTTCACATGACGCACGGTTGTTTCAAAAGAAGTTAAACCCCATGCAGGGAGAAAACAACGTTGTTTCAAAATGCTGTGTGAACATGTTGTTTCGAAACAATGGTGACTTGTTTCAAAATAACTGTTGCCTGAACCTGCTATTTCGCTTTGAGCTTTTTTCCTTAATTCGAATTAACAAACTGTTAATTCAACTTAAGTTATTTTGAAATAAGGCATTTGTGACGGGGCAGGCCCGCCCCGCACTGAAGTGGGCCTATATGCCCGGAAGAGAAGGGAAGCCCCGCCCCTCAGGCCCTGCTGGGCATGCTCAAACAGCTGCCCAGCTATAAAAGGCTGCGATTCCCCTCAGTTGGGGGCTGGCCAGCGGAGGGAGCAGACGCAGGCTAGAGGCTCTCGCTCAGACTCTGGTCTGGCTCCTGCCTCAATGGGGCAGACGCCGGGGACGCTAGAGGCACGGAACTCGGAAGGCACTGCTGACCAAGGCGCCCTCGGCCGTGAGGATCCGAGGACCCCGACTGAACAAGGCACCTGACCAGGTGGACGTCAAGAGTCCAGGTGGGGCACCTCATAATGGCCAGGTAGGAAGTAGCCCAGGGCTGGGTAAATCGGGGGTGAGCATTGGCCACACCCGGGCCTCAGTCGGCGCGTTGCGGTTTGGATCCCCGCCGACCGGGCCAGGATTCCCATACACCCCAGGACCCTGGGCTGGGGTTCAGAGGAGTGGGAGGGCCTGAACCCCCCTACCTGGGCCTACGTCCCTCAGGGCGCCCAGCCAGGGCTGAGACTCATTGACTCTGGCCAGTGGGCCACACTGCCCTGACGTTAGGGGCTGAGACTCATTGACTCTGGCCAGTGGGCCGCACTGCCCTGATGAGAAGGGCTGAGACTCATTGACTCTAGCCAGCGAACCATACCGCCCTGCCCGCAAAGCACCCCGTGGACAGGGTCGGTAACCATAGGGCCATCTGGCCTTAGACTGAGAGCCGCCCGGCTCAAGAGCATGCGGAGCTAAACCACTCCGCGACACGTGGTGGAGAATGCGGGCATTCGATCGGACCCTGGAGCAGGGGTCGTAGAAAAGGGGTTATACCCCACCCGGGACAGTGTTGTGTTTGAGGGTCGTTTTTTTTTGCTTATCTCGCAAGGGACAATGGACACCGAGAAGGTCCTGAAATGGCTGTTGGAGAGCCAACAACAACAACAGCAGCAGCAACAGCAACAGTATGCACAGCTGCTTCAGCAGGTGACCTCCCAACAACAAACGCAAGCCTCCCGGCAACAAGAGCAGTTGCAACAATTCATGAGGGAGTTAGCTGCCCAACAACAGGCCCACCAGGAGCGGCTGGTCCAGCAGATGGGAGCGACGTTGAAAACACCCACCCCTATAAGCCCAGGGATTGGGGCCTCAGTGACAGGGGCAGGCAGGACCAACCTGCCCTTACAACTGACCAAGATGGGCCCGGGGGATGATCCAGAGGCCTTCTTGGTAACGTTTGAGCGGGTGGCCACGACGGCACAGTGGGCCCCCGAACACTGGGCTACCTTGTTAGCCCCGTACCTGATGGGACCGGCGCAATTGGCATATCGAAACCTAGATCCCCGGGACGCCTTGGTGTACGAGAAAGTCAAGGAGGCAATCATGGACCAGATGGGGGTGGATACCAAGGCCTACCGCCGACATTTGCGGGGCACCAGGTACCCGGCCGACACTCGTCCCCGGGCCATGGCGCAGAAGATTAAAGATGACTGCTGG
>ML682060.1:19181651-19239588 GCA_007922195.1 Podocnemis expansa
TGCCCGCAAAGCACCCCGTGGACAGGGTCGGTAACCATAGGGCCATCCGGCCTTAGACTGAGAGCCGCCCGGCTCGAGAGCACGCGGAGCTAAACCACTCCGCGACAGCATTGTTTCAATACAAGTTGTTTCAAAACAACCGTATTGAAATAACTCCGTGTGTGAACGCAGCCTTTCAGAACTATTACACTGGATGGCCAGGGAGGAGAGATGATGCCAGCATCCTCTGTAACTCTTCCCTATGCCAGGGCATGGAGATGGGCACCTTCCTCCCCCATAACGTCAGTGTCATGGAAGTGGAGGGCCCGTCCTCATTGTTGCCGATGCAGCCCATGCACTCCGCCTGTGGCCCATGCGCCCCTACATGGGACCCCTCGATGCCACCTGTGGGCTTTTTAACCAACACTTGAATTGCTGCTGGTGGGTGTTGGAGCAGGCATTTGGCCAACTGAAAGGTAACGCGCCTCCACTGCATCAAGGTGCATGCCACCGCAGCGGTCATCAGCGAGTGCATGGTCCTACATAATCTATGCATGCTTTGGGGGGAGACTGTGGCCCCCATCTGGGAGGCTGAGGTAGAACTCATTGCTGGCCGTTTCTGGCAGCCAGACCCCATGGCCCCAAGAGAGTGAGCACCCCAGACAGCAGCTATCGTGTGTGAGACTGTGAAGGACCTGTTTCTCCATGAGGCCTTGTGAGGATCATGCCCAACACTGCACTCCCCCTCCTGCACCTGCCCACCGTCCCCCCAACCTCCGCTGACCCCCCCGCCTGCCCTGGCCCTCACACGATAAAAGCACCAACACAAAGGATATTGTGTCATGGGATTTTATTTACTAGAAAGGGAGGGAAGGTTTGGGAATAGTGAGGGGGTTTGGTGTGGAGAGGGGAGAACTGTTGGCTGAGGAGGCAGGAACATCAGGGGACTGGGGCACTGCCAGCACCCTGCACAGCTCTGGTGGGGCCTGCCTCCCATCCACCATGGGTCTGGGGGTGCCTGCGGTGAGGAGCAGGGGGCTTTCTGTGATGACTGTCCTCTGGGACAGAGTGGGGCCCACAACCAATGATGCAGCACAGGCTGGTGGTGATGTCCTGAAGGGCTGCGCAAATGCCCACAAATGCCTAGCTCTGGCATTCCAGCACTGCAACAACGCGGTCCTCAGAGTCACTGGCCCACTGCAGCTAGTAGATGGTCGCGTCCTGCTGCATGGTCTGCTGTTGCCTCCAGAACTGGGTGTCCTCATGGGCCTCCTGGCCTAGCTGCAGAAGCATCTGGAGGACTTTATGGTGGCTCATGTGGGCCCTCTTTGCATGGCTCCTGGTGGCTGGTAGGCTCCATGGAGTCTGACAGCGGGTGGCTGCATGTGCTACAGGATGGAGGAGTAGAGATTGGTTAGTGCCATGCAGTGGCCCCAGGCCACACGCCGCTGCCAGACAGTGCCTTGTGGCTGTGCCCTGACTATCTCCCCACATTCAGAACCATGCCCTGTAGAATGAAGCCCCTGAATTATGGCAGGTTTTCCAGGCCTGCTGGGGGCCCCCACAGTGCTGCGATTGGCACACAGCCTGCTGTCGGGCCAGTGCCATTGCCATCACACAGGGCACATGCCCATGCTGCAGGCTGCTTGTTGTATGCCCCTTGCTGCAGCCTCAGGTTCCCTGAGACCCCCCTTTGTACTTGGTCCTCTGTCTACCCAGCTGTGTGTGCCCACTACCACATGCTCCCCAGCCCCTGTATCTTCTGAGAGTGTTGGCTGCCCCTCCACAGTGCCCTGGACCCTGTCTGCGTGTCCTGTCCCTGCTGTGGCCAGGCTTAGCCCTGCTCACATGGAGGGAAGGTGAAATACTCACCCACAGGCACCCTGGATGTGTGTCCACTCGTGACAGTCCTCCTCAGATGGGGACATCTCCTCTGCCTCCTCCTCTTCCTGCAGGCATGCTGTTGGTCCCCCCTCCTGTGGGTGGGGAAGAGCTCTGAAGTGGCTTGCTCTTCTGGGCTGCTCCCAGGGCAGCTGGCCTCACCCACATCAATGCACACCCTTGGGTCAGTTGGCTCCTCCAATTGGTGTTGCTCAGCTGAGTCACTGGCTGCCATTGGGAGGCCGGAGGGCTCCTCCCTGAGAATGGCATCCAGCTGCTCAAAATAGGGAGAGCTGGTGTCACTTCCTGCCCCACAGAGCTGTCTTGCGTCCCTCTCCCTGGCATACTGCTGCCTGAGGAACTTAATCTTCGCATGCACCTGCTCAGTGATGCGACTGTATCCTTGGGTGGACAGTGCCAGGGCAATGTACGCATATATATCACGGTTCTGGTGTCTGGCTGGGAACCGTGCGAGGATGTCCTCTTTCCTCCGAATTTGTAGGAGACAGAGGACCTCCTCGTTGCTCCAAACAGGAGCCCTCTGTCGTGCCTGTGGTGTGGCAGCACATGCCTCAGCCATGCTGTCAGCAGGTACAAAGCATGCTGCAGCACAGGGGCTGGGCACTTCCTCCTTCCTGGTCCTGGGCACCCTAGGAGAAGGAAGGTCAAGCTGTGCTGAAATCAAAATAATTATTTTGAAATAATGCATCCAAACAGCATTATTTCAAAATACCTATTTCAATTTAGGTGCCGTTTTGAGTTAAAACCAGGTTTTAGTGATTCACTATAACTTCCCTTCTTTTGAAATGATAGAGCTTGTCATTTCAATGCAAGGGAACATCGTCTGGGCTAAATGATTTTTTAATCAAAATAACTAGCGTTATTTCGATTCAATGCCTGCGTCTGGACATACCCTAAGTGTCTCTTGAGAATCATACAGTAGGAATGATTCACACTAGAGCTTATGATCTTTACCACTGCTTCATCAATCTCAACAGAGTGGCAACTGATCTCTCCTCTCATTATGCTTATTGCTTCAAGAGGAAATACCTGAGTTTCCTCTCTGAAGGATGTACTGGCAGGAGAAACAGAGACAATGGATACTTGTCCTTGCACCGGAGTGAAATAGATACTGCAGTGAAAGCAGAAGCCAACTGTGTTTTCCCCCAGAGGAAGACTTACTGCTGCCAGAAGTAAGGAAAGAAAATTCTGATATTAGTGGTTGCCATAATGGCAGGTACAAAAACTGTAACCTAGCTGAGTGGGTCTGTGGAAACATGAGTGTCTTTATAAACTGCATTTAATGCAGTTAAACTTTGGAATGCTTTTTTAAATTGAACTAAGCTTCAAATCTTTTGAGGTTGGGAGTTCAGTATCACTGTGCAACTGTGTTACTAAAAGATTAGTCTTTACAAATAAAAATGCTAAAAGTATAGACTAAGGTATCCTTGCTGCTGTATCCGTGCTTGCTAGTATGATACAAAAGAAAGAAACGAAGAAGATTAAGGGGAAACTGCTTCTGGCTTCCATGGCTGGCAATTTCCCTTTTGATTACGTTATCAATCCTACAGATTCAGTCAAATGGCTGAGGAAAAAGCATTATGAAACCCATTACAGAAATGTCATACAGACAGGCATAGATGCTTGATAGTAGTTATCAAAAAGTGTTCATGTTTCTTGCTTCCTATAATTTCTTTTTGTCCCTCAGAAAATATTGGAAGGCTTGATGTTTATATTTTTAAGCTAAATGCACTTATTAACACACTGGAGAGGACAGAATTAATGGCCTCAACCTTTAAATAAATCACCTATTATCCCTTTATTCACAAATATTTTCAAACTACATTCTGGCTTTTTAGCACTATTGAGAAACAAATGAAGAGCATTATAGATGAATGTAAATTATGGAGAAAAATAATCATGTTGAAATACATTAACTGCCTTTGATGTGAACAAAATATCTACCATCACGGAAGAAAAACTTTCCATTCATGTTTATTAAACCAGCATAACATTTCCATGTTTTCTTTCAAAAACTCTAAACTTGATTAACTTTGGAAAACTAGTTTTGAATTGAAATTGAGCCAAATACTCAAGTGAAATTTTAATAAGCAAAAGGATGCCGGATGTCAATATAAAGAGGAAATACTGAATTGATTAGGAAGGAATACAATATTCTTATGAAGAGGATGAACTACTACAATTTAAAAAAAAGCCATACTGAAATGAGTGTATAGAAAATAGGTAGAATCTAGTATTGCTTTAAATTCTGTTTTAGATATCTAGTGACCATTTCTGTCTTCTGTGTTTCACAACCACCCAAACTCTACAGATTATAGATATGGGTTTCCCATGTAATGTGTAGTTATGTGTGTCACTGTATCTCTTAGTTCCTTCACACTTTATATTGTGCATATTTTAACTCTTTTCATAACTGTGTAGGTCCATGTGCTCTGCATTAGTCTGTTTGCACAGCTAAATATAGGATTGGGTTCCACATAATAATGAAGATCCCCCCCCCAAGAAACTAGAAGAATCATCTTTTGCATAAAAGAGCCTACCCACAGAGAAAATAATGGATAGATTTTAGCCTTGTTTTCAATACAAAGATGTGATGTTAATATTATATATAACCAATTTTAATACCACTATTGTTCAATTTTCAACTGCTTAGAGGATATGAAAAATACAACTAGATCAAATTTATGTGAAACCCTAAAGGAGCAGAGGAGGGGGAAAAGCACCCCAGAGGAAAGAGTGCAGCTCTGAGTTTTGACAGGCAGCACATAGCTGCATTCCTTAGGGCCCTTGGACTGGGGTTCAGAGTAGAGGGTGGACCTAGGCCCCAAAACTTCTCCTCCTCCCAGAGAGATGCCAGCAATAGCACCCAAAATGGGGCTGAAGCAAAGAGGACTAGTGCCACCCTGCCAAGTGCATCCTCTCTGAATTCAACAGGGATTAATGGATGTAATGGAAAGCAGCATTTAGGACATAATAGTTCTTTATGAGTCACTCTGAAACATAGTTTATTCTCAAGACAAATTGACCGAGCTTCTGTATGTAGGATTCTGTATTAGAATTAATAGGCTATAGACATAAGTCTTCCTAAATCCTGAATCTTCATCAAAGCTCGCTGCAGCAAATTGTGGCCATGATCATTGTACTGCTCAAGTGCCTGCAAATTCATAGCTGCCATAATACTAAGAGTTCTGTAGCAGCCATAGTTTTATGAATTCATTGGATTTATGCTCATTTACACCACACAATTACACAAGTGTGGGCATTATTTACACTTTGTTTTTGAAGTAGTTTTTTATGTGGAGCAAAGACTATATGTTTTTAAGGACTTGCTATAGGTTCAAACAGGGAAAGAAATGCATTTTCCTTCTCAATGTATGGAGGCTGACAAGGGACCCATGTCAGCTACTTATATTATTCAGAGTCAGTATGCCATTCTATTAATTGTCTGGTAGAACATATAGAATCATAGAAATTGAAAGGGACCATGCGAGGTCATTGAATCCAGTCCCCTGTACTCATGGTAGGACCAAGTACCATCTTAAATCATCCTTGAGAGGTGTTTGTCTAACCAGTTCTTAAAACCTTCCAATGATGGAGATTCTACTCCTCATTGGGCAATTTATTTCAGTGGCTAATCGCTTTGACTGTCAGGATTTTTATTTCCTTGCGTCCAAAATAAACTTTCAGTGCTGTAATTTAAGCCCATTGCTTCTTGTCCTATCATTAAGGAAAATAATTTTGATCCCTCCTCCTTATAACAGCCTTTTAGGTACCTGAAAACTGTTGTCATGTTTTCTCTCATACTCTTCTCCTCCAGATTAAACAAACCCAGTTCTTTCAATCTTCCATCATAAGTCGATTGTTCTTCTCTGGTCTTTCTCCAAGTTTTCCACGTGTTTCCTGAAATGAGATGCACAGAACTGGACACAATAGTTCAGTTGAGGTCTAATCAGCATGGAGTAGAGCAGAACTACTTCTCATGTCTTACTTACAATACACTTGTTAATACATCCCAGAATGGAGTTAGCTTATTTTTGCAACAGTGTTAAACTTTTCACTCATATTTAGCTTGTGGTCCACACAAACATCCAGATCCCTTTCTGCAGTTCTTTCTAGGCATTGTCCATTTTGTGTGTGTACAATTGATTGTTCTTTCCTAAGCGGAGTACTTTACATTTGAATTTATTGACAATAATAGAGTAAGCTAAGTTATTTATAATAAATAGTTTATCCTGAAAATACAATATAATTTCTACACAGGAAATATCTAGAAAAAGGTTGGGAGTAATACATTTTTTTAATTAGGTAAGTGAACAAATCTATTTCTACATTTTTAAACTTAAATATAACTGTTCAGGTTCAGATATTTGAAGATGTGGATATGTGCCTCTCTTGATCTTTATGTGCTTAAATTCCTTTATCTACATACGAAGGGCCATATTTTTGTTTTGAGAGTTGAAGGGTGGTAGACCCTCATCAATTCAAGATTTGTCTACACAGAAACTTGTGTGTGTGGCTGTGATGTTGTATGATTGAAATATGATCATGTATATCATTGATATTGTCACTGTTAGACAATTGCAATAAATCTTGTACAAAGTATATCACGTAAGGCAGTGGTCTCAAACACATGGACCGTGGACCTCATGCATCCCCTAGAGCTGTTTCCTGCAGCCTGTGACAATATGTTTGTTACTGATATTTTCAATATTGTTGTATGAAAAGGTTTCAGTGGTGTGGCCCTCAGGCTAACATACTAGTCCTCATGTGGCCCTCATGGTGATTTGAGTTTGAGACTGCTGATGTATAGTGTCAATGGCAAAGTTATGATTTACTAAGTAAGATAATCCTTTTTATATGCATGTGTTTTTTTTTCTATATCTAAAGTTTGGAATATTGGCTATATAATTGATCCCAAATGTGTTTCTTCCTGAGTGACATACACCAGATAAGATATATATTTTAGTCAAACAGCTATGTGTTGATGGCTAGAGCTGGGCAGGGTATGCTTTTCCCTGTGCAGGGCTTGGAGGGCTGGAGCCTGGCAAGAGACTGGGTGGTAGCATGGCCCTTCTTGGGGGCCTTGTTGCCACACCTCCCATGATGCCCCTCTTCCTATTTGAACTAGAAAGTCTAACATATCTTTCTCAAAGAAAGGAATGTGTGCCTTGCTTAATTTGCCTATAAACAGTGTCATGAAGCCAGAATGGTAAACAAAGAAACCTCAAAGACATGAAGATCAGCACCAGGTCTTCTCCATAAACTTTTTGTCTCTAGACTCTTTACTGCATGATTTCTATGGGAGAGACTGACACTATAAAAAGGAGAGACAAATACCTTAGGGGACCTGTCCTCTCTGTTTCTCCATCGATTCACTGCACAAAAGAAACACAAGAAGCAGCCCCTGAAATGGAAAAGTGGTCTTGATCTAAGAAGTTTTGTCTTTTTCCTCCAAGACTGTTGATAGTTTGTGGTGCATTTTTTCTTTATTTGTTTCCTGTAATAATTTCTGGCATTTATACCTCATTACCTGTGCTCACTTAAAATTTCTTTGCAATTAATAAATTTGATTTTTTTTTTTTAAATCTATTCCAGGGTATGTAGATGGAGGTATTCTGTGGTAACAAGATATTTGTATGTTGTTTCTATTAAATACAGACTTTATATTAATTTGTATTTTCTAGGAGAGGGTTTGACCTATACTTCTGGAAGAAAAGCTTAGACTGAGAGTGTGCTGAGATCACCTGGCAATATAACCAAGGCTGGTAGGAGCTAAAATGTGGCTTACTGACTGTAGCACATACACATTGCATGTGACTTGCACGCTTGAGGCTATGAGCAATTCTAGAACACAGGCTACAGGAAAAAAGCAATATATAGGGCACTCTGCATTAAAGGGCAGGGTAACAAAGCTACTTATTAACCAGAGTGAACTAGGAGTATGTAAAAGTGTTCAATTTTGTAAATACTAAGTAAGAAACAATTTAACTTTACTACTTTCACAAACTCAGAACTCTGTCATACTAGACAGAAGTTTGGAGTAATTCCACTACAGACAGAATTTATTTGGGATTTATGTAAGTGAAACTGATTTCTGAATCTGGTCATCTAAATCTGGTGTGGATGAACCTGGCTCTGGGCTTCTTCTACACATGAATCAAAACACAGTATAGCCCACTTAATATGTCATGCTTCTATTTGCTAATCTTCTGTAATAACAAAAAATTTAACTCTACTAGCATCAAGTATTTTCATTTTATACCCCCAAATAGTACAAATTACATTAATCCAATAAATCATAATTTTACCTCTACAATATTGTTTGTATAATTATAGTATCTGCCCCCCCCCACAGTTCTGACTGATATTTGCTTGTTTTAGGTACTGTTCAAACACTGACAGAGAAAGGTTAAATATAATATGACCAATACTACCTCTAGGATGATTTTTTTTCTTACCGGGGTGTATTTGTGTATGTGTCAGTCTGTCTCTATGAAGAGAAAAATGGTGGGGGGGAACCCTTAAGTTAGTATTTTGTTCCCCCTTTAGTCTTGAAAATTCTTTTACACTCCAAAATATGATCACCTTGAGATCTCCACATTTTTTATGCGGGTGGGTAATGTTTCAAAAGGAAACATGAAATATTTTGGAAAAAAAAAGTATGACTATCATAACTCAGCAACCATTAACACTTTCTCTGAAAACTGTTTGTTTCATGCATGACGGCTACTCCATACATGTAGACCTAGTCACGTTCCTCAGAGATGAAGTTGACAGGTAGCTGATGATAAAGATCCCAGTGCAAATGGTTGCATTTGGAAAACCCTTATATGGGTTCTGAAAATTCCCTGAGGAGAGTGGTTACATAAGATAAATTGTTGTGTTTAAACATTCATTACACAAGCAGAGAACTGCTGCATATTCCATTATGGTGTATGTAAATAACACCATTAATATGCTACCTGTAATTAATTTTAATAGTCATACTGCAAATATTACTATTAATTTTATTAAAAAAAACTTACTATGAAATTACCCTGACAAACTCAGTCACCCTCTCTTTATTCCTTTGTCTTTATTTGAATCCATTTGTCTTGTTAGCTACATGACTTAGTTAGAGCTAAAGCAATGTAAGTTTAGATCACTGCTTTATTTAATCTTTGGACTGCACAATCAGCGTTCTGACAACATTTCACACTTCCAGACAGAGGACTCTTAATTTAGACCACTGCCTTGTTATGTTCTCTGCTTACACCACCTAATTATAATCAAAGGCCTGACTTCACTGTAATCTAATTGACACTGGAAATTAAAAGATAGACTGTGGCAGTTGATAAATATCCCTGGGCAAACACTAGAATTAGTGCACCACAGACAAATAGTCCTGGGACTCTCTGACAAACCTTTCAGCACAATTCTTCCACTGCTTCCTCCTTCTTACAGAGGAGCAATAATTTGGTGCTGTTCAATACTGGAGCAAATTAAGTCAATACCCCACCTGATTAACATCCCAGAAAATTAGGCTGATTTAGCTCCATTGATAAGCCAGTAGGGGAGGAAGAGTTAAATCCAGGGACCTACTCATTTCCCTATTGTCAACCAAATCCAAACAGAGATGAAAGATCTAGTACAAAAGGCTAGATTTGGAAAGGAATTTAGGAGTGGTCATCCCAACAATTGTTGGACTCCTTCTATCTCTTCCTTTGTAGATCTCCTACTATGAATTAAATAACATCAGAAGTGTTTACACTAGCCACTAAGGTAAAAGTTGTGAGAGAGGGTGCTCTCCTACCTCTTCTCTTGTTTGTTTTCTGTTAGCTTGCGTTAGGTGTTAAGCAAGTGGATTAGCTCTGATCATGCCTACTGGATTGAACCCAACAGGTGTGTTAGGTAGAGTATTGACTATCTTCCACTGGTTGGTGCATCAGTTTGGGGCATGGCATCCTGAAGCCTGGAATAAGGCTGCAGTGTGCATAAGCAGAGCAGGAACATAGGTGACTAGGGAGCTTTTACTACAGAAAATGTAGGTACTGCCAAGCAAGCTTAGATGCCTCCAGGGTTTGATGGCAGCAGAACAGAAGGTTTTTGTGAATCCCTGTGTGACCTGATTCTGGGACACAGGTGACTATAGCACGGAGTCCCCAAAATGGTGCATCCCCAGAGGGAGGCTTGTGGAGGATCATTGGGATGGTGGCAGAGTGCTGTCCAGCCCCCACTAGGGATGGGGAGGGAGTGCCACCCATTGTCACTCTGTCCAGAACTTTGCTCCTTTCCCCCTAGTTGTGGCTCTAGCCCAGTGCCTGGCAGCAGTGCCTGCCATCTGGCCCAACCTCAGCTGCATGTTCCAGAGCCACCACTCCTGATCCATTTATGGCATCAGATGCTGGCCTGGTCCCCTTGCTGGAGCACTGGCCCAGTTCCTGGACTCCTGGATCAGCCATTGTGGCCTGCTGGCTGTTGTGGTATCTGGCCACCATGGCTCAGGTCTTAGCCACATCTGCTTGGCTCCTGAGGTGACCTGGCCTGGCCTAGCCCACTCATCCCAGCATAGCCACTGGCTTGGCCTGGTCTCAGCATCCAGCAATGGTCTTGTGTGCCACAGCCCCTGGTCTGCTCCCAGCTCCTAGCTGCAGTTTCAGCCCCAGTTTGAGGAACCGACCTGGCTCCCTGGTCTGACTTTTGGGATGCAGTGTCTGGTTCTGTAGCCTGAGATTTTTGCCATCTCTTTAGTATCACAAAGAAACAAACAAATAAATAAATAAATAAAAATACTAAGAAAATATAAAAACCCATATGAGTAAGAAATGGTAAGGTAATTTAGCAGAGGTTTTATGGCAAAGCTAGAAAATGGCATAATATGCAATAATTAAGGGTAAAGCACTCATAAATCAATCATTTAACGTTTTTTTTTAAAATAAATAAATAATTAAATAGATAAATAAATAAATAAAAGAGCATTCAGCAAGAAACAAAATGGAGAGATCATAAAGGGGAAGTTACATATCTCCACTATCAGATTTAACAGGAAATTCTAAGTAGGTCAAGATGGAGGCAAGCCTCTGAACTTTTGAACTCACTCAGTCCCCCTTCTATCAAGTATCTTAAGGTGTCCACCCCCTGTCAGTAGGGCTCATCAAAAATATTGATTTTTGTCATGCAGTGTTCATGCACTAGGCAGGTGGACAGTGAAGTCACCCTTTTTCTATTGGATAAAGACGAACTCACACCTTTGTGACTGGTTGAGAAGAAACTGGGAGTGGCGAAACAGCGAATAAAAGGCTGCGCACGGAGCAGCTCTACGGAGATCTCTCCCACTCCTTACTGGGTTCCACTGGCCTCTGGCTATGTTCCCGCTGCACTAGGAGCCACATCACACTCAGCCCTAGAGAGAGTAAAATCGCCTCTAGTGGAAGCCTGGGAGCTAAGTTTTGGACTTTGTTTTCAGGACTGGGTCTTTCTGACTTAGTTTCTGGAGCAGAGCTTCTGACTTAGTCTCTGAGAGGTCTAAAGGATTTTGTCTCTGAGCGGTGACTCAGGACATTATTCCTGAGCTGGGTCTCTGTGCCCAGTCTCAAAAGGGCTTTCCATAAACCAGCACTGCTATCCCAGGGCTTCCAGCCACCGCACCTGCAAGCCGCTGCTGTTGTGAGAGCTCCAGTTGCCCAGTGATCCAGTCTGCAAGCCACTGTCCGTCCTGAAGTTGCATCTAAGTTCCAGTCACCCTGCAGCTGCCTTTGCCTGCTGCTGCTGCTGAACACTCTGAGCCGAACCAGAGTTCCGGTCGCCTAGCAACCAGCCCAGAGCAGAGAGAGAGGCCTGAGAGGAGACTCCACACCAATCCTTTACTTGTCTTTTTCTCCTGCTTTTTCATCAATTTTGGGGTAAGAAAGGGGTCAGTATTAGGGGTAGCCCAAGCTTTATTAAGTGGTTTATAAGGTAAATTATTTAAAAACAGTGAAGCAAGTAACCCAGTGTTAGACCTTAGGGAGTGTGATTAAAAACTAAGATCTCTCCATTCAGCCAGTGACTGGCCCTCACTCGCTGAATGTTCTTTTAAATACCTCATTGTCTTTATGTTATAGGGATAAGTTAAGTATTGCCTTTATGCTTTTAATTGTATAAGTGCTGCTTATATGTGCTTAATTGTATAAGTGTTGCTGCTATGCTTTAATTGGATCTGTAGACTTTTAAGTGCCTTATTATCCAGTTATAAGTTAAGTAGTGCCTTTATAATTGTGATTGCCTAGAATAACTTTGTTGCACTAAGCTTGATGTTAAGTAGGGACTCTTCTTAAAGAGACAGTAGCGCTTTAGTCAGTGCTTACAATATATGTTACAATAAAGCCGCTTTTGATTAAAACAAATTATTGGCTCTGAATCTTTGTTGCTCGTGAGTCTGTGCTTGATTGGTGGGCTGTAGCCGTAATCCCCAACTTGGGACATTTATCCCAGGGTTTGGCTATTTATCCGTTTAAGCAAAATAACCTAATTTGGGTTACCTCCTGAGATTGTAATTACATCCAGACTGCTGGACAGTCTGAAAATTGATAAATTGAGTTGATAAATTGGGGATCAAATTTTTGGGGTAACAGTTCCAGCCCCAATCAGACTCCCAATACTAGTGAGAGAGGAAGAAGGATGGCATGGACAGGTATATGGGCATCCCATTGTAATAAATTAGTAACCACTGCTTTAGCAGAATTTAGGTGCTTAAGTCTTTTGTGAATCTAGCCGATAGTGCCTGCTTGTTTCTATGCACCTGGACACAAAGGCCAGGTAGGGTGTGCAGAGATTCTAGTGTAGTTCTTACTTCCTTGCATGGGCATTCAGTACATGTCATGTTCTTGCTCAAAGCATCACATTAAAGTTAAGCTTTTATAATCCAAACAGTACAAGGAAGGTCAAAGAACTGTTCTGTTTCACTGAGGTACCATGATGTTTCTGTAGAAGTTAGGATCACACACATAGTGGATGATTATCTTTGAGGCTAGTGATGGTCAAAATTACACTTTGAAAATAAATGATTTTGTGAGCTCACTGTGTGGTAGGGAACAAGAGCATGGGCTAACCCAGGGCTATTTTTCTGATAGGTTTTCTCTACACGCCGGAGTTCTGTGTTTGTTGCAGTGAAAGCTGGTAGCAAAGAGCTACTTACTATTGTGCAAAGTCCCAGAATTTTGTTTTATTAAGGGAGATGGAGAAACCCCCAATACTCTATATCAGGAGAAGAAAACTAATCCCCCTAAAATGCGAAGTGTAGAACACAATAGCAAACACAAAATAACAGATTCTAACTTATAAACCATTCACTGACATTTCTTCTAGACTTCTGAAAACTGTCCCACGATAGCAAATATAGCACCATACTATACAACTCTCCACAAAAGCAATGAGCATCCAGTCAAAACATTTAACAAGCTTCTTTCTCATGACTCCTTTGATTTCTTCCTAGTAAAACCATAAAAAGACAGATGACCTTTTAAACTGGGCTGTTGACCTTCATGTAGTTTATTACATAGCTCCATCAGGCCTGTTCTAACATGCAGGTATATACTATTAGTAAAAGGTTTTTTTTTTTTTTTTTCCATTGATCTGTATTTTCAAGTGAAAACAGCTGTTCAAGAAAATGGAATTTTTTTGTAGCAAAAAAAATGAAAAGTTTTGGAAACCATTTTCAAATTTGTGGCAATAAAGACACAAATATTTTGGTTTTTAAAAAAGAGCTGTAGGTTGCTGACAATCAAAAGTTTTGTGTGGTTTTATTTGCTTTGATTTCATAAAGAAAGAAGAAAATTCTTGAATCATTGTGTGTGATTATATTTATGTATATTTTCATTCCCCGACCAGTTTTGTTGCCATATATGACCATAGTTGACTGTGCAGGCAGAGAAAACCCTGTCATGTTATTTTTTATGTCAAGCCTTCCTGCTTGTTTAATGTATTGTCATGCATTTCCTACCAGCTTCTGCCACCAAGAGACAGTCGTAAATTGTAATCAGTAAACATCGGATTAAGTCATTAGGCTCACTGGAGATTGAGGAGTGGTATGTAGATGTGATAACCCAGGGAGGACCTCTGGGAAGGAATTATGACAGAGAGCCTCACCAGCAACTTTTCCTGGGAAATAGTGGTAAATAAAGGGGTATGTGGTGTGACACTGTCTGGGTCTAGGCGACACTGATTATGATTTTTTTCATATTTTTATTTCATATATATAATAATCCATATGTGATATCCCATGTTTGGTATCAATAAAAAGTCTATAATCTACTAAGAGTGATTATAAGGTTTATATGTAGGTACCATGCCTGTATTAAAAATTATAAATCTGTTTGTTCTTATGCACGTTCAAAGTTGTTTGAGTCTGAGGCAATCCCAGACTGGGTATCTGCAAAACTATTGTCGTTTTAATGGCCCATTAAGGGGACTCACAGCTGTGGTGGGCCTAGCAAAAAAAAAACCTGTTTGGCCAGTCACCCAGACTGACCATATGACTCAACTCCATTTTGATTTGGCAAGGACTCTGAGAGTATGGGAGAGCAAAGGTGACAAAAGGCAATAGCCCCATCTCCATCTTGTCTTTAGTCTGTCTGCAACCAACACCCTCTTCTGGAACTATTCTTCTCAGACTGAACAAAGGACTGAGACCCATCCAAGTGCTGGGTGCATACCAGAGGAGTTGGACTAACCTGCAAACTAGAGATACATCAAGGACTTAATTTCTATGGACACTAAATCATTTGTATGTATGTGATTCACTTTGACCCTTCAACATCTCTCATACATTTTTTTGTTTTCTTTTTACATTAAACCTTTAGTTGTATAGTTACTAAAGGATTGGCTGACAGTATGCTAATTTGGGTAAGATCCAAGCCTATATTGTTCTGGGTGATGTGGCTGGCACTTTGGGATCAGGACAACTTATTTCTTTAAGAGACCCAGTGTCTAAAGGGGGACCAGAGAAGCTGATGTGCAATAACAGGGCTGTTTCTATTTTGTTATGCTTGGTTATGGCCAGAGTGGGGAATCAGCAACATGTTTTGTTACTGACTAGGGGACTTGTTTAAGTATCACCCATCAGTGGTTTGGGGGTTTGTTCCCTGGTTTTGACACATTCAGAAGGTTATCTCAAGAGGTCCAGATCACATGTGGAAACATATTTTACAGAACTGAAGCACAGAAAGTTTGATAGAGTTGCCCAAGATCCCACAAGAACTCCATGGTGGAACCAGTAGATATGTTTGTTTAATGTATTTTATTATACTTCAGTGCCTGTTGCCTAATGAGTGTTGAATTATGCATTTTTACTTGGATGCTTCACAATCAGAACATGAGTCAGCTAATAAGATTTCATTTCTATAATATCTCTTTTTAAAAAGCTTAATAAATAACTGGTTTTTATAACTTTACATTTTCAAAATTGAGTAGAATTTGATTTTATGCATTACTTTTCATACTTATGTTGGCCAAACTGTAACAATGCAATAGACTGTTAAAGAAGATTATATGAGCCAAAGAAATATAATAAAATATTTTCTGTGAGGATGTATCTTAATACCTAAAACTCAATATTCTCACCCCTGTGCAGGTACATAACTCATGACTAATCTACCACTGCAGCAAGCATAAAGGTAGTAAAAAGAAAAAACTATATCAGATTTTCCAGACACAGTATATCATCACATTACACTTTGGTTAAATTGGCAGAGCTCCTGCAGTAAAATCCTATTACAGAAAAAATAACTTGACTTAAACATCACATTGACCTCTGACATTAAAAACCATTTTCATCAATTCACAAACTTAAGCAAGTGCTTAGCATTGCTGTATGCTTAAGACCCATTGACTTCACTGACTCTTCATATACATAAAGTTAAAGACACATTCAAGTGCTTTGCTGAATTGGGACCCAAGTGACATCATGCAGATAAAGAAAAGGATTTTATATTCATCAGGTTTTTTTCTTAATGAACATTCTAAAGTAAGAGGTCTCTCTCTCAACAGCATACTTGCCCTACTTATAGGAGAATCAAACTATATGAAAAGTGAAGCTCTTAGTCTCCTTCGGGGATCAGCAACCTTTTGCCAACCCCCATGCTGGTGCCTCCTTCTTAACTGTCAGGCAGTGCCAGTGGCTCCCTCCACAGAAACAGAAGTAGCGGCTGCCTGAAAATTTGGTGGCAGTGATGGCTGGTGGTTGGGGAGCAGGAAGAGGGTGCTTCCCTGGCATGCTGCTGAAAGAAGCCACTTCCAGAAAGCAGCTGCCTGCAGTGGCTCCTCTTGGCAGTATGCATGGGGCAATGGTCCCCAGGGATGCCATGGAAAGAAGCTGTCTGGAGAACCAGCTCTTGGAAGGTCCCCAAGAATGCTGAGGAAAGAAGCTACACAGAGTGGCTTCTTGGTGACTAAACACCATGGGGAGAAACCATTCCAGGCATCTTCTTTCCACACCATGCATGAAACATGAACATGGTGGGGACCCTCAGTGCCCCAGCTGCCCCTAAGAAGCTGTCTGGAGTGGCTTTCAGTAACAGGAGCCACAATTTCTGTGACATTGCGGAGGGTCTCACGTGGTACTCCAAATGGGCTTTTGTGCCACCGTCAGCACATATGCTAGGGGTTACCTGCCCCTGGGCTATGTCTATCCCTAAAACCTTAGCTCGGACTTGGTTAGTTCGAAAGTTAGATTGAACTAAGCATGTTGGGGGTTTTTTTTTGTTTTTTTTTTTTTAGTTCAAACTAACATTTTAGTTTGAGCTAAAAACCCGCAGTTAGTTCGAACTAAAAAAAAAAAAAAAAAGTACTTAGCTCAAACTAACCTTTAATTCAAACTTATTTAGTTCCAACTAGTATGTCTACCTTGAGCTAGTTCACACAAAATATGCAGATAAGTTCAAACTAAGCAGTTAGTTCAGACTACCCAGCTGAACTAGCTAGTTTGATCTAGGCAAAGTCTAGTGTGTACAGGGAGTAAATTAGTTTGAAATAAGGTTCATTAATTAGAACTAATTCACTACTGTAGACATAGCCTTAGAGCTGTCTATAGAGACATAAGAGGGACAAGATGTGTGAGGTAATATTTTTGTTGGGCCAACTTCTGTTGGTGAAAAAGACAAGCTTTGGAGCTACATGGAGCTCTTCTTCACACCCAGACCAAGGCCCAGACTTGTAAAGCTTTGTGTAGCTCAAAAGCTTGTCCCTTTTTACCAACAGAAGTTGGTCCAGTAAAACATATTACCTCACCCATCTGTCTCTAACATCGTGGGATCAATGCAACCACAACAGTACCACAACTCACAAAGATACAAGTGAGCATTTTCAGAGTGTAATTTACATCACTTTAATACAAATTAGTGATGGGTTTGACAAAGCACTAATTAGATTAAGATTGGCATTTGAGTTCAAGATGAAATTAAGGTGAGGTTCATGTTTCAATCTGATGACACTGAATTTACTGTATTATTGTGGGTTTTCTGCCCCCATGACAGAAAGCCAGTAGATTTTTGGCATGTTGAACAAAAGAAAAATCTCCAGTAACCACTTGTGAGACATCCATCAGCGTATGCCCAAATTCTTGCTATTTAAACCGTATCTGAATGTAGATCAGATAGATCCTCATGACTTTGAATTAACCTAGAACAGTAGGAGGTTTGGTGGTGGGAACTAAAATCCTATAAATGTTTAACATAAGAAAGTGGTCCAATTCATGATCCTATTTTTTGATCTTCTCTAATATATTTTTTTCTAGAATCACCTCTGTGCTCACATCTCTTACCCCTTTCCAGCCACTAATTGATAGATAAACAGAATCAGATGGGCAATCAAAAATACTTATATTCTGAAGAATTGAAATGATTGCCTTATTGTTTGAAAAACAGAAAACATTTATGCATCTATTGGTACAGTTGACATACCGTAGAAGCAATTTAATGATCAGTGTACTAGCTTTCAGTTTATTATTTTTATAGAGCTATAAATGTGAATGCTGTTTCCACAGTATAATTGGAATTATAAAATGGAAAGCTATCTGATTTTTTTTTCTTTCTGAAAGCTTGTATGATGTTTGACAATACCCCAAAGGGAGATTCTGATTAGGGCTTTTCACATACCTTGAGTTGTTGCCATCATAAATTATTTAAGCATCACTGTCATCAGAATAATTTAATGTACGTATATCCATTTACATCTCATGAACTCTCTGCCTCAGAATGTTGACTACCACTTTTATTTGCAGAAGAAATGTTTACTGAATGTGTAATATGTGAATACTGAAACTTTGTTTATCTGTGTGCTGCACCTTTACATGTTATACAACTCCTTCTGTCCATGAAGTCAATAGCTATTTTATACCCAGTTGCTGCAGTCTATTGAAGGAGAAGTGTGCATCCACCATGGTTCTCCCTCATGTACTTTTGCTCTATTTTGTCTTTTTTTTTTTTGTTCTTAATGTACTGTATATTTGCTCTATGTTTGGAAATATAATAGGGTCACTGGATATTATTGGAAAAGAAGGAAATTAGATGACAGAGGTGAACACTCAGTCCTGAGTTATTTTGGAATAAAGAGAGCCATCCCCCATGAGTTTGAGATACCCAAAGGTACAACAGCTTTTATTAAAACAAGATGTTTAAACAAGCCAGAACACAACAGTAAACTAACTGCTCTCTGCTGATGTTATTCTAAATTTTAAAAAAATAAATAACATAAAAGGTGTGTGGGGAGGGGTGGCCAAGAATGTCAAAAGGTTACTTCCCAATTTTCTTTCATTTTAGCTGTCATCAGTGGTAGCAACACCTATAATTAAGGTTCTTAGTACTGATCATTAGACTGGAACAGAGAAGATGAAAGGAACGGAGAAAGAAGGTCATTGTGGAGGGGACAAAACACACAAAGTGGTGAAATTAAAGTAGCATGACTAATCCTTACTCTAGTGCTTTCTAATTTTTAAGTATTTGACTTTACAACTTTAACATTTATTTCTCAAAGATATAATTTATGCTTCCAAGTGCTGTCACTTAAACATCTAATTATTTCATTAACCCCACATATCAGATGCTAGATAATCACATGATCTAAACTATATCAGCAAGTCATTGTGAGCTCAATAATTGGGATGATTTATTTGTGACTGTAATTTTCTGTCACAGAAAGAGTGACATAATGAAAACAGATTAAATTTGGTCCAACTGGTACAAGTCCCTTTACCAATGTCCCTTAGGCTATTTTTGTAGCAATGTTCTGGTCTAAGTACTGCTAGTTTGTTTTAGACATTGGGTACATAGAAAAGTATTGTGCTGACACCAACGTGGATCTTAAATGGGAATAGCTGGATGTAGGAGAGAAGAGGAGATGTAGGATATTTCTTTACAAATGCACCTTGAACCTTCTTCTGTGTATCCCTCTCCTGTCCTCCCTCTGACTCTCCACTATTTGTTCTTACTTTTTTTCACTTATCAGTTTTAATATCCCTTTTCTCACTATATTCTCATATATGTCTCTATACAGCTTCCCTGATGTTTTTCAGCATATATAGCTCGATGTCAATTCCTAATTTCCAGGCCAGTTCATATGAATTATTTCCCATGCTATTAACAACCTGCCTTCCATACTCAATGAGGAGCCATTTGTTCTTGTGGAAGTCCTACAATATATCTCTTTTGGAGCCAGTTAAGAAGTCTATGAGAGAGATAATGTGCATGAATGGGGAACCACAGTATCATTGCCTAAGTATCTCTCTGTCATCAATAGCTATCAAAGATTCATGCAGATTTTCGGGATCCACAGGTTTTCATGGCCAGACTCATAGGCCACGTCTACACTAGAGGCTTAAGTTAATTTAAGCAAATCCAGCACTGTATTTGGAATTTATTAAGTTGACTTAATGACTCCTGCCCTGTAAATTGACTTAAGCTTTTAAGTCAATTTTACAGGGCAGAAATCCTTAGTCCTCACCCCCTGCTTTGCCCCTGGTCCCCCTGATCTGGCTCGGGGGGCTGATCTGGCTCCAGCCCCTGTTGGTCAGCAGCTAGGAGCCTGATCTGGCTCTCAGCCCCTTGTAGCAGGCAGTGGGGGCTAGGAACAAGGGGTCTGGGAGCCCAGTTGGGCTTCCAGCCCCCAGCTTCAGGTGGTGGGGGCTAGGAGCTGACTTCTGCCCCCTACAACAAGGGACTGGGAGCCTCATCAGGCTTCAAGCCCCTGCTGGTGGCAGCAGGCAGCTCAGAGTCAGATCTCTCTCTGAGCCCCTTGCCACTGTGGGCAAGCAGCTCAAAGTCTAGTCACTTTCACAAGCTATGTGCTTATGAAATTGACCAGACATCTTGGAGCCTTGTCAATTTTACAAGCTCGTAGCCTTTGAAAATGACTAGACTCAGAGCTGCCTGCCAGAGGAAGCAAGCAGCTCAGGGCCAGATCATCCCCAAGCCTCCTGCTGCCACCAACAAGGGGTTCGGAACCAGATCGGGCTCTATGACCTTTGCCTTGAGGGGGTTGGAGCCAGCTCCTGGACCCTGCCCTGGAGGCAAGATTAGGCTCCCACCCCCTATCTGCTGGCTGCAGGAACCAGCTGCCAGCCCCCGCTGAGAGGGGCTGAGAACCCAGTTGGGCTCCCAACCCCTTGCTCCCAGCTCCTGTTGTACGCTGCAAGGGGCTGGGAGTAGGATCAAGCTGCCAGCCCCACACTGCATGTGGTGGGAGCCATCTCCAAGCCCCCACCACCTGCTGCAGGAGGCTGGGTGCCAGATCAGACTCTCAGCCCCTCTCTGCATGCTGCAGTATCCGGCTCCTAGCCCCACCACCTGTTGCAAGGGGCTGGAAGCTGGATCTAGCTCCCAGCCACTTGCCAGCAGCAGATGGAGCCAGATTAGGTTCCTGGAGTCAGTTCATGCTCCAAGAGCCTGATCAGAATCTGGTGGCCTGGCAGAGGGTGGGGCAGCCCTGGGTATGTCTACACTGTGTCCAGTGCAGACATACCCTGAAGTCTACTTAACAAAGTCGACTCAAAGTCCACCTAGTTAAGTTGACTTCCAAGGTCTCTCCCCCACTGTAGACAAAGCCAAGGACACTCTGTTGATGGTGGTTGTAGAAGAGTGGAGGGGCTTAAGACCCTCCGGGTTACTGCCACCTCCATCTCAGATGCCTGAACTGGAAGGAAAGCCAAGATAATCAGCAGTGCCTCACAGCTATGAGCTGATTAGAGTCAGGGAGAACCAGCTTAATGAGGCAAATGGGAAAACCTGACCCCTTGGAGGCAGACAATAAGAGGCCTGCGAAAGGGCAGTTGAGAGATGGCCAAGAGCCCTGCATTCAGATTAACTCAGGCAAGAAGCCCAGAACTTCAGAAAAAAGCTTGAATTGTGGAAGGGGGACTCACCAATGTAAATAAAGCAAGCACAAGTATTGCACATGGAAAAAGACATAGAAGTCCTCTGTTCTGAGTGGCGAAGTGGGAGAAATCCACTGCAGTGTGATAGAGGCCAAGTATGCTTCCCCACCACTTAAGTATTGACAAAAGAATTAGGAGAAAACTCTACAAATAAAGTTTTCAGAGCAGAACGTGGATTGTTCCCATGTATGGGCCTATGGTGTCTGCAATGTCTGTACAATCATTAAATCAATAATTTCAATTTCATAAAAAAACGAGAATCTTTAACGGACGTGCCATCATTTGCTCAGATGAAGACACAGTGCTTTCTGATAATAATTCTATAAGTGTCTAAATTTGGAAGAAATATTTAATACTGAAGTTAGGTCCTCAGTCTACCAAAGAAAGTATAACATGATCCAATATCTGGAAACTGAAGATAGACAAATTCAGGCTGGAAAAGAGAGGTAAATTCTTAATCTTTGGAACAATTTGTCAAAGGCCACTGAAGATTCTCCACCACTGATAATTGATACATTGGGATTGATTGGCATTTTTCTAAAAGATGTGCTCTATCAATTATTTTGAGGAAGTTCTGTCGCCTGTGTTATATAGCAAGTCAGACTAGATTTCACTGCAGTCTTTGCTGTCCTTGGAATCTATCAACTTCTTCTAGGGGGTGAATCAGTAGTTACTCAAGTGATTTTGTTTTATAGCAGAATGAGAGGAATATTGCAAAACTTATGATTACTCACAACAGATTCACTCTGACTATTCTAACTTTTTTGTGTTCAGTTTTCTTTGCATGAACATTGAACATTCAGATCTTTATCACTTGCACAAATGATTACAGGAAAAAAATATTTTTTGAATGTAAAACACCCAGTTTGTGCATATTATGGAGTTGCTCATATCAACAAAAGAGAATTAATGAAGTGTCATTAAATGTTATGGTCAAATAAAATCTGTATTATACCCTTTCTTAAGTGTGTTTTTGTGGGGAGGGAGTACAGCCAAGCACTTTAGAAAACATCGACATGGTCTTAGAATAGAGGGATTTCCAAACTCACATCAAGTTAATGTATCAAAGACCCCCCCCCAATATTAAATACCTGTTTCATTTGTGAGGAAATCAAGTGGAAGCTGATCATTCTGACAGTGAGTCTCATATCTTTCTTTTTTAAAAGTTCCAGTTCTATGAGGTGTGAAAAACCTGCAACACTCTTTAAAGGAGGTCTCATATCACTTTAAAGAAGGTGCTTACTTCCACACAGAATCAGGATCAAAGCAAATCAGTGAAAGGCACAAGTTGTTGGTGCTCTCAATGGCTATGTCTACATTATAAAAGCTAAGTTGACTTTATTAAGTTGAATTAATAAAGTCTACTTAAAGTCGACTTTAAATGGGTCCCCTGGCTTAAGTCAACTTTATAAAGTCAACTTACATGGCCACACTGCACTAAGTTGACTTTATAAAGTCAAATTTAATGTCCACATTCTGTTAAGTCAATAAAGTCGACTTAACCCCTAAAGTTGACTTTAAGGGTAGGAGTTATTAAATCGACTTAAGGAAGGCCTTAAGTTCACTTAATCAACTCCAAATGTGAACAGGACTTTGCTTAAATCAACTTAAGCCTCCTAAAATCAACTTAAGCCCATAATGTAGACATAGCCAATGAGATTTGTTTTAATGGCCGCTTCTGAACATTCATAATGTCCTGAGGACAAATAAGCATTAGACAATGTATTTTCCCCTGAAAGAATATTGCTTTATAGGCAATATTTAATTTATAAACAGTTTGTCAGCATTGTATGCCTCTCCTTGCTTTGCTTTAATAAGAAAAGCCCCAATCTCTCTCTCGTTACTAGATGTTACAGGCCAGATTTTGCCATACTTGCTCACATCAAGTAGCTTTACATGCTAAGGGTACTGCTATTGGGTATGTTTACATTATGGGCTTAAGGCAACTTAAGCAAAGTTCTTGCCACATTTGGAGTTCATTAAGTCAACTTATGCATTTTTTTTAAGTCAACCTAATTCCTGTCCTTAAAGTCGACTTTAAGGGTTAAGTCAACTTTATTAAGTCAACTTAACACAATGTGGCCATTAAAGTTGTCTTAATAAAGTTTACTTAGTGCACTGAGGCCATATACATCGACTTTATAAAGCGATTTAAGCCAGGGGACCCATTTAAAATTGACTTTAAATGGGTCCCCTGGCTTACGTCAACTTAAAGTAGACCTTATTAAGTTGACTTAACTGAGCTCCATAGTGTAGACATAGCCAGGGAGAGCTATGGAGAACCAAGAGGAAAAAAAAATTAAAAAACCAGTGAAATGGATATAATTTTGTATCAATGAAGGAAATCATTTACATGTTTAGGCCCACATGAATCTTTTTTTAGAAATATTAGTCAGAGCTTTGTGTCATAATATAAGTCTTGTTCTTCTTAAAATAAAGTCCTAGTTAGAATTTGCTGCTTCACATCAGTTTTTTGGAGGAGATAGGTGTGAATATATTGAGACACAATGAAGCATGGTTAAATGCAGCAGATTTTGAATGTCATAAGTCACACTGCATGCAAATAGGTGATCTGAAGAAATTTATAAGCTACACAGATTAGAAAGCTGCTGAAAGTACAGAGTGCTTGAAGGCTTCTGTCTTGGACTTTCCAGCTTTTTTATAAATTACACATAAGACATCTTAGATGATGTCACTACTCCAGGCAATACTGATATTTTCAAGTGGTACATTCCTAAGTTGCCACACATGAAAGCTAAGGCTGTTTGAAAGGTACAGACAGATCAGTTACCTGCTTTGTGACGTACACAGGAGTAGAAATACTGCATGTTGTATCATCAGAGTTTGCCATTGGCAATATGCATCTTAAATTATCTGGGTTTATTTTGGATGTCTTTGCTCAAGTGTATTCCCACTGGCTATTGTTTTTCTGAGGACTACACGATCAGGGTCTAAATTGTAGCTATGTCAAGAATTTAAAAACAGCAGTCTTCTGTCTATTTATATGCAAACAGTATTACAGGATGAGTTAAATTATGCATGATTTATTTTTAAAAAAAATACTAAAACAGGTACCTGATATAGTTATTAACTTATATTTAGTGAGACAGAGTGGCTTATTATTATAATTAGAGCATTGGCAGGCTAAATATAGTAACTGTCTGGATATGGAACACACCTTCTCTTTTCTCCTGTAATTCTGTTCTGTCAGTGGCCCAATTCACATCAGTTTAATGGTTGACAAGTTCAATGATAATTATATGAAGCAAAAATTTCTTTCAGCATAAATGCACTTCTAAATGCACCAAAATTTAGTGTCTTCCATGGCTGGATATTAATACTTGTTAATCTGTCAAAATTGTACTCTTTATACTCTCTCTTGATTCATTATCTCTTCTAACAAGAAGATTAAAGCTTTGTGCTCATGGTGATAAAGTGCAGTGACATCATTATATATCAGACGAGACATGTTTGCATTGTGACTTGGTCATTCAGTTGATCATTTGAGCATCTGATGGAAAAGAACATATTGGACTTCATAAGAATATCTCTCTGTAAGCATGAACTAAGTTACCCAACTCATACAGATCAGAAAGATTGCTTCATTCTTCCCCATTTAAAACAGAACTATCTTCTACTCTTTGCAAAAAGTAATCTTGAAATGTTTCAGTGAAAGATGCAGCAAGAAATTGCCATATTATTTAATTTACATTTCACTGAAACAAAGATAATTAATAGATCATATGGTCAAGACCTCATTCCTTTATTCAAGAGTAACAATCTGATGCTTAGTTCCAAAGGGGCAGCTCTGTTAGTCTAGGTTGTAATCTAATAGTTGTGTAAGCTAATGTCAAATTTAAGGAAAGTTGTAGTTCAGATACACATTAGAATGTGGGATGAACATTTACAGAATTTGATAAGTAGCACTGATTTAATTTAAAAAAAAGTTCTGACCTTTATGATGGGATTAAAACATTAATACACTACCAATATATGCCACTTTGTTTCCCTAAGAATTTGATATGACAGCCTAACCTGATAAGAGTAAAAACGGGATAATTTGATAAACAAATAGAATAATTTTACAGTAGTTTGATCAAATATTGGATTTTAACTATTTCAGAGAATATATTGTTTACTATACTTTGAGTGTCCTTAATTATATTTAGTTTTGTGAGTCTTCTATTTGCTTTCATTCTGTATCTTATCAATGCTCATACAAGATTGAATAATTTGGGGCCAGAGTCTAATATTTGTACTCACATTGAATAACACCCCACTTCAGAAGCAGTCTTATTGACTTCAGTGGTACTGCTCATATAATAAGGACCTTTTACATTTGAGAAAGCATGGCAAAAACTGCCCATAGTAATTTAGATCTTGCGCACCTGCAGCTGTCAGAGGCATTTTGCAATTTTGCTGCATAGCTGGAAAAAACAACCAACCTAAGAAAACATTAGGTTATTGAAGTACAAGCCATGTCAGAAATTTCTGCTATTAGAGAATATACATCTTTTTAGAACCTTATCTCTTTATGACAGTAAGCAAGATTTGGTGGAGTGCTGCATAGGCATTACATGATATTTGGCCTATCTTTGCTGGATGACATATATTTAGAATTAACCCAGAATCATGATATAATTCAAAACATTAGCCATGGCTATGCTTGTATATCCATAAAATGTTATTTTTGTTTCAGATGCAGGAAAATCCTATCTTTCTATGCCAAGACTATTGAGCTAGTTGACAATGGGTTATTATTTGTAGGAGGTAGTAAGAAATAGTTTGCCCTGCTGGCCCCAGGCCAAGGGTTTTAGTACTACAGCATTCCTGTACCTCTCTGACTCTGACCTTCCACACACAGCAGTCACTCCACTGGTCTTCTATCTGGTCCTCTATTGTAGTGACCTGCTGGTCTCGTAAACCCCACTGTGTGGGAATACATAGGAAGTCCCATCCCATGACATAAAAAGTCTTCTAGTACTGCCTACAAAATCTTCCCCTTTCCCTGCAAAAATAACAGAATTGCAACACGTGTGCCCCAGCAGAAGGGGAAGGACTCACTTCATAATTCTATTCAAGGTCAGAAAGATGATCATTATACTGTCCTTTAATGAATGAGAGAAATAAGGTGGTTTTATTTTTTTGGACCAACTTCTGTTGGTGCAAGAGAAAAACTTTCGAGCTACACTGAGTTTTTTTTCAGGCCTGGAAGAGCCACTTGCAGTGTAACAGCTATATACAGAGTGGAACAGATGTTTATCGTAAGTAGGTACTACATATCTAAGAGACAGATCAAAATAAAGTGGTGGATTAACACCATTCCTGTCCTAGGACAGAAAAGGAGGTTTAGTGGGTTACAAATCATTGCAATAAACCATAAATCTAGTGTCTTTCTTAAGACCATGATTGGTAGACTTTGTCCACACTACCAATTACTTCTGTATAACTTATGTTGCTCAAAGGGTGAATAAACCACCACTCTGAGCAACATAAGCTACAGCAACCTAAGCACCGGTGTGACTAATCCTAGGTCAGTGTGTGGCTGCCTTCTACACAAATAGCTACCAGTTTTCATGGAAGTGGGGTTTATGCCAATGGAAGAGCTCTCTGAGGACTGAGAAGTCAAATATGAAGTGACCATTTATTTTGAAATTATTATTCCAGTGAAGCCCCTCTGTGGACACTCATATTTGATAGTAAGAATGTCTTTTCTCTGATTTAACAATAGATTAACTTAAATTGGAAAATGGTACTCTTATTCTAAACTAAATTTTGCATAGGTACTTAAACAAAACAAAGAATAACACCTTTGTACTAGACTGATTTAAATAAATAGTTATTTTAATAAATTTCCAGGTATATACAAACCTTTAATCATGAGATTTGAACCTTTTTTCCCCCTCCATTTTACACATCACATTTAATCCTCCATTTAATCACATCACATTTAACCTAAGGCAGGAGGCTAAGTAATTGTCAAATGCTAACATATATGGTATGTCAACACAATGTGGATTTACAAACCACATTCATAACCAGAGTCATGCTTTTGGGAATATCCATGCCTAAAAGGTTAGAGTATGGTCAAAGTTTTGCACTTTTACTCAAAAGTAGAATATATCAAGGGCCAAGTGTAGAGAAAATTCCTAACTGTAGACCTTTGTCCATATCCTGATAAACTTAACATTATAAATCATAATACATTTATTTGTGGTGCAATCCCATTTTGAGTAGGTGTTAAAAATGGAGGAACTTGACTGTTTAAGTAAGGCACCTAATTCCATATGTAGACATTGTAATAAATGACCTGAATTTCAAGAGGGGTGAGCACTTGCAGATCTCATCATCATGAATGAAGACAGAGCTGATCAACACCTCTGAAAATCGTGTTGTTTATGTAGGTGCTAAACTGCATGCAACAAAGCTTGAAAATCCCCCTGGAACTGGCATGAGTCACAGAATAGCTGCAGGCACTGTGCAGACTTTCCATGTGGCTCAGTCTTGACTTGATGCACAATGCTTGTGGTTCTGTTTGTTGAATGAGTGCCAGACATGCTGAATGTGGTTATGAGAGGTGCACAGGAAAAGACCCTATCTCATTTCATGAGCAATCCTTGTGAGGGGGAGTGTATTACACCACCAGGGTACGTAATCACTAAGTGCACTTCACTAACATTAGGCTGGTTTTTCTATCAGACTACAGTATAGTCAGACACAAGACAGACTCAAGTCAAGATGTCTGGATCAGGGTTTTAGAGCTGGGAGCAAAAATCCTGCTAATAGTTGTGTAAGCTTCTTAATGAATTTGCTACGGCTACATCCAAGCTCTTTTTGTGTTCACTTTCCACAAACATCTCTTGATTGAGTTTTAAATGTGCCATTAGTGAGCATTCCTGCCAGAAACCTAATTAGAGGTTTTGTTCATCCAATCAGAGAGCAGAAAAAAAAAATCATCTAATTTGTGTGCTTGGTCACTACTAAGAACCAGCATGGCTCAAGTGGAAAATATTTGAGTAGACAAATGTAATAATTCATTTAATCAAATTTAAAATAAAAAATAAATTTTAGGAAAATCACAGTTAGCCCACAGACAGTCCAGAAGGGGAAAGAAACATATATCTTTTTTTTTTTTTTTTTTTACAAATTGTTCACTTACTCCTGTAGGATCTGCACTTCTTGAGATCCAGCATTTAAAACAAAAAACAAAAAACAAAAAAGAATGACTGTCTAAGTGAAAAGACTCAGAAAACAAAGAGCAGACCCAATGACCGTGTGTGTGTGTGTGTGTGTGTGTGTGTGTGTTATATTAATTGAATTCAGTGGATTTTGGATCAGGTCCTTATCTCATCTGGTACCCTTCATTCTAGCTTTCACTTGATTTTAAAATATTTGCAAGTTACCTTAACATTTTGAAAACACATCTGCACTAATTTGTTATTAATAGAGAATTTTGAGAGTGACATATGTAACAGTGTTGCTGCCCTCATTTATAAGGCAATCATAGGATTGTATCTAAGTGAATGTGAAGGTAGAAAGTAAAAGTAAGAATAGATGTCCAGGAAAATAATCATTTCTATTATTTTCCTTTTCCCAACTCCATGAGGGAGCTAATTTAGAATTTGTTTTCAAGAAAGGTTGGGGGCAGAGAAATAAAAGGGACAATGTGAAATAGCAAGTACTGTATGACTCTGAACGGAACAAGGATGGAAAAAGAAGATTGTCGTGTTGTAAATGCCTAAAGACTCTCTTTTTCTCCAGTGCTGTTTCCTGACTCTCAGTGCTTGTTGGGAAAATAATGGGTCGGTGGTGGGGAGAATAACAACTTAAAGTAGCAGAAAGCTGTCATTGTCCACAAGTCTGCCCATAATGTTTTTGGAATGGCCTTTTACTATACCATCTGCCTGGCATTATCAGTGAGTCCAAATATCAAACCACATGAGGCCACATTTGTCACTGAGATGTTACTCTGAGAAAGACACAATCATTTTTACAATATTTATGTGATAGTGGGTATTTTTTTCCCCTTTGAAAGCTGATTTTTAGTCAAGGTTTAAACATACTTATATTAAATAGGTCTTTCTTCCTCCAACCCCACCTTTCCTGGAATTGGTTGGTGCAAACTTCTTTAGCAGTGCAGGATTTTAGTACAGAAAGATGTGACATAAATGCAACTCAGATTTATTTCTTAACCAAGAATAAATAAAACTATGTTGGTCAAATGGTAACTTTGTGTTTTACACAAGAACAATTCCTAACCAGTGGGAATGTTCTTCAACTAATGTTCTGAAATCCTGAGAAAGTGAAATATGGGGATTGACTTGAACATACCAGTGAGAGACACTAGTGGATAATTTAGCAACAATTGCCATTAGTGCTATCAAATGCATTGGTGCTCCAGTATTTGACTAGAAACTCATTTCACATTGTTGAACTAAATCAACATAATGAAAATTTTCTTAACATAAGAAATAGGTTATTAGGAGCTAGAATGTGGCACACTGAGTAGCACCACATCAAAAGAAGCCCAGGGAAGGCTATGTGTTAAGCTCCCCAGCATGCAGGAGTGAAACGTACATGAACACATCCTTCCTCCACATAGTGCAGCTTGTTCCTCTTTTTGTAAGAAGTCATCTTCACTGGCCAGCTTAGAGGGGTTTCAGGGCATGATTCTGCCTCCTTTTTACAATGGAGAGAGAAATCTCTGTTCCCACTCCTGAGCCAAGGGACAATAGACATCCCTAGTCCTTGTGCGGGGAAAGATTCCTTTTTTCCTTTCTCCCTCCACAAACCAAGGGTCATGGAATATCTGTCACTGAAACAGGACCACTAGTGTAGAATGAGCACAAAATGAGCACAGTAAATGAGATGTGTGAGTATTACAGAGTTAACCTCCGTAAGGTGACCTGTTCATTGTAGAAAAGTCAGTCAGGTCAGGTCATAAAAATTACATTTCTTCCCTATGTTTTCATTTGGAAAGATCTTAATCATCATTATCATCATTATCCTAAGCGTCTTTCTTCTGGGTTTCTAGTATAATCAGAGTTTGGTGTGCTAAAATACAATAAGGAAAAACTCTTCTCTTGGTACAGCGGACTTGACTGAAAGCAAAGAATGATGCAGGAAACAAACAAACAAACAAATAAACAAAACCACCTGACATTTTTTCTTTCAAAATCTTGTTTTCTTTTTGAGGTAAGAAAAAAAGCCACGGAGACCCTATGTGGACGATAAGAAGGAAAAGGTCATTTCAGAGCCATACAGTTGACATTGGTGATTGGTTTGTGGTCAAAATGATTCTCCATCTCTGTAACTCTTGGGTCTTTTTTTTTTTTGGGGGGGGGATCCATAATTATTCTGTCCCCAACTGTGATGGTACGATCCTCCTGTTTCTTGAAGTCAGAAAGAATTTTGTAACTACTTCTATAAGGTAGCATTTTGACTATGGATGTGATTGGTTAGTGTTTTCTATATTCCCATTTAGTCTCCAGATCAGATCTAATGTGTGGATTGAACCAGAGAAAAATCTCTGAGGCTATGTCTACACTTACAAAGTTAGTTCAAATTAACTTAATTCAAACTAATTAATTCAAACTAATAATGATTAGTTCAAATTAAGTTAATTCAAATTAACATGACCACACTAGAAACCCTAATTCGAACTAGCATGCCCATGCACAGGACTTGCTAGTTGAAATTAAGTAGGGGGTGCTATTGCATAGAGAAAATCAAGCCATGGCTAATTCAAACTAACCGTTAGTTCGAATTAACATGGCTACATTGTGTTAATTTGCCCTAATGAAACTTGCCCCAGGCAGCCTGGAGCAGTTCCATTTTGCTGCTTGATGAAAGGGTGTGTTCTGCACTGCTTCCTCTGGCTGCTGCTCATTCTAAGGGCACATTCTGCTCTGGATGTGGCTGGGCCAACAAAATGACTGGTGCCAGTGCTCTTTAAATGTGAAGTGATATCAACCATTAAGTAAAATTTCTGCAGCCACAGAGGATCTTCAAGTTCCGTGTATTCTTGGCCCTTTTGGCACAAGAGCACCTTCATTTCTTCAAGACAGGTAACAAATTGTGTCAGCACCTTTCCCTTTGATAGCCAACGTACCTTATTGTATAAATGCAGGTCAGGATATTGAGTGTTCACCTCTTCCAGAAGTTCGCAAAACTGTTGATGGTTCAGTCCTTTTTCCATTATTTTGTTGACAGTTCACACAACCAGGATCATCACTTCCATGATCTGAGGTGGAAATGTTTGTGCGCAAAGGTCCTCTTGGTCAAGTACACAGTGAGACAATATGATCTTTTGATCCAACATTTTCTGCAGCAGAGTCACAAATCCCTTATGTGCCCCTCTCATATTCAGCACTCCTTTAGTCATGAGGCTTGCAGTCATGTGGTTTGTATTGATTTCTTTGGCCTTCAGACAATCTACAATTGCTGGAAAAATATCCTCTCCCCATGTTTGGCCTTTGAGTCGCAATAGTTCAATGAGCTCCTCTTGTTGACCCTCTGAATTCACATACCTGCTGAGGAAGGCAACCTGTGTTATGTCATCAATATCACATGATTCCTTGTATGCAATTGAGTAGGCCAGAGCTGAGTTTGTGCCTCTAATCTGCTGGTTGCTAATGTCTGTGGTCATTTTCACTGATTGGTCCCTAACTATCTTTGCATGCAACAACACATTTTTACATTTCTGAATGACTTCTTTCTTGGTTTTGGGAGTCTGCAAACAATTTCTCTATTCCTACCATGATGCACTCCTTTATATAATCACCATCTGTAAATGGACGTCCGTGTTTCACAATCACTTGGGTTATCACAAAGCTAGCAGCAGTAGTGCTATTTGGTGTCTTCATCCATTGTGAGAAGCTATTCTTGCTCTGCTACAGTTGGTGTGCTAGGTTCTCCATTTACCTCTTCCTGAAGTTTCCAGTTGGATATTTCTCAGCGAATGAAGCATGTTTGTGTGCAAAATGCCTCACAAGATTTGACTTTCTGTTAGCCAGTTTTTCACTGCAAATTAAACATAACACGAATCCAGCCGAGTTGGGTATAATTGTGAACAATTTATTCATTTCTGAATTCTCGTCTTTAAGCCTCAATTTTCCTCTTTTTTGAAGCCATCCAACCATTTGTATAATTTCAGTTTAATTCTGAACTGAATGCCAGTTTTTACTGCTGCTAATCTTTGTTTCACACACAATGAAATACCTTTGTCTAAAATCAAACACTCATGTGATGCAACAAGCAGAAGTAGAGACTTTGTGGTGGACTCTGAAAACAGAGGAGATTTGGGAATACATTAAGAGCTCCTACCATGGGTGCTGCTAGGTGAAATATTAGGTAGGGGATAGGCATCAGGTCTAACTCTTTGAAGCCCAGCAGCGGAGCCAGGGGACCTGAGTGTCCCTATAAAAATCCATAGCCTGGGGCAGCTGAGGAGTAGCAGTGGGGTGCCTCCAGCCCTTTGGAGGGGTGCACAGGGTGAGGAGGCATGAGGCAGGGGTCGAAGACAAATCTGATTTGACTTCAGGGTGCAAGACCCCAGGATGCAAGACCACCATCTCATCTGACAGATTCACCTCCCACAATCTACCACCCTTTCCATCCACCATGCCCCTCTCCTCTGCCACCTCTACTATCTCTCTCCTTTCCCTCTTCATGCTCTTTCAACCTCCCCCAGCTCCTTTCTGCTCTCCCCACTCCTGGTACTCACCTGTGCTGGTCCAAGGTGAGGGGAGAGCTACCACATACCTGGTTCCCCAGGTGAGATTGCCAGGGAGCCACAAGGGAGAAGTCAGGAAGTTGCATGTGGCTCACTTAGCTGGTGTTGCAGACCCCCAAACTAGGGAAAGCCTAGTGTGGACATGGACTAAGTTAGTCCAGACCAAGCCTCCTTAGTCCAAACTAACCTGCCAGTATAGACATAGTCTCTGTGTTTCTTAACTGTTCTTTTTAATTGAAGAATTTAACCTTTTAAAATGAGCTCTGGCTTTGTGTCCTAAAAGGCAAGAGGTTTTGTGTGCATGTGCCTCAGACCTCACAGCCAGCTACTAAAGGGGATTTGGTCCCATTTTCAGTTGATATAACAGCTGTGGTTCAATCACTCTCCTGAGGGAGGAACAAAAGTAGTTGAGGATACCTCGCAGAAAGGAATTCCCAATTGCACCTTCCTGTGTTTTCAAGAGGTTTTTGCAATTGGGTAGTGGCAACAATACCACTCCAAGGTTAGGGAATTGGTTGCCTTGGGGAGTTTAAGACACAGCTTTAGGGCTAGTCAGTTTTATGGCCTTTTGCAGGCCCCTATCTGTGTGCTCAAAGTGCCAGAGTGGGGAAATAGCCTTGACAACAATAAAATATAAATTCTATCACAGCAAACAAATAAGTTTGTAATTACACATGGCCTTACCAACCTGAAATGAATAAACTAAGTCTATATGTAACAGTTAAGTAGTAGAAAACCTCGAAACAAGTTCAGGATACACTGAAACTTATTAGTCAAGTACTTATTCATTAGCAACTGCCCTTAGACTAAAAAGAGAAATGAAACAGAAGGGCAATTGCCCAAAAGGCATTAGATGTTGTCCCACTCCTCCTCCTTCTCCTATGGTTACAGACAAGCAGCCTTCTTCTCCCTTTTAACAGTAGCTGTGAGCTGCCACCAGACCTCTTCCTCCCTATGACACCTGAGAGTATGGCTGGCCTGTTGATCATTTCTTGGGCCAATAAGCCCCAAGAACCAACCCCAAGTCTCATGAGGACAGACTTTCAGTTCTTCTCTAGTGTGGTCTGGCTCTCATTGTACTTTTTCAGCATGGGGGCTATTTGTCCCTCCTATCAGTATCTAAAAAGGTCAATTACTCTCCAGTTCTGGGAACTGGTGTTTCAGTACTAGCTTTTTATGCATGGTTGGTGTTAGGATTGGCTTAATTTTCCATTCATAATAAATGACATCAGATGTAAAAATTCTGGAACTTTGCAGCCTTCCCAGGGGCATCAGGCACAACTTCAGGACAGACAACAATAGCAAACTTAATAAACATCTATTTGGTGTACATCATTTTGTAAATAGTTTGTTCATAGACTTCTGATGTTTGGAAGATATGGTATTATCGAAAGACTCATGTCCCAATCCCACCAATACTTACTGGAGTATTTAACCTTAAGTACTATAACCTCTTTGTACTTCCTCCTCTGGACCTCTGTTCTGGAGCTCTTTTACTCATATGGCAATTCTTCTTTAAAGGCCTTTCTAGCTATCTCTTTACAGCAGATATTCTCAAACTGTGAGCCACAGAGCACATGCGATCTTGCAGGTTAAGTGACCAAGTATTATATGGAGATTTTATAGGGAAAGTCCTGATAATTGGAGCTTTTTCTTATATAGGCACCTATTAACCTCCATCATCCAATCTTGATTTTTCACACTTAGTATCTAACCATTCTACCCTACTGGCAGACCAACATGGGATTGCTTTTCCTTGTTTCCCTTTGCAAGCTGGCCTTTAAAATCAGTAAAAAATACAGTGAACACTTTCCTCGTTTTATGCTCCATGTAAGCAAAAGCTTTAATTAACACAAGTATGTTTTTGACTGCCAGTGTAGCAGAGGAGGTTTCTGCAGGATCATGAATACCAGGGGAGATGTCCATGAGATAACCTATCCATTATGGTGCAGTGCATGTTATGCAAATTTTAGAAATATGTGCCCTATGGTACTTATAAGTGCCAGTTATTGTAGTACATGGGCACAGAATATAAAGAGTGCCTTAAAACAAGAGTAGGCTCTGTTCTCAGTTTTCTATTGTTGCCATTCCCATTCACATAATCAAACATCTCCATTAAAGTGCAAAATATATGTCTCATCATGAATAATAATATCCACATGCTGCTTACAGTGCTGAAGTTTTACAGTGATTTTTTCAAAAAATACAGTACTACAAAATATCACCTCTGACATATATTTTCTCTCCACTGACTAAAGCTAGAGCAGCAACAGCTTCCAATTTATTCTGCAATGCAAGCTGCCTCTATGCAGTCACAAAAGAGAGTGGTCTTAGATGAGAAATTACTATATCACAATAAGTTGTGTTCTGTCTCGTTACTGTGCATCACTTTACTTTAATGCAGCTGAATGTGAATATGTGGCATGTGCACCCCAACATAAAAGTCAGAAGTTTTCAAAGCATTTTCCTCCAGCATGATGGTTACCGTGAATTCAGATAATGATCAAACCCAACTTACTATAGAATACCAGGGAGAAAAATGAAATAAAGAAAGCACTCTATTGTAAGTATCTGGATTAGATACATTGCAGTATTTAGGTACACCTAGACACTCTGACAGGGTTTGAGGATTCATCATTTAAATTTACAGTAAACCATACAATTGACTTAGGAGTTCTACTTGTATTTCCATTTCAGTGATGCAGTTTTTAAAGTGTACTTTATAAATTGTTTGTTTGCTTGCTTCTTAATCATATTGAAGTAGTGTGTGTTCTCTTTATCTGCCTACTTTCTTTTCTGTCTGTGAGCTCTTTGTAGCTATACCTGACTTCATATTTTCGACAAGAAGTCAAGTGTCTATGCCATTTAAGAAGCTTCTTATTACAAATCTTCTTTGTGACACACTTCTTTAAAATTACATAGCTTGCACTTGAAATTATAATGACAAATTCACTAATGATATCTAGATTTATAGGAATGTATAAAAAAGGAACCTGTCTAAGGAACATCTCTTCCTTTTTGTCTTGAAGAAAAAGCTGAACTTCAGAGATCAGCTGGCTACAGAGGCACAATTTCTGATCAAGCAGCTGGAGGGAATCCTGAGTTAAAGGATATCTCTGGCTAAGCATCTTAGGGGACATATCAATATGTTTGCACAGCTAATCCAAATAACCAGCCTTCAAAAAGACATGACAACACAACACATGGCTTGTAACTTGTAAAAACATCCATAAATCATTATGGCATGAATAAGAAGTTTAGCCAAATACATGGTTGTCATTTCTGTGGGATTAGCAGGTTCATTTGAAGGGTTTAATTTAAAGGATTCATATAAGCAGCCTTAAGGCCTGGCATTAAGGCACAAACTACTGTACAAATCCATATTTTGAAGTGTCAGGGACAGCAAAAATAGGTTTATTTGCTCTTGATAAAACCTTTGCATACATGGCAAAAAACCATAACAAGGTTTAGGAGAGTATTACTTTTTAAAGCGTATTCACGTGGAAGTGTAAAGTTAAAACAGACTCTATCCTCTTTAAGGCAATCCTCTTCCTACCCAACTGTTACTTGATTCATACCATTCAACATACTGTTGTTATCCTTTCTATAGACATTTTCCACTTAAAAAAAGATGAACTTTCTTCAGTGACTCTCCAATCATCTAGTCTGTAGCAAGGCTGCTATGTGCAGACCAATTCCTATCATTAGTAAATCAGAATGAAACAAGCCAAGTCTACTTGTAACCTGAAGGCAAAACCCTGCCCTTTTGCCCTTCAGGGGCGTGACCTGGGCATCCTGGAATAATCTTCTGAATGTGCCAAAATCAGGGCAAGCTGCAAAACCAGGGGCCAAACCACTGACTGGTGGTACTTTAAACAGTCTCCCAGTCAGTAACAAAACATATTTCTGATCCCGCGCTCTGGCCATCACCAACCATAAGAAAACAGAAACAGCCCTCTTCACTGCACATCAAATTCTCTGGTCCCTCTCTAGCCACTGGGTCTCTTAAAGAAATAGGTTCTTCTGACCCCAAAGGGCCAGCCACATCACTCAGAACAATATAGACTTGGATCTTACCCAAATTACTACACGGCCAGCAAATCTTTTAGTAACTGCAACTAAGGGTTTAATATTAAAGAAAAACAAACAAAATATGAGAGATGTAAAAGGGTCAAAGTGAATCACATACATACAAATGATTTAGAGTCCATAGAAATCAAGTCCTTGATGTATCTGTAGTTTGCAGGTTAGTCCAATTCCTCTGGTATGCACCCAGCAACTGGGTGGGTCTCAGCCCTTTGTTCATTCCAAGAAGAATAGTGACAGAGGAGGGTGTTGGTTGCAGACAGACTAAAGACCAAATGATGACGGGGCTATTGCCTCTTATTATCCTTGTCTCTCTCCTGCTATCAGAGTCCTTGCCAAATGAAAATGAAGTTGAGTCACGTGGTCAGTCTGGGTTACTGGCCAAACATGCTTCTCTTTAGGCCCACCACAGCTGGGAACTCTTAAAGGGCAATTAAGACAACAAGGGTTTTGCAACCACCCAGTCTGGTATTGCCCCAGAATCCAACAACTTGCAACACAAATAAAAACAAATAGATTTCTAATTTTTAATACAGGCATAATACATATAAATCATATAAACATTGTTAGCAGATTACAACCTTTCTAATAATATCAAACATGGGATACTGTATATGGATTATTACAAATATGAAATATTAATATGAAAAATAATCATGCACTGTCCCCTAGACCCAGACAGCATCACAAGGGGAAGAGGGGGCAATGCGATTTTTCACTTACAGACAGCAAGAGGGAAGTAAGATTTTAACCTAGAACTCCCTTGATAGCCACACTAATTTGCCTATTGGTGTTCTGAAGCACTGAGGGAATGTAATGCATTGGTCTGGGTGCACGGCTGAACTCCTAGTCATCAGCATATATTCCTCTAACCCTGCCATGTTCCAGTGGGGATGGACAAATATTGCTTTTCTTGCCTTCATGAACTATAGCATGCTGCACCAACAGAATGGCTTCAGTTCTCTCCCCACTCCACATTGCTGTTCCTGTTCCAGCTCTCCACAGAAGCACAGCAGTAGTCCTTCAGTCAGGAAATGAAGCTGCAGTAGGCCTCCAGAAGCAATAGTATATCCAATCATCATTGCTGCTACAACTGCTGCTGTCTACTAAAATCTATGGCAACCTGAAGTTGGAATCTACCTCACATTCACCTCCTTCAGACACTCCCTGTGGATGCTACTGAGACTCATTAATGCACATTGATCTATTCTTTGAAATGGGGCTGGATCAAAGTGCATTAAGAAAATGTTAATGTGCCTCAGCAGAGTCTGTTTAGAGTATATTCATGTGTACAGTTAGTCCTCAACAGGCTGATTTAGACTAGATTTGCACCTCAGCTTGTTGCAATCTAAACTGTGGCCTGCACACTCTTTTCTAAAATTATATTTGTGTCCCATACTGTCTTGAAATTCTTTTTTAAAGTAAGTTCTTTTAAACATATAATGAACATTCATCGTATTTGTGCAATTTACTATGAACAAGCACCATCAAAGCCAATTACAGTACACAGTGCACTGTCAAATAGCACAAAGGATGGTGTTCACAGAACAATATGACAAAACAGTACACAATTTTATTTTATGTGCTGAAGCTCATCTATGAAAGTGAAGACTTACTGCATTTATTTTGTTTTCTGTCAATTTAATATCTTCTGCCAAAAATATATATTAAGATGCCCCTGAAATGAAAAGTTCAGGAAGAATACAGAAAAGTTAAGAATTGCTAGACAGATGAAGTGTTTTTTTTTCCCCTAAATGGCAAGAAAATATGTTTAATTTTAAGTTCTTTGATTGTTATAATGAAAGAATACAACATACAATGACACTAAGGCTGTGTCCGCACAACTTTTTGATTTCAAAATAACACAGGTTATTTCAAAATAAAAAGATTACGTCCACGCAAAGTTTTCTTATTTCAAAATGACGGACTCCATCATTTCAAACTAAGAGGTATTCTTTTGGAAAACCTTAAACCTGGTTTCCTTTCGAAATGGCCCTTATGTCGAAACCGCTGTTTCAAAATAAGGCCATTTGGACATGTTGTTTCAGAAGGGGGGGCTGCAGCCAAGGCGGGGTGAGCCGCAGCTGGGGTGACACGCCCCGCGCCCTGCTGTGGGGGCTGCAGCCCCTGTGGGGTGAACCACTGCCCAGCGGCTCAAACCACACCCTGCTCTGGGGGGCTGCAGCCCCCATGGGGAGAGCTGCAGCCCCGCGACTAACCCCGTGCCTTGCTCCGGGGGCTGCAGTCCCAGCAGGGTGAGTCGCAGCGCCGCAGTTCACCCCGGGCCCTGCTCCAGGGGGCTGCAGGCCCTGCAGGGTGAGCCGCAGCCTCGCGGCTCACCCTGCCACCAGCTAAGCAGGGCTGCAGCCCCGGTGGTGTAAGCCACTGCCAGGTGGATCACCCCATGCCCTGCTCCGGGCAGCTGCAGCCCCCGCAGGGTGAGCCACTGCCCGGTGGCTCACCCCACACCCTGCTCTGGGTGGCTGCAGCCCCCCTTAGATGGCAGCAGGGTGAGCCGCCGGGCTGTGGCTCACCCCCTGGGGACTGCAGCCCCCCAAGCAGGGTGCAGGGTGAGCTGCCCCAGCTGCGGCTCACCCGGCGTGGGCTGCAGCCCCCCCACCTGGGCAGTGGTGCCTGGGGGTGCTGTGGCTCCCCAAGCCGCTTGCCCAGAGGGCAAGCAGCTTGGGCACCCCCAGGCTCCTGACAAGCCCCCTCTCCCCCTTGGCCCTGGTTGGTGGGAACATGGCCCACAAGGAGCCATGCTGCCACACCTCCCAAGCTGCCCGTGTCCTGAAGCAAAATAGCAGGTCCACACATAAGACCTGCTATTTTGCTTTCAGGTTTTAGCTTATTTTGAAATAAGCCTTTGCGTATGGACATAGCCTATGAGACATCCCACAAAGCAAAATATTCTGAATTTATTGGTAAAACTAACCATCCATTTTTGCACAAGCCCCCTGCTGTTCAAGTCCTCTCTTCCCCAGATCAGTCACAGATATCAGCTTCATATTCCAACCAGTGCTTTTTTATTTCTCTAACATAGTCCACCATCAATTTCTTGTCTGTGTGTATGTGTGAAGTTTAGCAGCCCTCCAGACCTCACTGCCCCAGCCACAAATTTCAATAAACTCAGCTTATGCAGCAACTTCCCCTTAGGCTGGCTAACTCTGGCTGCCCTGCCCTGCCTTCTGGTGGGGTTTTAAGGACCCTTCCATAACATGCTGCACAGCTATTCCTCATTAACTCACCTTGGCAGCATTTATACAATCTGTGCTGATCACTTTAATTAGGCCCAGAGTGATGGGGCTGAACCAGCCTGGAAGCTTCCAGCACCCTCTCATACTCAGAAAGTTGTAAATATGAAAGAAGCTATGGAGTCTCAGTGAAACGTTTTTTGTAAATTGCAGGTAGGGGGACTGAAAGCATTGTGGAGGCCAGCTATATTATTGGAAAAGATTTCCAGATTGTGAATTTGTAAAAAAATGCATCCTTAAAGCAGCCAATACAGTATGCTCATTTATTTTCTCCCCCTAACACGAGTTTGTCTTGAAACACAGATGCTGAGCAGATAACAGAAATTGCAGATGATATTAAATAATTGCAGCTCAGTACAAAAAAATCAAGGAGTTTTCTCCTTTTGCTATTGCTTTAGATGAGAGCACAGATATTGTGCATACAGTACAGCTTACAATTTTTTTCGATGGGTAACAAATGACTTTTATGTTGTGGAAGGGTCAAAGTTCTTGACTTTAGAGTCTACGGGTATGTCCACATGCAGTGGTTGAACCGATATAACCAGTGTTATATCGATTCAACCAGTGTTATATCTGGATGACAGTTTTTTAGATTGAAATAACAAGCCTCATTATTTCAATCTAAGCATTGTCATATTGATTTAATAAAAACTAGTTTTATATTGCTATGATGGTTATTTAAATTCCATTGAATCGAAATAACGTTGTTCAGACCTGTTATTTTGATTTAATGGTTAAATTGAAATAATGCTGTTTTGACCTTCTTCCTCCCAGGGTGCTTTGCCCCTGCCGGGAACCAGAAAGCCCAGTGCCCTGCGACTTTCAGCGCATCCTGGGCACTGAGACCAAGCTTGGTAGAGGCTTCTGCTGCCAGCTTTGGCACACAGTGTTGGAGGGCTCCTGCATGGACCCCCAACGAGGTCAAATGCTTCACTGGCATATGGGACACAGGAAACAAAATGCGCATTGTTCCAATCAAGGCACCAGAACTGTGACATATATGCTGATATGTCCAGATCCACGTCAGAACACAGCTACCAATGCAGCCTTGAGCAGGTTCGTGCAAAAGTGAAGGTCCTGAGGCAAGACTATGTCCAGACCCAAGAAGCTAGGCAGCTCCAGGGAGAGGTCAGCTTGGCCACCTGCCCCTTTTTTGAAGAGCTGAATGCATTCCTGGCAGAGGAGCCCAGCGGCCTCCCATCCAGGGCCAGGGATTCACCCAAGCACAGCCTGGCGGCCACGTCCCCCAAGCAACAACTCTTTGAGAGTGAGGTGTCACTGCACATGGGCAACACCAGCCGGTCAGGGAGTGCTCCACGCATACAGGTGCAGCTCTCCAGCCCAGACCTGTTCCCAGATCGGGACCACAGGACAGGCACCCCCAAGAAGGAGGAGGAGGAATGTCAGGAGACTTTCGAGCCCCACCCCCCATGGAGACGGAGCCCAAAGAGGGGGCGTCCTGCAGAACCTCCACAGCGCCTGTAGGTGAGTGATCCTCCCTGCTCCATGCAAGCTGGGCTGAGACTGATTGTGGCATGGCTGCTGAAGGGGGGCATTGGGCAGGGACAGGCCGGGCATGAGGCCAGGGGGGCATGGAAGCCCTTCCACTGGCCAAGGTACATGTTGCTCCAGGCTGCCAGACCCATGCAGGGCGTGGGTTACAGACTGTTGACATGGCAGTCATCACATGTGGCGGCATCAAGGGCGGACAGCGTGATGCCCTCATTGCTGGCACATGGCCTTGGGAGAGTCCCCAAGGCAAGACCAGCCTCACTGCCACCCACCTCAGTGGGCATCACAAAACCATGTGCACCTTTGGGGTACTGTCCCACAGAATGCAATTTAGGCTGCCTATGGACAGCTGGGACAAAGGTATTTGCAGCTCACAAGATGTACCCAGCCAAGTGCAGTAGACTGAAGTGGCTAAAGATGGTTTCACCTTCCTTCCAGCAGCTCACACAGCCACCCGCCGTCCTGCCCCTGGTAACCCAGAAACCACTGCCCATAGGAGGAGGAGGGCCCACTTGACCCAGGACTAAGGCGAGAGGCCGGAGCAGTCCAGCTGGGCATGGTGGGAGCAGCTAGCCCAAATCCAGGATCATGCCCTCCAACAGTTGGAACAGGCGGCTGATGTGGATGACCATGTTGTCCCAGCTCTGGAGTGGCAGAGCAATCCACTGCAGGACCTCAACGTAGCAATCCAGGACATTGCAGGAAGCCTGCCCCCTCCCAGGAACAGAGAGAGACCCACAGAGGGATCCTGGCGTCCTTCACCACAGGTGCCCATGGACCCGGGGCGGCCTTGGCAGAGGCCATGGCATGGAAGGTTGTGGGCCAAGTATTACCCCCCAATAACCCCATGTTTAGAACCCCCCACCCACATGCCCCCTCCCCAGTTAGACAACCCCATCCCAGTTCTCACCCACCCACATCACCCCTCCCCATTTAGACAACCCCATCCCAATTCTCACCCATCCACACCCCCACTCCCCAGTTAGACAGCCCCATCCCAGTTTTCACCCCAATGCTTTTGAATCCCCTTACTGCCTCCCAAGCCCATCTTTGCCCTGCCTCCTCCCCATTGTAAATAAAAAAACACTGAACATTTAGATTTGGTTGCAGAGATTTATTTGGGCATGGTTCAGGGTGTGGGAGGGTGGGTCGGTGGGGGTTGCAGCAGGCCTAGATCTCAGAGGTCCTCACTGAGGATCAGGTCCTTCACTGCATCATGCACCACAGTACATCTTGCTGGTGCATGCTCTCTTAGGGGCATGGCTTCTATCTGATAAAATTGCCTGCTGACAAGCTCTGCTTCGGCCTCCCAGGTGGCAGGTACTGTCTCTCCCTGCAGCTCACAATGATTGTGGAGGACCACACATGTGCTGATGACCTCCACAGCGGTGTCCTCTGTGAGGTGGAGGCATGTGAGCAGGCACCTCCCTGGGGCGCTCAGTCTCCCAAATGCCTGCTTGATCACCTGGCAGCAGTGGGTCAGGCAGTGGTTGAACAGCAGGTGACTGGCATTGAGAGGACCCCTATAGGGGCGCATGAGCCAGGGGCGAAGGGGATAAGCTGCATCAGCAACAATGAGGATGGGTACCTCCACTTCCCCAACAGTAATGTTACAGGGAGGGGATGAAGGCACCTGCCTCCATGCCCCAGTACACAGAGGAGCTCCACAGGACCCTGGCATCAAGCACCCTCCCTGGCCATCACACATCCTGGTGGTCCACATGGGCCTGAAGAATGATGGAATAATATCCCTTGTGGCTTTGGTATTCAGTCACATGGTGCTACAGAGATTGCACGGAGATGTGGGTGGCATCTAGGATCCCGGCGCAGATCAGGAATCCTAGGACAGTGATGCCAGCGATGGTCTCCCGCAGCTCACCTGCAGTGACAAGGCATAGCTACAGGACTTTGTTGATGGCACTGGCAACCTGGAGGAAAGCCTCCCCAATGGCGGACCAGCCAGCACCGAAGAGGTGTGCCACGGACCTGTAAGACTCAGGAGTGGCCATCTTCCAGAGCGCGATGGCCACTCTTTTGTCCACAGGGATGGCAGGACTCATTACAGTGTCCCTTTGGTGCAGGAACGGGGCAGAGCTCTGAAAACAGTTGGATGAAGGTTTCTCTGCTTATGCAGAAGTTCCTATGCCACTGCTCATTGTTTCAGGTTCCAAGCACTACCCACTCCCACCACTCCCTGCTGGTCTGCTGTGCCCATTTGTGCCAGGGTAAAGAGGTGGGGAGGGTAACCAAGGCAAGTCTAAGACCCCACAAAATAATGTTAAAGGCCTCAGGCTCAGCACCATCCTGGTCCAGGAACAATGTGTCCCAATGCTAGAGAGCACCCAGGAGGGTTGCAGAGGGCCTGGCTGCTGCACGATGATGGAATGGGAGCTGGGGAGCATCCATTGCCACCCCTCTTGCCATCTGCTGCCAGACAGAATGGACAGGAAGCTGACCTTCCTCCTTTTATGCAATTGGCCAGGGGCATGGCCCTGCCAGGCAGCCGTCTTGCCACACCTCCCATGGTCCCTCTCCTCACAATTGAACTAGCAAGTCCTGAGTCCGGACATGCTGTTTTGATTTGGGTTTTCTTGGTGTGGACACCTGTTACATCAATTTAACTTAAAGTGCCTAACAAGTTTTATTTCACTTTGGTTAATCCACTTTAAGTTAAATCAGTTTAACCGCTTAGGTGTGGACATAGACTATGAGTCTAAGAGCTTTTAAGCTTTTTAAGCTTTTAGCTTCCAGGAAGGGGGGGGGGGGCACAGGGACCAGAGGCTGCTGAGCCCACCTGCCTGCCCAGGCTCACTGCAGCTGGTGGAGCAGCCGGACAGCCGACCCCCAGACAGCTGCACCTCCCTGGGGGAGGAGGGGGCCGGCACTGAGCTCCGGACTGTGGGGTTGGAGTGCTGGAGCAGTCCGCCCCGCACCCAAAGAGTTTCAGCCGCTTTGCTCCCTGCCTCCCCGCAGGCCATGAGCAGGCCCATTGGAGGAGGGACGGGGGTGAAGCGGCCCAAAACTCCTTGGGAACGGGGCAGGCCACTCCAGGGCCCTGACCCAGCGTGCTGAAGCTCAGCATAGGCTCCCTCCTGCCCCGGGTAGGCGTGGCTGGCTGGGGGTCAGCTGTCCGGCTGCTCCTCCCGCTGTGGTGTGGCCAGGGCCCCCACTCCCCTCCTTCCTGGAAGTTAGAAGAGGGGGGCGGTTAGGGACCCCTTCCCTGGCCACCGGAGTAGCACAGCCAGGGCCCCAGACTTTGGAAGATTCATCCGAATCTTCCAAAGTCTGGGGAATCGGGGTCCAGGAAATCAAGGAAGAAGTGCAATATATTATTTGAACTAGTTTATTAAACTATTAGACTACCTCTATATTAATTTTACTCCATCTTGTCTGTCTGTCTGTACGTATGTATTTCCTGTCCTTTCTCACCTTTCTCCAGAAGATGTAATAATGATTATAGGTTCAGTTTCAGGCAAGTGGTGCTCTTGGGTTTTGATTTGATTAGTTTAGAATTGATCTACTTTTTGTCTTGTTTGAAAAAATAATATAAAACCAAGTTTTTTTTCTTGTTTTTTAATAACAGGCAACCTTAAAATTAACACACTAAAATGGAGAAAACAAGTACAGAAATAATTTAGAGTGGTCCGACTTCTTGTACAAAGCATTTTAATCACCATGATTGCATTTGTTTGCAAAAGGTTGGCTGGCCAATGTAACATATACAGTAGCCAGCCAATCTTTTGCAAACAAATGTATTTATGGTGATGAAAATAATTTGCAAGGCACTTTGCTGCCTATCTTGGCTCTTAGTGGATGAAAGGTGTGGTAAACCATGTACAGGTCCCCAGTAAATTGCAAGACACACATACACACTCGGAGGCATACATATAATTATAGAAGGGGCAATTTATAGGAGCATGAAGTGGGAGGGGGACTTGGAAAAACTTATGTAGACATGGGGAGAACATTTTGCAAACTCCCCACAAACAGTGTCAGGATAAAGGTTTGAACTCCAGAAGAGGCATGTAAGGCATGAGTGCTGTGCATTGTGCTGTCTCTTTCATTTTGTTTTTAAGCATTGCCCACCAAGCGAACAATTTGTTCTTAAGTTCCAAAGGGGTAGATGCATTAGTCTAGTTCAGTAAATAAATACCAAAAAACCCCCAAGGAGGCCAGTGGCACTTCAACACTCCTGCTTTCCAGAACAAGAAAGGATGATCACTTAAGTTATAAATCTATCATTAAATAGTCTTTCCTTGCTCAAATTTAACACATATCTCCTTCAATAGTTTTTCTTTATTTCTTTTTTTCAGTAGCTGTAGTGCTCCCACTTTTTTAACTTCTTTTGCTAATTTTGAATGTATTAATGTAACACAATGTTTTCTATTAAATTATTTCTTTTCCATAACTTTTCTACCTGATTTTTCAACTGTGCTATTGTGTTAGATACAAAAGTATATCACATCAGTAATTTTCCATTGGATGGTTCAAAATACCTAAATAAAACTGAAGTAAGTAGAAACTGCTATCCACTCATTTAACATATAGCTTTTATAGCTCCATCAACATCTTTCAAAATTAATTTAATTTCCATTTTGAGGATTGCAGCAGATAGTATAGTGTTTTCTTTCTTCCATGTTTAGAAAGAGCTTTGTTTTAAGTGTATGCCTAATACTCACACTTTTGACCCATGCCACAATTCAAAACCTAAGAATCTTGTTGTTCCAGTTAGCAAAAGACGTTTATGATACTCAGTGATATTTGTGATAAACTGCTATTTATTTACAAAGAATGCACACAGTTCTGTTCTCTGAAAGCACTGTAGGATTCTGTTTCCTTACTCACTGCACTAAAGTAGTTTAGCCAGAATATCTGTACATCATGATTCTAAGCTGTGTCTACCTGGCTCTTTTCCTGCTCTGTCAATCTCTCTCTCCTCCCATGGTCTATGCTACGAAGTTCAGTTAACATAAGTCACCTTGCTTCAACCTATCTGTGCATCTCTCTACAGTCCTATTTGTCTCCAAGACAACCTACATGCTCCAATATAATGACTCAGGAAAACCACCTCCTTCACTAGTGTTGAGCCATAGTCAATTTACTGAGACTGATACAATGTTTGTGCAGACACTTCTTGATGTATGCTGACATTAAAAGTTATCCAGCAGCTATCCCATGATTCCCTGTGTTCTATGATAGTGAAATCTGCTGCCCAGAGGGTCATGGAAACTGGGAAATGATCCCATTTTTTTAAACAAGATTTCCTGGTTGGCCCAGTCTGATGAACACACCTAGTAGCTCATGCTTTGTCATTTGCAGCTGTCCAGCTGACCATGCTGCATCAACACCATACTAGACATGCTGTTGTGAAGAGTATTGAATCTCCTGGACTTGTGGAAAGAAGAAGCTATTCAAGTGTAACCCTTCTGCCAGGGAAGGCTGGCAAAACAAGGGCTGGGTTCTATTTCTAGGGGTTTCCAAATAATATTATAGCACCAACCACTTCAAGTCCCCACCCAGTCTTCTGGGAAATCATGCACTATTCTTTGGGCACCCCAAAAGGGTAACACTTCCCCACTCACAAGCATGAGTCTGAGTATAGTATACAGAACTTTTAATAGTAACAAAAACAGAATGTCAATGGGCCAATAACAAAAAATGAGCGCTGATCTGGAGAATCAGTACTAATTAGGTGCCCAACAAATGCTAGGGTATGTAGGGAGTGTCTTTCATGACAGCTGTCTGCTGGTGCTACCCACTGGTCATTCACGCTCCACTCTCACCATCTGCTGGCTCTGCCCGCTGGCCACCAGCTCCACCCCTGGTCACTCACGCTGCCCAGCTCACTGCTGGCTGCTCTCACCATCCACTGGCTCCGCCCACTGTCTGCCAGCTCCGCTCACAGGTCACTCCATCTGCTGCTCCTCTTCAGTGATTCAGTTCAGAGAGAGGACTTTCCTCTCAGTGATTTGAGCTCAGAGGGAGAGTTTGCCTTTCTCGGTGATTTCAGCTCTAGTAGCTACAAACAGCTTCTTCCATTAAAATAACAAAGAAGGGCCTCATAAGAAGCCTAGCCAGATCTACTATTTGACAGTAGGGCCAGGAGTGAGGCAAATGTCTCAAGCATAGTTCCAGACTGAGCTGTGCAAACCCCACTCCTGTCTTGTCTTTTCCAGGCTGAAACAAGCAGTGGCCTCTCTTACAAGTCTATTTTTTGCTAAGGGTATCTTTTACCCTTTAACTAACCCAAACAGATTTGAAACAATCAGAGAGTAGCATATCACAAAAGATAGTATTTCATATTTCCCTTCAGTAAAATTACAGATACTGTATTGACAGATTTGTGACCAGATCAACCCCAAATACCATTACCCATATTGCTCTGCACCCATAGGGTGTGTTCACACAGGCTTCTTATTTTGAAACAACAGTGGTTGTTTCAAAATAAGAAATGCCATGCTCACATGATGTACTCCCATTTTGAAACAAGGAAACCCCTTGTTTCAAAATGGGAGCCGTTCTTTCGAAAGGGCTTAAACCTACTTCCCTTTCGAAACAAGGTTGTTTCAAAACCAGTGATTTCAAAATAACCCCGTGGGAGCATGTTGTTTTGGAACAAAGTGTTCCAAAACAACATTTGACCTTTCCTCCCAGGGTGCTTAGCACCCTGGGAGGAAGGGCTGCCCCCTCAGCACCCTGGCCAGGGAGCCCTCAGCACCCTGGCCAGGGTGCTGAAGGGTGTCCTTTGGCCGGCAGAGGGGGACTGCAGGCACCTGCGGGGTGCAGCACAGCCAGGCGCTGCACCCTGTGGGTGCCTGCAAAGGGCTGCAGGCACCCACGGGGTGAAGCACAGCCGGGCACCTCACCCCGCTGGCTTAAAGCCTGGGCTGTCCCCAAACCCCGCTGCAGGGTCAGGGGCACCCGGCTGGAGCCTGCGGGTGCCTGCAGTCCCCTCCCCAAGTGAAATAGCACGTTCACACGGTGGACATGCTATTTTGCTCCCTTATTTTGAAAACACTTTTTTTGTCTTTCGAAATAAGGTGTTTCAAAATAACCCTTTATTTTCAAACAGCTTGTTTTGAAACATCTTGTTTCGAAACAAGCCCTCTGTGTGTGAACATAGCCAAAGCTATCTGCTGAAGCAAATACTAAACCCATGCAGATTAGTTGCACCCCCCTGAAGCTTTTAGGCACAGCTTCTAAGCTTGCTTTACACAAGCACAGCCACAGACTGCATAAATGTCTATGAAAATAATACACAGGGGATGCGTGCACAAAAGGATGTGATGGATCAATGCTAGTGTCATGTAAAAACAAAGGAATGACAGCAAGAATATTATATGCCACTGTTACTAAGAATTGATCTTGGGATAACCTGCATTCGATTCTTCACAAAAACCCCACCAGCAACCCCAAGCCACAAGGTATATTTCACAGGAGTCAGAGCCAGAGGCCTATGCCATGAACAGCAAGGAAGAGAGTAGGAGGGAGAGACACAATGAATGGATTAAATTTTGATATAAGCCAGGACTTGTTTGAGACTCAACCACAGTCCTGTCCTGCCAGCTGAGCATAGATGAGCACAATACAGGGAAGGCAGTGCAAGTGAGTGTGTAAGTGTGCACGTGCAGTCTCTGTTATAACCTTTAAATGGGAAAAAAATGGTGCCAAGTGTATCTCCAAGTTAGCAAGACACAGGTATCAACTTTTACCTGTTTCACTTATAAAAAAAGAGGTAATAGTAAAATGAACAGCAGTAGAGTCACCTGTTTTTCATTCCCTAGTGGGTTTGGGGGATGCAAACCAGTTTATTCATGCACTTAAGGATGTTTCTTCTAGCCTCCTGAATGATCTTAATGAAATTTTCGTGGAAGATACTCTTCAGTCATCTCCTGAAGGCCCCATGTGGGCTGTGGTAGGACAGTCTCCCATGCTGTACTTTTCTTATGTGGGGGTGGGGAGGGGACAGGGCCAATTAGTTTTTTGGGGCCTCTGCCTCCCTGGCACTAGGGGGGGTTGGCCATGGGCAAGCCATATTTGTGCCCCCTACCCCATGACATGTTTTGCCTTACAGGCCTCCCACACAGGGAAAGAGGGAGTTTCAGCCCAATCCCCCATGTGCCCCACAGAGGGGGAACCTGTAGCATCCTGGCCCCCAGGCCTTGTTGAGGGGCTGCATGGGGTACCAGGGCAATCCATACCAGGGCCAGGTCAGAGGGGCCCCAGCCAATGGTCCTACCCACATACTGGGAGGCCCTGAATGCCGGCAAGGCCACCTCAGCCCCTGGCTCTGGAGGGAGGCCAGTTAAGCACTAAGGGGCAGCCGAGGCCAGAGATTGCCTCCTTGTGTTGCTCCACACAGTGGTCTGGCCTGCCCCACCTTACCCCCAACTAACTGGTTTGCCAGTAGTAAGGCAAGCAGCCATGTGGCCAAGGGTCTGCAAGGCCTGGGGGCATATCAACCCTCAGCAATGAAAGACCCCTGGAGGCAGCAGGGGATGGTGCGGGGCTTGCTGAACTGCAGGGCTTGGGGCAATTGTTTTGTGTGACCCCTCCAAGAACAGCCCTGCTCCCATGCCACTCAGTGATGAATTTGTCAGTCACAATTGCAGAAACTGGGCTAGTAGCATACAAGTCTGAGTGGCTTCTGGATGCCAGCAATAGCTGGGCTCTCTGCCTTTGTTACCTTCGGGAATGAGATTTTAGCTAACATCACCACTTTCTGTTGAAAATAGCATTAGCATTCAGTAACACGGCACTTAAGTCATATCTGTGGAAAAAAGACCAACTTTTTATTATATAATGCAACTAAAAATCTTAATGCCCTCCTCTTCTCTGCCTCCAACCCCAGCAGACAAAGGTCATCTCTGGCAGACACCTTGGGGGTCAGACAGTGTTCTCACTACAGCCAGTGTTGGGGGGCAGGCAGTGCATGGTACCGAAAGACAATCAGCAGTGCAGCTCCCCAGGCCCCTTGGCCATGTAGCCAGGCCAGAGTGGAGATAGGCAACAGCCAGCAGGACCCTGTCCCCAGGACAGAGTAAGTAGGTGGTGACCCGCCCCAGCAAGCCTGGCCTTTTTCACCAGGGACCTACCCACTCCCTCCCTACAGCACTGGCAGGGCAGGAGTGTTCTAAGCCAAGTGTGCATATGTAGGAGTAGGGCCGTTCTTGGGGGATGCCAAAAGGGGTGATCGCCCCAGGCCCTGCTGTTCTGTGGACTTCATGTTGTCCTGCCATGAGCAGGGCAGCGCAGGGCATACAACGCTGCCTGCCCCCCCTCCCACGGCCAGCTGTTCCCCATTGTGTGGATGGGATACGCTGGACAAAAGCAGATACCAGCTTCCATGCTCACAGCTCCCCCACACTGCCTTCAGCTCCGTGCCAAAGGCAGAGCGTGGGAGTGCCAGGAGTGCAGAACCCGGCCTCCACTTTTGGCTGTCTTGCCCCACCCCCAGGATGGGGAACAGTCAGCTTAGGGCTGGAGTGGGCCATCCCAGGAGTTGGGCTCCTTCCCCTCCCTTGGGCCAGCTGCTCTGCCCTGGGGATGGAGAGAGCCTGCCCAAAGGCTTGGCGGAAGAGTGGAGCCTGACCCCTGGGCTGGCCGCCCCACCCCACGCCCCTGGCACACGGCCCTGTGCAGGAGTGATGTACTAACTTATATGACTGTACACCAGCAAAACTTTTTTCAACCAAATTAGTAATATAGTAGACAAGGCCATTTTGTGCTGTTTGTCCACCTCCCCACCTATAATATATTGGGTTCCTTTAGTAATAGATGGTGAGTTATCATAGTAGTAGGTGCAGGTAAAATGAGTCTAGCTGGCTCTCTGTGTTTTTGTAGTTCTGTCTGAATAAAGCCACACTTATTGGGCTCCTCATTGTGTGTCTGTTTCTAACTTTTTTTTTTAAATATAAGGACCCTATATAACACCATCCTGACCCCAAAATAACACTTAGCAAAAGCCCCTCCACCCAGTTGTTGGAATTCCTAAATGGCTTTAGGTGGGCCTTTGTTTTGGACTTCACTATTGTTTAACTTGAAAGAAGAGTGGCTGTTAAACTCATTAGTGTAAGTTGGTTTATTCAGTTTATAACAATATTATTAAATCATTTCAATTATAATGGGAAGGTTTTCTCAGATCTTGCAGGCTTCCCTAAACATGGTCAGACTCTGGATTTGACTGACAACATCTATTTCTGAATTAATTTGTTAATATCCTGTAACAAGCATGCATTTTACATCCTTTAGTAATAATAATATATTTCTTAGTATGCACTTCTGCTACCCCCTAGCTTGATCCGTCCAATGGAACATTCAGTCATTCCATAAAATCCAAATCCATCACTGCACCTAAATGGCCATGTAGTGAACTACTACTGTTGCTACTTTAAAATCACTCTCATTTCATGGCTTTTCTAATAATTTTGCTCAGTGTGTGAGCTTCAGTGGTCTGTAATAACAATAAAAATTAAAGCACCCAAATACATTACAGGAGATGAGAAAATGGCTCACCAGTCTGCTAGCAATACAAATATTTTAGAGCTTGTCGTTTTTGCCTCTGAATGCATGTTTTTAAATTGATGATGCGTCACAATTCCTAAGATCTTCATGCCACACAATATGCTCCAGTTCTGTACCCAACTCACATTATGAGCCAAAAGAAATCAAAAGAAATATTAAGTAAAACCTTTAGGGAGCTGTACAAATGTTTTAGAGCATGTATTTCAGTGACAAACATGCAATTTTAAACAACCAAATACATTATTAAGTACTTAAATATGTCAGCATAGAATGAAGAGGAAAATGCTAATAATAAGTTTAATCTTCATGTAGGGTGATTTTAATATCCAAATGAGAGAAAGGGAAAACAAAGATAAACTTGAAAGCAAATATAGAATATGTTTTAAAAGGAATAAGAAGATGTAAAGCAAGGACTATATGCTCTTCAAACTGCAATAAATTAAAAATTTGAAAAGGTAAGTAGAGCAGGAAAAGAAAAAAAAGTCTGAAAAATAGTGTATCTGGAATCTAAACTCAGTCAGGACTGTAGGGTTTAGGACCTCTAATCCATTCAAATTTTAATATTGTTACTTATCACCATGATGTCTGAGAAATAAATATGATGTAATTAAATAAGCTCAGGTCTTACATTTAAAAACTCTGATTAGTGTGCAGTCAAGTAAATTACCATTTTATTTACCTGTATGTTGGATTTGGCTATCTTTTATAGTAGACCTAGGCAAATATAGGGAAAATTATTTACGGATATATTTTTTCTGAGTACGAGCTATTACTTTATCTCTTAGTTATTCCAACTCCATTTATTTGCTTCCTTCTGATTACTTGAACAGAGCTAATGATCACTTTTTAACATTTCCAAATTTTGTTAATTTCAAATTTTAGACAGACACAATGTTGAAAAAATGCATTATCACTTTTTTATTTTTATCTAGCTCTACATTTGAGTAAATGAGTTTTTATCTATGAAACTGTTTGCAGAAAAGCAAAGAAGAATATCAGTTAGACTATTTTTGATAAGTGCTTTCTAAACCATTTTGTATGCCCTTCTTTATTAGTTACAAAAAGGTTTATTTAACTTTTATTTTAATGATTTTTTGGATCAATATCAAAACCTATCCCCTATCATCTAGTTCATGAAAAGCAAGTAATAATATTTTAGATACAAACTATTCACTTCATAATTGCAAATAACAAGCAGATGTATTAAAATCACAAACTGCATAAAGATAATTTGTGACAAAATAAAGGGGGGGATTACAGTCATAATGTAAATTATTTTCAATTAATCATTTTACTTTTTCTACTGTGTAGACCCCACAGTCTGAAAAGTGTTACTTTAGGCATTAGCCCCATGCAACACACCACCATGATGCTTTATTTGTCTAGCTCATGACACAGAGGCTATGTCCACACCTAAATGTTTATTTCAAAATAAGTTAATTTCAAAATAAGCAAATTCAAAATAAAAACCTTAATTCAATTTAACTTAAATCAAATTAAGGAAAAATAACAAATTGAAATAGCAAGTTCAGACACAGGACTTGCTATTTCGGTATGGGAGAAAGGTACCCTGGGAGGTGTGGCAACGTGGCCCCCTGGCAGGGCCATGTTGCCACACAATCCCCTGCCTGGCTCTCACCTGCATAGCACCCTGGGAGGAAAGTCATTCTGTTATAGTAATATGTGTGACATATCTATATAACAGAGCCAGAAGGGTTATTTCAAAACCACAGTTTCAAAATAACCCTCATTTTAATACAAAACTAGGTTTTGTTGTATCAAAATGATTACCTTATTTTGAAATAAGGGAGCTCCTTATTTTGAAATAAGGAAATGTTGTCTGGATGTGACCTTTTTTAAATCAAAACAACAGTTGTTGTTTCCATTTAAAAGCAATGTGTGGACACAGCCAAAGAAAATAAGAAGATTAAATGCATGAAGCATAACCTAAAGCACTATGCCATGACTAGGTGTGACTCTTGTTGTTTCTTCACATTCATGCTAGTGAATAAGGACTGGAAGTTACACAGATCAATATAGGATGTTTAAAAAGACAACAAATCATTCCTTCAACTACAACTGGGTGTTAGTGCTGGAGCTACTGAGCACTCTAACCCTTACCGGTAAAACACATATATGCACATGTGTTTATATGTGTGCTTAACTATGCGCATGTGAGTAATTTCACTGAAGTCCTGTCTGCTGCAGCAAGATATGGCATAGTTTGGATCAGTGGTTCCCAACATCTTTGGCTTAACGGCCAAAGATATAATTTCTACCGTTCTGAAGGGCCACCAACCTGCACCTGCAACCTAACCCTGAGAAGCAGTTTATCTTCTTGTTCCTTGGTCTTCCTGGCTGAATCAGGGAAACCACACACATCTTGAAGCTCTGTGCATTCTACCTGGGGCCCTAGGCAGTGGTTCCCTTTAGCATCCAGGGGGATGGAAGATCGATGCTCCTTTCTTCTCCCTCTGGCTCCACCAACAGCCCTCGGCAGTGTACTTTGCTAAAGTCAGGAGGGTGAGGAGTGCTAATCTGCAATCCCTTTGGCTTCAGCAATGAGCCCACATCTGCTTTTAGCCCTGCGGAAACACATTCCACCTGTGTCCTTAGGCAGTGACTCCATTCTATAGCCAGCGGGAGTGGACCTGAGGGCCACTTCGAAAGCCTCTGAGGGCTGACTTGGCCACCAGACCAAAGGTTGGGAACCATTTCTTTATATAGGCTAGAACAATTAGTTGTTTAACACATCCAGGAAACTAAGTGTCAAAAACTTGCCCAGGGAAGCTCAGCCTATCTTCAGCCGTCAACACCACAAAGGAGAGCTGCAACCTGTCCTCTTCTCTCCATCTCCCCTTTCTCAAACCCTTCCTTTACCACAGCAATAGTAGTTGCCTTTCATCAACTCCACCCTTTCCCTGTATGAAAATTGAATGTATGGGGGAAAAGAGGGTATTCCCTCACCAGGGTCAGTCTGTCCATAGAGGTAACCTAGGTGGTCACCTAGGGCACCAATCGGCAGGGGATGCCAAGGGCTGGGCTGGGCTTGGGTTGGGGCCAGCCAGTCTCCCGCCCTGCTCCACCAGCATCACTCTGTGGGTGAGGACCCAGCCCTGGCTGGGGAAGCAGCGGCAGCACTGCCGCGATTTGGCCTGGAAGCCCATGAAGTGCCCGCCCACCCACCACCTGCCAAGGTTTAGGGGAACACCAAGTGGAGGGTGCCAAAATCATAGGCTATGTCTACACACACATCGTTATTCAAAATAAGGATTTCAAAATGAGTTATTTTGAAATAAGTTAATTTGAATTAACAAAATGTTAATTCGAATTAAGGGAAAGCCTGCTATTGAAACGGCTGTTATTTCAAAATGGTTATTTCAAAATAAAGCCATTTGGACATGTTGTTTTGAAACAGTTGTTTTGAAACAATGGTGTTTTTTCGAAACAACATGTCCAAATGGCCTTATTTTGAAATAACCATTTCAAAATAACAGCTGTTTAGAAACAATCAGGGTTTAAACTGTTTTGAAACAGCAGTTCTTATTTCGAAAGGACGGGATCTGTCCTTTCGTAATAAGAAAACATCATGTGGACCAAATATCTTTTATTTCAAAATAACCAGTGTTATTTTGAAATAAAAGTGCTGTGTAGACATACCCATAGGTGCCTAGGGTGCCAAAAAACTTTGGGCCATCCCTGTTCCTTGCTATCTTAGGTGTTAGACACCTCACTCCCTTCCTCTATCTTCTTTTTGGGAAGCCCTTCTTTAACTCAAATGTCAGGGAACTCCCTCATAAAAATGAATACCTGCACTAGATATCTTCCAAACTGTGACAATATGATCACCTTACAAGTCTTTGGAGTTTTGAGAGGAAGGCAAAAAACTTAACATCATTCAGGCTACTCTGACAGAACAGGAAAAATTCTTACCCAGACCCAAGAGGTGACTGGAATCACATATACAGCTTATCCACAAACCACATCCTATACTAACCCCAGATGAGAGCCATTGCTGCCTGATGTCAAACTAGACTCTAGGAAAACCAAAAGAACTTCTTAGTGCTGCCCACCTTAGGGTCTGTGGGAGCCAATGGGCTTCCACTGGACCCTTCTTTACAACCAGTTCGCCATAATTTTCAAGGTTTATATGTGACATTGGAGGTTTAAGCTAACTACAGGCCTATGTATCAACTGTGAATGCATCAAGCTTAATGCTGGTGGAGTGTTGTTAAAATTTGTTACAATTAAGTTGTTAAAATTGCAGTAAAATATTTGGACTCTCCTAAATGCTAGTGACTGGATGGCTGTAACATTCATATGCTAATCTCTCTATTTCTCATGTTAAGGGTAACATCTATATGTGTATTACCTAACTTCCACAGAACTGGGACAGATCCCCATGGTAAGAAGATCCATTAAGCATTGTTGAATTTTCCCCATAGAAACAGCTCATTCCCTGGGGAGACGGTGGTCAATTCATACCCACTGAAAAGCCACATGCCAGCTGGACACTCTTTGGTTCTCAATACAGTGGGTAGAAACCAGTGCACACACAGGACAATGGGAGAAGAGGAAACTCCTACCCAGAGGAGTGTCACAGATGAGTTCACAAAAGAATTATCTCATGGACTACCCTCACCACCTTTTGCATCTTGAGGTCAAAATAGGCACATGGCAGTGGGGTTTTTTTGTTTGTTTTTGTTTTGTTTTGTTTGTTTTGTTTTAAAGATAAAAGCTGCATAGTGAAACAAAATGATTCTTTTTACCTAACTGGATCCTAAGAGAAAAGGACTCTGTCTTCCAGGGAAAGGACCCCTACTGCCACAGCTAAGATAAGCTTGAGATGTGAACTTTTTTATAAGATAATGACCTAAGTTTGTCTCTGTCTGCCTGTCTTTAGTATTACAGAGGCAAGGAGGGTGAGATAAACACCATTTATTAAACCAACTACTGTTAGTGAGAAAGACAAGCTTTTGAACATCCATAGAGCTCTTCTTCAGATCTGGTTAATTCTTGGAGCATCATAGCTTAATGCAAAGTGGAACAGATTGTTTAGCATAAGAAAGGTAGCACATAGTCTAAGGAACCATTCATGGTCAAGTGGTTTTAGTATTGTTAGCATTGTACAAATATCTCTTGCTTTATTTTTATTTAATTAATAAAACTGAAATAGGTTTATTACAACATCCCTCTTACCCACCTCCACTGAATGTTAATGAGCTCCTCCATTTTACATGACAAAAGAAGGACATGACATGCTTTGTTGACAGTCCCAAGAAAAAAATCATGAATATTAGAAATACATGCTCCCCTCCAGTCAGGAATGAGGCACATACCTGATGCTGCGTAGTGGAACAGCCACACTTACCTGTTCTAAGAACCAAGACTTCAATATCCAGTATTGTGCTTCTCACAAACAGAATGAAATTTTAAAAGAACCAATAATCTGAGCTGCTGTGAAGCACAAAATATCTGCCAAATTTGCCTTTTGTCTTTTTTGAGAGCAAACAGATACTGTCCAAAAAGGTCATTTTTATGAGTTAATTAGTTCAATATGTGTCC
>ML682060.1:19239598-19262096 GCA_007922195.1 Podocnemis expansa
TCTATCTATCTATCTATCTATCTATCTATCTATCTATCTATCTATCTGCGTTTGCTACTGTAACACAATGGTAACACAACTGCCCACCCTTCCAAGGGGGAGGGGGTGGCTAATCAGAGCCTCCGGTCCTTCGTAGGGGGACACCGAGAAGTCTTTAGTCCCTTGGCAGGGTAAAAGTTCCAAAGTCTCAACATTCTTCAGGGCCAGGTATCAAATCTCTAGCCCTCTCGGTAGGGCAAAAGTCACAAACTTTCTAGGGTATGGGGGGAAGGCAGAGCCACCTCTTGGGTCCACAACCCGTGAGGGGGCACTCGGTGCAGGGAGAGGAATCAGCGGAGATGTAGGGTCACACAATTCCACCGTGTCCCAGCCCAGGTCCCCAGCAGAGCCTGGGGTTTCCATGCAGGGATCAACGGGGTCCTGGCCACAAAATGCTGACCCCAAGGTGCTTGTATTCCCCAGTGCCAATTCCAGCCCCACTTCATGGCAGTATCTCAGTTGGAGGCTCCTCTATAGGTCACCCGGGGTAGATTGCAGAACCCCTCCATTTCATCAGGCAGTGGCATGTCTGGTCGCCCATCAGATTCGTTGGTGGATTGCAGCTCCTCCAGGTCGCAAGTCTCAGTGGTCAGGGGGTCCTCACTGGCTAGGGGTATCTCCTCCAAGTCATGAGAAGTGGACAGGGCCTCGTGGTCCCTGGCGGGGGGGGGGGTCTTGTGGGGTTCAGCGGGCCTCCTTTCTAGCGGCTCTTCAGCGGGGCTGGTGACAGCCCAGGGTCTGGGTATTATCTCCTGGTCTTTGGCCATGGGTGTTCCCTGCCAGATGCCTGGTCCGGGGTCTGTGGGCCAGAGCTCCATTTTCCAGCAGGGCAGCCCATGGTCAGGAGGGAACAGAAAGACATCCTTCCCCTTGGGTGGCTTGAACTGGACTGAGCTGCCTGCCTCCCTTCTTCTACTTCCTGCCCCATCCCTCTGCTTCCGGCCTGACTGACAGGTCACTCCTGGTTCCACCCCCCTGCAGTCAGGCAGCTCCCTCTGGGCTGTCTCGGGGGGGGGGGGTTGCCTTCCTGCTACAGCTACTTACAGCATTGTGATGAGTGGCAGTCAAAGTCTATTGCCCACGTGTTTTCCTGTTCTTCTATGATTCCATCAGTTTCTTGATGGAGATGGGTTCCTGTAATCAATCTCTTTATTTTCTTCTTCTCTCATCTACAGCACCCGTTCTTGTGGTTTGTGCTTACACTCCCCCTCCGATAATTTTTTGTTCTCAATTATCATCACATCAAGCCTTCTGAATCTATCATGCCAAGCTGGTTTCATAATTTCAGAAAGTGTTTCACTGTATTCATTGCTGAACAAAAGAACATGAGAAATAATAAGGCAACTTTCCTGAGGTGACAATCATTTGTTTACATTGTTCTGATGCATTTTGTCACTGAGACATTGTAGGGAACTGAATAAATCATTCACCACACACAATGCTTCATGTATTGTATCCATATTCACACTGCTTTCTTTCCATAAAGTTAGTTCTTCACTGAATACAAGAAATGTGCAGTTCTTCAATAGGAACAATGACAATTTCTTCTGCATATTGTTGGTGCTTGAGTCATCACTATGGTTGACATGCTACTGGGAATGTTCACAACAGAGAAGAAAATAATTCATCTCTCTTTCAGTCATTGGACAGCAGGTTTTTGATTTCTGTGTTTGTTAGCATGGTGAAGAATCTGTCCCTTGTGGGGAAGAATCTGTATGTGATTCTATTTTCTAACTCCTTGTCTAAACTAGATGTGTTTATATGAATTTCTTACTGAGAACATGTGCATCTCAAGTGCCTCAGGATAAATCTTCCAAGCATAAGTAAGAAAGTAATACATGCAGGTACATCTCAGATATCACTGTTCTCTGAATTATTTTCAGATTATATTTGCACCGTAATGCTCATCTAAATTCTGGAGTAGTTTATAACAGGGTGACAATCTTCTTCTTCCGACAATGGCTAGAAAAGTGTTACCTGCCTAGATCCATGTCATAGAACAGCTCCTAGCATATGGGGAGCATTGAGGCATGGCAGCAGGAGTGGGAGTCAATCAAGCATGTTGCTGTCCAAGGATTCCCAGTTGCTAATGGCTTCTTTGAGAGATATCACCAGTTGGCATAAACTACAGCAGCCTTCAGGCTGCTCTAAACCACACTGGGTCTGGCCTCAAAATCAAGAAAATACAATAATCTTCTCTGTGCTTTTTTCATCTCCCTTCATCTCCTGAACATGCTGAGCTCAGCGAATACTGGGTGCCACATTTTTAAAGGTACAAAGGGCAGCCTGGCACCCTATTATACATGTTGCCTAACTGCTTTTCCTGTCCTTGAAAATACCCCTCCTCCTCACCCCCAGCTTCTGGTGTCTGTGATTAGTTTAACTCTCACATGTTTTTTTTTTAAGTTTCAGTTGTTGGAAGGTACTATTGTATATGCTATAACTGACAGTTATTGTCTCCTGTATATTCTGTGACCTTTTGTACATCCATCTATTGTCATCCAATTTCAGTAAAATATTAGCAACAATGGTTTGCAAGGTTTCATTAGGGTCACCATAAAAGCCAACTAACCAACACTTTATGCCTTCTTTGACATTGAAATGTCTTGCAATTAATGGAAAACACTTTGTAGATCTCTTGTTAGATTACTCTTTTGCAGTTGAGTAGTACCAGTCATTCACTTTTATATAGATTTTATATTTTTAGGAAAATAGAGACCCAATGCAATTTTGTCAAGAGATTTCCCCCCCCTCTGTTTTTCCACAAGAGAGCAGTAAGCAGAGAGAAATCTGTTAGCTTTGTCAGGACTTAGGATGTTTCATTGTGTTCGGATAAGTTACCCATGCAAGCACAGTAGGCCTCATAAATTCACAGGCTGAACAGATAGGCAACATGCAGGCTGTCTTTTATTATGTATTCTCCCCTGAACCCATGTGTCCTGTCATGTACCCTACCCTGCCTGATGTCACATACTCATTCAACCTCCCCCCCTTACCTTGTATGGAAATTAGCATTCCCCTGCCTGTCAAGATCACTCATCCAACTTCCCTGACCCTTTTATCATATATAGAGTTGCTTTTCCCAAAGGAAACAAAGAACTATTAAAAAACTAGCTTTAACAAGTAAACAAGCAGCATGTGTATATAAGCAATTGCCACTTTACTTCCATTTTGAAGCTGAAAATGTCTTGGCCAGTGTTCAGTGCTTCCAGTACCGTAAATAAACCTCTTTAGTATTGTATTGCTTGAATCTTTTTGGAGGGACTTTTCCAACTTGAAAGTTGAATAGGTGAAGCACAATAATGCTGTCATATGATTTGTGTGAGGCAATAAAAAAGAGGTTAAAAATCAGTCCAGAATTGTTTAATTGTTTCATAATTCAGTTTCTGCATCACGGCTGAGCCTACATTGTATAAAAGTACATCTTCAGAAGAGCTACATATTCACCAGAAAAATTATGTGTTTTCACAGTTAACTCAAGGCATCTTGGCATACAATCCTAATGGAGAAAAGAAACTGTATTTTCTGTGTATCCAGTGGAAGTCATTTCTGGGGTGTGGCTGGGGGTGATGGGGCTAACCTCAACTAACAACAACAAGATAAAAATTATGTGTAACTTGCCTCCATTATGATTCATATAGTAAGAGCTATGCCTTTTCTGCAGTGAGGACAAAGCCAAAGAGTTGTTAGGGCTTCACTAGCTCCTACTCTATTGGGAATGAGAGCTATTAAAATTGAAAAAATTTCATTCTGAAGGAAGTGTGGTGTCACATTATCTCCTAATTAAAATATAGAATTGCAGTTACTACAAGTGGTTAAGGTGGTAAATGATGGGTTTATAAGGATACAATAAAGATATACAGTTTGCATTCATTTATTTACATTTCTTAAAACAAATGTCAGAATATAGCCCTTTAATGTGACAGGCAACAGTGGAGAGGAATAACCCGGCACACAAGAGAAAGGAATTCCCTCATTCATCATTAAGAGGTGTGGGGAAGAAGGACAATTCAATCTTTTCCTAACATCTAAGAAGAGAAAAGAAAGCCAGACTTTTCTTCTCAACATCCAGTGGAATTCCTTCATGTTGGCACATAGTAGATGGTGTTTGAAAATAAATGGGAAGGTCTAGGACGGTTGTAGTCTTTTGTATGGAACGGGCTATGTTACGAACATGTTTATCCACCTACATGAGACAACTGTAAATACACATTTCTAAAAATGGCAGTTAAGAAGCTGACACTGGCATAGCAACCTCAGTGTAGTTAAACTAGTGCAAGCCCTGTAGTGTGGTGTGTTCACACGTTCTCAGAGTTGGCCTAACACTGCTTCCATTGACAGAAATGGTACAACTCTCATTGACTTCAACAGGAACAAAGTAATGCTAATGCTGAGTGTTTCTGGAAATCCTTTCCAAATGTAGTTGTCCTTCACCAGAGCAAAGGAGGCTTTAGAACAGTGCAACTTAATCCTGTAATTCCATAACATAGATAGGACCTATGACAGCACAATTGTTTGCTGTTGTGTTGGCCCTAAGTCTATAGTAGTACTGTGTGTAGAGCAAGTGCATTTGGAATATTTAGTTCCCTGCAGGGCTTTCGTTAAAGTACTGTGCTTGTGAAGCTGAGGACACAGCACGAAAAATCTGCATTATAGAACAATTTCCTGAAGAGAGATTGGCAGGCCATGAAGAAAGCATAGTACTTTTTGGCTGTCTCCATGTGTCAAAAACCTTAATTTGCTTAGGCGTAGTGTATAATCTGGTATCAAATGACCTTATCAGATTTTAGTGAAAGGAAAAGCAATACAGCTGAATTCCCACAAGAAATTTCTTTGAAGTGTTTTTAATATAATGTTCAACAAAGAGATTTTTTTATGACATTCTATAAATGTAGCTTTGGCTTGGACTGAAAGTAGTGTATTTTAAATTGATGTAAGAACGCTTTTCAAGTACAGTACTTCAAATATTTATTTAGTCCACTTTAGAATATGTTGATCTTTATTAAAGCCTATGTTTTATATGTAAAAAGATTTCAGCCCCATGTTTTTTCCCTTGCCTTAATTCTTAGTACTAGCAGCAGCTACATGAAAATGAAACTAAATAGCTCATGCAAAATGCATCTGTCCTGAATGTAAAACCTGCATTACAACAGGAACATGGATTTCTTAGCAATTTTTATCATCTTCTTTACATAACAACCCGAAGCCAGAATCCTATGGTTACAATATCTTAATTGATTGGTACATCATGATTGTTCAACATTTTGTCATTTAGGTAATAGTAGAATATTAAACAAGAAGGAAAAACAAAATACTATAGCAAAAGTGAAAAAAATACAATTACTTATTTTACTGCAACACAGTTCTAAGCAAGACAATAAAGAGACTGCAGGCAAAGCATTAAAACAATTTCTCATCGTCCTAGCTTGCAAGTTGCTCAAGTACATGACAAATAAACACAACACAGCATTGTATTTTGGTATAGAGAATACCTTTTTCCAATAAAAGACCATCATTTACAACTAAAGTTCAGTTGTCATTCTTTTGTACTATACAGTCTCAGACAGAGAATTCAAGGTGAGCAATTTGAGAGAAAAACATTCTAAATGAGGAATTAATTAATGGAAAAGTGTATATATATAAATATGATCCTCAGCCTCTCCTACTCTGGAAATTCTCCTACTCTACCACCTTCAGTTCAGCTCCCCTGATGCTTATGGTGAGATTACTGGTGCAGATTGGGCTTGGGCACTTTTTTTATCACCAGGATGTCACAGGGTGTGGAGAGATGTGGTGGCTGCTCTGTACCAGCTAAGAAGGGGCTAAGAGGGCTTTGGGAGAAGCAGCCAATGGAGAAGAGGTGGCAGGACAGCCAGTCAGTACTTGGAAGCCTTATATAAAAGGGAGCAGCAGAGCCAGAGCAAGGGTAGTAATGCCCAAGAGCTAGAGAAGAGATTGGCTGCCCAGCTGTCTGAAGGATCAAAACCCAGCACAGCACAGTGGCTGACTGTTGTAGGAGCCAAGGCCCTATACAAGGGCAGAAAAAGATACTAGGGGTGTGGGGAAGCAGCCTAGGGAATCTGTTGAGGAGTTCAGGGAAGAGGCTGTGCAGAGGGTGCTGCATGTAAGGTCCTTAGGATGGGGCTTGGAGAAGGGGGTGGGCATGGATCCCTCCTTGCCTCTCCAGACCACCAGCAGAGTAGCAACAGAATGGGAGCAGCCACTGATGGGGAAATGGCAGAGCCAGGACAGTAAAACTTCCCCGGACGGCAGGGGATATGGACAGGTGCTCAGCCAGAGGGCAGAGCAGCCTGACAAGAGATAGAGCACACACTGCAGATGAGGTTTCTGCTTGAGCTAATTCTCTGCAACATCACCAGGAGGTGTCCATCAGGAAGCGAGTGTTGAAAGCCCCTCACACAAGGGCAGATTACATGGTGGTAAAAAAAATGCTGACCTACAGGATATTAGGGTCCCACAGAGGGAAATATTAAGGAAGCAGCCAGTAAAGGCAAAATTTTTGTGGGAGGAATTAGAGTACACCACTTTTTTTGACATTGAAATGGAGTCATTACCTGCAGATTGTAGTGTCACTGGGCTGAGTTTCTATGCAAAAGCTAGTGGAGGAGAAATACTTCTTGGCCTGAGAAAACTTTGTTACTGGTGATGTACACATGGCTATCACATCGTTGTTTCTTCTTCTTTCATATTTATATCTCTTCAGAACTATAATTCCAGAGGAATTGAACATCTTGTAAGACAGACAGACCAGATAATGTGTGAATTCTTCTGTCCACTCACTTGTTTCCAAAAATTGGAATGTTCTTTGTCTTGAGTCTATAGCTTCTTGTTTGGATATCATGAAAATATAGGTCATATTTTCAAAGTGGGTGTCTGGACCTGTGGACTTACCTGCCTATTTAGATGGTTAAATGAATCTTTCTTTCCTTTTGTTTTTCTTTCTTTTTTAATTCTTAGCACTCATCTGCTTTTCCCCCTTTATTCCTTTTAGAACTGCCAGTCTAACCCACAGCCTGATCAAAACTTTCCACTCATCCCTTTGCAGTGTTCATATGAGAGAGAATACTTTTAGAACTGCCAGTCTAAGCCACAGCCTGATCAAAACTTTTCACTCATCCCTTTGCAGTGTTCATGTGAGAGATAATATGTTAGCTAAGGCTGTAACAGCCATTAGATTTTTTTTAAGCTTTTTTTTCTTGGTTTTCTCACTAGCAGGCCAAGAGAGGTGTGAGAAGTCTTTGATCAGAGAAGGGCTGTGGGGGCTGAGGTGCATGGGTATTCAAACATAAAAGAACTCATTTGGCAAGGCATTTTTGCCTTGCTTGCTTTGTTCTTTGGCCGCATGGCCTCAATATAAAATATACTGCTGCGCTTGTTAGTGCCCAATTCAGTGGGTTATTTAATAGAAGTCTTTACTAGACTGAAGTTCTAATTGCATAGCACCAAAGGTCTCTCTGTCATACCCTTATTGCCCAATAAACATCAAAGTTTCAGAACTACAGCTGTGCAAAACACTTTACATGAAACAAAGGTTTGGGGGCAGGAGGATGTGTAACATGGAATTTGCCAGTTTTAAAAGATATGAGTATCTGTTGCATATAAGCAAAAATTGTTCTTATTTGATTATTTACTTGATCACTTTTATTTTCTTAATGGTTATTTCAATCCTATGTAAAACATTCCTGAAATACTAGTCTTTGGAAATTGTAGAAGGGAAAAGCCCTCTTGAGTATTATTGTAAAGAAGATAATAGGAAACACATCCAATCATGTTAAAAAGCAAATTTGCAGATACCATTTTTTTATACTGCTCCCCATTTACCATTACAAAATTTAAATTAAAATGAGAGATTATGAGGTGTTTCCTTTGAAAGTTGAAAGAGACATAATTATTGATGTCTCTCAACTTCCCACCAAAACAAACAAGGAGTAGTGTGGCATTTTTAAAAACTAACAAATTTATGTATTGCATTAGCTTACATGGGAGAAAATGCCACTTTATCAGCTGATTGAAGATGGGGAACTTACACATGAGGAGCAAAAATTGTTGAACTTGTTACTCTTCCAAAGTACCAGCAGATTCCTTATGTGTTTTTTCCGGACTAGACTAACATGGCTACCCCTTTGGAACATTTCAACTTCCTAGGTCCATTTGTTTTGAAATAAAAACCTACTTAATTTTCACAAAAATATCAGAGCTAAAGTTCAGGAATGCTGTCCAGTTGCTCAAATGATAACTTGAATCTGTATTATGTGTATAATTGAAGAAAACAAAAAAAAATATTATTAAGAGCTGCATAAAGGAAGCCACTGTTATACAATAACTTTATTGAACCTATGGACCTTGGAACAATACAACATACCCTATATGTAAATACCACTAGATGGTGCACTTCATACATTATCTATACATAAAAACATGTAACAGATAGTCTGTGGCTATGTCTATTGAAAACTTACAGTGGGTACATCATATTGCTAGATATTTCCTTATTTTTACAACAGGATACATAAAAAAACACTAGTGAAATCAGTGCAAACTAAAATTTCATACAGACAATGAGTGGTTTATACTGCTCTACATATACACTGAAATGTTAAATACAATATTGCTATTTCAGTTTATTTATTTTATATTTATTTGGTAATATGTAAAGGTAAGCATTTTTTTCAGTATTAATGTACTATCGCTATTTTGTATTTTAATATCTGGATTTATAAGCAAGTAGTTTGAAGTAAAGTGAAACTTGGAGGTATGGAGGACAAATCAGACTACAGAAAGAGATACAGTAGTCTAGAAACATTGAGAGCCACTGGATGAGATGTATTACTATGTACAAGTTCTTTGCCTAAGAATTGAGTGATACTGCTAAAATTATCTAACTCAAAGGTTAGACTTGAGGTTGTATAGGAAATTAAGAAATCAGTTTGATTGCTTTAAGACTATTGAAAAAAAAACCCTATAGGTTCAAATATTATAGTGTATACCATACACACATTCAAGAGTTATCAAGTAGATGAAGACAGTAACCAGAGCAATTTTGGCTGGGGAAGGACATACATATCCTTTAAAAAAAAATCTAAAACCAAATGCTAGAACACAGATTCATTATGCAACACTCTTTTTACGGAAAGCTGAAGTTATGCTTCACTAATTTGTTGGAATTTCTTATTTAAGCATTTGAAATTAACACCACCCAGGGGAAGAGCAGCACGTAAGCGCAAAGGAAGAAAGGTTTAAAATGGCTCTTCACTTGTTAAAGTACAGATAGGTTAGTCTTGATCAAACCAAAAAGCATGATATTTTCAATTGCTGTTTTCAGTGAACCATGTATTTCTAAATACCCCAAGCCTAATAAACTCTCCAGAATAAGAGTTAAGTGTAAGCAACTAGAAGATAAGCTCCAAAGGAGCAGCTGTGGTAGTCTAGTAAAGCAAAAAAACCAAGGAGTCTTCTGGCACTTAAAGACTTATTAAAGACTGATTACCATATGAGCTTTCATTGGAATCCCACTTCATCAGACACTTTGGCTGTGTTCACACACAGGGGGTTATTTCGATATAAGTCGCTTTGAAACAACTTATATTGAAATAACACCTTATTTTGAAATAACTTAAGCCAAAGTAGCAAAAAGTTACTTGGAAATAAGGAAAAAGGCGGGAAACGAAATAGAAAGTTCACAGTGTGAACATGCTATTTTTGCTTGGGGAGGGGGCTGCAGGCACCAGCGGGGTTCAGCGCAGCCGAGCGCTGATCCCTGCGGGTGCTTGCAGAGGGGGCCCTCAGCCCCCGTCACCCCACTACCCCCAGCAAGGGGAAGGGGGGAAGCCAGCTGGGGCTGCCCCCAAGCCCGGGGCAACCCGCCCCCCCCAGGGCTTCCTCTGCCACCCTGTGTGGCTCCTGCTGGGCACGGAGGGGGGGCTTCCTCTGGCACAGGGGGCTTCCTCCACCGCACGTCTCCTGCAGGGCGCGGGGACGCTTCCTCCACTCCCCCCACGCGGCTTCTGCCTGGTGCGGGGGGGCTTCCCCCATGCCCCCCTGAACTGCCCCTGGAAGCCCCCTTGTGCTGAGCAGAAGCCACACAGGGGGGCAGAGAAAGCCCCCCCCACACCCAGCAGGGGCCGTGCAGGGGGGCGCGGGTGAAGCCCCCCTGCCTGAGGCCAGACCCACGGGGTGGCAGGAGAAGCCTCTCTGCCCCGGGTAATGCAGCAGGGGAAGCCCCCCTTCCCTGGGCGGGGATGGCAGGGGGGCAGGCAGAGCCCCCCTTGCCCCTGGCCAGAGCCGCAGGTGGCAGGGGAATCCCAGGGGCGGGGCTTCCCTGGCCCAGCACAGGGCCTCCCTCCCCCTCCCCTCTCCTATTTCGAAACAGCATGTCACACTGGACATGCTATTTCAATTTCCTCCTTTTCCCTTATTTCGAGAACACTTTTTTGTTATTTCAAAATAAGGTGTTTCGAAATAAGGCTTTATTTCGAAACAGCTTTTTTTGAAACAAGCACTTCGTGTGTGGACATAGCGTCACTGTGCTACCCTACCCTGCTGGAAATTTCCTAATAAACAGCATGAATTCTACTGATAAGCACTGAGTTTTTTGTAAAATATAGTCTGCTGATGAGTAGGACTTTAAGTGTACAGGATTTTGGCTCCAGCTGTCAAAAAATCCCTATTCAGAACAGTACTTAAGGACACTTTCATGTCCCATAATGAACCAGCTAAGCTTAAATGCCTTCCTGAGTTGGGTCTATATTAATATATGCATCTAATGTGATATGCACACATCTGGGTTGTGATTTGCAGGCATCTGGGTTGTGCAAACACAAAAAGAATAGGCATAAATTTAGCAGAGGGCAGCCACTTTTGAAACCAGAGGTATGTATCTATATTGCATAAAAAAATATTTTAATCACTTTTTGCTGAGTTTTGCTAGTGGGGAAAGTTTAAGAGGTGGTGTTGGGAGTTATGATGCCAGTGTACGGCAGTGGTAAGAAAAGTGCTTCTGGGAGCAGAGGGGTAGTCATAAGGGCCCCCTTACTAACTTTACATTAAAAAAGTGTAGCTTGTGTGTCATTTGCTATGCCATTGTCCTGTATAAAGATCCTGGGACTGGATGGCCTACAAGTCTTAGTGAATTTCCCCATAGGGTAGCCAATGACAGCTGAGGGTGATCCAAACCTTGGGGAAGCACTCAGGTAACTGGGAATCAGACCCATAATTTTGCACTAAACACTCATCAGTAATAGCCCTGAGATCTGCCAGCAGTGAAGATACTGAGAGAATAGCATCACAAGATGTACCTGAATCACACCATTTAAATCCTTTCCTTTTCTCTTCCCTCCCTCTCCCCATACTGATGGCTCTTAAAAATATCCTCTTCCATGTGATTTGCTCTTAAAATTCTTGTTTCTCAACTGCTGTCACAATGCACCAACAGTTTACCTGTCTACCTCTCTTGAAAATTAGTGTTTTCAGAAGCAGTGTGTCTTGTCAATTGCTCAAGTAGAAGAGATTCATCATGTAACCATCTAATAAAGCAAGGCTGAGGAAACCAAACACTGCAATAACAGAAGTAGGAGAAAAATCACTCCATCCCTAAAATGTAAAAACTAAAGTTGGCAGAGTTTCTTAGACTAGTTTTAGACCTTCACTCTTGAAATTGCCCTGTGCTAGGACTGCTGTTGAGAAACTGAGGAGCTAAGTAGCAGAATTGATATACTGAAACCTACTCAGCATCTATAAAGATATCTTTGATGGAGACTCTAAATGAGAATAGTCAATGAGTTACTCGTTAGCTCTGTGCTCTTGAGGAATCAGAGCATAGTATCTAGCCTCTGACGCACCCCCACAAATCTTCACCCCCCAACCCCACAGATCTGCTTGGACTGGAAACAAAAACAGTGAAAAAGCAATGGAGGACATCCTCCTCTACCCACATCCAAAGCCATCAGCACCCTAAATGGAGCTTCATTTTTATCATGGAGAACCAAGCTTCAAAGCAAGAACTGCACTGAAGTCTTGAAATTGAAGAAGTAGGAACTGCACTGAACTCTGGGATTGAAGAAGCAGGGAAGCATTGCATGATAGGGGATCTCACACCAATGCTAACAAGCTCAGCCGTTATCAGACCATTTTAGTCAGAGACATGCTAACTGATACCCAAAATACTGAATCTGCCTGATTGTATTGTGAGCTTCCCTGAACCATTATCACCCTTGTCAGAAATGTGTATTGTTCACTTAAACAAGTCCCTATAAAAGACATTTACCCAAATCCAAAAGCGAGTCCTGAGTCCTGATACCTGGATCTAAAAAGTTATATAATTTCTACTAGGATTTCACCTTTTCCTTGCTGATTGTAGTGAGAGCTTTGCCTGTCTCCATCCAGCTTCTGACCCAGGGCTGTGCAGCCTGTTTCCTGGGAACTTTTCTGATACACAAAGTAATGAGACCCCCACACACACACTTTGTTCAGCTAGAACTCTCTCTCCCTCTCTTTCTCTCAGCTTGATTATCACTGTGTGTTTTTCTTTCCAGGTATGGTTATTAATGCTGTAACTGTTTGGGTATGTGGGGGTATTTTTCTCTCCTTTTGCAATTATTATTATTATTATTACAAATTTTAGATACATAGCAATAAAATGCCTTTTGTAATCAAGCCAATTGTCAAATGCTTTTAATCACATCCCCCCTCCCATTTTCTTGGCTTCCCTGTAATTCTCTTCAGAAACACTTCTTTTACCTAGTCAAAGATCCCTGTGATACCCACAGTCCTGCAAGGTTTGCTCATTAATGTGGATACCAGCCAGATTGACTCCATGGGCATATAAGGGTAGCAGCAGAGAAGTGCTGTATGACCCAGTCTGCTGAGTTTAGGGACATATATGGGGTCAGCTGAGAGTCATGATAGCCCTGCTTCACTCAGATGCACCTTGTTAATTGATGAATGTGTATATGTGGGAGGTTATTTAAATCTGGTGTTGGAAGACTTCAGTCCTGGGAAACTGAAGTCCTGCAAGGGTGGCTCCATTGGGAGGGAGCTTGCAGAAGGGAGACATTAGCTCTATATAGAAACAAAAGTGACACAAGAAGTACACTAAGGCTATGTCTATGCTTTAAAAGTTAGTTTGAATTAATTAATTCAAACTAATAATGGTTAATTCAAATTAAGTTAATTCAGACTAACATGGCTCCACTAGAAACCCAAATTGAACTAGCATACCCATGGACAGGGCCTTGCTAGTTCAATTTAGGAAGGGTGCACCTGGGAAGTGTGAAAACATGGCCCCCTGAGAATTAATCCTCATTAATTCAAACTAAATTTCAAGTGTAGACACAGCCTAATAGAGTTGCAACCGTCGTCTCCCCCCCCCCCCCACAAAGGAAGCAATCCTAATAAATGAGCATGCCTCAAGTTGGTGGGCAAAGCTGAAAACAAATGAAAGGAGTGGGGATCTTCATAGATCCTTAAATAAGGATATCAAGACTTAAGACTGATGAATGATATGCAGATTACAAAAATAGATGTCTTAGTTATTTTCAAAATAGCCAAAATATGTATCTCATTAAAGACAGAAGCTCTGCCATAGTTAAAGCTGAGACTAGCTTACTGTTTAACAGCCTGTTTTTCTCTAAAATCCATATGCTCACTGGTACTGTCAAACAAAACAAAACAAAACAAAAAAAAAAAAAAAACAAAAAAAAAAAACCTTGCTGTGCCTTAAATACATTTTTTTTCTAATATAACCATTCCATGTAAGCAATATCTTAGTGACATAATAATGTTAGTTGATTGCTAATTGAGTGCATGTTGATCTCATAATTGTGAATGGGAAAAGAGGTGTCCACAAGACACAGACTCTGTTACAACATGATCTATGCCCTACAGAGTTTACCCCATGGTAAAGTATTGCACCATTTCTATTGAGTGTGGGGGTAAAACCAAGGTTAAGTGAAATGATTTTCCTAAGTGAAATATTACAGCATAATTTAGCTGATTTTTTTCTTAAATTCCTATTAACAAATGTGTTTTTTTAAAAAATAAGTTTTAGCAACAGAAAGAAGTCCACAATAGTTTGGTTTAGCAAGAAGTCTACTCATGTCATTTGGAAGGATATTAATTTTATAATTAAATGTAAACTGACAAAAAGCCACAGGTGAATAAAAGTGAAGAAAAAAAGAGGCAAATCCTGTTACCTTTACATACAATGACAAAGCTCTCCTGGAGTTATATCAGTGGGAACAAGATTTGGCCTAAATTTGTATAGAGCCTAATCAAAAGCTCAGTGAAGTAAGCATAAAGACTCCCATTGACTTCAGTCTGACTCTAAAAAATGCAAAAATGTCAAATGAACTAACAAGCAAAAATACTAGGTTAGATGGCACATAAGAGAAACTCAAATATAAAACTGAACCGTGTGTTAACTAAAACTTGCTGATACTATTGAATTGAAACTTTTAATAAAACTTGGACCAGAATCACCAAATACTTCTGAGATTTGAATATGTCAGTGAGCCAGAGTCAAGACTGAAGTAAAGTTGGGACATGTTTTGATGAAGCCTAACTTTGTTAGACATTTAGGATTAAAAGTGTGTGAAGTGTTGTGGTTCTTTATTATTTCAAGCTGAATTGTATTTCAAATGTTTGGGATTTAAACTGTGCAACCTGTAGCTGAGCCATTTTGCATAGTTTCAGTTATAATTTTTCCATCTTCCTGGACTCTTTAATACTTAAGCTGTTACTTGCTCTTGGTGTTTTTGTCATTTTGTTTTTAAACCCCCATATTGAGTAACCAATCTGCTTAGATGACCAAATGTTTCCTACATATATATCCATTCTTGTAGCTATATTAGTTCCAGCATATTGGAGAGATAGGATGGGTGAGATACTTTATTAGAGCAACTGCTGTTGGTGTGAGAGAGAACCTTTTGAGCTACGCAGAGTTCTTCTTCATTTTGGGGCTGAGGTGGTGGTGTTTTCTTCATATAGTACTACAGCAGCCCAACTTCTATACTGTTCCCTGTTGGTGAAGAGCTTCTCCTGTCAGCATAATTAATCAAGTTCCAAGACAGGAGGTAACTACCTGCAGAGGAGAAGCTCTGCTTCTGACATAACACCACCTACACAGTGAATCAGGTCAGTATAAGTATGTCACATAAGGGTGTGGTTTTTCACACTCTGGAGTGACTTAAATATATCAACATAGGTCTTCAGTTCAGATCTGGCCTGGGAAACATACTCAGTCAGAGTACAGGAGTTAAATACAAGGTGGAACAAATTGTTTAGCATGAATAATTATCATATTCTAAGAGACCATTCAAATTAATGTAGCCTGTTAACACCTCTGCAGCCACAGGACAGAAAAGGGGATTAATGGATTATAGGTCATTGTAATAAGCCATAAATCCAGGGTCTATTGAAAGCACAACTTTCTTTTGTCTAGCAAAGTTATGAATTTAAGATTCTGAGGCTTGTCTTTTGAAGGTTTTGTGCAGGTTTCCTTTGACAAAGGGAACTGAAAGATCAGACAGAGAATGATCGTTTTGTGAAAAATGATTGCCCACAGGTGGTATGGCAGTTTTGTCTTTTATCATTGTGCTGTATGTGTTCATTCTAGAGTATGCAGTGTTTCACTTACTAGTATAGTTATTGGGTCATTTATACACTAGAGAAGTACATCACCTGTTGTGATAAGCATTTGTAGGATCCAATGGATCTTGAAAGGGGTATTATGCAGGCTATTGATCATTCTAACAGTGGAAATATGTCTGTGGGTTTTACATCTCTTTCTATGACAGGGTTTAGCACTGCTTTTTAGTTGGTGGTTCTTCTTGTGTAAGGAGCTTGTTTCTGATGATGAACTTGAGGAAGCTGAGAGATGGAGAAGAATGGCAGGTTGAAAGGCAGAAAAGGGGATTCAGGAAATATTTCTCTCTTCCTCTCATTCACACACACACAGTCTCTCACACAAAGTGATTGCCATGACACCTAAGTAAATGCCAGACTATTTGACAAAAGGAATAAGCATTTTCTCTTGGAATTTTTAAAATTTATTTACAAGGCTGATCCTTTTTATATTATGACATGTAGTCCTTAAATGTTTGGGGCAAAAATGCACATCTACAGGAAGATTTTTTTTGTTTTTACGTCTTCTCTTTGAGGTCTCTTGGAATGCAGAAACATTGTAGTCTTAAATATTGTTGGAACTGTAAGTGAGAAAAATATAGCAGTGTCCATAATGATGTAGTCATGTCTTTCACCTCCAGAGTGTCTGCTAGCACCTGAGTTAGGTATGTCTACCTTAGAAGCAATTTCAAAATAGGTGTTATATTACTTTTGATACAAAATTCAACATGAATGCAGCTAATATAAAATCAAATATTTCATGAAACCTTTATTCTGAAAATCTTTTTTTCTTAAAGCATGTTTGATGGCACTGTTTACATTTTTGGCTCAATCATTTTGTTGTTGCAATCAACCATCTGTATAATATAATGACAGTGTTGTATATCTTGATTTTTTTCACAGAAAATATTGAGAGATGTGTAAGTTACTCTCAGTGACAATATACGCTTTCCAGATTCACTCAGTCACATATTAGTTTGTGTGGGAATTGACCATTGTTTATTTTATGATTGGTTGTGGGGGGGTTTTTGGGGGTGGTGGTGGTTAAAAAACAAGCTGGAAAATAAAAGTTTAAAAATGAAATATCGGAGCAGTCAGACTAACATATACAACAAAAATAATTAATAAATATAATAAATAATAAATTAAGATGTTTATTAAAAAACAATTGAGTTTCAGCTGATAATACTCAGACAGTTTTTAAAATTATTCCTTAAAATATTAAATTTAGTTCCTTTTTTCTTTGCTTTTAAATTGTTTTTAGTCTTTAACTTGTCTTATTTCTATGATGAGTCAGTGTGTTTATTTGCCCCATGAGTTATGTTATTAAAATAAATTATAAAGCCATGATGTATGAAATAGAATTAATAGTATTACAAATGTGCAAAGAAAAGACACACACATAAATGTTTATTTTAAGGTGCTAAATAATAAATTTCTCATTTTTCAGTAGTAAATTATTTTAGCCAAAAAGAAACAGAACATCTGTTAATAATTATGAGGCACATGTCTGAGACATTGTGGGCCAGCTTTTATCTTTGTGGACATACACAGTTCTAGGATCCAGCAATGCCGTCTGTTCCCAAACAAAATTCAAAGGCAAGTGATTAGGTGCAGTGCTTGAGGGGAAGGCTGAAACATAGCTCTGTGTTTCTGATCTTACATTAAGGGGCTCCTCCTCTGTCAGAGTCTCTTGCCATGCTAGCCATGAGAAGCCTTCTTAAATGGTTTGCTGCTTGTGATTGTTCAATGTCTTCTCCTGGTGTTGTAGATCTCTGGAGGACAAAGGGCTTGTCTTCACTAATGGTGGCAAATTCATTGGCATCTGACTGAGCTGCAGAGAGCAGTTTAGTTGACTGGGAAGGTAAGCCCAGAACAGCATCCAAGCAACAGGAGTAGCACTGAGTTGAAGGGAGAGCCCTTCCTTTGACTCAGCGCAGTGGACATGTCAGGCCTATAGAAGTTGAAGTGATATACACAAATTATTTTAAGTAACTTTTTTTTTAACTTAAGTAATAAAGTTTTGCTTGAGTAAAGGATGTTACACAGCTGAGAAGGCCTGCATCATGGTAGACTATACAAATAGTGTTCCGTAGATTTATTGTTCAAATAACTCTATATTGTCTCATATCTCTTTACTATGGTGCTTTACACATTGATATGAAACTCTTTTTAATGAGAAAAAGTAGATATTTACTTGTTAAGAGAAAGGCTGAAAGTTACTGAATGCCACTATTATTGTAATGCTGACTTCTTAAATACACAGCGAAATCATGTGAGCTTTAAACTGGTGATTTTAATCTAGGATTTGTAAAGGTTTTGTTGTTTTTTTTTTTTTGAAAGCTGTTGCTATTGATTTTGCAACAGCAAGAACAATGGTATTTTCTATTCCAATAAAACTATTTTACTAGAGAAGTAATAATACCTAACAATAGTTTTATAATGTTTCCTCATTTCAGTGTCTCCCAGTAGAATTAGTTTTCTATCATAAAGAAGTATTTGCTAAACTCTATTTGAAATGAGATTTCTCTTGTAAAAACAAAACCTGCAATTTAATTGATTTCTGAAGCAGCAGACTGTGTACTGAAATGAACTACTATGAGTTTTCTAGCTGTTTTCATGACTTGTTATCGTTGTGTGAATTTTCAATTACCTTGGCCACCTCACCACTGCATCCCTGAAGCAATGTTGAGTCTACACCATATTTCAGTGAATGACCCCTGTCTTTATATCTTTCAGGGGGGATCAAGTCCCCAAAGTACTTGTTCAGTGTGTTCTGACTCATTGGTATAATTAAAGCTGGAAGAGTGAGAAAAGTGAGAGGAAAAGGAAGGAGATAAAAGAAGGGAAAACAGACAGTGGAAGGAAAGGAGAGAAGAATGGAGGACAAGAGAATAAGGTGACAGAAGAAATAAAAATAGAGAAGTGTCACTGAGGAGGAAATAGAGGAAAAGAGGAAGGTAACTGATGTGAAAGAGGACAAGAAAGGAGAGAAAGGAAGCAATGCAGAAAAAAGGAAAAGGAAACACCTGAAAGAAGGGAAGGAAGAGACAGAGAGGAGAGTGATAACTACAGAAGGAACCAAAAACAATTACAATGAGAGATAAGTTTGCAGTCCCTGAGGCCTAAAACAACTCAGCCTGGTACTTTGTCCTTGCTTTATGTTCTTTGCTGAAAGTAAACAGAATATTCAAGGGACACTTGAAGATGTATTTGTGTTGCATTTGAACTTCTTAAGTAGTGTGAAAACAGCTGAAAATCTGGCCAAGAACTCTGTTTGGTAAGCAAATAGTTGCATGGAGTTTATTGTATAACTGTTTAGCAAACAAGTTGACTGATTATGATAAAACTATTAAACAGTGACCTCAGTCACTAAGCATGATGAAATCAGAAGGGAGAAAAAAGAAAATACTTGGACAATTTTCAAGATGAAACTAATTTAAAATTTCTTGTTTTTTATTTTATTTTATTTTATTACTGTGTTTTGACTGCTTTATTTTGTTGTATAAACATAACAGTTGTGCTTTGTATGGAATCATTTCATAACACATTTATTGTATAACATGAAATTGTCATGATTTGATTAGTTTACACAGTGTAGATGAAATCCTGGCTCTGCTGAAGTCAGTGTAAAACTCCCTCTAACTTCAGTGGGGCTAGGATTTCATCCTGTGCTTCTACAGTGAATGATCTGCATTGTGTCATGCACAGAAAGCATGTCCAGATTAATCCCCGCTGTAATACAATTCAAGTCAATGGAGCTATGCCATGTATGAATTTGTCCCATTGATTGACAGCTATTCATAACAAAATGAAGTATATTGAGGCAAAATAAGCACATAATGGGTGTAGCAGGGTGGCTTCCCCACTGTGGAGTTGCAGGGATTAAAAGCCCCAGAGATGGAATAGCCAATGGGAGCAGAGGGCTGCAGGGCCAATCAGGGCTCAGGAGCCAGCATAAAGCCAGGGCTTCAGCCTCTCCTCCTCTGGACAGTTTGCCCCAGACTGAAGTTTAAGGTTGTGCGGTCAGTGGGGCTATGTTAGTTAGAACCCTGGACAGCTCCCAAGGGTCCTGTCAAGGTTTGGTGAGACCACAGCCTTGCTGTAAGGGCTGCAGGTACCTGGGGAGGTGTGGATATGGCCCAGGGGCCTTGGTGAGGCACAGGCCAAACATGAGTGAACAGGGTTGAGGCAATGATCAACAGAGCATGTTCGGTATCTGAGCTGGAGCCCAAAGAATTGTGCAGGCGTGGGATCCAGCCTGCCTCTCCTAGGCTGCCAGTGTTCAGTGATGCCTCATCTGAGTGGTGGATGAATGGTGTTGGTCACTGATACAAGTGGACTAGCTGGGACTGGATTATAGCCTGTAATGGGGGAGGAGGGACTAAAGGTAGTCAGCTGAAGGGCTGTGGTCCTACAGAGAATGTGAAAGACAAACCACAGACAACCAGATGGGGTACCATTTGAGTAATTCCCCACTTCCATTTCCAGAAGGTGCTTGTGTGGCAGGTCATGTGCTGCCAAATGTCTACAATGGGACACAGTGCTATTGTAAAATGACTTTTTAACATGAAGCTGTAAATTACTTGACCTCATGGTTAGTGGCAAAATGGTAATGAAAGACAACTGATAAAAAAAATTCTTACTCATTATTCTTCCCTGGATAAGGTATTAGTCTATTATCTGTAGCCTATATTGAATAGAAGCAACAGAAAGAATAATGAACTAAGAAATCACTGAGATTCATAACCTTCTAACCTCCAAGTCAAAAATATTTCACCCAATCTTCAAATTACAAGTGGCATATCCTCAGAGTTGTCCTCAGGTGAGAAACTAAGCATGTTATTGAAATTAATGATTAGGGATTTCTGTGAGTAAGAGCAAGTGTGTGACATGTAAGAGATAGGACTGAAACTGACTTCCTTAATGAATAGAAAGTTAATAACTCATTATAGAAACAATGCATGAGGGACTGTGTTACTATATTACCACTGTACATAGCTGCTGGGGTGCATAAATTGGAGCTGTCGGCAGACAACTGTAACAAAGAATATCAATTAATGTTATGGAGTTAAATGAAGACTTGAATCCATCAGTGAGAAACAGCAACAGGAGAGCTCCACTAATTTAGAAGGTTCATATTTGTCCATTATTGTAAGTATTTGTAGACGGGCACCTCTCCTTCACTCCTTATTTCTATTAACATCCCAGTAGGCCTGCTTACTACCATCTTGCATGTAGATAAGAATATCTAAGCAAAATGGCTACTTTATTTCATATAAGATATTAGGAATAAGTAACATTTTTCACCTTAAATTCTGTCACTGACACACAAGTGTAAAAATCTATCATTCCTGTGTCTGTTTTCTTTCCATATAGTACCATTTAGATGTATCACACACAGTAGCCAGCTGCTAATTACCAGGAAAAGATCAGCATGAGAACTAGCAAAAAGACATCCTCCTTAATCTCTCAAAAATTAGGTGTATTATTTTTAAAATAAGGTCAGTGTGGAATTTTTAATCAATTTCTATGTATTTACTACTGCTATTCCTGTCAAAGAACTCCTATTTTAGAAGCCATTTATTCTGAGGAAAAATTATTTGCTGAACATTTTATTGAATAAAAATTCAGTCTGGTACAAGTAAAGTGGGAAGTCTTCAAGCCTATGGAATTGTTTTATCTCCTTGATTGTCTAGGGATCCAGCATGCCATGTTCTCTGAAATAAGAAAGCCATCTACACACAGAACATCTTATTTTCATTGTTTGTAAGCTCTTTTTTTTTGTTTCCCAAAAAGTCAGCATCTTTTGAACATTTTTAAACCAAATACTGAATTTGGTGGACTTACAAATATGCCTAACTTGAGATATTATGTCAGCAAATACATATGACTTTTATCTGATTTTTCTGAAAGGAACTAAATGAAAAACCAATGATCCTAGAAAGACTGGAGGTAATATCTCTAAAACAAGGTTTCTAGGGGAGAGAACCCCACTGAAGCTTTGTGAGCCACAAGAAATTAGAGCATAAAATCACTCATTAAAATGGTCACACCAGCTTTCTACCAGTGTAACTCTACTGAAATCAGTAAACAGAACTTGACTTGACAGTGGCCCACTAAATTAGAATTATTTGTTTTTTTAGCTTCCTTCCCCAAATGCAAAAGAACTCAAGTGAGTTTTCCCCCCATCTTCATGGGTGAAATCCTGGTTTCACTGAAACCACAGGAGCTTTGCCATTTGGTTCAGTAAGCCAAGGATTTCATCCCAGGTGCTTAAGTATATCATACCCTCCCTCTAAGCAATTTCACCTTCCTCTCCTGTAGAGCCTTTTAAGATACAGGTCATTTCCAAGAAATAGCTCTCCCAGATGTACTTGGTAAATACTAATGTTTTGTTTTGTAATCTGAAAAGGTAATACCAGAAATGTAGAAAGAACAGTTTTATTGATACCTTCTCCTTCATACCTTTTTATCCTTTGAATGAGATGTGTACCTATTTATCTTTATAAACAATTATGTCCCAAAAACATTAAGATTGCAAAGTTGCTCACTCATAAATTAGGAAATGCGAGAATTGAGATTGCCTGTGCAATCTTAATTCAGCTCCCTTGTGTGTATGTGGTGTTATAAATCTTTAATGAAGTGATTACATGCTATTGTTTTCCACTGGACCTCTGCCTCATTCAGTCACAAGCTGGATCTCATCTGTGGATGAATCAGGGTTGCCTAATAAAGGAGGCTGTTATCTGTAAAACTCAGGCTTTTTTATTTTATTTTATTTTATTTTATTTTATTTTATTTTATTTTATTTTATTTT
>ML682060.1:19262106-19335143 GCA_007922195.1 Podocnemis expansa
TTATTTTATTTTATTTTATTTTATTTTATTTTATTTTATTTTATTTTGTGATGAGTGACTTAGTCCAGGGGATTCAGAAGGGTGTAGACCATCTCATAATTAAGACAGTTGAATTCTGTATTTGAGAACTGGCTTCTATCCATGTTTTTGTCAGTCACTATATGATGTTGGGCAAGTTGCTAAATCCAAACCTTTCAGTTCTGGTCACTAACTGTGTGTTCATCATTTTCTGGGTGGCTGACTTAAGACCCTGGGGTGTAATTTGTAGAACTGCTGATCACTCTCATCTGAAATGGAAGTTATTGGCATTTGCAAGTTGGGTATGTAAAGCACTAACTAATGACCACACACTGTTGTCCCTTCCCCTACAACTTGTTCATGTCTCAGTCCTGTTTCTGCACCACCTTTAGTTTTTTTCTACAGTCTCTGTCTTCTGGTCCAGTCAGTCCTAGCTCCCTCTTCCCTATTCCCTCTCTGATCTCTGTCCCATTTTTCCCTTATTTGCTCCCAGTGTTATCTCAGAAATTCAAATCATTTTGCTGTTAGGCAGTTTCACTTGCTTAATAGTGCTACCTCTGAGATAAATTCACAGTGGTTTGGCTGCCTAATGATTAAACAACCCACAGAAAATAGAAATACAGCCTATTGAGCGAAAGCAGTAAATTCTTTCAAAAGGAAGGTTTACATTTATTGTTTTTTTTTTTACGTGAATACATGGAATTTGAAGAAATGAGAACATTTTACCACAGAAATCCTGTCTACAACAGTGAATGTAGCACCAGATTAACAATTATGATATGCAGATCTTCTGTTTTATACAGTTCTTTTCCCTATTCTAACCATCATACATTTAATAATTTTAGCAATTTCGTAAGTACTAAAATCCTACCTAAACTGAACTTAACTAAACATTCAGCAAATGGTGATCAATTATTTGTGGAATGCATGGAGATGAAACCCTTTAAACATTCACACTTCATTCACTCAGCTTTATTAACAGGTACTCCTGCTATGTCTTCACCCAAAATCTCAGTTCAGACTTGGTTAGTCGTAACTGAGTAGTTCGAAACTTAGTTCAAAGTCAGAGCTCGAACTAACTTTTAGTATGAACTAAAAAAGCATGGCTAATTCAAACTAAAAGTTAGTTCACATGAAAAAAAAACAAAAACAACAAAAAAAACCCTTGCTTAGTTTGAACTAGCCACTAGTTTGAACATACTGGCTGTGTTCAGATGAGAGTTTTGTTTTGAAACAACAGCCATTGTTTCGAAATAAAATGTCTTATGTCCACACGATGTTCTATTATTTTGAAACAGTAAAACCTTGCTTGAAATTGAAATAGCCGTGGTTTCGAAACTGCTGTTTCGAAACAATGCCATTTGGACATGGTGTTTTGAAACAACACCATTGTTTCAAAACAATTGTTTTGAAACAACATGTCCAAATGGCCTTATTTCGAAATAACCATTTTGAAATAACAGCCGTTTCAATTAGCAGGCTTTCTCTTAATTTGAATTAATATTTTCTTAATTCAAATTAACTTATTTTGAAATAAGGATTTTATTTCAAAATAACTCATTTCAAAATAACTTATTTTGAAATAACAGTTTACGTGTGAACATAGCCACTTAGTTCGAACTGCCATGTCTACATTGGACTAATTTGAACTAATATGCAAATTAGTTCACACTAAGCAGATAGTTCGAACTAACCAGCCAAACTAGGTAGTTCAAACTAAGCTTTTAATTATTTTTCTTTTTTTTATTTCTTTTTAGTTCGAACTAAGCACAGCCTAGTAGAAGCAGGGTTCAAATTAACAGTCCTAGTGTAAGCATAGCCTCCTTTACTTACAAATCCTTAAAATTCCCTCTGTTTTGTACATGGATCCTTTTGTGTTCTGCCAAGGCAAAGGTTTACTTTTTGGTTTAAAGCATGAATGAAGTACTTAGCCTGCTCGCTCAAAAGTAAAATGCACCAATGCCTACCACTGCTTCAGATCCTCTTCTCTTCACTCAGTAATTCTTTCCATCTGTCCCTTCTGCCTCCATTGTTCTCCTTCTGCTGTTGTCCTTTTGATATCTGCATTAGCCTATTTGCTGTCCTAGTGCTGAATATGGAGTCTCTGATAGCTCTTCTGAGCTTCAGTCTTCAGGGTCTTTTGAAGTCTCCACAGCTTTCCTGCCTTGGTTCATCCTATTTATAGTGCTTTTTCTGGGAGGAAGGGGGAGAAGGAGTGGTTATGGGAGGGGTGAGGAGGGAGCACTGTAAGGGGAGAGTTCTGAACATAGGGGACTTGGTGTGGGTTGGAGAGGGGGTGAGACACAACATGCCTGAATATGGGGTGAATGTCATGAGTAGGGGAGGGGTTCTACATCGATAAATATACAGGGTGTGGCATGGGTAGGAAAAGGGGTACAGGGGCATTGTAAGGGAACATAGAGAGTGTTGCATGGGTAGTGGAGGGGGAGCAAGGGGCTATGTGTGTTAATGTAAGGGGTGTGAATGTTAGTGTAGATAGGGGATGGGGAGTAAGGAAGACTCTAAGGATTGTTTATTTAATTTGGATTTTCAAGATGGACTATGGGGAATTGGAATTCTAATACCTAATCCTCCTTAAAATCATTGATCTGTTGCCAAGTGCTGACATTTGCTCTTTCCTATACCTTTCAGTAACTGCTCTATTGACACAGAAAAGGAATGCTTTTCAAGCACTGCTTCCATGCTACAAATATTTAGCAGTTTCATTACTTCTTCTCAGACTTTTAAACCCATTTTGAAGTTGTTCTGTCAGCTTCTTTCTATGGTTGTTTTAGAGACATGGATCATTGACTGTAACAAGACCCTTTCTAGTTTTAGGACACAAGTTCTAGCTGTCCTCCATGGGATCCTCATCTAGCATCAGTCTCCTCTCCACCTTCTCTGGACTGTTTCCTTCATCATCTCCAAGTCCAAATAGTCCAAGCCTAACCTCACCATGTTCTACATCCTGGCTGATATTCCCAGTCAACCTCCCAGTCCCAGGTTTTCCTTTCAATCAATCAATAGGGCTGGAAGGGACCTCATGAGATCATCGAGTCCAACCCCCTGGGAATTGAACCCAGGACCTTCTGCATGTTAAGCAGAGGTGCTAGCTACTACACTATTCAGGCTTCTTCCATTAGTCCTATATCACCAGATATCTTCTCAATCTATTTTTTCTTCTCTCACTCTGGTCCAGCTTTTGTCCTTCTTGCAAATCAGAAAGATTCCATCTGTTGGGCCAAAGCAGCATGCAGGGAGACCATGGAGAGCACTGGAAAAACAGGCTCTTAGGTCTGGAGCCTAGCTCAGTCCTGATGCAAGGAACCTGAGAGAATATATTATAGAGAAAGTCTGGGTTCACCATGTAGTTTTTGTGTGGAACATGCTCAAATGCTTTGTGGAGCTGGAATATGCACAGTCCAGTTCCACAAAGGAGCAGTAAGAAACTCAATCACACCCATCATAGGTCTTCAGACATTTTATTTGCAAACCTTTACTGATCATATCTGAATTGCAATTTTTAAAAAAGCTTATAGCTTAGTGAACTTTGGGTAGAGTTTCATGGACATGATGCAAGGCAAATCCCTGACACAAAGACCACCCTTCCTGCCACATGTCAAATCCTTGTTCCCAAATTGGGGTACTAGAGCCCAAAGAATTGGTACCAACAATATTTTTCAGCATAGACATAGGTTTTTCCCTAACCTCATTCTAAGAAATGGCATGTATATTTTGACAGGGTCAGATTGGATGTTTTTAGAAGAATGCTAGAAGGCCAATACCAGGCTCAGTGAGTCCCTTTTCTCCCAGCAGTTGAGCCAAGTTTACTCCAGGTTCATTCCCTAGACAAGTTAGATGTCTTCAAGTAGGCAGAGCCTGATGCAATACATCCTAGAATGCTCTGGGAGTGCAATGAAAAGATACCCGAGTAATTAGCAATTACCTTCCAAAACTCATGGAAGATGGGAGAGATTCTAGAGGACCAGAAGAAAGAATTAAGGACAACATGAGGCATTATAGACTAGTACAGCATTTCCCAACCAGTGGGCCACAGCACACAAGTATGCCATCAGACCTGAGGTCTGCCACAATTTTTTTTGAAAAACTACTCAAAGAGTTGTGAATTGGCTCATTGGCTCATAAAGATTTATGAGTTAATTTGGAAACTAGATGCTGGTGTGCCTCACATTAATTAAAGGTAGCAAGGTGTGCCACAGCAGAGAAAATGTTGGGAACCACTGGACTAGTGTCTTAATTTCAGTACCTGGAAAGGTAATGGAGCAAATAATCAAGCAATCAATTCAAACACCTAAAAATGTGTTTAATAGTCAGCATGGGTTCACAAGCACAAATCATGTCCAATCAGCCTAATGGTTTTCTTTGATAGGACAACACGCTTATGGATGGAAGAGTAGTAGTTCACAATCAAGCTGGAAGGGCCGAGTGAGTGGGGTCCCATAGGGATTGGCCCTGGATCCATTTCTATTCAGTATATTCCTTAATGATTTTGATCAGTGGTTCCCAACCTGGGGTCCATGGATACCTGGGGGGATGCAGAGGTATTGCAGGGGGTCTGCAGACACTGGTCGGAACTGGGCCCATTTTAAATTTCCTGCTCTGTGCAGGCCGAGCATGTGGGAACCTGTTGCAGTCCACTCTGCTGCTCCTGCTACTGCAGGTGTGTGTGGGGGGGGTAAAGGCACTGGGGTTCTAGGGTTAGGGGGAGCAGAGGAGGGGGGCATACAGAGGGGCTGCCTGGTGCTGCTGCTTGCCAACCTGCTGATTGGTCACCAATGCTGGCCTGGCTCTGCTTCCCTGCAGGGGCTGGCTAGGGTCCATGGTGGCAGTGCTACTGCTCACTGGCCTGGCTCTGCTCCCGTGCAGGGGCTGCCTGCCTCCCACTCAGCTGCAGGGAGCCATGGCAGTGGTGCTGCCTCTCACCAGCCAACCATGATACCAGCAACAGTTCGGCTCCTCTCTGTTGCAAGGGCACCCTGTTCACTTTGGCTACCCCTGTAGTGTCAGCCTTGCTCAACAGCAGTAGCAGGGGGAGGGGGACCCTGGCCACAGCAGCTCCTGCTCCCCAGCTGGTCTCAGCAGCATGGGACAGATTCTGCCCATGCGTGCTGGATTCTGCCTGCAGCAGCACCATCACATCCCAGTGTTGCCACACAATCACACATGTGGCCAGGAGAGTCGCAAAATTTTTTTGTATTAAAAAGGGGTCCCCAGCCTTGAAAAGGTTGGGAATCACTGATAGATAATGGCATAAAGAGGACATTACTAAGATTTGAAGATGGTACGAAGCAGGGAGGAGTTGCAAGAACTTTGGAGGCTAGGATTAAAATTCAAAATGATCTTGACAAATTGGAGGAATGGTCAGAAGAAAAAGAATGATCTTCAATATGGATAAATACAAAGTACTCCACATAAACAGGCACAATCACTTGCAAATGTACAAAACAGTAAATGACTGCCTAGGAAGGATTACTTTTGAAAAGGATCTGTGGGTTATAGTGGATCACAAGCTAAATATGTCAAAAGTGTAAAAATACTGGGAACATCATGCTAGGATGTATTAGTAGGAGTGTTGTAAACAAGTAGGCTGTGTCCACAAGAGGCTTTTATTTTGAAACAACCACAGTTGTTTTGAAATAAAAGTTGTCATGTACAAATGATGATTCTTTATTTCCAAATGATGGGACCTTGTCGTTTTGGAATAAAACCTAGCTTGTAATCAAAATAGCCCTTGCTTCAAAATGGTTGTTTCAAAACAACACCATTGGGATGTGTTGTTTCAAAACAATGGCTGTTTCAAATAAGGGCTTTGACCATACTCCCAGGGTGCATGGCACCCTGGGAGGAAGTCCCACCCCCCCAGCACCCTGGCCAGGGAGCCATCAGCACCCTGGCCAGGGTGCTGTGGTGACGTGCTGGGAGGCACAGAGGGGAAGGCCCCTGCATGATCTGGCTTCCCAGTTACCCCCGCTTGCCAGCAGCAGGGGGGCAGAGGGTGCCAGAGCTGGCTGTAAAATTGATCAGAGGTTGAAGAGCCTGCCAGGGGCTGGGGGAGCCAGCACCCCCCCAGCCGCTTCCAGGTAGACAGGGGCTGGGAGGCCACAGCACCTGGCTAGCTCTGCCCCCACCGCCTGCTCACCCCTCAGCCAGGGCTCCAGCAGCAGCTGGAGGGGCAGCCAGTGCAGGCACCAGCTCTGCCCACTGCCAGGGCTTGGAGGCAGCCACCCAGGCAGGGGCTGCAGGCGCTGGCTCTGCCTGCCACCGGAACACTTGGGGGCAGCCCCACAGGCAGGGCCCGTGGGTGCCAGCTCTGCCCACTGCTGAGGCTCAGCAGCAGCCACTGAGCCCAGAGAGTGGGCAGAGCCAGTGCCCATGGTCCCTGCCCGGGTGGCTGCCCCCGAGGCCTGGCGATGGACAGAGCCAGCACCCACTGCCCCTGCCCAGGCACCAGCTGCCGAGCCCAGGCTGCTGGGGTGAGCAGGCTCTCCACAGGCAGCCCCCCCCAACAGCCAGCACCCCATGGAGCCTGAGGAGCCCCTTCCAGGGGGCCCCACCCCACAGGGCTGGCAGCGGGCAAGCCCCACAAGCCAGCTCCAGGACCCCTGGCCAGGTGGCAGAGGGGGTGCACCACAGTCCCTCTGCTGCTGTGCCAACAGCAGCGACTGAATCAGGGCAGGGGGATCCCTGCCCTGTTGGCTGTTTTCCCCTGCCTGGCTCTCCAGGTGAGACCTGCCAGGGGGCCATGTTGCCACATCTCACATGCTGCCCCTCTCCTGAAGCGAAATAGCATGTCCACACACGGCATACTATTTTGCTTTAAGGATTTCCCTTATTTCGTTTTAACATTTGCTTATTTTGATTTGTTATTTCAAAATAAAGATTTTATTTCGAAATAACTCATTTTGCAATAACTTATTTTGAAATAACAGTTTACATGTGAACATAGCTGTAGTTCTTTCAATCTACTCTGCTAATAAGGCCTCAAGTGAGCTATTGGCTCCAGCTATGGGTACTGTATTTCAAGAAAGATGTGCAAAAAACTGGAGAAAATCAAAGGGAAAGCAACAAAAGTTATTAAAAATTGAGAAAATATAAGCTCTGTGCAACAGAAAGAGCTGAATTGGTTTAGCCTGGAAAAGAGAAGACTGAGCTTGGACATATAATAGTTTTCAAGTATACAAAAGGTGATTGCAAGGAGTAGAAGAAAAATTATTCTCCTTCACTCCTGAGGGTAGGCTTAAATTCCAGCAAGAGTGGTTTAGGTTGGACATTAGGCAAAATTTGTTAACTGTGAGAATAAATAAGCATTGGAGCAAACTACCTAGGAAGGTAGTGGATTCTCCATCTCTGGTAGTTAAGTTTAGACACACACCTGTCAGAAATGGTCTAGTTATTACTTAGTCCAGCCATTAGTACAGTCAACTGCACTATATGGCCAATTGGGGTTTCTTTCAGTCCTACATCACAAATATCAGGAAGCCTTAATAGGCTGTACTATCAGCCTTGCCTATGATATAGGATAAACTGCAGCAATTACTTTTACAGCTAATCACACAAGAACCCTTTTGTTGAGTTAAATAACCATAAGTATAGATTACAAAATGTCTTGGAAGCAAAGAATTTGCACCATCCTAAAATAAAAAAATAAAAAGCTTTCCCTTGTCTGATAACCTACAACTATCACAGAACAAAATACAAATGAGAATTAATTAAAAAAAAAATAAAAGGATTTCTTGATCATTGTTAAAAACCAATTGACAGCTGTTTTCTCATTTGCGCACAAAGGATACATCTACACTGGAGCCTTAGGTCAACATAAGGAAGCTTTAAGTTGATCTGCAGACTCCCTGTGGCCAACTGGACTTTTATTAAGTTGATTTAAGTGCTTCCTTAAGTCAACTTAATAACGCCACCTCTTAAGCTCAATTTAAGTCTTAAATTGGCTTTATAAAGTTGACTTAAGCCAGTGTAGGTGGGGAATAGCACTTAAGTCAACTTAATTCACCTCCAGGCCCCCTCCCAGAGTTCCTGATCATGAGGAAGGGTCAACCTAACACCTGCCAGTGTGGACGCAGGCAGTCAACAGGAGTTTTCAATGTGAACACCCTAAGTCGACTTATAAGGTTGACTTTAAGTTGACTTAGTTGACCTTATTAGGTCAACTTAACAGAGCCTCCAGCATAGAGATACCCAAAGTATCTGCCGCAAGTATTGCATCAGATACTTGATGTTAGCATTTGCTAATCTGAGCTGTTTTGATAGTTTTGTATTTCATGTGCTAGAATTCTATTGTCTCATTGGGTGGCCATATATCCTGACAAAAATGCTAGCAACTATGTTTTTGCTTTTAATTGCCTTTCACAAGCATTCTGCAATATTCCTACCAGTGACTTTGTTTAATATAGAATTCACAGAAAGAAAACAAAATTAAGTACAAACAATTAAAGTGAATTAATTTTTAAAAACATATTTGGGGTTTTCCCACCTAGAATTACGACATCAAAGAGAATCATCTTTTACTTATGCTCTGTTCCTTCTCCTTTAAACTAGGTTCAACTAGTATAGTTAAAGGATGTGGGAGAAACAAAACAAAACAAGAACCTCAAACCAAGAAAGCAACCAATATCAGAACCAAAATCTGGCATATGATGAGTGGGCTGTTGTTACAGTTGAGAGCTGGCAAAGAAAAGCAGCTCTCAGTAAGTTTCTGAACTCAGAAACAATTATGGAAGAGTCCAGAATGATTTAATTGTATGGTCTATTGCCAGAGGCAAGACAGCTGCATTATAAGACAATATATCCCTAATACCCCTTTATGGTGTGCTTCTGTATCAAATCAAATCAAATCATAGGGCTGGAAGGGACCTCGTGAGATCATTGAGTCCAACCCCCTGGGAATTGAACCCAGGACCTTCTGCATGTATTCACCTCTAACTGTGTACAATTTAATACAAAGTATGTCATTAAGTGTATTTGGAATGCTCATGACATACTGGACACTATTGTTACAGTGATGGATCTGTTGCAATGTCATATGTATAGTTATGAAGCTCTGCTATGTAATATTCCCAAATATGTGTCTCATGGTTTGAGGCAAATTCTGGCAAAAACTAAAAGCAGAGAGGTAGTTCATGCCTCACTAAGAAATGAATTAAACAACTCAACTCTTCCAAGATCAATAAATAGACTAGCCTAAGCATCTTACAAGAGATGCTCATTGACTCAGCACATGTCATAAGGAAAAGACCATGCAGAAATACTTTTGGTTACCTGACCCTGAAAGGGCCATGAGACCCCAGAAGGGGGCAGAAGGACGGTTGAAAAGAAGCAACATTTTGTCTGCCCTCTGTCTCTGTCTCACAATCCAGCTATGAAGAACATCAGGCAACTGAAGCACTGACCACAGGAGAAAGCCTGGTTGCAGACCGACCAAACAGCCTGTGGTAAGGCTATTGGAAGTGTGAAGCTTGGTTTAGAATGTGTTCTCTCTTTTGTTTATTTTTTATTCTATTTGACCTGCCTTCCTATGCCTTATAGTCAATCATTTTAAGTCCTTCTATACTTAATAAATTTATTTGTTTTATGTAAAGCAGTGCATGTGGTTTGGGTGTGTGTGGAGTCTTCATTCAAGTTGACAGTGCTGGTGTATATTGATTTCTTTGATAAATCGATGAACATATGTGCTTGCAAAGTCCAGTGGGCAAAACTGAACCCTGGAAGAAAACAGCTCTTAGGCATACATCTGGAACTGAGGGTTGTTTGCTGGGGTTATTTTATCACATATTTCCAAAAGTCACTGTCCAAAAGCACTCATTCATTAAGGTAAGAGCTGCTGACTTGGACGAGGCTTTGAATGGGCTGACCTAGAAGGAGGACGTTAACACAGCAGAGCAAGTATTAGTTGCACTCCAGGAGTGAAGGATTGCATGGACACAGCTATAGACCAGTCCAGATTGCAAAGGGGAATGTCACAGTTGGAAGATAAAGTAGAAGAGAACCATGGATTTCAAATAAGCATTTCTATTTTCGTATTACTGCTTTCACTTTAAGTGGGATGCAGGAGTAACAAGTTAAGATCTTTTCGTTTTTTCTTCATTTACTGAAGAATGAATAGCATACTTTTCAATCTCTCTCTTCATAAATGATTTGTGCATCCTGTTTTTTCTAAGATTATACTTGTTGTTTCTTTAATTGTTCTACACTTTTTTTTTTTTTGGAAAACTTATTGACTTACTGAAGCTCAAAAGCTTTCTAAAGGTCACAGATCTGTGAGATCATGCTATCTCTAATTTCTCTTCACCAACATTTAGTGCACTCTTACCAGAATTTATATTTCAAGAATCCATGTTTTTCATTTAAAATATGAATAGTGTTTCACTGTACATAGCTTCACAAAACATTTTTTGTATCTAAAATTGTATACTTTGACATTGTCATACTGTATAATTACACTAAATAAATTTGGAATCAGCCATTGTGGTACTAGTCACACAGACAAATTCATTTTATTCAAGGTACAGCACAGAGCATAATATATCATAAGATCATAGAAAATGGAAGGGACCATCACAGGTCATTAAGTCCAGTTCCCTGCCCTCACGGCAGGACAAATTACCCCCATTAATCCATACCTGACAGCTGTTTGTCTAACTTGCTCTTACAAACCTCCAATGGAGAAGATTCCACAACCAGCCAAGGCAGCTTATTCCAGTGTTTAATCGCCCTGATAGTTAGGATTATTTTGTTCTTAATATCTAGGCTGAACCTCCCTTTCTGTAATTTAAGCTCTTTGCTTCTTGTCCTATCATCTGTAATTAAAGAGAATAATTCTATTCTTCTTCCTCATAACAAACCTTTTTAGGTATTTGAAAACTGTTATCATACCCAGCTCTTTCAATCTTCCTCCATAAGTCAAATATTCCAGACCTCTAATCAGTTTTGTTGACCTTTTCTGGACTTTCTCTAGTTTCTCCACATCTTTTTTCTAATGAGGCACCTGAAACTGGACACAGTACTCAAGTTGAGGCCTAATCAGTGCACAGTAGAGTGGAAGAATAAGTTCTCATGTCTTACTCACAATACTTCTGTTAATATACCACAAAATCGTGTTTGCTCCCCCCGCATGGTATTACACTGCTGACTCATATTTAGTTTGTGATCCACTATGACGCTGAGATCCCTTTCTGCAGTACTCCTTCCTATGTAGTCATTGCTATTTTGTATGTGTGCAATGGGTTGTTCAACCTTAAATGGAGTACTTGGCACTTTATTGCATATCATTCTTTTTATCTCCAACCTTTTCACCAGCTGGTCCAAATCATTTTGAACTGTGATCCTATCCTTCAAAGCACTCACAACCCTTTCCCAGCTTGGTATCAACAGCAAACTTTATGGCTATGTCTACATTAGGAAAAGTTAGTTCAAATTTGTTAATTTGAACTAATAAGTTTGAGTTTAGTTCAAACTTCTTAGTTGGAATTAACAATGTGGACTAATTCAAACTAATGAGGCATAGTGAGTCATTGAAAGAGTTGTGAAAACAATGTATGAAAAGAAGAAATCCCCCAACTCACAATCTATTGCACTCTTTGCTGGACTATGCTGCCTCCTATCACATAAGCTCTATGTAATTCCATTTTCCTATGGATAGAGAAGGGATAGCATCACAAGCCTTTCCCCAGAGGTTCATAGTCTTTAAGGCTCCAACTTCTCCTTTCAAAGCTAAAACAATCCAAAGATAAAAAGAATCAGGCCCTGACAGTCTTTTATAAACTCTTGCAAGCTGCTGACAGTCTATGGTCATCAAGTATTTCCTTGAAGGAACAATTAAACATTGAATAAAAATCTATTTAAAACTCAAAGAAAACTAAAATAATGCCTTATTGCATTCAACCTCCATTTAAAAATCTATATCTTCTTTTGACTTTGAACTAACAGAATGCAGTGACAGACAGGTACTAGTTGGTTACATTGATAATTGCTAAAATATTAGAGGAAAACACAATCCTACACAGCCATTATTTACTTTCCAACTTCTAATAATATAGGTTTAAACTTCACAGTTTTAGTTATTTTACAATGAAGTTCATTTTATTATGTCAATTTACTTTTAATGCATTGTCAAAGGTTGTATTTGAGTTATTTGGGGTTGTCTACACTGGGGGTGGGATTGTAATTTGATGATAGGCTATTGAATTACAGAAGGTGAAAGACAGTGATCACAGCAAACTGCTTTTTTTGGGGTCTCATGTCCCCATTGCTCACTTTACTTCCTGAAATGCATGATACTATGGGTAGTAGGCACAGGGGCTTGTGGGGAGGTTGTTATCCTCTGTTTATACCCATTCCCCTCTTCTTTCAAGTATAAAAAAAAGCAGGAAAAAGCTTTCCTTGATGTTTCACTGCCGCAGCTACTTCAGAGAGGCACTGTACTGCAGGCAGAGAGAGGAATTAATGAAATCTTTCCCAGCCTTCAGGCATTAGGGGAGCTATGTTGCTATGGTGAAGCAGACTGAAGAAACCAGAAAAGCAAGATTTGTGCTACTCTCTGGCTATACAGACCTACATTAAATTTGTAGATTTCAACCTCAGTGCTATTCCACTTGCAGGGGTGGTGTTAGCAGGTCTAATTACAGCTCCATTTTTTTCTCCCAAACTTAATGCTCTTATAGTGGAGATAGAGGCTTTAGCCTGCTTGTTCTTAACCATTTCTGGCCCAGTGTCATAGCTGTTTTTTATTCAATGTGTCCAAGAGCTCCTTTCCCCCTTCCTTTATTGCATTTCCCTTAGCCAAAACTAAACAAAAGGAAATAATAAATTTTAAGCTTGTACTTTCCTCCCATACTTGAAATCTTTAGGGTGTGTTTAGCAAATGTTTGCAGTGTGAACATCAGTTTTCTGTAGTAGGGTGCAACTCTGTAATGACCATGCCACATTTTGAGGCTCACCAAGACCAATGATGGCTTCTGTCATGACCTGCCCCACAACCTTGGGGTGCTTTAAAGCTTTGCAGCTATGGCTCATTTCCCTGACAGCACTTGCCAGCCCACAAGCACAAGGTTTTTTACTGGCTTTCACTAGCCTAGTTACTTCTCGCAAAGTGATATCAACAGCCGTTCCAGGCACATATTTCACTAAATCTGTCCTTTCTGAGTCTGTACTATCAGATAATCAGTTCATTTTCCTCTGCTTCCTCACTCCAAAGATGTCAAACTAGCTCCCCAGTTAGCAATCAGTTTGGCACACACTCCACAGTTTAAACACCAAGCATATGTATGGGGGTGGGGAGCATGTATTTAATAGAAGAAAAAGCCAAATATTCAAAGATGAGAAAGTAAGAAGCAAACATATAAAAGTTACGCCAGTAAACCATGAAGATGCAACTTCAGGCTTTACAATTCCGTAGTATATAAAAATTGCCTTTTTAAAATGCAAGTCATCTATTGCCTTTGGACAGTTTTACAGTGTAGCCCTTAGCTAAAGGGCAATCCAGCCTTGCATGGGCATCTTCCTGCCTTGGCTCTCTCTCTGTTTCTGGATGAAAGCTTTCCAGCCTTCTCGTAAAAAGCAGCCGCTATTCATCCACCCCCCACCCCCCCACACACTTTACTTATCTCCTGCTATGGTGATTCACAGTTATTCAGCATGGGAGAAGTTCCCTTTTGAGTCAAGAGCCAGGATTAACTTTAATGATCTACTAATGTTTTTTAATCTGGTTTTGTGTATATATTTGGTTTAGGGGAGTCCTCTTTTTCCTATCTTATCACTCAGGATCCTGCTCTGATGTGGAGCCAAAGTTTATGAACGCAATTTCTATACACAGAAATATATAAGTTCATAATGATAAAATGTATACATATCTTAGAATGACCATCAAATTAAGAACATTCTCACCTTTAAAAGGTCTTTTTTGATATACTTCCATAGTAAAATGATACAGCAAGCATTCTTTTGGTTCAGCTTCTCATTTCTCTGGCCTAAACTTTCTGTTTCCTTTTCTGGTCTGTAGATCCTGATTGTCAAAACATTCATCTAGCAAAAGTTTCTTTCTGTATCCCTATACTACTTATTCTCAGGGATCCCTGATCCTTTACTAATTTGTTGATTCTCTTCCATCCTCCACTTGTCTCAAAATTTTGTTAACAATATAGGCTGTAGTTTTTTAGGATGGTAATTTAGTTGCTCCTTTTTTTGGAGTTCTGTAATATAGTTGCTTTACTCCATTCTTAAGCACCTTGGTAACTTGTCTATAACTTAAAAACAAACAAACAAACAAACAAAAAACGATCCCTAGAATGATTATCTGCTATTTGCCTTAATACCCTAGGATCAATATAATTTGACTTAGATCATTTGTATACCACATGTACAGCTGTTCCTTATATTGATTTATCTGATCTTTTAGTCAACCTAATTGTTTAATTATCTTAATTTTTGCTCTCAGAGATAGATTTTTAAAAAGCTTGATGGCTAAGGCATTGTGACTAGTTAAAAGCTGCTCTATGTTGCACTGATGGTGAAAAAATCTGACATTATCTATGAGCATCCTGTCAACACTACCTTCCCTGATATTAATTTTACACTGACAAATGGTTTATGGATATTTTCAGGTAATGAGACCCTGGCAGTGCTGATCCTCAGGGATCTGTACTTTGTTGAAAGATTACAGCTGTAAACCTGAAATGGAGTGGCTGGCAATCATTTAGAATATCCTAACATTTAAATCAGAATACAGTTGTGATTTCCACACAGTTGTGGATTTTCCCCACAGTTATCTATGTGACCAGAAGTTGAAATCTCTAGCTTATTCCACCAGGAGAGAACCCCCACTCTGCTGAATATCTGATACCTCAGAAATTACACGTTTGGTTTTTCCAGTAGCTTTTGCCCTGCTATGGATTTCCATGCAAAAAGAAACAACATGGGTAGAAGTATGTAACAGTATAATCAACAAATGTTGACATATTATTCTTTTTATTTTATTATTTATCATAAATGATAAATAAATGACAAGAGAATATAAAACACCATCTTCAGCCGTGAGTAGTCCAATAGGTTTACCCACAGCCTTAAAGTTAAAATTAAATGAAAAACTTTCTGAATCAAGGCCTCATTGTTGATCCTTGAAACTTTGTGCTAAAGAACCCCTTTCAAAGCCTGACGCTTAAGCAGGTTGTAGCCACATTCTGTTTTTATTGAAATTCACAGCAAATCTCTTATTTTATCAGGAAAACGAGGAGAGAGAATGAGGCCTATACACCTTTTACCTGTCACTCATTCACTCACTCAGGGGCATAGTCAGCCTTTAATGTGCACACATACTGCTCTCTAACAATAATATCTCCCTGAGTAATTGAACTGAAATAGAAATTAAAGAGTTGCCACTGAGATGATGATCTTAATTCTGCTTATGATGATGTTTTTCCAAATCATAAACTATCAAAAGAAATTCCAACTGTGTTCACAGAATTCATAGCAGAGGCAGTTGTTTACAAATGTAAAAGAAGAATGAACTACTGATGAAAACACCTTCCAAGACATTTTGAGATTATGCTGTATTTTTTTCCTTTCTTTGAAAAAAAAACACAAAAAGCTAGTCATATCTGGGACAACCAACTGGACAATGACACTTTTTAAAAAGTAAATCCTTCATTATATTTCAATGTAATATTAGTAACTTAATGGCTGAGAAGAAATAATGCAATAGGTTTCTTTCTTTCTTTCTTTCTTTCTTTTTAAATTGAATTGATCTGTTCTAACTGAGGACTTATTTCCCTCTAACATTTGTGGTTTAAGTGAAATGAATGGTCATCTATTTGCCTCAATGAACGACTGTCAGTCTAACAAACCATCAAAAGATAGTCAAAGAAAACCAAAGACTTGAATGGTCAAGCAATCTTCTGTTGATGAAATTAATCTGAGCTTTACATTTGGCTTCAGAGGGAACAGGATTGGGCTGGAAGTTGAAACAGGTGGCTCCCAAAGACATATACAGGTTATGCATAGTGTGTGCCAGTCACAGGAATTGGGCCAATTGGTTGTGGGCCAATTGGTTGTGGGACAAAAAGTGTAGTTTGCCTTGAGCCCCCTGTTTGAGATGGTTCCCAGATAGATTGTTGTTGTGGTCTGACATACTTTTCACTCACTGAAATATGGCCTGGTGATCCCCAGATCATGACAGAGAAGCCACCAGGCCAAATCTAAGAAGCACTATGCTGAGAAAAAGTAAGAAGGATTCAGCTGTCCATCCCAAGTGAAAAAATTGTAGAGGAGCAGGAGCCCCTGAGCTGAACTACTTTTTCTTTCTTGGAATTTAGCCATTAAGGTTGGGGGATTACCGGAGCTGTGTAGGAAGCTTGTTGTATCTGTTTATGGTGAGGTGCTCTGGTGGATCATTGTAGGATGTTTGTAATACTACTGGTCATAGTAAATATAGTCTATGTTTAAAAAGACAATTTCATTTTACAGCTTTGCTGAAGTGTGATCTTTTCAATACACATTAAATCGACTTAACATGTTTGAACAGACAAAAGCCAAATAGAAACTATTACAAACTTTAAAAATATTTAATTGTTTTTGAAAATATTTTTAGTCTTTGTAGGAAAGTTTCCTATAACACTCTATGTGGTATTTAATCTTTAAACAAAGTCTGTTCAGCTGGAATACCAACAGGGCCCCACTAGCTGTGTTAATCCAGGCAGAAAATACAAATGCCATAAAACAAATGCATTCCATTCACTTCCTAGACACAACCTTTCAACTAGAATTTCCTAATTCTCATTCTCTCTCTTTCATCCACCCCCCCCCACCAACACTTGACAAATTCTGTAGACAAATTCTGAACAGCAGCATTTGCATATTCTCTGACTGTGTTAATACAAGTGTCCAAATCATCATTTGCTCTCTCATTTCTAACCACATTTCTTAAAAAAATAATAATTTTAAGGGGTGTCAAACAAAGCAATTTTAGGAGCTCTGATAGTTGGCTTGTTTTGAGGAAACAGTTGATTGAAAAGGTAAATTATTAAACCACAGAAAAGTAAAATGTTAAGACATTGCAGATATGTATTAATGTTAATTTAAAATTATATCTCCTAAAAACTATTTTCATATAGTTTTCATTGACATAATGCAATATTTTACATCTTTACATCAGACAGAAAGTATTAATATAGTCTCTCAGAAGAGAAGAGCAACAATTTAATAACATCTGTAAAGCTTTGATTTGTGTACAACCATGTTACCTACCTCACATCAAACAGGTTAGCTTTTTCATATAATATATTTAAAGTACTGAATCAGACAGAGGTGTCTTATTCAAACAGACATGTATAGTGAAGGAGGCAGATTTACATGCACTGATGCCAGCAGTCCCATATATGCTAATGATGACTGATACTTTACAGCTACTATGCCATGACAACAGCAATTACTTATGCTTAATAAAATGATGAAATAAGTCTTTGTACCCCAATTCTCTCCCTCTCTCTAAATTTGGAGGAGTGCGGGGAAGAACTGACCCCTGTGCTTTGCTACTACACAAGAATGGATAGGCTTAGTGCGTCCTGCTCTGCTGTTGAATATTGTTGAGGAAGGATAGTCCACTCAAGGACATTAGTCTGGAACTATGGAGATGTTAGTTCCATGCTCCATGACAGTGATGATGTGGGATTTTAGGTACTATATGCATAGCATTTGAGAAATGTATGCTGAACTATCCTTTGGTAATAAACTGACCCAAAGGATTGTAATTCTGTACCGGGGATGGGTGGGGGGAGACTTGCATGGAGTTACTAGGGACTCTGAAGAAGTGCAGTTGAGGCAGGCATACTTGTTTTGTCATAGCTTGCCATTGTAGGGTGCTCCAGGTTGTATTACTTTATGACACGGTCCAATCATAAAGCATGAAGTTGAGACATTGTAAGCCACCATCCTGTTCTTACCTCCACATAATGTGTCACATAAGCTAATTTTAAATTTCTTCACTGTAGGTCAGAGGCTTGCCTTTACTTTATTAAGTGTATCCATATAATTTTATTCAGTAGTAATGCAAGGATCCTGCAGGTCTGTATCGTGTAGGTAGCTTGAGTAAGTAACTTGAAGCTTGTGGTATATGAATTTTGCCAACATCAACCTCTAAGTTTTGGAGAACTGTGAATGGAGTGTGAGGGTGGATTTTGTCCATAATCACATCAGCCATCCATAAAAAGGTGAGCTTCTGGAAAGGTTTGGGAAGAACAACGAGAGTGTCATGGTAACAAACCGAAGTACATGACAATAAGTTGAGGTCAATGCTAACCTATAAAAGGACACCTCAACATTAGTAAGGTGAGGAAATGAAAATAAGGAAGAGGAGACAAACTGCTACTGAATATGAATTAGACATGATAGCATCAGAATAGCATATTATAAAAGTGGCATCCCAGCCTGTGGACAGCAGGAGAGAGAGCTGTAGGCCTTGAGAGGAGCCAGAATGATGGCTGCTTCTGAACAGAAGGAAAGTAATGGATAGGAGAAAGATAATGAATAACATTTCTGGGTGTTCTTCAAGGAATTATATCAGCATATGGATATGCAGATGAATATTCTGCAGCCTCTCTACCTACCTTACTGATTTGGGGTGATTGTGCTAAGTATAAACTATTTGGAAATACAGCAGAGTTCCTATTGTGAGTATTGAACTTGCACATATTTGGGTTTCCAGCTATATAGTAATTTTAATAATTTAAATCTAATTAACTTTAATAATACTGAGCCTGACTTTGGGACAAAAGCCTGTCAACACTCAGGCCTAGTCTACATTATGGCACTAACTCAATGGGCTGTTTATGCCAAAGAATGCATATCTCCCATCAACTTATACTTTCACTTACTACAGCATCTTCACTTGCTTGCACTGACAGGGAATGATCTCCCTTCAACACAGCCTTACTCTTGTTGGAGGAGTGGATTTACTACTATGTTGAAGGGAGAACACTTCCAGAGTCAACTAAGCAGGTCTAGACTGGCTGTTCAACTGATCCCAATACATTGATCCATGGGGTTCGACAGATTTTTCAGTATACGCATGATCTCGATGTGATAACTGAGAATTCTTAGATAATCAGTATGTGATATACAGATCAAGTTACACTGTTAATTCATGGTTTTTAATAGTGTAAGTATAGAGAAAATACAATTTCTTTAAGAAAACAAGCACTTCCCTTCTCCATAGAATTACCACTAGTGAGAGAGGTTTCCTTCTATTTCCTATCCCTATATCTACTATTATCTGCTGTGGGAGCAGCAAACCAGCCTCAGAATTAAGTAGCAAATGCACAGCTTTTAGTCTCCATTTCTTCTTGCCCATTGTGCTTGGTTTTGTTTTGTTTTCCTTTCTGTACAACTTTCTCTACAATCTTGCAAAATTAAGAAAAGCATCTGATGTAGAGTAAAGTGTTTCATAGCTCAGCTTCTATTTTGTTTCCTGTTCTTAAACTGTTTATTTGAATCAAGTGTTAATCAAAAAAGCATGGATACTGACTTCCATATAGGATATATGGAGAAACATCACAAAAAGATAGAGATGCTGAGCAGAATCAAGAAGAACTGTTACAAAGGGAGAATGATGAAAATCATATCCTTAGAAGGTTTGTTGCTGGATCTAACTCATTATTGAAATAATAACAAAAACATTGACTGTCCAGTCTTATGTTGTAGAACTGGCTACAAATAAATGCCTTTTGGATCCATATTTTTTAGTACTGCCTAATTAAATCAAATGTGACACCCTATGTCAAAAATGGCATGATCTGTTTCTGAGTCACTGATAACTCAGATGAAAATGATCTTGAATAATTATTGATGAGTGTCCTGACAGGAAAAGCACAAACATTTGTTGGTATCTCCTATAAACTACAAAATAATGCTAGGGAATGAACTGCAGTGTTTAGGAAAAATAACCTGTGTTATCATGAGGGACTTCATGAGGGACATATGATGGAGGTCTCAAGCTACCAGTGTTAAAACAGACTTAGAATTTCTAAACATTATAGATGACAATTTCCTAACTCAGAAGGTATTATATTCAATATGGGGGAATTGCACATTACACCTCATGTTGACAAATAAAGAGGAACTGACCACAGAACTAAAAATTATGCGGAGTTTAGGAACAAATATTTATGAGTTGATCACATTTATAAATAGCAAGCAGAAAAAAAGATCATACCAGTAATATACATACCTGGTGCCATAAAATGACCAGTTTCACAAAGCTTAAAACCATTTTAGCCACTTCATCTGGGAAGAAGAATTTAATAAGAGAAATGTGAATGATAGCTTTGAATTGCTTAAGAATATTTTATTAGCTACCCAAAAAAGCCTTCTTGAGGAAAAAGGCTATCTTCATTACAGAACTGACCTGATTTAGTGGGGAAATGAAGGCAGTGATATAAATTAAAACAAAATAATAGAGAAGAAAGGGGAAGTTGATAGTAATTAATACAACTCAGAAGCTAAGAATTGGAGAAAATTGATAAGAGAAAGAAAAAGAAAAAAAAAAGAACTCTGGGCAACAGAGATAAGGGTGATAAGGAAATATTTTGCAGCATATTAAGAACAAAAAGAGCACTAATAATGGCACTGGCTCATTACCAGATGGAAATGATAGTTATCAATAGTAATATAGAAAAGACAGAAATAATCAATAAATATTTCTGTTCTGTGTTTCGGAAAAGGAAAGATAGGAGATACAGTTATGTGATAACACCTTTTTCATTCCACTAGTATCCCAAGAGGATGTTAAACAAAAGCTACTAAAGTTAGACATTTTCAAATCAGCAAATACAGATGGCTTGCAGCCAAGAGTTTTATTAGGTATAGCTGAAGAGATTGCTGGACTGTTAATGTTCGTTTTCAATATGTCTTAGAACACTAGGGGAATTATTGAAGATTGGTAGAAAGTTAACACTATGCTACTATTCAAATAGGATAAATGGGATGACCTGGGTAATTCTTGGCATGTCAGTCTGACACTGATCCTGGATAAAACAATGAGCAGCTGATAAAGGACTCATTTAAATAAAGAAATGAAGGAGGATAAAATAATGTAAATCAACAGAGGTTTAGGGAAAACAGATACTGTCAAAGTAATTCAATTTTTATGCATTTAAAGGTTTGTTTAATAACAGTAATAAGGCTGATGTAATAGACTTCTGTGAAGTGTTTGACTTAGTATGAATATGACGTTTTGCTTACAAAAACTAGAATGACAAAATTAACAATAAATGCATTTAAAAATTGACTGACTGATAGGTCTAAAAATGTAATTGGGAAATAGGAATAATAATGGAGTTGGTGTGTGTCTAGTGGGGTTCTGATGGTATTGGTTATTGAAACATGCTACTTGAAAAAATTTATCAATGACCTTGAAGAAAACCTACAATCATCACTGATAACGTTTGATGATGAAACGAATATTGGGGGAGTGGTAAATAATGAAGAGGACCAGTCAGTGTAATCTTGCTTGGTAAACTGGGTATAAACAAACAATATGCATTTTTATATGGCTAAATGGATAGGTACACATCCTGGAATGATGAACATAGGCGAGGAGGCTTGGTCCAGACTAATTTAGCCCATGTCTACAATAGGCTTAATTCAAACTTGTAAGTACCAGGGATTAGTTCAGACTTATGCATAGAGTTTGAAGTTTAGTTCAAACTAGGCGTGGGCAAGACTTGGACCAATGCTTCATTTGATATTAAGAAGTGTGAACTAAGCAGTAAGTTCAAACCAACTGCGTGTTCTAGTTCAACCTGAGCATTAGTTTGAACTTGAACACATTGTTAGTTCAAACTAACAGCCTTATGATTAGTTCAAACTAACCGCAGTTAGTTTGAACTAAGCTTGAACTTCTTAGTTCAGACGGGGAAGTCTGAACTAAGTTCAACAGCTGTAAACACAGCTAAAGAGTTCAATCTATTTAACTTAACCCAGGGAGAGTTAAGGAGTTACCTGATTGCAGTCTGTAAGTATATAGACAGAGAATAAATATTAGATAATGAGCTCTTCAATCTAGCAGAGAATGGTATAACTTGATCTAATGTCTGGAAGCTGAAGCTAGGCAAATTCAGACTAGAAATAAGGAGTAATTTTTTTTTAGCAGTGAGGATAATTAGCCATTGCAACAATTTACTAATGACTGCAGTGAAGTCTCTGTCACAGACAATTTTTAATTCAAGATTGGATTCTTATCTAAAACATAATCTGTAGGCAGGGCTGTCCCTAGGGTAGGCCAAGATGGGCAGTCACCCAGGGCCCCTGCACGTTGGGGGGGGGGCTGCACGGGGCTGTACCGTCCCCCCCGCCGCATGCCAGGAACTGGGTGAGCCTGCCAAAGGTGGCAGCCTGGGACACAGGGCTGGCTCTATCGGGAGGCCAGTGGAGTCGCTTGGGGTGAAAGTTGCTTAAGGCAGTAGATCAGCATTCCAACAAAGGTGAGTCACTGTCTACACTAGGGCTTTAAGTTGACTTAAGAGCCCTTAAGTCAACATAAATAAAGCCCTGTCTATATTTGGACATTATTAAGTCGACTTAAGCAAGTGCTTAAGTCGACTTAAGAACACCTGCCCTTTCAGTCGCCTTAGGCTCTTAAGGCGACTTAACAGGACAGGGCCCACCCCCTCCCAGCCCCTGGGCAGATAGGGCTAGGGCCTTATCCGGCCAGGGGGCCCAATCCTGTACCAGCCCTATAGTGAGGAGCTGGGGATGGATTAGCTGCCAGCCCCTCACTGCAGGAACGCAGGAGTGGGTTGGACAGCGCGTCTCCTTGTCTGTAGGCAAGAAGCAGCACTGTCAAAATCCGACAATTCTGCTCTTTGCCTATAGACAATCAGGAGCGCTGGTTTGGGATAGGACAGCGCTGCTTGCCTACAGAGAGGAAGGGGTGCTGTGGGAAACAGCGCTTCTGCTTGTCTAGAGGTAAAGAACAGTGCTGTCGGATTTTGACAGTGCTGCTCCTTGCCTACAGACAAGCAGGAGTGCTGTGGGACCGCTCCTGCCTGCCCGGTCAGGATCGGGCCCCAGAGCCCATTGGGCTCAGGATGCCCAATCCTAACTAGGGGCATGGTACGAGCAGGTCACATTGGGGTATGTCTGTGCTCTGTCTACACAGACATACCCTAGAGTCGACTTAGCAAGGTTGACTTAAATTCAACCTTGTTAAGTCAACTTCCAGAGCCCCCTGGAGTGTAGACATAGCCATTAGGATTAACAATGAGGTGCTAATTGTTGTTCAAACAACCTCTATGCCTCCTCTCTGAGTCAGTATCTCTTTGGGCTTCTCTCATCTCTCATGAAAAGGACTGATGTTACTAGCAAGCAACCTTTGTGTTGTTTTTTTTGATAGAGCCAGTGAAGAAAAGAAAAAAAAACTGTGAACACCCCCTTATTTCACCATTTCTGGGATCTAGGGATTGCAGATATTTTTGCAAATTAGGACTTGCCTCTTTTTTCAGTGGGTTAAGATTTCCCTTGCTTCAAACAAAAATTATAACTTGTAGATTTTAATAAAAATGTCAGAGTTTTTTTGACTGATAATTAAAAAGAGAAGAGAAAAGCAAACTGTTCTAATAGGAGCCTGTGCTACAAAGTATGGTATTTTTTCTACAATTAAAAAGCCTAAGTAACAGAATAAAATCCAGCTCAGGGATGGACTTGCTAAAAGGAGAAGTTACAACAAGGTTCTAATCTGAAGGGGGGAGTGGATAGCCCCATTGTGTTGCTGCCTTATGCACACTGCCAGGGGTCATCAGACCAAGCAAAGAGAGTTATCACCCCTTCAATCCCAATATTGTGGACAATTGTGTGTTCATGGAAACTCAGCAGACTCAGGGAGCAGACCGGTGCACAGGTGAAAGTGGAGCCCAGAGGGGCTGCTTCAGTCCCTGCAATTTGGTAGTGGAGAAGGGAACAGGACCTGGAGGGACTTGGACAGGCTCAGCAGCAGACAGGATCTTCCAGGACCTTTCTTTCCAGGCTGACGTTGGCTCTGTGGAGGAATTCCAGGGCTGAGTCCTGACAGAGTGCTGAGGCCTAACAGCGTTGAGACACAGATGGATAGCGCAGCAGGCCTTGGGGGCAGGGGAAAAGCTGCATTTCTCTGTTCTGCTAGCATGCCTGGAAGAGGGCCAGTAGAAGCAACTAGATGATAAGGAAGCTATAGAAAGCCGTGCTTCAAGGACAGTATACTGAAATTTGGAGACAGAGAAGGTGTTTGGATTTGCCTGCAGATTTCTGAAAGTCAGTCCATTTGGGTCAGCTCAAGGACTAGGCCAAAGATCAATGGTGCAGGTGAATTATGATTGGAGGGTATGTGGGATAAGGTCAGTCAAAGAGAATAGGTTGTAACTGGGGAAATTTTGGTGCAAAAAGGCTGGATCCAGAACTTAATTGGCTATACAGTGTAGGAGAAAGAAAAAGGTTAAGTAAGATAAGAAGAAGTGCCTAGGTATTGGCTCAAGGCCTAGTGAAGCAGTCCAAGAAAGTGGGTCTGAATGGCATGCACATAGACCATGGGACCATGATAAACTCATTGAAACTGGCACAAGCTAAATATGAGAAAATACTAAGACAAAGATGAGAATGTACTTGAATAAAGAATTGGAAAAAGGGGGTGCTAGTTTGGTATCATGCCAGAAGAGATAAGAAGGTATGCTGGGTTGAAGTGACCTGTACAAAGGAGAGGTTTGGCCAAGTCATGACACCTTGATGGATGGTGATGCCCAGGGACCTATCAAATTAAGAGGTGGAATCAAAGGAGGGAAGTACAAGTCAATTCAGATAAGGTATAAAAGTAGGTGCCCCAGAGCCCAAACTTGATGAAGCCAAGAGGGTGACAGCCAGTCCTGCTGTCAGTTGAGCTATTCTATTGCATTGAGAGCACCAATGCTGCCAACAAATCTGTGAATATGGATTGTTTGTCATAGTGCTACACTGCAATAAAGCCTAGCCTGGCACCTTCGTTTATACAAAAATCCGTGGTCATGTTGATTTCCTTGATTGTGAGTGTTGTCTCAGTTTACTCACACACGCATTCACACATGCAGCCAAACTGATATCAGCACCAGACACAGAACAACACTGATAAGAACACATCTCGCCTGACATGCCTGACTAGACTCTGCCCGGCATACCACATACAGTAATAATTTATGCTTTGTAATATGATGTAATATGTCACTATATAAGAATAATGTACACTATTCTTGGGGCTCTTGGGTACTTGCCCTTGGGCCCACAGCTGTGTAGAATAAAGCTCCATTCCTCACTAAGTTTGTGGCCCTCGCTTACTGAGAATTCTTCTACAGCTCTCTTCTCCTTCCTCTGCCTCAGCACTTCCATCTCATTTCTCCACCCAGTTGCCCCCACCACCTTTTGCAAGGAGCTCCCATACACACAGTTCAGGCTATTAAATGCAATTTTAGAGAGTTGACATACCTCCTGATTTGAGACAGGAGTATGGCATGTGGGATCACCCTCTGCATGTTCCATGTAGGTGAGCTCGAATTAGATGTGTAGATTTCAGAGATGCAATAGAAGCCTCAAGAGAAAGCATGAAAGCCATGAGGGATTGCCCCCTCAACACCACCCTCACCACAGCCATGGTCACTGTTCAATTTTCTGGCGGCAGCCACTTTTTTTCACTGGAGGGTCACTGATGGCAAAGAGTTCCTGAGTTAGGTCCCAAGGAAAAAAGTTTGACAACCACTGTCCTAAGGGCGGCTGAGAAACCAGACCCTGTACTCCTGTTCCACCACTTTTGGCTGGCTTGTCCAGTCCTTGGCATGGGACAGCCAGTGGAAGCACCTGCCCCTCCCCTGGGCTGGCTAACCCTGCACCCCCAGTGCCCGGGGGGAGGTGAGTGGGGGCCCCGCAGAGGGTGATTCGCCCATGGCCCTGCACCCCCCTAGGGACGGCCCTGTCTGTAGGAACTGTGGGAGGAATGTTCTATTGTTTATGCTATACAGAAGATTAGCCTAAACGATCACTTCTGGCCTTGGAATCTGTGATGCTGTTAATGACATCTTTTATTCTTAATACTCCTGAACAATCCCATTTTAGCACTGGACAGATCTTCTTCAGGAAGGAGGAGTATGACCATGGGTCTCCATGAGGCTCTCTCTGTCAGTTTGTCTGTCTGCCTGTCTTTATGGCTATGTCCACACCTAGGTGGTTAAACCGATTTAACTTAAAGCGGTTTAACCAAAGTGAAATAAAACTTGTTAAGGCACTTTAAGTTAAATCAATTTAACAGGTCCACACCAAGAAAACCCAAATCAAAATAGCAGGTCCGGACACAGGACTTGCTAGTTCGATTCTGGTGTAAGGCACCATGGGAGGGGTGGCAAGATGGCTGCCTGGCAGGGCCATGCCCCTGGCCAATCACATAAAAGCAGGAACTGCACGCAGTTTCCTGTACATTCTGGCTAGCGGCAGACTGCAAGAGTGGTAGCAATGAATGCTCCCCAGCTCCCATTCCATCATTGTGTGGCAGCCAGGCCCTCTGCAACTCTCCAGGGTACCCACCAGCATTGGGACACATTGTTTCTGGACCAGGATGGCACTGAGCCTGAGGCCCTTAACATTCATTTGTGGGGTCTCAGAGCGGCCTTGCTTACCCTCCCCACCTCTGTGCCCCGGCTCATCTGGGCACAGGAGACCAGCAGGGACTGGTGGGAGCAGATAGTACTGGGAACCTGGAGCAACAAGCAGTGGCACAGGAACATCTGGATGAGCAGGGAGACCTTTGTCCACCTGGTCTCAGAGTGTGCCCCATTCCTGCATCAAAGGGACACTGTGATGAGACCTGCCATCCTTGTGGACAAAAGAGTGGCCATCGCGCTGTGGAAGATGGCCACTCCTGAGTCCTATAGGATGGTGTCACACCTCTTTGGTGTTGGCAGGTCCACTGTTGGTGAGGCTTTGCTGCAGGTTCCCAGCACCATCAATGAGGTTCTGCAGCCCTGCCTTGTCAACCCAGGTGAGCTATGGGACACCATCGTTGGCATCGCTGCCCTAGTGTTCCCAAAATGCACCAGGATCCTAGATACCACCCATATCCCCGTGTGAGGTCCAGAGCACTGTGCGGCCAAGTAATGCAACCACAAGGGATATCATTCCATCATTCTTCAGGCCCTTGTGGACCATAGAGGTATGTTCCTGAACAGATACATTGGATGGCCGGGCAGGGTGCATGATGCCAGGGTCCTGCGGAATTCCACCATGTACCAGGGCATGGAGGTGGGCACCTTCTCCCCCCCCCCATAACATCACCTATGGGGAAGTGGAGGTGCCCACCCTCATAGTCGCTGATGTGGCTTACCCCCTTCAGCCCTGGCTGATGCGCCCCTACAGGGTCCTCTCGATGCCGGTCGCCTGCTGTTAAACCATGGCCTGACCCACTGCCACCAGGTGGTAGAGTGGGCATTTGGGAGACTGAAGGCCCGGTGGAGGTGCCTGCTCACAAGCCTCCACCTCACAGAGGACACTGCTGTGGAGGTCATTAGCGTGTGCGTGGTCCTCCACAATCTTTGTGAGCTGTGGGGAGAGACAGTACCTGCCACCTGGGAAGCCGAAGCAGAGCTCGTCGGCAGGCAGTTCCATTACCCTGAAGCCGTGCCCCTAAGAAAGCATGCATCAGCAAGATGTATTGTGATGTGTGATGCACTTAAGGACTTGATCCTCAGTGAGGACCTCTGAGGGCCAGGCCCGCTGCAACAACCCCACTGATCCCCCCTCCTGCTACACACAATCCCCACCCTCCCACTCATCCACCCCACCCTCCCACACCCTGAACCATACCCAAATAAATCTCTGCAACCAAATCTAAAATTTCAGTATTTTTTATTTACAATGGGGAAGGTGGCAGGGCAAAGATGGGCTTGGGACGCAGTAAGGGGATTCAGAAGTTCTGGCGTGAGAACTGGGACAGGGTTGTCTAACTGGGGAGAGGGGATGTGGGTGGGTGAGAACTGGGACAGGGTTGTTTAACTGAGGAGGGGAGATGTGGATGGGTGAGAACTGGGATGGGGTTGTCTAACTGGGGAGTGGGGATGTGGGTCGGTGAGAAATGGAATGGGGTTGTCTAACTGGGGAGAGGAGATGTGGGTGGTGGGTTCTAAGCAGGGGGTTAGTGGGGGGCACTACTAGGCCCACGACCTTCCCTGCCATGGCCTCCCCTAAGGCCTCCCCGGGTCCATGGACACCTGAAGCGAGGGATGCCAGGCTCCCTCTGTGAGTCTCTCTCTGCTACTGGGGGGCCCAAGTACCCCACAATGTGCTGCAGGCTTTCTGCAATGTCCTGGATTACTACTCTGAGGTCCTGCAGTACATTGCTCTGCTGCTCCAGAACTGCGATGATGTGGTCATCCGCGTCAGCTGCCTGCTGCAACTGCTGGAGGGCGTGATCCAGGCAGCAGGCTAGTTGTTCCCTCTATGCCCAGCTGGACTCCTCCGCCCTCTTGCTGAGGTCAAGGAGCCTCTGCAGGACTTCGCCTTGGGTCAAGTGGGCCCTCCTGCTTCTCCAGGCGGTGGCTTCTGAGTTCCCAAGGGCAGGGCGGCGGGTGGCTCTATGTGCTGATAAAGGGAAGGTGAAACCATCATTAGCCCCTTCAACCTACTGCTCTTGGCTGGGTGCAGCTCATCAGCTGCAAATACTTCTGCCCCAACTGTCCACAGGCAGCCTAAACTGCATTCTATGGGACAGTACCCCAAAGGTGCACATGGTTTCACGATTCCCATTCAGGTGGGTGGCAGTGAGGCTGGTCTTGCCTCAGGGAGTTTCCCAACGCCATGTACCAGCAATGATGGCATCACGCTGCCCGCCCTTGATGCCGCTACATGTGGTGACTGCCACATCAACAGTCTGCAATCCCTGCCCCACATGTGTCTGGTAGCCTTGCACCACATGTCCCTTGGCCAGTGGAAGGGCCTCCATGCCCCCTAGCCCCATGCCCGGACTGTCCCTGGCCAACGCCCCCCTCAGTAGCCATGCCACGGGCAGGCTCAGCCCAGCCTGCATGGAGCAGGGAGGATCATTCACCTACAGGCGCTGTGGAGTTTCTCCAGGACATCCCCTCTTCAGTCTCTGTCACCATGGAGGTAGCCTCGGATGTCTCCTGATGTTCTTCCTCCTCCTCCTCGGGGGTGCCTGTCCCCTGTGCCCGCATAAGGAAGAGCTTTGGGCTGGATGGCTGGGCCTGCATGGATGGACCACTCCCTGGCCGGCTGGTGTTGCCCACGTCCAGTGACGCCTCAATCTCAGAGGGGTGTTGTTCAGGGGACATGCCCACCTGGCTGTGCTTGGCTGAATCTCTGGCCCTGGATGGGAGGTCACTGGGCTCCTCTGCCACTAATGCACGCAGCTCTTCAAAAAAGGGGCAGGTGGCCGAGCTGCCTTCCCCCTGGAGCTGCCTGGCTTCTCTGGTCTGGGCATAGTCCTACCTCAGGACCTTCACTTTTGAGCGCACCTGCTCAAGGCTGTGCTGGTAGCCGTGCTGTGACATGGCTCTGGGCATATCAGCATATATGTCACAGTTCTGGTGCCTTGCCCAGAACCGTGCACATAAGTTTCCTGTTCCCCATATGCCACTAAGGCATCTCACCTCATCGGGGGTCCATACAGGTGCCCTCCAACACTGTGTGCCAGAGCTGGCTGCAGAAGCCTCTGCCATGCCTGGTCTCATTGTCCAGCATGCACTGGAAGTGGCAGGGCACTGGGCTTCCTGGTTCCTGGCAGGGGCAAAGCACCCTGGGAGGAAGAAGGTCAAAACAGTGTTATTTCAATTTAACCGTTCAATCAAAATAATGTGTCTGAACGGAATAGAAATAACTATCATATTGGTATAAAACTTGGTTTTATTAAGTCAATATGACAATGCTTAGATCGAAATAACAGAGCTCATTATTTCGATCTAAAAAAATGTCGTCTGGGCATAACACTGGTTGAATTGATATAACACTGGTTATATCGATTCAACCACTGTGTGTGGACATACCCTATGTGACACACAGAGCAAACTCTCTTTTGTCACTTTCAAGAGATCTGGATTGTCGAGTTTTCTGTATCTGACTTAAGACTCTCTCTCTCTCTCTCTCTCTCCTTCTATCCCTCTCTCTCTCTCTCTTTAAATGGAATTTTAATGAACTCTTCAGGACCAGAACTAACTGCTATTTCACCTCAATTCATTTACAAATTATTATTACAAAATTAAGTTTAAAATGTAGGGAGGGAGTGATGTTTTTATAGGAAACTGGTTAGTCAAAAACACTCATAAAAGCACAATTTTCAGAAATGCTCCTAAGTAATTTTTTAAAACAACTTTGTATTTCTTCTTTTAGACTATGTGTACACTTAGGCAGTTACATCAATTTATTAAAATCAATATAAAAATCCTTAAATTGATTTCAGTTAAGTTGATTTAACACGTCCCCACTAGAAACTCAAATTGAACTATCATGTCCATGGACAGGACTTGCTAGTTCAATTTAGGAGAGGGACAAGATTGGAAGTTTGGCAACATGGCCCCCTAGAAGGACCATGCCTCCACCCAATATATAGAAAAAGTAAAGCACTGTGGGAAGCAGAAGGGCAAAAGTGTTAAACTAAAATAACACATCCACACTACATTATTTTGAAATAATTATTCTAATTTAACTGTCATTTTGATATAATATTAGTTTTTATTATATCAAGATGACTCCTTATTTTGAAATTAGGACACTCCTTATTTTGAAATAAGGAAACATATTGTGGACATGTAATCTTCTAAAATAAAATAATCAGCATTATTTTGATTTAAAGAGTGAGTGTTGAAATACCCTTAGAGTTTGTATTTAAAATAACGGTAGACCTGAATGAAATTTTTCAAATGATTTTTAAGAGAAAATAGCCTGTTTTAGAATTTTTTAAAAAGATATCCAAAAGCCTTTTTTTCCCTTTTGAAAACTTTTTTCACTTTTATCAAAGTTAGAAATGTTTTTGAAATTATTACTGAATTTTTTCATGCAGGGAAAAAAAGTCAGAAACATGTAATTTTAAAAATGCAAAGAATTTCAAAATACAAAGAAAGAAATTTTAAAATATTTTTAAATGTTTGAATATTTCACAGAATGGCCTTATTTCTGTTTAGTTTTATTTTTAAAATGTTATTATTTGACTTTTTCTAACAAGTTCTGAGGCATCATTATCATGAAAAAGGCACAGCTAGAGCTGAATAAAATTGTTCAATTGTTCAGTTTCAGCAAATAATTTTATTTTTCATCAAATTAAAAAAGATTAGTCATTCCAGGACTTCAGACTGACTCAGTAAGTATTCCATTGTCTCCTAATCATAGTTTTAGTATTTAAGTCAGGGGTAAATGATGATTTGGCTTTCCTATTTTTGTTGAATGTCATAACTGTAACACAAAGTTTATGCTCAGGCTTCAGGTCTCCTTATAAGGCTCTGTGTGCTGTTTCTGGTATTAAGGCAGAGGTGTAATTGTATCTCAATCATTTTTTAAGAGGCTTAAAAGTAAGCATTTCTTGTCTTCCATGTCTCCTGAAGTTTTAGCCTGTAAATATTTGATTTGATTTTCTAAATCCTCTTCTTTTGTTTGAGAAATGTCCCTTGTTCTAAAAGCAAATGTATGGTCACCTCATTTTTTACTCGTTGGTTGAGGTCATTCATTCTTGCTTCAACTTCTGTTTATTTTGTAATATGTACATTTTCTCACTGCGTATTCTCACTAAACTTGAAATAATTGTTCCATCCCTCAGAAATTCCTCTTTAGCCATTCTGAGCATAAACAATCAAGTTAGTTTTGAGATAGACTTGAAAGTACTTGATAAACTTATAAGTGGGTTGTATGATAGGGCTGCCTGGGAGGTGGGGAAAAACATTCCACAGCCTTGGGGTTGCTAATGTAAACGTAGGAAGTATTATGTTCTGATGCTTCACGGCTTCAGCCAGTCACCGGCAAAAGTCAGGAAATTATTCTTTTCTTATTCCCAGAATGTATTCTGTTGTTCATCATCGTCTCCTTCCTCTGAAACCTCAGATGTCTATGGCTGGAGATGAAACACCAGGTGGGGTGGACGAATACTCTGAATAGCGATGAGGATTCTTGCTCTCCAGTGCTTGACTGACTGTTTCTTGCTAACATGCTCAAGCTCTAACTGACCATTATATGTGGGGTGGAAAGGGAATTATCAGAGGTGAGTATAGGTGTTTTGTGCCTTCCTCTAAAGCATGGGTGACTTTCCAGGATCTTCTAAGTATATCTCACTTACTCAGTTCTCAGGTGCATCTCAGTCTCAATCTCTCCTGTTTTCTGCATGTGTCGTATGATAGCTTAGTTTCCTGAGTTCTAATTGTGATTGTTGAGTTTGGGTGCAAGTGGCTGGATGGTATTGGTGGCCTGTGACATGCAGGAGATCAGACTGAATGATCTGGTGATTCATTCTAGATTTTAATTCTAAAACTCTATTCTAATACTTCATAGCTCATTTATAGTGTCTAGAGCTGTCTGTCATTCCTATGTCTTAAATTTTTCAGCTGCTATATTGCTTCAGCATTTTAGTTTAGATGCAGGTGACTGCTTTGTTTTCCCTGTGGAACTAACTAGAGTTTTTGTTTGTTTGTTTTTGTTTTGTATTGTTTTGTTTTCCAATTTTCAGCCATTTAACCTTGTGCTATGTGTTCATGGAGGGCTAGATATGATGGATCCTAATGTGTGTCATCAATATGATCAGATTAGGCCTTTTTATGATGTTCTGTCAGCATGTGACATCTTCTGTATGGAAGTTGTCTACATCCTGACACAAGGACTTTATACGAGCACTACTCTTAAACACTGAGGTACGGAACTTATCTGGGACAGATCAGTGTGTGAAAGGTCATGATGAGACTGCAGAGATGTTCAGCAAATCTCTGCTTCTTAGATCGCAGTGGGGGCATTGGGAAGCAGAGCATGTGTTTGACAACTCAAAGGCTATGCCACCCGGGACTGTGCAGGGACACAAAGAAACCCAGAATACAGTCAGCATAACAGTCGCTTAATGCCACATATGTCCTCTCCCATCCTAACCCCCATTTCTGCTTCAAGTGTAGAAAGAGAGTAATTGACAACCTTGCCTGATGCATTCATAGAACAAATATTTTTACATATCACAGCTGAATCACCTTGCAAATAACCAAACAATTCCAGAGAAGGGTAAATAGATACACTGAGTTTCTGAAAGGGGGTTTCTTAATCTAGCTGGATGTGATATCAAAGGTTTATAGCAAGTCAGTTGAGGAAGTTTGATACAGATGATTATATTGATCATTTAAATACTTGTGTGCTGAATGCAGTCATAAGACAAGCTAATAAAAATACTCTTAAGCCATCTGCTTAACAAAGTAGTAAAATCCATTGTCCTTGGTGAATAAAGATTTAAAACAATCACTGAAGATGAAGAAAAGCACTAACTAAAGGGGAGAGGTCATATTTAATATATGAAATAATGGAATATAAAAGGTTCAAATGAGGAGCATATATATTAACAAGTTTAATTCAAATATTAAATGAAATATGTTATCATAATTATGGAATAAAGTCAACCATCTGTCTACAGTGAGTACTGTAGTAAATTACACACAGAAATATGTTAGCTAGATTGAAATGTTTCTGACATCCCACTGAGATGCAATAGACTATTCATGAGGTATGGGCCTTGATACTGTTATGCTAAGACACATTAGTGACTGACTGAATGGAAACCTCACCAAGCTTTGATGTGGACATCCTTCACTTAAGATACAACTATTTACAGTGCCCAAGAGAGTATATCTACTCTGCAGCTGGGAGGTGTGATTTCCACCATTAGAAGATTAACTTGGGTTAGGGTTTTAAAAATCTTGTAGATGTTGCTACAGTGATGGCTTCTTGAGCTAACCATCCAAGTCCAGTCCCACACTATTCCTTTGGGATTATCCTTGCTGCCTAGCCTAAGATCTACCAGTGTCACAGTGTCCATTGTAATATTTTATGGCTATGTTCACACACAAGTGCTTGTTTCGAAACAAGTCTGTTGCAAAATAAAGACTTATTTTGAAACACCTTATTTCGAAATAACAAAAAAGTGTTTTTGAAATAAGGGAAAGAGAGGGAATCGAAATAGCATTTCCAGTGTGAGATGCTATTTCGAAATAGGAGAGGGGAGGGGGAGGGAGACCCTGTGTTGGGCCAGGGAAGCCCTGTCCCCGGGATTCCCATGCCCCCTGAGGCTCCGGCCAGGGGTGAAGGGGGGCACCCCCTGCCCCCGCCACCTCTGCAGGGGACAGGGAGGCTCCCCCTGCCCACCCATGGGTCCGGCCTCAGTCAGGGGGGCTTCGCCCGCGCCCTCCCACGCAGCCCCTGCCTGGCGCAGGTGTGCTTCCTCCACCCCCCTGCGGCTGCTGACTGGTGTGGGGGGAGCTTCCCCAGCGCAGCAATTGGGAAGCCCCCTGTGCCCAGCAGCAGCTGTGAGGGGGTGGAGGAAGCCCCTCACACCAGGCAGGGGCTGTGGGGGGGTGGAGGAAGCCTGGGGGCGGGGTGCCCCAGGCTTGGGGGCAGCCCCAGCCAGCTTCCCCCCTTCCCCTTGCTGGGAGTAGGGGGGCGAAGGGGGCTGGGGGTCCCCGCCCCCCTGCTCCCAGCAAAGGGGAAAGGGGGGGGAAGCTGGCTGGAGAACCCTCCGACCCCCTGCAGCCCACTCAGCACCCTGGCTAGGGTGCTGAGGGGGGTGGGACCTTCCCCTCAGGGTGGTATGCTCCCTGGGAGGAAGGTCCTTGTTATTTCAAAACACTCTTTGTTTCAAAATAACATGACCAAAGGGCTTATTTCGAAACTACTGGCTTCGAAATAACCCTCCTTTCAAAAGCAAAGTGGGTTTAAGCTAGCACACATAGGGTGTGTTCACACAGGGCTTTCATTTTGAAACAACACTGGTTGTTTTGAAATAAAAGTCCCTATGTCCAAACAACTTCTTGTTTCGAAAGGAGGCTCCTGCTCATTAGTGAGGAGCTCCCTCCTTTCGAAACAAGAAGTTGTTTGGACATAGGGACTTTTATTTCAAAACAACCAGTGTTGTTTCAAAATGAAAGCCCTGTGTGAACACACCCTATGTGTGCTAGTTTTGAATGATACAGCATGAGTCCACTCATGCAGGGAATCATGCCTCCTAGATGCAAGTAAATGTGCCCAGAAACTAGCACCATGGCAAGGGTGGGGAGAAAATGAAGCTTCCATTAACCATACTCAACTTGTTTTACAGATCATACTATTGCTATGCCACTCTTTTTATTTGAGTGCTTTTCCTCAAAGTGTATCAAGAATATTACACAAAACAATTAATTAATAGTATAACTATCTACTCCATTAGGGAGGGAGGTGTTTTTAAGCTGATGAGGGAAAGGTTTATTATTTATCTGAAAGATTTTAACAAAGCTGAAAAATATTTCAGTATTGACAATTTATATACATAAAAATATATAAATTTTATAAAAATTCCCCTCTCACCCCTACGGGTGGTATGTGTCATCTTCAACCTCGGGTCCTTTACCAGAGGCCTGGGAGTTTGAGGGTTCTGCGCAGTATCTTAGCTGTTCCTAGCACTGCACTCTTCTGGACAGAGAGCTCTGATGTTGTTCCTGGGATTTGTTGGAGCCACTCTCCCAGCTTAAGACTCACAGCCCCAAGTGCTCCTACCACCACCGGGACCACTTTGGCCTTCACTTTCCACATCCGTTCTAGTTCCTCTTTCAGGCCCTGGTACTTCTCCAGCTTCTCATACTCCTTCTTCCTGATGTTGCTGTCACTTGGCACTGCTACATCTATCACCACCGCTGTCTTCTGGTCCTTGTCTATTACCACGATGTCTGGTTGATTGGCCAGTACCTGCCTGTCCGTCTGGATCTGGAAGTCCCACAGAATCTTAGCCTCGTTATTCTCCATGACCTTCTGTGGAATCTCCCATCTGGTCTTGGGAGGGTCTAGCCCATACACTGTGCAGATGTTCCTGTACACAATGCCAGCTACTTGGTTGTGCCGTTCAGTGTATGCTGTTCCTGCCTGCATCTTACATCCTGCCATGATGTGTTGGACTGTCTCTGAGGCCTCTCTGCACAGTCTGCACCTTGGGTCCTGTCTAGTGTGGTAGACCCCTGCTTCAATGGATCTGGTGCTCAGTGCCTGTTCTTGTGCTGCTATGATCAGTGCCTCAGTGCTGTCTTTTAGTCCAGCCCTTTCCAGCCACTGGTAGGATTTCCCAATGTCAGCCACCTCAGCTATCTGTCGATGGTACATTCCATGCAGGGTCTTGTCTTGCCATGGCACTTCTTCTGCTTGACGAGACAAGAGAACCTGGAATTTCCACCCCAAGTCCAACACCCAGAGACTGTACGCCAGCCAGAAAGACGGCAGGTAGGGTTTGGTGAGTGTCAAAGCCACTGTCCTAGATGAAACCCAGAGCATCCAGGAGTACATCAGTAAGATGGCACCCAAAGATCAGCTGCTGAGAGAATGCCTGAGGCAGCAGCAGCAGACATGAGAGGAAGATCAAGCAGAAGAAGTGTCATGGCAAGACAAGACCCTGCATGGAACGTACCATCGACAGATAGCTGAGGTGGCTGACATTGGGAAATCCTACCAGTGGCTGGAAAGGGCTGGACTAAAAGACAGCACTGAGGCACTGATCATAGCAGCACAAGAACAGGCACTGAGCACCAGATCCATTGAAGCAGGGGTCTACCACACTAGACAGGACCCAAGGTGCAGACTGTGCAGAGAGGCCTCAGAGACAGTCCAACACATAGTGGCAGGATGTAAGATGCAGGCAGGAACAGCATACACTGAACAGCACAACCAAGTAGCTGGCATTGTGTACAGGAACATCTGCACAGTGTATGGGCTAGACCCTCCCAAGACCAGATGGGAGATCCCACAGAAGGTCGTGGAGAATAACAGGGCTAAGATCCTGTGGGACTTTCAGATCCAGACGGACAGGCAGGTACTGGCCAATCAACCAGACATCATGGTAATAGACAAGGACCAGAAGACAGCGGTGGTGATAGATGTAGCAGTGCCAAGTGACAGCAACATCAGGAAGAAGGAGTATGAGAAGCTGGAGAAGTACCAGGGCCTGAAAGAGGAACTAGAGCAGATGTGGAAAGTGAAGGCCAAAGTGGTCCCGGTGGTGGTAGGAGCACTCAGGGCTGTGAGTCTTAAGCTGGGAGAGTGGCTCCAACAAATCCCAGGAACAACATCAGAGCTCTCTGTCCAGAAGAGTGCAGTGCTAGGAACAGCTAAGATACTGCGCAGAACCCTCAAACTCCCAGGCCTCTGGTAGAGGACCCGAGGTTGAGGATGACACATACCACCCATAGGGGGTGAGAGGAGAATTTTCTTTTTTTTATATATAATTATTTTTACCAAAAGAGGTTGTTGCCTCCCCTTCCTTTCCCTGCACCTTCCTCAGGAAAAACTGCACAATTAGACATTTCCTGTGGAAAAGTCTGTTAGAGGTATATTGCATTTTCATTAAAAAGGAAATATTTTTACCAATAAATCCCATGTATATCTAAATATTATTCCTATTTAACAGGTAGCTACGTAACTAACCCAATTTGGAGAATTTGGAACCCTGACTCACTGAGGAAATACTTTTCTTTACTAATTTTTTACTGTGGTCTCTCACAGATATCAATGGAACTGCTCATGGCCCCGTATCCAACATGAGTCAGGATGCCAGTGTGGCACACATAGAGGCAGTAGTGCAATTTGGAAAAGAACTCTTGAGTTTGGACTCCCATTTCCCAGCTTTAACCACTACCTTCCCTCATTGTTATCTCAGTGACTGTCAGTTTTGTAGCTAAAGAAAAGATCTAGCAAAACACTAAGATGGAGACTAGTTTTCTAACTTAATACTAGTGTGTGTTTAAAATTAAACACTTTTGCTGGTGTGTTGTCTAAATGAAGAGGAACTTTAATTAAATGAGGGAGGAAAAAAACTGTTACTTATAAGTTTAGCTTAGATCACTTATATATAATGATTTTTTTGACCTTCTTTTGATACTTGTGTTCAAATACACAAATAAGAAAAGTTCCTCCTATCACCTGCAGGGATACAAATAATAAAATAATAATAGAGCACTTTAGAAGACAGGATTAGACTTCAAAAATTACCTTCAGAAATTGGTGTATTTCTTCTAAATTCAACAAAATGAAATTAAATAAAAATAAGTGCAAAGTAATTCAACTAAAATGGAAAAAATCAACTGTATAGTTGTAAAATGGGAAATAAGTGTCCAGATGGTAATACTGCTGAAAAGGATCTGGGTGTTATAATGGTTCATAAATTGAAAGACTTAATAATATGAGCCAGCTGTAAAAAAAAAAAAAAAAAAAAAAGCTAATATAACTATAGGATCTATTAATAGGAGTGCCATATGTAAAACATGGGTGATATCTGTCCTGTTCTCCTAGGCAGTGGTGAGGCCTCAGATAGAGTACTGGTCTTCACACCTCAGGAAAGATGTAGAAAAATAGGTGAGAGTGTAGAGGAAGAGTAAGGAAAATGATAAAAGGCTTAAAAAATCTGGTCTACGACAAAAGCTTTTTTTTTTTTTAAGGCATATTTAGTGTTAAGAAAAGATGATCGAGTGGGGAACCTGATAACAGTCTTCAATCATGTTGAGAGTTGTTTTACAGAGGAATGTAATCAACTCTTCTCCATGTCCACTGAAGGTAGAGTAAGAAGCAAATGAGTTTAATCTGCAGATATTTTGAAATATTTTCTAGGAGTAGTAAAACTCTGGAATAAGCTTCTGAGGAAGACTGTGGGCTCCCCATCACTGGAAAGTTTTAAGAACAGGTTGGATAAACACATGACAGGGATGACTTAATTTTACTCTGTCTCATCACAGCACAGGATGCTGGACTTGTATTTAACTGAGGTCATTTCTAGTGCTAAATTTCTATGATTCTGTGTTCATGAGCATGTGGCTTGTTATGAGTGAGTTTGTAAGATATCACAGTGAACAAACAGTAAGTTTCACTCATATCATTCAAACAGCACAATAAATAGGACATGAAGACCTTGGGAAAAATACTTGTTATAAATTATAGATCTCTGATTAAATCTGTAATGTATTGTGGATGCCAAGTTTCTTTTGGTTCAGTAGAATAAAATACAGTTCCAACCATGACCTTTGCTGCCTCTGTTAATAGGAGCTTTATAAGTAATTTCAAGGGGAATATCTTTCTGGAAAGGAGCAGGAAGATTCTCATTATCAGATACTGAATTAAATATCTTCTGCTGTAAATATTTTCTGTTTATTCTGTGGTGGAGGATTAAGAGGATATAAAGTCTTAAAAGTTAAATTGGGTTAAGTCTTAGAAGCCAGATGGAAGCAAAATTAGCTCCTTAGTCAAAGAAATGGACCTAAAAATGTAATTAAATTGCAACTAGTGTGGTTCTGAGAAATACAAATTAGCAGAATCCCCTCAAGTACAGAGTATATAATTTTCAACAACATTAATAACTCTAGCAATAAAAGCATAATGAAAGCGTCCAGTATCCAGTACCTTGGGCTTTCTGTACAACTTAACTCCCATCCTCCCAACACTGTTCTCAGAGATTGTATTGATTGATTGATTTAAATATCTTAACTGGGGAACACTGGAGGAAGCCTTTTAGAACTGTGATTTTGATAGCATATAATTAAAAAAATTGATTATCATTTATCTGGTGGGTTTTTTTGTTTGTTTGTTTTGTTCTCTTCTGTTTTGTTTTGTTTTTTGTTTGTTCGTTTGTTTTGTTTTTTTGGGGTTTTGGGTTTTTTGTTTTTTTTTGGCATTCACCCCAGTGCTCACCTGAGTGATACTCAGTACAAGTTTCTATATTTTCTCTGCAATACTTGATGAAATCTCTAACACCTAACGGAAATCAATGTGCTATATTCCTTCCACAAAGGCTTACATCTATGATCCACTGACAAACCTGTACTCAGGTTAAGGACACTTATGTATCATGAACCCTGTAATGGGATGGAATTGCTTTTCCAGGATATTACATGTTCATACAGTCAGAAGAACTATGATACAGAGTCATAGAAACTGGAAGGGACCATGAGAGTTCATCAAGCCAGTCCCTTGCATTTGTGGAAAGTCCAAGTACCATCATAAAGCATCTCTGAGAAGTATTTTTCTAACCTCCTCTTAAAAACTTAGAATACTGCAGATTCCACAGTCTCCCTAGGCAACTTATCCCAGTGGTTAATCACCCTGACAATTAAGAAAGTTTTTACTAATGTCCAATCTAAACCTCCCTTGCAGTAATATAAGTCCATTGCTTCTTGCCCTGTCATTGGTGGTTGAGGAGACTATTTTTTTTTTCTCCCTCCACCTCGTAACAATCTTTTAGGGATCTGAAAACTGTTTATAATGTCTCTCCTCAGTTTTCTCTTTTCCAAACTAAACAACCCAGTTCTTTCAATCTTCCTCTATATAATAGTGAATATATTAGATCCGACCCTTCCCTCCTCTTGATTGGCTGATGTCCAGGTGATGTTACATCTATAACCCTCAGTTGCTCAGCAAAACTGCAACAATTTCACTAATTCAGGATGGTGTCAAAAAAGACAGACTCTCAGAGATAGAGTCAGATTGAAGTTCCTTCTTGGAACTTGAAAGACACAGGTGGCTGCCCTCCAGAGCACTTAAACTGTTTAAGAATAAAACTGGACTCATACAGTGCTTTCAGTATTTAAAGCATTCCAATAGAAAAAGAGGGAAAGGTCTCAATTTTCAACCAGCCTTAGGAATTTTTCCCAGCAGATGCTACCTCCTATGTTCCAGTCTAAGCAGAGCTGCATCTTCTTTTCTATCCCCTTCCCTGGTGTCCAAAGAGGCTTCAGTAGAGAATCTGAACTTTTCAGAACAGGTGTGAGAATGTGTCACCTTCTGTAAGACTATCAAAGGGAAAACGGGGGGGGGGGATTAGAATACTCGTTTACTTGAGCAGAGTGAGATACAGAAAGGAACAGTAAGTTCCTGCATCAGAACTTCACAAAGGCATATAGTGAATGAAAGTTCATATAAGGGGGCAAATTTGCACTGAGTTGAACTCATAACAAGAAGCCACCAAATGAGTTGCTTCTTCAATGTACTGTATATTCAAGGTATATTGCACATATTTCTCTGCTGAAATGCAATTAAATAATAAGTATCCCATACTCTCCAACACAGCTCAGGCTTCTGAGATTTGTAGTTGATTCCCCAAGGTCACTGGTATCAAGCTGTCCTTGACTTAAGCCACCTGAGTACTGAGGAATAGTTATTACTTCCTCTTTATTTGGCAATCTGTGTAAAAGCTTACGTCTTAGAATCTGATCCCCACTTCTCTCATAAATCAGTATTACCCTTCCCAAAACAATCTAAAAGCACAATGCTGGAAGAAACTGGTTCTTTCCAGAGAACTGAACATTTGAACTTGCTATGGCTGATGAGAAAAATACATTGTTTCACTGGACACATGGTCTGCTTTTCAGAGGTGCTGAGCAACACCGCCATTGAACTTCAGAGGGAGGGAAGGGTACTCCACAGCTCTGAAATGTGGGTATTTGGTTAGTTGCCCAAAAGATGAGGCAAAAAAAAAAAAAAAAAAGAGTGGACACTTCTAAAGTAGGCCCTGCCCTGACATCACTTTTTGTCCTGCCTCATAATGAAGAGAATAATTACTTAAAAGATTTCCTGCAAAGTCTAATTAATTACTGTTTATTAATATCTTTAACATCTTTGGAAAGAGGTATTATAAGAACACAAAATATTCTTTCTCATCCCTGAGACTATAAGCCTCTTTCCTTGCTGTGCAAGTAAAATGTTCTGAATGCTATCCTTCTGGCTAATTTCTAGAGAGGGAAGTCTTTTAATTACTAAAGCTGCAAGAGCCATTAGGCAGCTTAGAGTTCAGTTTCCTGAAAAACTGGTGCTTCCAATTTATTGACTTTTTGCATGTCATTTACTGTGCACAAGTCAATTAATAATTTGAAATTTCAATAAAAGAAGGGTAGGATTAGCTTTGAATTCATGGTGTTAATAGATTCCTGTAGTTTCAATGAAGTAAATGATAGCACTATAGTCTTAGTGCTTCTGATTGATTGAAAATATTGGATGAGGAACATTTCTTGTAAAGCTCATTTTATATACCTAGCCTCAGAATAATGATTTTTTAATGTTTCCATTTCCTTTCTTATATTGATTACATTAATTAAAAAATGTTCTAATATTTCAACAAGAGCACTGAAAATGTATGTTCATGGAACCACTTGTTTATCTTAGGAAATAGACACTTTATTCACACTTATAGTGACATAGATAATTATTTCTATTAATATTCTACAGCATACTCTATCTTGTTCTTTCCTGCTTTAACCAAAACACTAAAAGCTGATGAGCTTCTTCTGTGTCAGTCAACATTTTATATGCAATATTGTCCAATTTTCACCTGTCAACATTTTTTGAGTTTTTCACTGGTAGACAAAGAAAGTTGTTTGCTGTGGAATGGAACAGAAATTTCTCAAGCCAAATTTTCAAAGGGGCTGTATCTAAAATAAGGGGAGTTGTTTTGGGTGCCACATATTTGTGTCTAAATTTATGGATAAGTAGAAACACAAATTTGCACAAACAAACCACAGTCATACACACAATTGGGTAAATAGATGCCTACGCCATACTGAGATTGGTACAGACAACCCACATTCATACATACAACTGTGTAAACAGATGCCCACACTATATGTACAAGTTTGATAGTAGCATGAACAACTTGTAGTCACCTTCAAGAACCAGGTGAAACTTAATGAAACTAAAAGGTGGAAAACACTGCTAACAGATACTTTCTTGATGCAAAGTTCCAAAGAGGCAGCTGTATTAGTTTAGTTCACCAAAAGAAGCAAGGAGTCCTGTGGCACTTAAAGACTAATAGATTTATTTATCACATGAGCTTTCATGGGAGAAAATCCCACTTAAGCATCTGACAAAGTGGGATTTTCTCCCAAGATAGTTCATGCAATAAATAAATATGTTAGTTTATGTCCACACATCTCTTTTATTTTGAAATAGCACTGGTTATTTTGAAATAAAAGAGATTAGGTCCACACAAATTATTCTTATTTTGAAATGACGGGCTCTGTCATTTCAAAATAAGAGCCATCATTTCAAAATAAATTAAACCTTCTTTAAATCAAAACTGCTATTATTTCAGAATAACACCGTTCAGACATGTTATTTCAAAATAACCATTATTTTCAAATAACACTTTTGCCCTTCTCCTTCCCAAGGTGTCTTCCTTTTAGCCTATATTGGGTAGGGGCATGGCCCAGGGAGGAGGCCATGTTGCCACACCTCCCATGGTGGCCCTCTCCTTAAGCGAAATAGCACATCCTGTGTTTGGACATGCTATTTCGCTTTGAGCTTTTCCCTTAATTCAAATTAGCATTTTCTTAATTCAAATTAACTTATTTTGAAACAAGGACTTTATTTCAAAATAACTCATTTCAAAATAACTTATTTTGAAATAACGATATACGTGTGGACATAGCCTTAGTCCTTAAATGCCACAAGACTCCTTGCTTCTTTTTCTCAATGTAATGTACAATGAGGTTGTGGAACTCACTGGCACAGATTTAGACTGCAAGATGTTGGAGAAAGGTATGCCATTTACTGTGCAATTGTACAACATGTACCACAATAGTCTCAGCATGACTGGCTTCTGGCTGCTACCACAATATATGTTTTGAATGAAAACCATAATGATAACTGGTAGTTGACAATTGATAATTAATAATTGATAATATAATAAAATACATCTTGGCCAATAGAGCATCAGTGTTCTGATAAGTATTGGACATTAATAAGGACTACGAAAAATATCCAGAATTATGGTAAGGATTAAGAGAAATAATGAAGAGTTTTGAGGGGACTATTGACACTGATGTTTAATCTTAACACCATTCTCTAACTAATGAGGATTAAGAACAAGTGTTCATTTTGGTCAAATAGTCATACAGCTGCCTCTGCAGGGCTTCTTGCATTTCCTTTTGGTATGACTGTTAGTGGCTACCATCTGACCCAGGATGTTGGACTAGCTGGATCACTAATCTGATTCACTAGAGCAGACTGAAAACTGAAATTTTATCTCAAGTGAATTTAGAACATTTCAACATTTTTTTTAAATCCAAAGTTTTTATTAAGAATCAAATCTAAACGTCTCATACTGAAAAGCTCAGGGAAAAAAAATCACTCGGGAAATGGTTCATTTCTGATTGGTTTGATGTTGAACTGCCCCCACCTGATTTGCTAAAGGAACTCATGAGAGTTGTAGCATGGGTTCCTCGTAATCTTCCCAATTAGGCTATATCCTCATGAAGCACTGCAATCATAGGACCCCCATTATGTACTACCATGTCTCAGTTAGAGGGATGTCCATGGTGTGCCATATAAAAGCTTATATTTACTAAACTCAGAAATATATAAGTAGTAAAATGGAAATAAATAAGCTTGCAACTGGTTATTTTGGTCTTTAAAATCGTGGTTAAAAATGTGAGGAGGGGAGAGAATGGGGTGTGGATGGTCATGATTTTTAAAATAGTAATAACACTTTTGTAAAAATGAATAATATAAATTACATCTGTATACACTGGATTCCACAAAGCAAACATTTCAAAACAGTTACTATACCACAATGGTTGCCCTTCTAAATATAATGATTACTATGGAACCTGATGTATTGTGACATAGCCAGTTGTTTTTTCAATGTTGACTTTTTAAAACTGCAATCACTGTATATCACTTGAATTACATATGGTGAAAAAAATGTGTCATGGCTGGTATGGGTGAAGTGCAAGATAACATACAATAAACAATGGTCATTGTCTTTTATAACTTGTTTATTCTCCTTCTCCTGCCCATCCCATCATAGCCTGTTTGACTCCTGACCCCACAAATCTTGGCATAAATAGATGTGAGCTTTATGGGGAAGGCTTTGTCATTACATGGATTATCCGAACAAGACCTATCTCAACAGGATCCTGATCTTTGATCTATGACCCTAGATCATAGGCCTCACAACAAATTTTTGGTGGCTTCAGAGTGTGCCCACCAACTCTTGTTGATTGCTACTCTGAAATTTTTTTCCTAAAATAATTAATTTTAAGTAAAACAAATAAATATGCCTATATGTATGTCAAAATCATTGTAATTTATTTATGTAAGGGTTCCCCCCCATTTATTGCAGACTCAATAACAGGAATAATGTACAACACTATTTTGGAGCTTCTAACCACCACTGATTCCCTTGGTTGTCACCCAGTGCTTCTAGCCTTTGTTTCCTCCTACAACCTCAATTTATTCCATCAAGGTTCCCACAGCTCCCCTTCACCCTCTGCTTTCCTTCCCCAATGACTCGAGCCCTGTTTCATGGGCTCCTAACTCTTCCCTTCCCTCTTGATTATGGCAACTGGTAACACTGGCTCTGGTGATGTCCAGAGCCAAAGCAAAACCAAAGCTGGAGCTGGATGATAGTGGTGGCTGAAGCCTGGAGCCTCACTGTACTGGGACTGAAGCCAAGAGTCCCATAGCTATGACTGAATGGAAAGGGAGGAGTGGGCAGGGCTGAAGCATAGGATCTGCTGCTAGAGATCCACTACTAAAGGATGGAGGGGTATTAAGACAACTCTGGAGTCCTGGAAGAGAAGTTCATGGTTAGGGGAGAGGTGAAACATTACAAGATACAGCAGCTGACCCAGAGGTGGGTGGGGGGAGTCTAAAGTCATCCTCAGAGTCCTGCAGCTGAAGAGAGGGAGCAGGAGTTAAGCCTGTCACCTTAGCCTTTGGCTCAATCAGGGAGGAATGCTGATGCCTCCCCACACTCCCTCTGATCTGGGGTTTTGCAAGTTCTCTCCTGGAGCCCTTGAGCATTGGAGGGAGGCACCTCTATTTTGCCTTCTCCCTCATCTCTTCCCAGAATCATAGAATCATAGGGTTGGAAGGGACCTCATAGGTCATCTAGTCCAACCCCCTGCAAGAGGCAGGACCACTCCCACTAAACCATCCCAGTCATGGTTTTGTCCAGCCGGGCCTTAAACACCTCCAAAGATGGAGAATTCACCACCTCCCTTGGCAGCTCATTCCAAGGCTTCACCACTCTCCTAGTAAAAAAGTTTTTTTCTAATATCCAGCCTCGACCTCCCTAACTGTAACTTGAGACCATTGGTCCTCATTCTGTTCTCTGTTATTACCAAGAACAGTTGAGCTCCATCTTCCTTAGAGCATCCCTTCAAGTAGTTGAAGGTTGCTATCAAATCCCCCCTCAATCTTCTCTTCTGCAGACTAAACAAGCCTAATGCTTTCAGTCTTTCCTCATAGGGCTTGTGCTCTAGCCCTTTAAACATTTTGGTTGCCCTCCTCTGAACTCTCTCTAGCATGTCCCTGTCCTTTTTTGTAGTGGGGAGCCCAAAACTGAACATAGTATTCTAGATGTGGCCTCACCAGTGCAGAATAGAGGGGAATGATCACATCCCTTGATCTGCTGGTAATACTTCTTTTGATGCAGCCCAGTATGCCATTGGCCTTTTTGGCAGCAAGAGCACACTGCTGACTCATATCTAGCTTCCCATCCACCATGACCCCCAGGCCCTTTTCTGCACTGCTGCTACTTAGCTGAATGTTTCCCAGCCTGTAGCAGTGAATGGGGTTTTTTCGTCCCACACGCAGGATTTTACACTTGTCCTTATTGAACCTCATAAGATTTCTATTGGCCCACTGTTTCAATTTGTCTAGATCTCCCTGAATCCTGTCCTTGCCCTCCAACATGTCTACTGTTCCCCCTAGCTTGGTGTCATCCGCAAACTTACTGAGAATGCAGTCTATTCCATCATCCAGATCATTGATGAAAAGGCTGTCATGGCCACAGGAAAACTCCCTGGTGGTCACATGGGACACATATTTGAAATGTTGCTCTACATAAACAAACAAGGAATCCTGAGGCACTTAAAGACTACCAAATGTATAGTGCCACAGGACTCCTTGTTTGTTTCTTTTACTGAACTAGGCTAACACAGCTACCTCTTTAGATGTTGCTTTAGATGCTACTCTAATACAAATAGTAATAGTAATAAATAATTAATAATAAACCACAGTTAAATTATTGGGGACAATAATCTTCTCCATCAAACTGGTCAGAGAGCTGTCTTTATGGATATGTGACTTTGTCTGTCCTTGGCTGCAGCTGCATGTCCTGTCCTCTTGTTCTAGCTGGCTCCAGATGTGAATGCTGACATCATATTTCAAAAGGGCCCATGAGCATCCTGGTAAATCAAAAGTGGGTACATGCATGTTTGAATTAGTTATAAGTGCCTGGTTTCTGATGTTAGCTTCACCATTCTTCACACCACACTGATGTTGCACAGAAATCTGGACAGTGCATGTGGGCTTACACTGGGTGTGTCAAAGACAAGCACAATCTTGGGTGGGGTTGAATAGGTCTAGGTATAGTGGTAGGCTTGTGTTTGCTCTGGTTTTCTCAGCCATTTTGACTGTAACAACCTCACAATCAACATGTGGAGTAATGATGCTGATTAACATGGGGGAGCCATGATACTGGTGTAAATTGTATCATCTGATTTTGGTATATATTATTCAATGAAGGTTCGTGTCAATAAACTTGACCTGAGATAAATGGAGTTAGAGTGGAGCAGAGTATTCTGCTGCAAAGTAAGAGAGGGTTAAACCAGCTGATTGGAGAGTTTGAGTTTTTGCTCCCTGTGAAGTGCCTGGCTGGATTTTTAGAGGATTTTTATTCCTCCTCAATTTAGCTGCAAATTTCCTCACATGGTTAAGGTATGTGAGAGATCAGTCTTGATTACTCATAGGGTAGAGTGAGTGGGATTCATATTTTAATCACTACTTACTGAGGAAAAGATATTCAGTTCTTACTCTACTTTGGTGTTTTAAAGATAGAGCACACTCAAAATTGTCTTAGTCACAGTTGGTTTTCAATGGTTCTAACAACAGTATTTGGCCAGCTTAATCAGGTCAGCTTTTAGGGCGTCTTCAAGTTCTGGGAATGACCGTGCATGGACATCTTGAATGATTAAAAAAATAACTATATGTGAACATGCAGGACTGATTTAGTGGAAGGTCTCTTGTGTCCAAGTTGAAAAGCACTGGTGCCTGCACAGATTTTTAAGATAGACTTTGGATTGCTCTGTTCCACATACTAACTTTGCCTCTATTATACAAAGGGGTAGCAGTGTTAGTCTAGTTCAGTAAACCAAACAAAGAAGTAGTCCTGTGGAACTTAAAGACTAATAAATTTATTTTTTAATGAGCTTTCACGGGAGAAAATGCCACTTCATCAGATGCTTTGGAAACAGGGGAGCTTACAGAATGGTAGAAAACAAATGCAGGGAAGTGTAACTCATAGGAACAAGTCACACTGTGAATCTTTACAACTGTTTTGCTTTGCTGTTATAGTGTGACCTGTTCCTATGACTTAAACTTTCCTGCATTTGTTTCCTACCATTGTGTAAGTTCCCCCGTCTTCAAAGCATCTGATGAAGTGGGATTTTCTCCCATGAAAGCTCATGCAAAAACATATATTTGCTAGTCTTTGAGTGCCACAGGACTCCTTGTTCGTCTGCCTCCAATGTTCACTTGGAAACATCTTTTGTTCTGGAGAAAGTCAACAAGGTTGACTACCCATACTGGTAGCACTTATGACAATTTAACTAAGAGCTCTATGTGCCACACTGTCATTATGCTGCTTGAGGTCCTCAAATATGGCTCATGCAGGTTTTTTTTTTAAAGCATTGCCAATGAATATTGTCAAATCCAGAAATGTATTGTGGATGCAACAACCTCTCCAAATGTCTGCTTGCTCAACATTGGATATTGGCTTTACTCCTTGAAGGAACAGAGGTGCTCCTAAAACAGAGATGTTCCACTACCTTGAATGGCACAGAAAACACAGATATTTGTTAACAGCTTGGAACAGTATGTGAGTCTTTCCTTAGTTTCAGGAGAGCAATGATTTTGACATTTGCCATGTTATTTATTATGGTGAGTAATGTAATGGAAGAGAAATATAAAGCTATGCATCCTTGTAGCCTGGCCTTCTAATGATGGTAATGATCCACTTATCAAATGTCAAAAACGTAGAGAAAAAAGTGTCCAAATATAAGTTGTTAATGGAATTAACAGAAACAAAAACTGTATTTAGCAGTACTATTATTAGTTATATCAAATAGTACCTGTATGTCCTGATTAAAAAAAAAAGCCTTATTAGGCACTATATAAACACATAATAAGAGACAACTTGCAGTCTAAGCAGAGAAAACAAAGTGGAGTGGAAACAAGAATTGATGGGTAAAGTGATGTCTCCAAAGCCATACAGATCATTAATTGCAGAGGTGGGACAGGGACCTAAATCAACTATTTTCTGCTTCAGCAACCAATCCACTAGTTCTTACTGCTATTTACATTGCCTTATCCTCTTTAAAAATACTGCAAGAATATGCAGAAGTAGTTACAGCAATGCATGAAACTTGAAAAGGGTTAGTGATTTGATATAAATATAATTCAAGAAATCACATCTGTGTAAAATTAGTGTACTTGATATCAACTAAGTCTTAGGCAGCAAATAGGGCTGGAAACTGATGTCATGAGATTTCCTTTTTATTTTATCCAACATTTCTTATTGTCTGGGTTGCAAATGAGAAACAGGGAGGAGAGAGGAGTACTAAATCCTACCACTTAGGAACGTTCAACCCTGAATCATACTTTTCCCCACTCATCTAAGGCTGTGTTCACACGGCACTTTTGTTTCGAAACAACCTCGTTGTTTCGAAACAAAAAAAAACCATGTTCACACGACGCACAGTTGTTTCGAAACAAGGGGAAGCCTTAACATTTTGAGATAAGATATTTCGAAATAAGGTGTTGTTTTGAAACAAGTTGTTTCGACACAACTTGTTTCGAAATAACCCTGTGCGTGTGAACACAGCCTAAGAGATGTCACAACAGGTCCTCATGTGTTTTTCTCACATGTATTTCTTACATAGCTCTGAAACTTTTCTTTTTAGCCAGGCAATAGGAAGCATAGGAGGGGTATATTAAGACAAATGTATTTATGTAACTCATACACCCTATCAGCTGTGTGACTTCTATGAACAGGAGGCAGCTCCATAGGTGATCTTTATCTTATTTGAGTTATATGAAGAGAGTCATTTTGCTGTTGCTGCCAGTTGGCTCAGAAAACATATTTGTGGGCCAGTTTTTCTCACCCAGTTTCATCTGGAACCACCTTAAACTGAGTCCCTTCTGTATCTCAGAATGAAGCCCTCACATATTATTTTCTTGCATCTTAATTGTTTTTGCTTCTTTGGCAATTCAATATTCCACAGCCCTGCAAGTCTCCTGTCTCTCTGAAGCACTTTCTACCAGTCTAATTAATTTTGCTGTCTCCCTTGCCATTTAATTATCCTAATTTTTCTGCTTATAGAAGCCACTCAGAAATTCTGCTACTAGCTGGTAAATGAGGTCTAGCTCAAGGAAGAGCTGAGTTTTCTGTTCTTTCTCTTTGAGACAGAGAAGAAATAAGGATGAGAGGAAACATCTTCTTTCCGCCTAATCTCATCTTTTCTCAAATAATATAAAAGCAGCCAGTGGGAGAAAGTGAATGTGAAGCATATGTGTTTTGCTGGGGAAAAAGATGTGTTTTTCTGCACAAAGACTGATATTGCTAACTGTTAGCACTTTCCTTGCAATTCTATCTTTCTTGCATATATGCCATGACATATTTCAAAAGAAAAAAAATCACATTGCGTGCTGGTTCAGGAAATAGCTGTTATAGACTTTGTGGATTGAGGGAGATGATATTTCCTTATATAACTGTATGGGATGGGGGACAGGGGGAGAAATGACCCAGATGTCATTGTTCATTACCAAATCTATATGAAATCATATTAATTTAACAATGTTTTAATTAAGAGAAAGAAAGTATGCCTATGTCTTCTTTACATTTTTTTTTTTAATTCAGTGAAGCCTTTTCCTCAACATGAAACTAACATACCTACTGTTTTCTAAAGGAGGGTTATCCTACAAGCAAAAGTTGACTAGAACCATGACTACTCATGGATAGTGTACGCCAGGGGTTAGCAACCCAAATGATAAGAGCCTTTAAAAAAAATTCCCTCAATAACCAAGCGTTTTGAGAGCCTTGGTGGCTGTGGCGTCATCATGGGGGGATCTGGGAGCTGGGCCAGGTTGCCTGCTTCAGGGTGATAGTGGGGTTGGGGGATGAGGGGATGAACAGAACCAGGAAGGGCCCTTCTCAGGGTTCCTTGGTGTTAGGGGGAATCCCAGAGCCAGGAGCAGGTCATCTTCAGGGTCCCCCCATGGCGGGGTGGGGTGGGAGGTATGGACTCAGAGCCACAAGGGAATAGCCAAAGAGCCACATGCAGGTTGCTGTCCCCTGGGTTAGGCTATGGATATGCTAAGCAAGGGAAGGATTAGGTGGAGATTGAAGAGAATGCAAATAAATTATAAGAATTCAGGGGATAGCACCAGACAGAATTTGTAAATGCTATAGGATACAAACCACACTGGGATCTTGGAGCAGGCATCATGAGACAGGAAAGGCTTGAACCATCAAATATGGGTTCAAGAAGCTTAATGCATAGATGTTAAAAAAAAACACATGAAAAGTCCTGAATGGTGGTGAGGCACTGACTAGGAGCCTACAGTCATTAGTAGGTGCTCATCTGACAAGCAGAAACCGGGGGAAGTGTAAATTTTTAGAACAGTGCACATAAATATAGTAACATCTCTTCTCAGCTTCCCATTAATATCAAAAAGAAGTCTTGTTGCTAAATCCCCATCTACTACAACATCAATTTACCACTTCAAGAGCCTTAATGGAATAAGTCTGAACATTGGGAGGGCTGAAGAACTCTGAGGAGAATCAGAATAGCCCCAAGGAAATCAAAATAAGGAGGAAAAGGGTGGCTCAACAAAATGCAAACGAATGATCAAATGGGGTTTGGAGAACATTAGCAGAGAGCCCTACAGGAGTGTAATAAGGGGAACAGAGAGGCTGCAGGAACTGAGACTGAGATCTATCATGGCACAAAATTTGCTGAGAGAAGTCTAAGGAATCAGACCGGACTGCTGGCAGTGGAAATTAAGAGAGAAGCAGAACTACAAAAAGTATTGTGTTTAGATCCACTGCCTTTAACCCTTTGTTTATATGATGATGATGAAAAAAATATTCTACTATGAAAAGGAAGTGGCAGATAGGCAGCCATATTCCAAATTTTGGGTGGGGGGGGAGAATATTATAGCTCTTAGGCATGTGAAATAGTGGGACAACAGTGCAGAAACTCTTTATTGTTAAGAGCATTACCAGCAGGGCAAAGCACTACCGAAAACACTTTGTGATATGCCCCACCAGCATATTTTCTCCATCGTTGCTATACTACCAGCTATAAAATATATCAAAAAAGCCCTCCAGCTGCAGAATACAGATTATGTGATCACTGTAGGATTTCTAATACTTTTGCAAGCATACAGGAAACGAAAACAGCAAATAGCATTAGGCAAAATAAATATATTGTTACTGAAGTGTCAGCAAATTGTATTGCCTTGCATTTTCCCGGTCACGGAAACAGGCATTAAAGAACCAATCCTAAAATCATAGCTGAAAAGTAACCACTTCTCCTTCAGAGAGGGAAAAATAAAAACAGAGAACAACCTAATGCTCAAAACCTAGAGGTCTATATTTTGCAGCACAGTATATCATCAAATAGTAATTTGCACAAGATGCTTGTAATGGTGATCAATGTGTATTAGACATTGTTTTTACACAGCGATTTTTACAGACTGAATGTCAGTTCATAATTCAGAGATGGCTAGTTGTGCATAATGGTAAGTGTCTTTGGGAGTAGCCAGGCTTGGAAGGGGATGTAGTCAAGAGCAGAGCCACTGAACGGGTGATCTAGAGACACAATCTGGAAGCAGAGTCAGGGGTATCAAGGATAGAAAATGACTGAGGCTGAAGTGGACAGCAGAGGAAGAGGGGCAGGAGAAGGAGGCAAGAAGCAGAATTATCTAAAGCTGTGGGCATGGAACATGTTGAGCAGCCAGTGTGTTATGACTATTGCTAGGTCAAATAGTAGCTAGCTGTATTCCTACACCAATGGGGAAGTTCACTTAATGAGGCAGTTCCTGCTAGGACCAGATTTACCACTGTGTTGCTGGGTGAGTGACTCTTCTGTAGGTGACTTCCTGACAACATGATGAAGATGCCTTAGAACCTGTTTTTTTCTGAATTTTTACAGGGGTGTCAAACTCACAGCCCAAAAGTCTCATGCAGCCCCTAAAGTTATTTCTTGCAGCCTGCAAAAACACTATCCCTATCAATATTTGCAATGGTGTTGTATGAAAAGGTTTCACTGGTGTGGCCCTTGGACTACCGTACTAGTCCTCATGCATGGTTCAGCCCTTGGGCTAAGGTACTAGTCCCATGTGGCCCTCATGGTGATTTGAGTTTGACACTCCTGTTTCTCGTGAAAGGAAAGTACACACTCTGGAGTATAGACATCCCCTTTTGGTTCCCAAAACCGTTCTTGCAGATTGTAACAACAAGAGTCCTGTGGCACGTTAAAGACAAACTCATTTCTTTGGGCATAAGCTTTCGTGGACTGCAACCCACTTTGTCTGATGCATGAAGTCGAAACTACAATTAAGAGGTATTTATGCACATGCAAGGATTGGTGAGACGCATTACAATGAGCAGGGCAATACCACCTTACTGTAGTTTCCACTTCATGCATGTGATGAAGTGGATTACAGTCCATGAAAACTTATAGCCAAATAAATTTGTTAGTCTTTAAGGTGCCACAGGACTCTTGGTTTTGCTGTATACAGACTAACACAGCTCCCCTCTGGAATTTGCAGATTGTAACCCTCCCATTCTACCAGGTAGTAAAGTCAACTTTGGATTCACTTTGAATCCAGGATATCTCACTCTCTGTTTTCTTCTTGACTCTGGATCCCCATGAAAGGGGGCAGTGGAGTGGAGCAGAGCAGATATGGAAAGCATTTTTTTTTTTATGTAGGATTTCAGAATAGACATGAAAATACTGGATGGACTTGCAGAGATTCAGGTTTAAGTCAGAATGCTGCCTGGGTTAACTTGGCCAGCAATCTCAAATTTCTTATCTGGTAGCTGAGCGGAGGGATTTGAGATGTTTAGTGGCAAGTCAGAACTTATCCTCCAGGCTTATTGCTGCAACTTGGCAGTCTCGATTTGGATCTTATTTGCATGTTTCTTTTTCAGCTTCCAGGTGCTTTATAAGTTCCTCGTGACCTTGTTAAAGACGGGTATCAAGGTCTGTCACAATAGGAATCTGTGAGTCTGCAGGTGTGACAAGATGGAGACGAGTGAAAATCGAAACTGGAATAAACCAGACTTTATTGGACAAAAGCCTGAAGAGAGTTATTGTATGCAAATTTAGGACATATCATGAGAGTGATCCAGTCATCTTGGTGACAGTTCAAGAAAGCATCTAAAGTACTGCTTAAGGATTTGATCTGCCTCCACTATCTCTTGGTGGGAGGCAGAGCTGGTTACAGTCACCTAGGTGCCAACAATTAGGGGGCACCAAGGACTGGGCTGGAGCCAGCAAGCCTATTCCACCCTATACTGCTCCTCACCCGTGGCCAGATTCCCCACCTGAGATGCCACTCCCTAGCTGGGGCCAGACCCTGGCCTGTGTCCAGATCCCGGCAGTGGTGCCACTTCACATCTGGGGCCAGATCCCTGCCCCCCTGGGGGAGGTGCCAAAGTCAGTGTTGGCCTAGGGCACCAAAAAACCTTGGAGCAGACCTGGTGGCAGGCTGAGGAGGTGAAGAATTCAATTCCTGGGAGTTTAGAGTTCTTGCCAGAACCAGGAAATAAACTGTGGGCCTCAATCAGATACCACTTTGGATGGCAATCCATGGAACTGAGAAACATGGTTTAGGACAAAGCAGACTGTTTCCAGAGCAAAAAGAAATAAATAGAAATAGGAGTCTGATAGTTGTATAATAAAGTCCAATGAGACCCCTGAAATGGTTGCTGGAGGTACAGTCCAGGCCAGTGGACAGTTGTGTCACCACTTGCTCTGCAATCCTGCATGCCTCAGAACGCTTTGTTAGTTTAGTGCCCAACGTGAGATGATCACAAAGAGCCTATAAGAATGTAGTTCACACCTTGAATCACTTTGTGCTAGACTGCCCTGGTTCAGCAGCTCTTACTTCAGCAATCTGGCTATAGCCACTTCCTGCCTCCGAGCTAGGTACTTACTGTGCTACTTTCAGGTGACCCCAACACACTCCTAATACAAAATTTTCTTGGTACTGTGTGCTCTAATATATACAGCCTTCTTCTGGATAGTACAGAAAAAGAATGAAATCTGTTTTCTTCCTCTAAAGATGCAAAAAATACTTCACAGCTTCTTAACTGAACTAGGGGTAAATGCATTCTTCCATTTAAACCCTGTACTGAGTTGGTATACAGTAAAAATAATAATTAAAAATATTCACAATAGGCCATAGGTTAAATGACACCCAGTAAAAGAAATAAAGATAGAAAGGGTTACAAGCAAATAAAAATGAAAATACACATCAGAAAGTATAAAACTTTATCAGCAAGGTACAAGGTTTGTCCAAGATTTTTTTTTCTCTCCTATATTAAGTCGTCGTCCCCCCCACCCCCTTGGGTGAAGGACCCATTTTTTTTTCTCCAAAACCTCTGTTTCCTTGTGTCTGTCTAGTGAATGATACCAAAGATTGCTTCTGCCTGTCACTTGTATCTCCTAAAGCTGAGTGATTTTTTTTGTTTGTTTGACAATGTCATGGTGCTTTTTTCCTTTCCAACAGACTTCCATCTCCTTGACTGTAAATGTAGTTCTGTGATTGGGGTCAACTGCCTGCTTGTACCAACCCAGGTCAGGCATGGAACAGCAGCCCAACATCCCCTGGAGACTGCCATCACTGACTGCTCCACCTCTGCATGACCAGTGTTTATCTGTGACATGCCACTCCAGCGAGGTCACTTCAGTCTCTTCTTTCCCAGGGCAGTCCATGAACACTGCCATCAGTAGGGGAAGGCTTGTGGGGTGACTGCCCTGGGCCCTGCAGTTGCATAGGCTCCCCATTGCTGTGCTTTCCCCCTTAACTTCCTTCAGAAGTAACCCAAAGGCAAGGGGTGGGGTAGGAAAGTTGAGCCTAGCTTCTGGGCCTGGCCAGCCCACCCAACCCTTCCATCACAGGCAGTGCAGCGACCCCCACAGACCAATTGGCCCTGCCCCGCCCCCCAGCAATGGCCCTGCTAATGAACAGAAATCCAGATGAACTAACACAAATAAACTGAGGAGATAGCGAGCATGAATCCTTCTCAGGGTTCATTAGAATCAGGCAATCCCACCCTCCCCACAGGGAGTGGAAAAGCACTTGATGTAAAGGAAGATCCCTACCTTTCCTCTGCCCACAAGTGAGCTGTTCTGCTTCTTTTAAACTCAGCCTCCAGCCTCTGCGTGTCTTGCAGGTGTGGCAGTATGTAACTAAGCCTTGAGAAGCCCCTTAACTCCTTGTTGTCCAGGATATTATTGTATACCTCACAGGTGTCCATTATTGTGATTCCATCACTGCTTACTTTACATTGGAGACTGACAGATAGCTTCCAAAGGGATACCCGTGTTAGTCTAGTCCAGCAAAAAAACCAAGGAGTCGTGTGACTTCTTTCTTATCTGCTAGGGAAACTCTTTCTCCTGTGTCACCTTAATGACTAACAAAATTTGTTCAGGTATTAGCTTTCATGGGATCTGTAGTAACCCTTGGGGAGGAAAGGGTTAACACTCTGGTCAGTGAGTCCCAGGACAGCCAATAGGAATGAAGCACAGTTTTTTAAATTGGAACAGCAGCCTGGCCTGTTCCTGTTTCGATGCAACAGAGCTCCTAGAAGGATCAGGAGGAGGCCAGAGGGGCCTGGGGAAGAATCCAGCAACATCCTTACCAAAGATAAGTTAAGTTTGTTACTGACCAGGTGTGGGTAGAACAGGGAATGTTTATTTAGATGTGGTCAGGGTATTTTCTTTGTTTTGGGTTTGTTTTTGGATTTCTCTGTGCTGAGCACATGTACCCCCTCCCACTACCCTGTAACTACCTAAGTTAATTCCCAGAGAAGCAACTCTCTGTGTTTATTATCTGTTCTTTTTGATTAAAGATTTTACCTTTTAAGTAAGTTCTGGTTCTGTGTCCTGGAAGGGCAACAGGTTTGTGTGCATGTGCCTTAGACTGCACAGGCAGCTACTAGAGGGAACCTTGTTCCAGTTCCAGCTCATATTGCAGCTGGAGTTCAGTCACTTTCCTGAGGGAGGAATAAAAATTGAGGATACCTCACAGGGAGGAATTCCCAAGTGCACTTTCCTGGATTTCAAGAGGTTTTTTTGCATTTGGGTGGTGGCAGTGATACCACTCCAAAGCCAGGAACTGAAGGCCTTGGAGAGTTTTAAGAGCAGGCTTTAAGGCCAGTGGCTTTTCAGGCGTGTTGTGGGCCCCCACCTTCTGCAGTCAGAGTGCCAGAGTGGGGAAACAGCCTTGACAGGATCCAACCCAGTTCATCAGATGCATCTGCATCTGATGAACTGCCATGAAGGCTTCTGCCTGAATAAATTTGTTAGTCTTTAAGATGCCACAGGACTCTGGTTGTTCTTTCTCATGGTTTGAACACAACCTATAGAACACAATATTGATAAGCATCCATATTTCTTCATATAGAATTTATATAAACATCTCACAATGGTATTAATCACCAACATGCCATTACCTTTCAGAAAAGACTTCACTCTCTCTATACAACCTTACAAAACAGTAATGTTGTATACAATCAATTCAGTTGCTTATCACTTATTAACTGCTTATCACCTCCTGTCTTTATAAACCAGTATATCTTTGAAATGGAGTCTTTTGAGGGTTCTCAGTCACAATAAAGTTTATTCAAGCTGATGATGGCAACATGGAATATGGTGGTGAAGGAACTTCCATGTTCTTTCTTTCCCCTCTTGTTTGCTGAAAAGCAAATTGTTTTATTTCTTGGTATCACCCCCCCCCCCCCGCACACACATACTGCTATCTTGATAGTCCTGTTTATTGCCCATTACTGTAAACTGAGCTACACATACATTCCTTTGTTTAGGCTAGACCTGTCTAACAACTCTCCCTTCATATACCTTTTTTGCACATTTTGTCATGTTTCCTGTATATATTCATAACTCTTATTACACATCATGTATATGTATCACACAAGCATATTAATGACCTGTGAGTCACTGTTTTTCAATTAATACTTTATTGTAATATTCATTCTTTAAAAATACGCCTTTGTAAAGGGGCACCATGGCTGTGCCCAGGAGAGGTAAAATGGCCGCCCCCAGGAGAGGCAACATGGTCTCTGGGTAGCTGTCCGTCAAAGCGGAGCTCAAGGGGTGAGGCAGTAAGTATAAAAGCCAGGCCAGGGAGCTCAGTCCAGCCCTAGTTGCTTAAGAGGAAGGATGGATCCCTCCTGGCTCCTCAGCTCCAGGCATCTCTCCAGCAGAGGGAACACTTGCTTACCTATGGGCCTCCCTCCTAGTATCAGGATGGCTGGCTTGGGCCTCCCATGGTGGGTGCCCCTGAGAAGGAGCCAATTCTGCTTGGGGATGGTGGACTGGGGGGACAGCCAGAGTCTGGGAACCCTGACTGTTCCCTGGAAGGCCCAGACTGCCATGACCTAGCCCTGTGATTTGGACAAACTGCCACTCACTACACAGGAAGCTAGCCTCCCTGTGGGGAAGAACCTGGAGGAGCTGCCCCTCGGACTAGACCAAATGGAGCTCCCAGAGTTACCCCCACAAGAGGAGATGGAGGTCCCACTGGATCTTCCCAACCTACCCCTGCCAGATGAAATGGATGGACTCTGCTCCTTGTCCCTAAGTGAATACCCAGAGGACCCAGTCAAAGGCACCAAACAGGTACTAAAGGGAGAGGGGGAAGGCAGTAGCCCAGGGGAATTGTGCTCCAAACACCCGGGACTGAGCCCCATACCACGGTTGGCATGTTGCAGCTGGACCCCCGTTGACCCTGTGGTCGAACCCGTGGCCACTCTTAGGGCCCTCGGCTGGGACACAGTGGAGTAGGGTGGACCTGTGTCCCCTCCCTCCTCTCCCCTTCTCCTAGATGGCACCCCCATCTAATACCTTGTGTTGTTTACCCCCTTGTGCCTAATGACTTATAGACTGTGCATCCAGCGTGAAAGACATTTGGACTATTGACGGAGTGCCTTGTCTCCACATTATAGATTATTCATTGGCGCGTACTGCCTTTCCCCCAAATCCCTTTCTCTCCCTGAAAGGGACTAAAACTAAGACCTGCCTTGGTCCACCTGTGACAGGTGGACAGCCCGCCCTTGGACAAGGAAGGGTGAAACTTATCACAGCCTTATAGACTTTCAAGTATAAATACAGGATGTTTAGTGTCACAACAGCATACTAAAGCTGAGATGAGCTGTGCAAAAGCTGGGTGGTTTAATATCCTGGCACATCCTCTGACAGAACAGGTCATAGGAGTTGACATGTCTTTTTCGTATCACGCCTCATCCTGGCCATCAGAAACATTGAACTAGGAAGTGTTGTGTGTTATGGAAGAAAATATCATGGAACATTCTCAATTCTTTAAGTCTGAGCTGACCTTCTGGAATGTGAAGGCATTTCCCATGATATAGCAGAGCATTTTGCAAATGGAAATCTGATTTTCCTCAAGGGATTCATTTCAAAGCGGTCTTAGTTTCAGGCATGAACACATTTTGTGGTTATCAACGTAGTCTCTGTAATAATCACATCTTGTATTGTAACCTTAGTGGTTGAGAGAGACGCCCAGAATCCCCTTACCCCCATCCTAGTTCTACCAGACAAGTAGTTTTTATCAGGCAAATTTCAGGTGCCCTCATGGTTCGTTATGATAGCTTGGCAAGATGCTAGTAGTATTTAAATGACAACAGGAATTAGGTTGCTACATAAAACATTGTCAGCCTATGTAGTAATTTGCATGAATGTTTAGGAAGACTTTGAAGACATCTGCTATTTTAGCAAACAATAAGAGGACATGCTGTTTTATTCAGAAATACAATACTGTGCACCTGAAAAGGGGAACAATAGAAGTTTATTCAAGATCTTAGATGTTTCTATTAACTGATTTTTGCAGAAAACAATAGTTTTTAAAGAAACTTTGTTTATCTGCTTCCATTATTTCAAGTCTTTATGCAGTGTCTGGTATCAGCATTATCATCTTTGCAAATTATGCACACTAATGTCTAAGTAAGAAAATTTAATGGAGAACAAAACTAAATTTCTCATCAAGAATGGGAGTGGCATACATTTGTTTTCTCTGTGCTTTTAGATTAGACAATTAATCTATCTATTCTTCCATGCTCCAACTGCCTTGAGGAAAAGAATACCACCAAAAGAGCTAACTGGGGTATAAGTTCCTAAGGCTATGTCTACACTGGGAATTTAGTTTGAATTAAAGGAGGATTGATTTGAACTAAATTAGCACATGTCCACACTGACTTTCAGCAGTTTGAGCTAAGGAAATCCTTAGTTTGAAATAAGGACAGCTTACTTCAAAATAGCAAAACCTGCCTTTAATTTGAACTAACCCAGTGTAGATGCATTAGTTCAAATTAAGCAGATAGTATGCAGTGCCAGATTAACAGAGAATACAGCTAATTCCCAATCATCCACTAAGGATAGTTTTTTGGCCTCTGTGCATTACCAGAGAGCCCCTTTGTCTACTAGTAAAAACAAGAAGAGTTGTGTGGTACCTTAAAGACTAACAGATTCCTTCAGGCATAAGCTTTTGTGGGGCCACTTCATGCATTTGATGAAGTGGGTTAGAGCCCAAGAAAGATTATGCCTGAAAAAATTATGTTAGTCTTAGGGGGATGATTAGGGCATATGTGAAGGAGGGGGCTTGACCAGAGTGCTGCTCCAAGGTGAGCTTTGGCAGGTGAAATGTCTCCTTGGGAATGTTACTAGCTATCAACATTACTAGGCAACCCCAGGAGTGCTCTAACTTGAGTCAGGGGTAGAATCATCCACAGCAATCCCAGGCATCATGGAAATGCAAAAAGCAAGTAAGGATATACAGTTATGATTCCTCAAACCATCACTGGTGACTCATACCTTGTTGAACCACGACAGGGGGGGAAGATTCTGTAAAACTATAAAATTACCAAAAAACTGTGAGACAGTTTTGTAGGTGATAATGTGTTTAGTCTTTTTTTGTAAAGCAGCAGATTTTAATGAAGGCTTACTCTTAAATCTTTATATAGATGGAAAAACTTTTAACTGATATCTATTGACTTCTTGGGTATTGGGTATATCATTTGGTTTCTATCCTTAAATTACCTACATCCAAAGTGTAAAGTAATGCTAAAATAATATTAGACTACAGAAGATATAATTAAGGCTGGCCAGAATAGTAAGGACATTATTCCTACCACTGAAGAACAACCTGACCTAACAGTTACAGAAATTATGAACAATGTTCATTTATTACTAGAACTCACGGTAAATGTATCACCAAAGACATGGGTAGCTAAGATACTGCCATTGCACAGTGTTAGCTTATCTGTAGCATTTGAGTGCAGTAGAGTTTGTGGCACCACACACTGAGTTTTACGTTGTTGGTCAGCCAAGGAGTAAACAGAATTGAGGAGGAGTCTATAAGCATGAAGCACAAAATCCCTTATATAGCTATAAAATCTTCCATATGCTTAAGGACTGATGTTGGCTAGTGCATAATTAGAGTATGTATTAAGAGCTGCTGTAGTAATGTAAAGTGCTAAGGGTTCAGTCCAGCACATATTGAAGTCAAATGCAAAATGTACTGATTGCAGCAGGCACTCAGTTATGAAAGCATAGGGCACCTTTCTGCTTTGATTTATGTTTCAGAGGAGGAATGTCGATAGAGAGTTAGAAGGATTAGCTGTCCTTATCTGTAAGGACTGTACAATGAGAAATCCATCTAAAACAGAAAATAAATAAATAATCTTGACTTTTACAGGTCTGATCTGTGTTAGAGAAAGAGACAACTCACAGAAAACAAAATTTGTTTATTTTCAGTAACATATCAGCTTTATCCTATGCTTGGTTTTAATTTTTCCATTTCTTGTCCTTTCTGTGTTCTCCCAAGATGATGAATGTCAGGCATGGCCTCAGGTTCTGTGTATAAACCAGATTTCATCTGCATTCAGCAAAACACCTAAGCCTGTCTCTTCCATCTCATTTGTGTTAATGAGACTTAAAGCATGTGCTTGAACAGTTTACTCAGTTTGTGCCCAAACAAAAATCTTAATGCAAAACTCTCAACACATGCAAAGTTTATTACATGTATTTTTAGTAACTTATGTTCCAAAAATAGAATGACATCACATGGTTTATAAAAAGACTGAATACCATAAACAGTAAATGACAAATTTATACTCTGCAAACTACAACTAGATTAATAGAAAGCAATGTTGAATATGATGTTGGTTTCCTGCCATTCTTGGAGTGGTGGCTAATTACTAAGGAGTAGTGAGAGGTCTGGTCATCCAAAAAACATATTTGAGAAAGCGTTTAAAAAATACAGAATTTGGAAGCTAAGTTCTATGTCAAAAATCTCTCTCTTGCTGTCCCTTGCAAATAATGAAAAAGAAATTTCTACAGTTAACAGATTTTGTTAATGATTTCTTCCCCTCAGAATATTATATCTGCAATATATCTATCTAAATGTCTTACAAATAGTTCTGCATTAACTGTTTCTCAAAGCACAAAAGAATTTATAGTCAGCAATAATTTGAATCTGAACTGAATTCACAAGCCAGCAGCAGTTTTTTCTCAGATTATCTTTCCTCCAAAAATAGTTTTCCATAGAAAATATAGCAGCATTGGCTGTAATTAAAGCTGAACATCACTTTCTGTTCAAGTGTTCTGAAAATATGCATTCTTGTATACTCTTTTAAAATTTTGTGCTTCCTGAGATATCAGGTTAGTGTTAATAGGTCAAATTTAGGGTAGCCTCAAATAAGCAAGACCATTCTGAGAAACAGGTTCTCTCCCAAAATTTTGCAAAGTTATTTTTTCATCTACTAAAGTTGTCTGGGAATTTTCCACATAAACAGGTTTTCCTCAAAAAATGTTAATTCATAGGAGGCTGAAATGTTTCACAGCAACATTAGTTTCAAAGTTCTGACAAAACACCAGCAGGCTTTTATCAGACACCTGCCTGGTTTCATTCCAGTTCACCTAATGGGCTTCAGGAGAGTTCACAGAGAATGTCCCATGTACAAGTGTACAGTTGTCCCTGCATTTTTTCCCACAAAATTCTCTCTTTTACTCTTGGTGGAGACACTCATGCTCTTTATTTACAGCTCTTTATTTGTTTATTTTCCCATACAGATGTCAGATCTCCTGCCCTCAGGTACTGCACTCCTTGCCCCTTTGGCTTCCCTCCACTAACTGGCTGCAAAAATCCAGTCCCAATCTCTGGCCACAACCCTCTCCTACTCTTCTTCCCCAGCCAGCTTATATACTTCAGCTTCTGGGGGGTGGGGAGGAGGAGAGCATCTGTTCTTAATCGGCCATTTAGCTTCCTCAGCTCTGGCTTAATTCCACTACTCCAGCTGTGGGCCCTATGACCTAATGCCTCTCACAGCTCAGGCAGTTGGGGTAGGGTTAGTTTTGCTATAGCCTGGTTCCAAGGAGCCAGGAATAATAGTATTCACTGTTCTGAGACTGCCTTACCACATGGATTACATTAGAGTCAAGGATCCCAGGGCTTCCAGGCTCTGTATCTACAGGCATCAAGGAGTCACTGGAAAGGGATGGAAGAGAAAGAACTCTGTTTTAGGCATGTTGAATTTGAGCAGATAGCTAGACATCCATGAGGTGTCAGAAAAACAGGCTGAGGTTCAGCCATTTTCTTGTTTTTTCAGACCCAGATACTGTTTTGGTCAAAATTCTCAGTACAGATGCTTAAACCCATGGAAAAAAGTTTTTCCTGGTTACTTGTTGTGATAGGGATCAGCCTCAGAGTAAGTCAGACACCCTGCCTATCTTACAAGTGCCACTAAGGAAAATGAGACAACCCAAATCCACCAGTTAATTAGGTAAGGAGTACATGAGCCTCACAATGGATATGTCTACACTGGAACCTTAAGTCGACTGAAGGAAAGACATGTCCACATTGGACTTTTGTTAAGTCAACTTAAGCACTTGCTTAAGTTGACTTAACTCCATCCCTTAAAGTCAACTTAAGCATTAAAGTTGACTTTATTAAGTCAACTTAACACATTGTAGATAGGGTTGCCTACACTGTAGGCTTTGTTAAATCAACTTAACAAAGTCAACTTAACAGAGCCTTCCAGTGTGGACGTAGCCTTTAAGTAGACTTTGTTAAGTTGACCTAACTTTTAAGTCAACTTTGTTTAAGTCAACTTAAAGTCAACCTTGTTAAGTCAACTTAACTGAGCCCTCTAGTGCAGACCTAGCCAATGACTTACAGGATTTAGTTAGGTAGCCCCAGAATTAAGAAAGCTCTAGAGGAGAAGCTGATCAGCAGAACTACCTAGGTATTTACCTCTTGGGGTATATCCTTGGAAAAGAAGAGGCTCACAGAGTGAAAGATCAGATACAGAGAGCAAATGTTTTTAGGTGAAGTACTGGAGCAGTTCAGAAGAGCAAACTGGGCATGGGATCTTCTGGGAAGTTACCTCAGCAAAGGGTGACCCACTGTTGGAAGAAGACTATCTAGATGAGGTCTGTAACTGAAGAAGGGAATTCAGCCTGAGAGCTCTCCATACCTGGAGGGCCAAGACATCAGCCTGAGATGCAGTGAGCTTCTAGTGGAGAAAATGGCTGAAATGTTTGTTTGTTTGTTTGTTTGTTTGTTTGTTTGTTTGTTTGTTGTAGACCTGCCATGACATGAATAACTAAATGTGGATGTAGCTTTATTTCATGAAAGTCAGTATTATGGAGGTAAATAAATCAGTTGGTTGGAAACAGAATTTCTATGCTAATTAAGAAAAGAAGGAACACTTAAGAACCATTTACAAGATAACAATGGGTAAAATACATTAGGAATGTTAAGATGAGGTAAAGGATAATCATGCATGGGCAGTGAATGGATGACACCTGCATTCCAGGTATTTTTTCCTAAGATGTCACCAAGCCAGTTCTAAGACATATGTTTTAAATGCATTATAATACATTATAATAAATGAAGATGATTTCTATGTAACTCTAGATCTGTGATGTATCTTGCATCTAAGTCTAAACCACTCAGCGTAGCATCACTGTAGATATGCAAAACAAAACAAAACAAAACAAAACAAAAGGCACTTAAGCAACAAGACCAAAGTCAAACTATGTTCTTAGGGAACTAAATTTAAAAGCTCCTTGGGAAAACCCTAATTGTTGTTCTTTCTCTAAACAACTGAGAACCTCCTAATTTGTATACCCTAACTAAAAGGAAACAGATCCAGTGGCTGTCTTACAGTGCCATATCTGACAAGGGATGTGCCAAAGGGATCTCTACTCTATTATGCTTCCCTTTATACTTCTCACTGCTTTTCTTGCCAAATAGGAAGTAGAGGAAGGATGGTCTAGTAGTTAGGTCCCTAGTCTGCCTTCTGGGGTACCTGGGTTTAATTCACAGCTTAATCAGACTCCCTTTGTGATCTTGAATAAGGTACTTATTACCTGGCTATGCCAGTCAAGGCTTGGAAATGTTTTGCAACCTGTGCAATACTTCTAGGTCAGCTTAACCCCTACTATAGACGCAGCTAGACTGATGGAATAATTCTTCACTGAGCTCTTGTAGAGGTGGATTAACTACATCAACAGGGGGAAAGAGGAAAACAAAACAAAACAAAAACCTTCAGTTGATTGTAGGAAATGTCTGTACTATGGTGCCAGAGAAGTACATTCGCAGCCCCACAATTGTGCTTTTGCTGCTGTTCCTACTGTAATGTAGATGTTGCCTTAGTTTAGTTTGTCACTTTGGAGGGGAATTAAATTAATTAAACCAAATTATGGCCATTTTGTTTTGAATAATGGCATCCACATGAGAATTTAATAGGGTTTAATCCACATTGGATTCTTTGAGTGTTCCTTTGTAGACAAGCCTTAGCTTCTCTTGTGCTATAGTTTCTTTCTGTAAAATAGAAATAATAGCACTGTCCCACCACAAAGAGGGTTTGTGCAAATAAATACTGTGACATACTTAGATACTATGATCAAAAAGGCCACATAAGCTCCTCAGATAAGTAGAAAAGATAATCCTGCAGTAATCACATGGTGGTTGATTATCCTGCTTCCTGACATTTTCCCATCCTCTTCCTGTTTTCCTCATTCCCAAATATAAATAGTTGATGTACACTGGAGTAGCCAGACAATTGCTTCCAGTGTTCAGAATATAAGTTTTCCTTGACAAGGTCTTACACTTTTATGATTTATATGTTAACTAGTACAATGATACCCAATCAAATCCTCTGATTATTACCACAATAGAATTACATATGTAAATAATAGAAGTAGTGTTTTATGCTCAGATGTATTTTCATACACAAATGCATATATTCACATGAATAAAATCTTCTACTTCAAATAGTGGTGTGCCTAGAGTGGTTATCTGACCTTTCTGGTAAAGGAAACAAAGATATGTGAGCATAATACGAGCAAATATCAAGTTGAATTCAGCAAATGTATTTGTTAGTACATTTTTTTTCCTGCTCTTCACACAGCTGTATGCCTCAGATGTGTGCCTGTAAATCAATGGGAAGTGTCTGTAGGCTCCATGCCAATAGAGAATTAAATGCTAATTTAGGAAAAGTCTCCCCATCTGCTATCTTTTCCCTTTATGATGTCCAATGTGATAGACAACAATTTCCATTTCAGTATGTTACCTTTCTTATTTAGCGTTCACATTTCAACCTGTAACTATATTATGTTTTTTTTTCCTTCCCCTTTCAGGTTAGTGAAAAAAGAACAACATATAAACAAGAATTGATTTTTTTTTCTCAGCACACTCAGTGAGTAGTCTGACGGAGACTATTGTAAAGTGGTGTCCAGCACTGAGGTACTTTTTGGAAATGTCAAAATAATCTGCATTGTTTCAGGATAGCCTTCAGGGAGAGAAACCATAAAACTGTTTGTGTAAAAATCTGACAAATTCTACTTGATCATATACACAATTCTGAACTATTAGAGGGTGGTTCATTTATACTTTGGATTTAAAATCTCCCAATTTATTTTTCTTCAGAAATCCTCCACTTTTCATTTCTTCAAAAAGAAAACTATAACCCATCTGCAAACAGGCTGCAACAATTTTACAACTGATGATGACAACATAATACTTCCCAAAGTGAACTCAACAGCTGAAAGAATCTTCATAAACAGACTAACCATGAAGAACAGAATGTACTCTGAAAACACTCTGGCTATGTCCACACTTACATATTTAAATCAATTTAACTTATATTGATTTAATAAAATCAATATAAAATCATTAAATTGATTTAAGTTAAATCAATTTAACAGGTCTGCACCAAAAAAACTCAAATTGAAATAGCATGTCCAGACACAGGACTTGCTATTTCAGTTCAGGAGAGGGGCACCATGGGAGGTGTGGCAACATGGCCCCTTCACTGGGCCATGTCTCCACCCAATGTATTGAAAAAGGAAAGCACCTGGGAAGGAGAAGGGCAAATATTGTTAAATAAATTTAACAGTTAAATTGAAATTTTGATTTAACCATCATATTGATATAATATATTATAATTAAATCTATAATACTAGGTTTTATTATATTGATATCTTTCCTTATACCAAAATGAGAGAGCTCCTCATTTTGAAATAAAGGAATGTTGTGTGGACCTACCATTTTTTAAATTGAAATAACTAGCATTTTTTCAATTTAAACAGTGGGTGGACATAGCTTCTGTGCTCTCATCTCACCTTCACCTTATAAAAGTGGGTTTTGTTGTTGTTTGTTTGTTTTTTTTGGGGGGGAGGGTTAATGTGTTCTTCTGTGGAAGAAGAAAGAAGACAAAGATGACAACACAATGGTAGCTCCTGGAGCCATACTGCTTTGGGCTGTCTTTTCATAAAAACTTGGCAGGATTAGGCTTGGCTAGACTTCCAAGGAAAACTTCAGTTCAATATAAAGTTTTGAAAAAAATATTCCATTTTTCCATTCTCACTGGAGAATCCTCCTTGCTGACAGCAAAATATATTAGGCTGTGGAATCATTTTCAGAAGGAAGTGGATGTTCTTGAACAGTTAATGTCCAGTAGCTTTGACTAACTTTGTCACATCCAGGTTACTAGTAAGGCATTTATTTTTTAACAGCATGTATTCCTACTCCTTCCTGCACCATGGCATGACAAGGTGTCAGAAATGGCAGAATCTGACCTCCAGAGAGGGGAGCAAAAGCAATCCAGCTTTAGGGTGAGGGGAAGATTTTCTTTCCTTTACAACAATTACTTGGAAACCCCCACTGAGCAGAATCTGCTGTCAGATTTGAACTGAGGAGGAGAGAGAAAAAGGAGCACATAAGGCTCTGAGTGCAGGGCAAACATCAAGGAAAGGAGCACAGTAATAAAACAGTTACAGTAGAGAAACTGCAGAAAAATAATAGGCTTCAATCCAGAAACAGAAAAGGCTGCAGTAAGGAAACCTTGATCTAATTTAGCAGGTCAGGAGAAGCTATCTCCAGGAGGTAGGGGTGTGGTGATGAGAGGATAGTGGTTTTAAAGGAAAGACTTTTTCTTACCACCAGGATCATAGTTGTATCTTTGATTCAGTAATACATCTAAACACAGTGTTTTGCTACACTGAGTCATGTATAAATATCACCACCATCACAATTCTTCAACAGTTCCCGCACAGAAAGTTATTTAAAAAACAAAACAAAACAGATCATTAAGGACCTAAAGCCTATTCTAAAAGCTGATCCCTGACTCTCTCAAGCCTTGGGAGACAGACCTCTCCTTGCCTATAGACAGCCACCCAACCTTAAACAGATACTCACCAGCAACTACAGATCTAACAGCAGAAACATTAAAGCGCGCGCACACACGCACACACACACACACACACACACACACCTCTGCAACAAAACACGCTGCCAAGTCTGCTCACATATCTGCACAATATATACCATCACAGGTCCTAAACCAGATGTAGCCAAACTGTGGCTCACGAGCCACATGCGGCTCTTTAAAGAAAAATTGTGGCTCCCAGGAGAGCGCAGCAAGAAAAGGCGGCAGGGCGGGAGCCAGGGGTGAGAAATCTGCAATCGTCGGGGACAGCAGAGAGGCAACAGCAGGGTGAGAGCCGGCAGCGGAGGAGCAGCCTTGTAAGAGCTGCAGGAGAAAGCAGCCTGGTCAGAGTGAGGGGAGGGGAGGGGCAGCATTGAGAGAGCCTCACTGGCTGGAAAAAGCAGCATGGTGAGAGCCAGGAGGGGAGGGGGCAGCACTGTGAGAACCAGCAGGGAAAGCCAAGCACTCAGAGCAAGTTTTTAAAACTGGCAACATAAATTGCTCAAGAACAAGTCTACAATGAACTACAGATAAGTGATGATAATTAGCAATTGAAACCTGAAAAGCAATTGTAAATTAATTTTCTTTTTTAAAAATCACCTGGCATTTCCAGACATTGCAATATAATGCAAAATTATTTCTCTTGTATTTCTATTTTGAGAATTAAATAAGAATCATCAGAAGTGACTGAAAATTGACACGTGTTGCATCCAAAACCACTGACTAATGTCAAAAGGTATAAAAAGCCCCTTCTATTAATTTAAAGAATGTTACAAGCAATGTTCCCTCTAATTACTCATAGACTGTGTGCAAACAATTTCTTTGTGTGTGCAAATACATTTCTTTGTGAGCACCAATATTAGCAATATTGAATTTTTTTGTGCGCACTTTATTTTGTTGTGTGTGGCAGCTTCATGACCTGTGTGCGTGCGCACACACGCACAGCTTAGAGGGAACAGTGGTTACAAGTACTTATTATGGATCATGGTTCATTTTCAGCATGCAAAATGATTTGGACTTACGATAAACCACCACTACAGAAAACTGGCTTTAGAAAAAATATTCTTTAAGTCCATTGAACAAGTGGACCTGAGACATCAGTCTGTCATCTGTTTGCAGAAGGAACTCTAATACATTTATTTTATAAGAAAATTTTTAGTTAATATACCTAAGTCAATTACCAAGATAATTTACATTCACTGCAAAGTTCAATAGCAGCACTATACTTCTACTGATTAAATAGCATTCAACATGTATTAATTTTTCTTTGTTGTATACCAGTTGTCAAAATTCATTTATATTTCAGTGCAGTCTTCATGAATGACTCTATGGGTATCTAAGCCCATTAGACAAGAGAGTAATTGTTGTGAAGAGCTGAGGATGGAAAATTGTGTTGTAAACTTTCTGAAAAAAATCTCTCACCAATAAAGATTTGACTTTGCATTATAAAAAACAAATAATGATATTCAGAATTTCTACAGGGCCTGACCCCAAACTGAATAAACTCAATGAGATTTTTTTCCATAATATCTTCTGAGCATGGTCTCCAAAGCACTTAGTGAAACAGGCTCTGATCTTGCACTTTATGTCCCCCTAAATTCTCATTGATCTGTTGTGATTCTGAACAGTTGAAAAAGTGCCCCTATGTGCATCTCTTCACAGGATTAAGATGAGAGCAGGGTTTTCCCTTACTATTACTCTCATTTTAAAATTAATTGTGTCTGATTGAGTCCTCAGACCTTTTGTTTTCACTGTCCATGAGTATTTTAGTGAACAAGTTTACTGACAGAAATGTTGGCAGGGAAGCAGGGGCATGGTTGGAGACTTGGTGGGATGGGGGGCAGAAGTGCAGCATGGTTGGGGAGAGCAGAGAAGCAGCAGCATGGTAAGAGACTTCAGGGAAGCAGCAACAGGGGTGAGGGAGGGAAGCGTGACATGATCAGAAAAGCCACAGCATGTTTAGATTTTCTCATAGGGCCTAATACAGTGTACTTGTTGTTAAAATAAAATCATTTTACAAGTCCTAAACATGACGTGGAATATTAAGAAATGAAAATACAAAGGAGAGAAGTTTAAAACTGAACGTGGGTTACTTTCAATTTTTGGCACAACTTACTGCTATAAAGCATCATATTCCACAATGAAATTCAAAACATTGTGAAATACTTAGAGATCAGCATGAGAGAGTTTTTACCAGTTACTGCCCAAATTAAAAAAAAACAAACAAACAAAAAAAAAACTTGCCACAAGCCTATAGTGTTCTACAGCTAGCGACAGCAAAGTTTTTACTGGGTAGGCCTAGTTTCATGGTAAACTTAAATAATTATTAGAATCTGACATTATTAGGATCAATATTTGCCCTATTTTTACAATAAAATTAAAGTGCTCAATGAATTTTAAGCTTAGTAATTTTGGAGCAGGTAAAAATATATGGTTATACGCCTCAGTGCGCCTCTTGAAGATTTAATAATCAACTTGTGCGGCTCTTGAGTTCCATAAGTTTGGCCACCCCTGTCCTAAACAATCCTGCTACTCCACCAAAGGCTCATTTACCTGCTCATCTACTAATGTGATCTATGCCATCATGTGCCAGAAACACTCCAACACCTTATACATTGGACAAACAGGATGATCCCTGTGCAAAAGAATAAATGAACATAGAACTGATATCAGAAATCACAAAACAAAAAAACCCAGTTACTGAGCACTTCCATCTTTCTAATCACTCGATAAATGATTTAATGGCTGTCATCAGATGTGACTGGGACATCAAGACTTCAAAGAGAAACAGTTGAACTGGAATTAACATGCAAATTAAATTGTGTGAAAACAGGATTGAATTGAGACTATGGGTTCTTTTTCCGTTGCAAAAGGTAATTTGACTTTAGCCTTCCCAGGGTTTGAACCTAACAACTGCTCTGATTTGCTGTTACTGTACGACCTGATCCTATGTTTTATACTCCCTTACATTTATTTTCATTCCATTCTGTAAATTCACCCACCTTCAAAGCATCTGACAAAGTGGGATTTTCTTCCACGAAAGCTCATGCGAAAAGTAAATCTGTTAGTCTTTAAGTGCCACACGACTCCTTGTTTGTCTGTTTGTTTGTTTTTGCTGGACTAGACTAACACAGCTACCCCTTCAAAAAACTTTGCCTCCTATATTTATTGTTAATGTCTCTAAACATAGGAATCCATTACTGTCTATATAATACATACGTAGAATGCAACTAAACTGCATTAACATAAGATTTGTCTAAACATTTAAAGATGAGTGTATAAAGCAGATTTAGATCGCCAAGAGAAGAGAAATTTCCAGATGCAATTTTCAGGAGGCCTCATCACAGCATTATATTGTTTCTTGGGGCAACAAAAAAGGAAAAAAAAAACAGCAAAAACAAACCCTGTGTGAATTTTTATGCTTCTGCAGATTTCCATCCACTCTGGGAGCCTCACTCCTATTCAAATAACCCCATAATGAAGCAACATTCAGAAACAGGAGTTAATTTCACTCTTGTGAAGTTATAATACTTAATTTCGGTGTAACTTCAGAGTACCATGACTATTTCATCATTCATTCATTTTAGTATGAGCTGATTTTGCAAACCTCTCTGGTGCTAAGAACACCTACTGGCTGGTGGACTATTCTGTGTATTCAGTGTTGACTCTTTTAAAATATTTCATTATTTATATAATTGTTTAACTTTCACATTATGCTTTTCATGGTGTGTGTGTG
>ML682060.1:19335153-19389914 GCA_007922195.1 Podocnemis expansa
GTGTGTGTGTGTGTGTGTGTGTGTGTGTGTGTGTGTAAGGCAGGTTTAGAGGCTGGTCACTTCTCAAGCTTAACGGCTAAAACGGGGGCAACTGATTTGCATGGGCTTGGTATTTGAATAAATACAATTAGGTATTAGGATAATCTCACTATGGCACAATGGTAAATTATGTGTAGGCTGAACTGATCACAAATCTTTTAATACGTGTGTTTTAATTGAAGAGAGAAATGAAATATTGTCTTTTCATGATATACTGCTCTTTCATTGTATAAGCTCGGTTTAGCCCATTTGATGGAAATGACACCATCAAAAACATAGAACTTGAAAGAGTGAGCAACTCTACTTTTCAGTCTTGTGAGATTAGAGAAAGGGGGTGGGGTGGGGGTAGGATTAGTTCTGCTAAAAAACAATGTTTCACCCTGTGCTTATCGTTAAAAGCTAGACTTGATGACTCCTTGTGGAGTCTCCTTTATTATTTTGATCACAGAAGCAGTCTCTGGTATCCTAAAGTCTAGAGCTGAAATCCCTGAAGGTTGAAATGCTCTCTAAGAGCTGAAATCACTGAAGAGTAACCAGTAGGTGGTGCCAGCAGCCAGTGGGCAGGAACAGTGGATGGTGCGAGTGGCCAGCGGCAGCAGTGAGTGACCAGCAGGCAGTGCCAACAGCCAGTGGATCATGCAAGCAGCCAGTGGGGGACAAGAGTGACCAGCAGGCAGTGCCAGCAGCCATTGAATGGAGCTAGAAGAGGACATGAGTGACAATTAGGTGGTGCCAGCAGCCAGTGGGCAGAGCCAGAGGACAGTAGGTGGTGTGACTAGAGTCAGAGGTTGCAGAAGGCACCTTGAGAGGAGGGCTGAGCCCCCCCACACCTTTTGGTGGTGGACACTATAACTATGATGTTCAGTGTGAGAGTAATGGAGAAGTGAGGGACATTCTCTACATACAGTGGAATGGGGTGAGTGTTGTATTGGGTTTTGTGGGAATCTTGTCCTGAACTACTGTTCCAAACCAGTGTTGCTTCTGATATTGCTGCTACGTCTTCTTTTATGCTACCATTAAAGGTTCAGTGTTCTACAGTCAGACTCATTCTTGCAAGCAGGGAAGCATTAGGTGCATGATTTCCCAAGAGACTGGGTGGGGGCTTGAGCTGGATGGTGTTGTAACATTGTATGGAAGACCCTAGGGCTGTGTTCAGATGACAGTTTTATTTCAAAACAACACCTGTTGTTTTGAAATAAAATGTTGTATGTCCACACAATGTTCCGTTATTTCAAAACAATGGGTCCCATTGTTTTGAAATAACGGCTGTTATTTCAAAACAGTAAACCCTAGCAGGAAATCGAAATAGCCGTTGTTTCGAAATGGTTGTTTTGAAACAACAGCGTTCAGACTTGTTGTTTTGAAACAACAGCATTGTTTCGAAACAACATGTCCGAAAGGCTTTATTTTGAAATAACCATTTCAAAATAACAGCTGTTTCAATAGCAGGCTTTCCCTTAATTTGAATTAACTGATTTTGAAAAAAGAACTTTATTTCAAAATAACTCATTTTGAAATAACTTATTTTGAAATAACAGTTTACGTGTGAACATAGCCCTAGATATGGAACTCATCCCTTGCTCTGCCATCTCGGCCAGGAAGAAGGGTTACATATGCATGGCAAGGGTTACATATGCATGCCTATCACAAGGCAGAGATGTATATTTCCAGTTACTTCTGAAATTCTTTAATAAATTGTGTAATAGTGAAGTCATTAAATTTTATTAGAAATCGCTTGTAACATTCTCCAAGTAACTGCTAATATTGGCCTTTTATGAATTCATACAATTCCCTTTAATTGGTGCTGTGCTTATTTGGACTCAGGGAATGCTAAATCCTGTACCACCTTTTGGAGTTCCTAGTGTATGTGGTGTATGATGGCTGTCAGGGAAGGTAGGGTGAACTGTGAGTCATCTGGTTACCTCTACCAGCAGTATGAGGGAGTCTTGCTTGTGGTTGGTTATATACAGCTTCCTAACACTATCAGCCTGCTAGTCATCCAGACACTCTCCTCTGAGTTATACTAGATATATTTATAGTAAAAACAAGAGTAAGTTTATTTCAGAGATTCAAGATTAAAATGATAGTAAGTAAGATAACTGAAAACAAATCTTGCTAAGTTCCAAAGGAGTAGCTGTGCTAGTCTAGTTCAGCAAAACAAACAAGGAGTCCTGTCACTGTGGCACTTAAAGACTAACAAATTTGACAAATGAGCTCATCCAAGAAATAAATTTGTTAGTCTTTTAGGGTATGTCCACACATCTCTTTTATTTCAAAATAACACTGGTTATTTCAAATAAAAAAAGATTAGGTCCACACAATGCTTTCTTATTTAGAAATGACAGGCTCTCTCATTTTGAAATAAGAACTGTCATTTTGAAACAGCTTAAAAGCCATTCATTTCGAAATGGCTGTTATTTTGAAATGGTTATTTTGAAATAATGCTGTTTGGACATGTTGTTTTGAAAGAACACCATTGTTTCAAAACAATTGTTTTGAAACAACATGTCCGAATGGCCTTATTTTGAAATAACAGCCATTTTGAAATAACAGCCATTTTGATAGCAGGCTTTCCCTTAATTCGAATTAATGTTTTCTTAATTTAAATTAACTTATTTTGAAATAACTTATTTTGAAATAACAATGTATGTGTGGACATAGCCTTAGTGCCACCGGACTCCTAGTTTGTTTTGGTAACAAATGGTTACATATGAAAGGAAATCATAGCATATTCTTTATAAACTACACTTAATAGGTTAACCTGCTGTCTGAAGAAGTTCACAGCACCTAAACACCACTGCACCATTGTCAACCAAGTTCGATTGCATTCCTGTTTTCATTAATGCAGATGTGCTATTTCCTATGTGCTGGATGAAGTGATGTCATCTTTGACTCCTAAATATATCTGCAAAATTAATTGTTTTTATGGGTAAACAGAACAACCACAAGTGGCTAGTTTTTCCTGCATGCTACTTCTCTAACTTCATATCACTTCATTAACATATGACTTTGTGTTAGCCAACAATGCTCAATTTACATCTCTACATGGATATAGGCACTACTTATCTCCTGTATGGACGAAACCTTTTTTTTTTTTTTTTTAATCTATTCTGGTGATTAGCACCTTGATGCAGACTTCAGAAATGTATTTTCAGTATATATAAATCATTCTTTATGTATTATCTGTGCATACATTTCATGTTGATATTAATGACCAGACTGCCATTGAGACTTCCTGTGACATTCTTTGGGGAACTAGATTGTATAGACTAGGCTCATGAATATGGACATGAATCTGTTATGGAGGTCATGAATTCTGTGACTTTTCAGAACCTCCTTGACTTTTCCTAGGGGCAGGTCTGTAGCAGCTGTCAGCTATGGGTCAAAGTAGGGCCAAGGGTTGGGTCATCCCCCTTGAGACTAAAACGGTGCCTGTCACCCCACTTCACAGAAGCAGTTCCATCCTACTGGAGCAGCAGCTGGTAGCTGGCCATCAGAGCCACAGCCAGCATTCATTCCAGGTGACATTTGAGCAGCGCCTGGAGTAGCAGTTGGGGTCATGCCAACCCCCATGGGAAAGTGCTAAAGCTGGGGCAGCTGTCAGAGGTAGGCCCTCAGTAGTGCTCTGATTGCTAGTCAACCCTTCCCCCTAGGCACTTTTAGTAAATGTCAGGGACAGGTTGTGAAATTTTTCTATTACTTTGGGTTTATTGCCTGTGATTTGTCCCTGACTTTTACTTAAAACACCTGTAACTGGATCTTAACATTACACTTGTGATTTCTGTAACCCTTTGCCAGTTGGTTTTAAGAGGTCCTTGGGCCATAGTATACTAAGAAGAAAGGGTGAGTGACTAAAGCAGACAGGCCATCTTTGGCTTACAGGTAGCCCTTTGGGAGCCACGGTCTGCTCATACATCAGGGGTGTCAAATACAAGGCCCTCGGAACTGCTTTCATCCAGCCTGTGACTCAAGAGTGAGATCAAGATTGTGGTCTCACATACACAGCGCTCCACAATGCTGCAAGAATGTCAGGTCTCACAACATCAGAGCACCAGGAATGTGAGACTGTGCTCCATGAGACCACACTCTCAGTAACTGAGAGAGAGACTGGTATTGCAGAGTGCAGTTTTGCATACACAGCACTCTGCAATGCTGTGAGAGTGCTGTAGTAGTATTTTGATTTATGGTATGTATGGCCCACCTGAAGTACACTTAAGTCAACTCTGGCCCACCATAGCAAATGAGTTTATCATCCCTGTCATACAGTGTAGAGCAGTTCCCAGGCTGCTCTGACATACACTGAAGTTAGAGCCAGTCTTAGAATGAGAGATCTACAAACTGCTCCCATTTAATCCCTTATTTTCAGCTTTACCTAGTGGTAGCTGGGCATAGTTGATGATCTGGCCCATAGCCTTGAGCAGAGGCATCGCTGGCACTGGACAACCTGGGGCACATGTCCTGAACCCCAGTGCCGGTGCCCCGGATCTCCGGCCCAGCTGCCGGCGGCTGCAGCCGCCCCATCCGGGACCGGGGATCCGGGACCTGGCTGCCAGCAGCTGCGGTGGCCCCATCCCCGGCTGGAGATCCAGGGCCTGGCTGCCCGTGGCCGCAGCGGCCCCGGCCCCAGCCGGGGATCCGAGGCCTGGCCGCCAGCAGCCGCGGTGGCCCCGTCCCTGGCCAGGGATGCAGGACCTCGCTGGCCGTGGCCGCTTCTGGCCCCATCCCCAGCCGGGGATGCGGGGCCTAGCGGCACGCAGCAACACAACAGCGCTTGGCCCTGTCCCTGGCCAGTTGGTGGGGCCTGCAGGCTGGGGGTGGGGCTTGTGTGCCGGGGACAGGGCCTGGGCCCGTTCCTCGGGTCCCTTCCCCTGCCAGTGACGCCGCTGGCCTCGAGCACATTCTTCTGCTATCTGGTAGCAATACTTCTCTGCCTCTGCATATTCCATGACAGCTAGCTCTCATGTCTATATCATTCTTTGCAACAGGGTTGAAGACTTTGCTGAAACCTGACAAGTCTGGATTACTGTTTTGTGGTCTGCTACAGTAGTCACTTGCATTTTCGCCAGCAACAATCTATCCAAATAAAGGTTTTATTCAGCCCCACAACCATGAAGTCACATTATTTCAAAAGATGGAATAAACACATTCATAAAGTTCTTTAAACCACAGATTAGCATTTTATAAATATCCTGAGGCTGTATTCTAACCTCTGCGCTGAATTGATCCTGGAACTCTAATGTATATTTTCATTATTTCTCACTTGGATTGCTGTTGATTCCCTCTTTGCTGGCCTGTCACACACTTAAAACACTTAAAACAACACTAAGTCTTTTTTACTGCAGTTAAATGATTTTAAAACGAGTCAGATTTCTGAAAATGACAGTCAACATTTTGATTCTGGTATTCCCAAAGCTCCACTTCCACAATTTTTATTTATGAATTAGGCTTTTATTTTATTTTTCCTTTGATGCATTTTGTATAATATTTCTTGGAGTTTTCACTATCCTCCATCTTTTACCTCCCCATCTATTACACATTGCTTCCTGATAAATAATTTCTTTTTCTTTGTTACAAGATTTTTGGTGTTCAATACTTGTATTTTCAATGGATGTTTTTGCTTATGGGTTCAACATTTATATATTTTAAAGTATTGTTTTTATACACATCTGACTGTGGCAGAAAAAAAGATCATGGCAAACCCTACTGTTTAAGGAATATGGCTTTGCTAGAGTTGATTTGATAGTGGTAGAAACCTGTCAGTATGTCTCTAAAATGGTTGGTTACTTACCAATAACCATCCTTCTTCGAGATGGGCTGCTCACATACATTCAGTTACAGGTGTGTACGTGCCACAGAGCACGGTAGCTTGGAAAGTCTTTAGCGTTAGCCTGTCAGGTCAGGGCACATGGCCAACGCCCCTTCCATGCCGTGACTACAGCTATATAGGTGACCATGACCCTGACCCTCCCAGTCCCATATACCTTTGCCAACTCCATTAGCGAGGACAGTGGGAGGGACCTGAATGTATGTGAGCGCCCATCTTGAAGAAGGATGGTTTCTGGTAAGTAACCAACTGTTCTCCTTCGAGCGCTGCTCACATCATTCAGTTACAGGTGACTGCTAGCCATACCCAAGGATGGTGGGAGGAGTTACAGTCTACCCACACTGAGTACAGCTCTGCCCACAGCGGCATCATCTCTAACCTGTTGGGCAATGGCATAGTGTGTCATGAAGTTATATATCAACGACCACGTAGCAGCCCTGCAGATCTCTTGGATCGGGACCTTAGCAAGGAAGGCCATGGAAGATGCCTGAGCTCTGGTAGAGTGGGCTCTCACCGTCTCTGGGAGAGGCATGTTTGACCTTCCGTAGCAGTCTTTAATGCAATTCACAATCCATTTGGAGATGCACTGAGAGGATACTGGAGAGCCTCTCATGCATTCAGCAACCACCACAAACAATTGGGAGGTTTTGTGGAAAGATCGTGTGCGCTCGATACAGATTAGGAGCACTCTCCTCACATCCAAGGTGTGCCACCGTCTCTGGTTTTCTGTCACCTTAGGGTTGGGATAGAAGACCGGCAGGCAGATTTCTTGATTCACATGGAAGGGGGTGGCAACCTTGGGCAAGAACGAGGGTGGTGACGAGGGACCACCTTGTCTGGGAAGAAAACCGTATATGGAGGCTCAAAGGGCAGGGCTCATAACTCCAAGACCCTTCTGGCCGAGGTAATTGCTACCAGGAAAGCCATCTTCCAGGACAGTATGAGCAAGGTGGCTGAGTCCAAGGGCTCATATGGTGGTTCTGTCAGAGCCTGCAGCACAATGTTCAAATCCCACTGAGGAGTGGGTTTACAGGTGTAGGGGAAAAGTTTTTCCACCCCTTTCAGAAATTTATGACAGATGGGGAGTAAGAAGAGTGGAGCTCCATCTATTTTTTGGTGAAAGTCCAAGATTGCTGCCAGGTGGACTTTCAACGAGGACAGAGATAGGCCTTTCTCTCTTAAATCAAGAAGATAGTCTAAACTTGCCTGAACTGGTGCGAAGGTAGGGTCTATGTCTTTGTCACGGCACCAACTGGAAAAGTGGTTCCATTTTGCCATGTAGGTAGACTTGGTGAAGGGTTTTCTGCTACCAACCAGGACCTTCTTAACCCTATCCGAGCAGCACCTCTCTCGCTCGCTGAGCCAGAGAGCATACAGGCTGTCAGGTGCAGGGGCCCGGGGTTCAGGTGCTGAAGTCAGCCCAAGTCCTGTGTCAGAAGGTCCACCCACCATGGGAGGTGTAGCGGGATCCTCATGGACATGTCTTGTAGGAGGGGAAACCAGTGTTGTCTGGGGCAGTCCAGAGCTATCAGAATGATGTGTGCCTTGTCCACGAGGACCTTCAGTAGCACCCTTTGGATCAAGGGGATTGGAGGGAAAGCATATGTTAGGGTCCCCGACCAATTGAGGAGGAAGGCATCGCTGAGAGAACCCTCCTCCTGACCCAGAAGGGATCAGAATGGGGGGCATTTGCAGTTCTGCACCATGGCGAAGAGGTTGATCTGAGGGCTTCCCCATCTGTTTGTCAGCGGGGAGAAAATCTCATTGTGGACGGACCACTCATGATTTGTAAGGGGTTTCCTGCTGAGTGAGTCCGCTATGCCGTCGTCTACCCTGGGCAAGTGGGAGGCAGTCGGCATGAAGTAATGGTCTATCACTAATTGCCAAAGCTTGGTTGCTTCCTCGAATAGAGCCAAGGAGCGGACTCCCCCTTGACGGTTCATGTAGAACACAGCTGCTGTATTGTCTCAGAGGACCTGGACCACCCTGCCTCAGATCTGGTCGAAGAAGGTGATGCAGGTCAGCCTGATAGCCCGGAGCTCCTTCACATTTTTGTGGAGGAGTCTGTCCTCAGGATTCCAAGCACCTTGCATGGAGAGGCCCCCCGACAGGTGGGCTCCCAAGCTCAAGTCAGACGCATTCGTTATCAGGGTCACTGAGGGCTTGCACTCCCTGAATGGAATTCCCCCCATCGCGAAGTCAGGGTCCTTCCAGATTTGGAGGGACTCCATGGCATAGTGAGGGACTGAGAGTACCTTGTCCAGGTGGTCTCTTCCTGGTTGGAAGCTTGTGGAGAGCCAGACCTGGAATGGTCTCATCCGCAGGCAGGCTGTTTGGATTAATGAGGTGGCTGCTGCCATGTGTCCCAAGAGCCAGGGGCATCACTGGTGCTGGACATGCTGGGGCACATGCCCTGAACTCCAGCGCCAGTGCCCCGGATCTCCGGCCCCGTTGGGGCGGAGATCTGGGGCCCAGCTGCCGGCAGCCACAGCAGCCCCATCCCCAGCTGGGGATCCAGGGCCTAGCTACCCCTGGCCCCATCCCCAGCTGGGGATCTGGGGCCTGCCACCGGCAGCCCACAGCTGCAGTGGCCCCATACCCCGCCAGGGGTGTGGGGCGTGGCTACCTGCGGCTGCAGCTGCAGCTGTGCGGCAGCACCTGGCCGTGTCCCCGGCCAGGGGGCATGGCCTGTAGGCTGGGGGCGTGGTCTTCTGGCCAAGGGTGGAACCTAGACCCGTGCCCCAGGTCCCCACCCCAGCCAGCGACGCCCCTGCCAAGAGCTCCATGCACCAGAGTGCTGTGGTCAGCCCGGCGTGCCTAGAGCTCCATGATGATGGTGCAGATGGACCGAAATCTTGACGGGCAAAGATGCGGTGACCTGTTGGGTGTTTGAACGTGCCCCAAAGAATTCTATGTCCTGAGTGGAGCAAAGCTTGGACTTCTCTGAGTTTATGTGGAAGCCCAGGAACTCACACAGGTTCACTACCAGGTCAACATGGTTTTGTACCTGTTGACTTGACTTGCCCACTATGAGCCAATCATCTAGGTAGGGGTAGATTCTTATACCCCTCCTGTGTAGGAAAGCTGAGACTTGTGCGATGCACTTTGTGAACACCCTGAGAGCTAGTGATAACCCGAAGGGTAGGGCGGTGAACTGGTAGTGGTGTCATGCCACCACGAACCTGAGAAAATGTCTGTGATGGGATAGTATGGCTATGTGGAAGTAAGCACCCTTTAGGTCGAGGGCTGAGAACCAGACTCCTGGGGATAGGGAGGGGACGATCTGGGGCAGGGAAACCATGTGAAATTTTATTCCCTTTATGTGTTTGTTGAGTGCTCTGAGGTCTAAAATCGGTCATAGGTTCCCATTGGGCTCGCGGACTAGAAAGTAGTGGGAATAGAACCCTTTGCCATGCTCTCTTTTGGAGACCTTTTCTATGGCTCCGAGGGAGAATAGCTTCTGGCATTTGACCTCAAGCCTGTCCAGCAGGTCTGGGTTTTCTGGTATTGTGGGAAGAGCAGTTTCCTGTCCCGAGGGATTGAAAAGAACTGGATGTGGTATCCTCTTGCCACTGTGTCGAGGACCCACTGGTCTGATGTGACACGGCTCCACCATGGGGTGAAATGGCGGAGGCTGTGGGGGGACAACAGCTGTTCTGGAGTGCTGCCCTTGGAGGGACCATCAAAAATGCTGTTTACGGCCTGAGGAGCAGTCCGATCCTTGTCCATGCAGTCCAGACTGTGAGGCGCTCAGCTTACCCCCTTTACCTGATCGGCTCTTGTCTTTGTGCAGGTCCCCAAATGGTGCCAGGGAAGCTGGAGGGATCTCAGGAACTGGGTCTGCAGTTGCAGCTGCTGTTTCAGTTGCTGTAACTGTTGCTGTAGCTGCTGATGTGACCTTGAGGAGCGCCTAACAGGTTGAGGAGTGTAAATTCCAAGGGACCGAAGCATAGTCCTCAAGTCCTTCATATCATGCAGCTTCACATCTGTGGAAGATGCAAAGAGGTCGGGACCCTCAAAGGGAATGTCCTGGATAATCTGCTGCATCTGCGTGGAAAGGCCAGAGTTTTGGAGCCAGGCCAAACAGTGCATAATGATTGTGGATGCCATTATGCATGCCACTGTGTCTACTGCGTCCCAGGTTGCCATGAGTGCATCCCTGGATGCTCTCTCTCCTTCATCCAGCATTGCCTCAAAGTCTCTCAGGCGCTTCTCAGAGACGGCTGAGCTGAGATTTCTCAGAGCCTCCCACAAGTTGAAGATGTAGCGTGTCATCAGGGCTGAGTGGTTTGAGATACGCAGCTGTGGGGTCGCAGAGGAGTAAATTTTCCTGCCTAATAGGTCAAGCTTCTTCGCCTCTCTGTTCTTGGGAGTGGAACTCGGCTGGCCCTGTCTCTCCCTTTGGTTGACTGTGTTGACCACAGGGATCCTGGGGCCGGATGGTGGAATAGGAAGGGGAATCCTTCCAGGGAGACAGAGTATTTCTTGTCCGCCACTTTAGACGCTGGCAGAATCAAGGAAGGCATTTGTCACCATTCTTGGATGATACAAAACACGCTGGAGTGTAGGGGAATCGGGACATTAGCCGGCAGGGCTCTACAGCACATGTCGAAGAGGGAATCATCTTCCATTTGGATCACTCCCAGCTTCAACTTCAGATTTGCTGCCATGTGGCAGAGAAGGTCCTGCTCGATGCAGGGACCTCCATCATGGTCAACGGACATGTCAATTAGGCGCTTGTCAGGTGACAAGGATGATTGAGCCCTTTATCTGCTACATTGAGTAGAGTCAGGGTCTGGCTCATCGTCGGAGAATCCGATGACTCTGGCACCAGTGATTGAGCATAACGGAAGGAGGCATCGTGTACTGTCACATTCAGCCAGTTGAGGGTTCACTCATTGTGTGGTGACCTCGTTGGCACCATAGACACCATGGGGGGAGCAGAGACCTCTCCCGATGAGTGTATTCCCCTCGAGCTTGGTGATACAGAGCTCTTTCAAAGCCGCTTTCTCGGATGCTCCTCCTGGAGTGGAAGAAAGGGGTCTTCGGAGGATGATCTGGATGACCTCCCCCCCAACATCTGGTAGTCTGGTACCAAGAGTTCTTCGGAGGAGCGATGAGGCAGAGCTGCAGTACTTGGGCCCAGTGCCAGGCTTGACGGTACTGGGTTGGAGAAGGGTGAATAGGCGCATGATGGTACTGGTACCACTACAGGTGTTGTCAGGCCTGGGTCCGATGGTACCAGAAATGACGGCACCTGAAGCAGCAGTATCAGCAATGTTGCCAGGTCGAGCGGTACCGGGCCTGATGTCGATACAGAACTTAGTGGCAGTACCGCAAGGGGTGGTACCATCTCCAGCAGTGCTGAGGGGGGGGGGTGCCACTATGGTCTGCTTCTTCCTCTTCTGCACTGGGGCCGGATTTGAATGCCCTTGGCAGGCTGGTGCCTGAGCTGGTGCCCTACTCGGGGTGGTTGGGAGGCTACCAGAGCACCGGCGAGGTTGGTGCTGAGACAGTACCGTAGTGGGCTGAGATTTCCTGCTTGGTACCGGTGATTGGCGGGGATCCTGAGCCCGGGCCAACTGAGGATCCGGCAGAGTGCTGGTGGCTCGGCCGCCTTTGGATGGGGCGGCTCCATTCCTCAAAATCGAGAGGAGACAGTGCTCCGTTTCCAGCCGAATCCTTCGCTAGAAGGATCAGCAAATGGACCATTCCACCGCAAGGTGGGACTCACCCAGACAGGCGAGGCATTTCTCGTGCGGATCATCCATTGGAAAAGCTTGGCAGCATCCTAAGCACGGCTTGAAACCTGGCATTTCGAGTTTCATTTGAAAGACAGGTGCTTGCGTTTCGCAAGACAATGCTGATCCAAAAAGACACTGATGGTGGAAAAAAGGAACTGGGAGGGTCAGGGTCACAGTCACCTATATAGCCATGGTCACAGCATGGAGGGGCGTTGGCCTTGCGCCCTGACCTGACAAGCTAACGTTAAAGACTTTCCAAGCTACCGTGTGGTGAGGCACGTACACACCTGTAACTGAATTATGTGAGCAGCGCTCGAAGGAGAAATACCATTATTCTGTCTGTGTTTATCTGGCAATATGGCCCACTTGCTTCTTGCAATTTATTCATTTCTGACTTTCAAACCAGGAAAGACCATTTTTGAAGAAGTAATTAGGTTAATTATGACTTGTCTGTTTGAAAACACTATTGTTTGAGAAACAATTAATTTTATGCTGAAAGACCAAAGGCCCAATGTTTCATTGTGCTATTACCTAAACAGACAACACCAAAAGCATCAAAAATTATATAAAAAGTCCACGGTGTTTACCAGAATTGAGTGGTGATTATTTTGCCTAACATGCAGAATATTTGGTCATAAGGCCTAGTTTCCTATTCCACTAGTCTCTCTTGCTGAATCTCAAAGAAAAAAAAAAAGGAAAGAAATTACCTTCATATGAACCCACTATTCATTAATCTCTGAAGGTCTTGGTGGGTCAAGTTACCATACAGTACTATGACCCCTTGTCCCCTGTAATGGCTGAAGAAAGGAATCCACACATTTCCATGCTGCTGCAGTGCTCATTTATATCCTCTGGAGTGAAGACTAAAATATACCCTGAACAATAGGGGGCAGATTTCTAAATGTATTTAGGCAGCCAAATATGTAGTTAGGTAGCTAGTTGGATTTTCAAGACAATCAAGGCTCCTATCTCCAATGGCCATAATCTCCCAACCATGTTTCCAGAGTGGGTTTGAGAAGTATGACTTAACCAATCAAGCTGGTTAGTGAGATGCAGTCTGGCTGGATACATCCCATATACATCAGAGACCCAACATTCACTGAATAGCAGCCAAATGTTGGGTCCTCTGCATACTGCTAACATTTAGTTTCTCTTATGTTTTTTTCTATTAGGGCCATTTTAAATTTAGAATCAAGTAGACAACTTATTTCATTGTTTTATACCATTGTAACTCATTGTACAATTACAGTACAATGAATAAAATACACTGAAATGAGCTAATCCTACATTTTGAGCTCTCTGATGCCATGTCTTTGTCTCATGGCTTAGCAGTCAACCACTTAAACTCTCCCCATCCCCTTTCGCCTTCTTTACAGCTATAGTAATTGAACTGCAGCTAGAAAGAATCAATCTGTGAACTTAGAAAGAAAACCCTTTAGTGAAACAAAAGGCACCAGGGATGCTGAAGAGCAGGGAGTATAGCACAAAGATTAATAGAGAAATAATGACTTTTAAGAAGGATATTGGTAGAGCTCTGCAATGTAAAGGCAACACTTGAGATTCTCTCCATAATTGTTAGTGACCTAGACAAAAAAATATTAAAAAAAACAGTTCCATTCCCTTCTATCGAGTAAAGGTCAGGATATAGTGGAACTCTTCGCAAAATCATTGATTGACATTAAAGCAATACAGTTATATGATGAAAACAAAAAACAATTGATTAATCATGCAAACAAAGGAAATGCTGCCTAATAGCAAGACATCAAATAGAGCTGATCTTAGCTCTTAGTGACTATCCAACTTCCTATCATTGGTGTTTCTAGAAAAGTCATTGCAGTAATGTCTAAATAATGTTCAGACAAAGGATGCATGTTTTAGATAAAATCCAAAATATTTTCTGTACCAAGTATGATCGCAAAAACATTGATATGCTTGGAATACCAAAACTTTCTGCAATTTTCAGGTAAGGAGGGGAAAAAACATTTCAGAATTATTATAAAGTTATTTTAATGCATATTTGGTTGACTTATTTCTGTAATTCATGAGCATGGGAAAATGAATTTGTTAATCATGACCCTTTTCATACAATTGATGACAAATCAACATTTATGTCAAACCAAAAATCCTTTGCTAAAGAAAAAAAAACATGATACAAAACATCAAGGTATAACTCAAGTCACTCTAATGATACAGTTAGCTCCATTGAGCCCAATGGCATTATTCTCGATTTACATCAATGCAACTGACACCAAAACTTTCTCCTGTATATTCATTGCCCAGAAAACTTTCCTTTTGCATATCCATGTGAAACTGTTACTCTGAGTACATTTTCATTACTGGTTTTAAACTCCACAGAATATGTTTCACAACAGTATTTGATCCTCAACATACATGAGACTGAAGTAAGGGAGGGAAGGCTTCTGATTAATTTGGGAAATAATACACAGCTTAATTTGGTCACTGCCAAGACTTTGCTAGTGATGCTTGATGGTATAAACACCCCTAATGAAAATGGATTTTGTTTATGTACAGTAGTTGGGAATAACAGCCTAATTGCTATGCATTGACTGCTAGTAATTAATTATTATTTTATAATTTATTTACCAAGGAATACTTGAACTCAGGGGTAGCATCTGGTTTCCACTGAGATCTTGCTTTGACTTAATTTTATATCCCGAATAGGAGTAGGAACAAAAAAAAGCTGAGAGAGTTGCTCAAGGTCACACGGACAGAGGTGAGCCTTGACTAGAGCCAAGCAAAATTATTAGTCAGTCTTTTACTTTAGCCTCTAGAGTCTAGTTGTTCTTAGCTTTTAACAGCTGCTATTGAAGAGACAGATACAAATTAATCTTGGGCCATATAGATCCCTATATGGAAAAACCTGGGAAAAGAAGCCAGGAAAGCTGGAATTATCTTTTGTTTCCTTCATGGACTTCCCTGCAAATTGTTCTCTAAAGAAGTGGGAGTTCAAGACTTGCAGAGACTGCAGGAAGTGATGCTTGCAATTTCAATATGCCTAGACATCTCCTGATTCAAATCAACTTCAGTAGCAAGGGGCCACCTTGATGCATGTTTTTACTGACTTGGTCTCCTAGCACAGTGGTTCTGCATGTTGTGACACACCTGCTGGCATACCCGCCCTCCCCCCTCCACTACCAGGCCAAATCCAGCCATCTCCCTGGCTCTCTGTGGCACACTTACCACCATCTGGCAACACAGTAATGTGATCTGATACATTGGCTGAGAACTGCTGTCCTAGCAGACAAGAAGATTAAGGCTGCTTAAAGCAGTGGTAATTCTTATTGGTTGTCTGCGTGTCTATAATGGACTCTTTAGGAGATAGTGTAGAAATGAGCAGACAACACTTTGTACTCCCATCCTTCCTTCAACTAATTGCAGAACCAGTTCTGGGACAGGCACCTGATGAGTGCTGTATGTGGATTGACTGTGATTGGCATGTTGAGGCAGCAATGCACTGTCCTACCAGCTCAGGCAGAGGGAAACACTGAAATTAATGTTCAGAAACCAGCAAGCTGCTTTGTCCATATGTCATTACATCATCAGATACAGCTATGACAATAGTGTTGTGACATTACTTCAAGTGACACTGCATAAATTTTTGATAAGACCAGAATATCAGCTAACACCTGTATTATCTAACCCCATCTGACCTAAGGAAAGACATTATCCCTCTGAGTCTTCTTTACCTGAGGTTTCTGGGAAGAAGAACTAATACATACTTCCTAGCTGCTGCTGCAAGAGCACTTTCTTCTCCTTTTCTCTGTTGGTTGCAGGAGACACTTAGGCTATGTCCACAGATACATCATTATTTCGGAATAACCCATTTTGAAATCAGTTATTTTGAAATAAAGTCTTTATTTCAAAATAAGTTAATTTGAATTAAGGGAAAACCTGCTTTCAAAATAGCCATTGTTTCAAAATGGTTATTTTGAAACAAGGACGTTCGGACATGTTGTTTCGAAACAGTTGTTTCAAAACAATGGTGTTGTTTTGAAGCAACGTGTCTGAATGCCGTTGTTCTGAAACAACCGTTTTGAAACAACGGCTATTTCAATTAGATGTGAGGTTTAACAATTTTGAAATAATGGTGTGTCGTGTGGACATGCCACTTCTTATTTCGAAACAACCTCTGTTGTTTCGAAATAAGAAGCCTGTATGGACATACCCTTAGGGAACAGGGTTGTAGGGTTTTTTTTTTCTTTTTTTTATTTTTTTTATTTTTTTTTTTTTTATTTTTTTTTTCCCTCACCTTCATTCTCCTGACAGCTCCTTTTAGGGCAGCAGAGTGTCAAGTTATTAGAGAATTTGATTTGAAGGCAGTTCTTCAGAATATTATAACACATTAGCCATCTGGACATTTAACATTTCTTATGAGAACAAAGAATGGAAAGAGATCATCAAACTGATTTCTAAATATCACAAAAGGAAATTTTGTGATACAGAGATCAAGGACTTCAAGCAGAGGTAGAGTCATCTCAGGTATATTTATTATGAATGCAAGAAACTGATAGTGACTACAAGTATAACGTGATAACATGGAATAAGTGAGTACAAGTTGTTCGAATGCAGCCTGGCAAATAATGTGTTCAAAATATTGTAAGGATAACAGATTTCAGGAATGCACACTAAGGGGCAATTAAAATCTGGTCTTATTTGAAACATCCATGTTTACTTGGCTGAGAACGGTGTCATATGGAATAAAACCTGGATGGGAGATGCTATAGGCAGCTTGACACAGAAAGGGAATACAGAAATAATGTTTGTGCCAGATTCTGCATCCCTTACTCACACAGTGTAATGCTAGCCCAATAAGTGGTCCCACTGAAAGTAACTGTGATATGGAAGGAAGTGGGGGAGAGAATGGAAGCTAGTACAATCTGATGCATTATTAATGATATTACAGTGATCAGTTCTCATTTCCAGGTACATATATTTAAAGACTGTAGGTAGCAACAAAAACTGTCAGAGTTGGAAGGATGTTTTTTTGAGGAACAGTTTTTAGGAAAATATGTGCCTTTGCAATGACTGAAGGGGACTATAACAACTGTTTCCACATATTTCAGTGCCGGAACTAATAATTTCAGTGCCCCGCACACGACCCTGAAATATTTGAATGTGTTAAACCAAGGAAATAAAGGAATTACTTAAGGTTGTATTCAGATGAATATCTAGCAAAATAGGATTAAATTAACAAGGAAACTTATTGCATGACTAGAAGGAAAATTTTCAGTTGTCTTGGCAGGCAAATGTACTGGGCTGTGATTTCTCTCCCAAGAAATTTCCTGCCTTTTCTGAGCTCAATAGGGTAGGGGAGAATTGTAGGAAAATTCATTATTAGGGAATATTATGTTGTGGGAGAGGGACTGGATGATCTAAAATATATTTTCAGTTTCTAACTTTTGATCATGCACTGGATAAAATTGGTATGAGTTTGGGAGGGCTGTGTTGCTAATAAGTTCCAATAAAACCATTAGATCCTTTTGCAGAACTTGTATATGCCATATTTTATAAGGAAAAGTTTTCAGGATGTTTTTTTTAGAGTTTTAGACATGTTTATAGATATTGATTTTTATATCCTTCCTCGTTTAAACCCTCGCTCTTTAGTGACTATGTTCCATCCCTAGAGTGTCTCAGATAACAGAATAACTTTTAAAAGGAATTCTAAAGTAAAGAAACCTTGCTATATATTGAGGTGTTAAGATTTTAAGGTCCAGCATCTCTTGAACTCTCTGAGACTCACACAAATGCTAAACCATGGAATCTTGGCCAGGCTTGTCCAAAATGAGTGCCTAAATTTAAGCCGCTAAATAAGTGGCCTGATTTTCAAATGTGCTCAAAAGATGCCTTTTATTCACTTTAGATGCTAGATGCTCAGAACCTCAGACCAATCATTTTGCACATTGACTAGTCATTTTGCATCTGATGACATGGGTTGAAAGCTTATGCCCAAAAAAAATTGTTAGTCTTTAAGATGCCATAGAACATTTTTGTTGGTGGTTTTTGTTTCGTTTGTTTGTTTGTTGTTTTTGTTTTGTTTTGTTTTACCAATCAGACCACTTATTTAGGTTCTTTAGTATTAATGTAAGAGTCTAATTTTGAGCACCTACAGCCATATTCTCAGCTAGTGTAAAGTGATGTAACACTGTAGAAGTCAGTCAATGGAACTAGGCCTATTGACAGCAGCTGAGGACAACAGCCCCTATTTTTGAGACCCTTGTTCTGTAGTCCTTCACTGGTTTCAAGCTGTCTTCCCCCTGCCCCCCCACTCCCAGCTCTGATGTCTTGCAAATTTGCCAACTTCTCAAAACTGTCACTGAACCGGGACTAGACAGAGCAGCTCCTGGCCCACATACATATTATCCCTTATCTGATTTCATGGACCATACAGTTGAGAAGTTGCGGGTTGGGTCACCCCTCCTGGGGATGTTTCTTCAGAAGGGAGAAGTATAGCCCATGTTTTTTTAAACGGCAATAAGCTTGCTAGTTACCCCCAGACAGTCATTTTGTTAGTAACTAGTATCATTAGAACTACAACAGTAACTACTGTTTCATTGTTATGAGTGTTTCTAAAATTAGGCTTTCCTCTCTCTGATGTGTTCCTTTTTAATCAAGGGACATGTTTTTAGTGGGTGTTATTAGTGCAATGGCTGCCATGACATCTACTAGTAGCAAAAACAAGCACTTTTGTTTGCTCCCACAGAGAAGTTAAATGTCTTGAAACATTTTCTATCACTTCAAAGCACTGTGTTCTGTGGCATCAGCACACTTTCCAATCCTTGTCATACAATTGCCCTGGGGTACCCATCATGACAATAAAATATTTGAACTTGAAAATTCAAAATGAGCTTGATTGTCAAGCTGTCAACAGCACCTTAAAAGTAAATTTTAAAAATCAAGCAATGGTTCTGAAAAGCAATCTGTTTTGTTTGCTTCCCCTGGTCAATGTGGTGCTGTCTTCTCAGTTATCAATACTGCTGTTCTATGGCAGAAACCTAGCCAAATGAAATGATATAACAGGGGTACTACTGAATGAAAACTGTGCCACAAGTCGCAGTTGGATTTGGCTTCTGTTTCATTAAAAATGTAATTGGAACCAAACTGTGCAGTCACAGAGCTCATCAGCATTTCCCATTCATTTTGCTAAAGAATAAAATGTTCAAACATAGGCAAATTAGTGTGGAGTATGTTCACACTCTGCTCTCTTGTTACGTATAATGATTATTTGATAAACAAAGAAGCTCAGTCAGGAAGGAATGCCAACATTTGTTGAGATATTCAGTTTGATGGCAATCGTATCTTATTTCATTGTGGGGTAAGGGAAGGAAGGGATGTTTCAGTGTATAGTCCTGAAAGAACAGCAGCCTCCGTCTAAGATTGAAACTCATAGCAGAAATGGTATGTGGCAGTTCACCATAGCTTACTATGATAGCACTGTTCTTAAGTACCTAGCTTAAATCTAAACACACAATAGAGATCTTACGGGCAAAACAGAGAAAAGATTAGAAGAAAACAAGAAGTTAAAACACATTTCTTGTGTTCAGGGTGTGTGTGTTTATTACTGTATTAAGGAAACACACTATTGTTTCTCAGCTAGCAGGTAACTTGCTTCCACTTTAAGAGAAGCTGTGGAATGCCCAGATTGCTAGAAGCTGCCAGCTATCCACTGTCATAGATTGCCTAGCTCTCCTATCGCATATGGCAATCACATGAAAATGAAGTTGGGGGAAATTATTTTCTGCTCTCCAATCATCTAATACAGGAGAATGATCTTGGGAATATATATAATGGATTTGCAGTCAAAGCAGAGTCTACTTGCCTGGACTCTAAAATAGTTCTCAGTTGAGAGATGAAATGAAATCAAGTAATTTTAGGTACCATTACTCAACAGACTGGGAGTTCTATATGATTTTTGCAGAAATCACTTTTTAGCTGAGATCAGATCCTGTATGCAAAGTTTCAGTCAAAAAGGAAACTTTGAGAAATGTATGGGTAACCAAAGCCAGGGAAGACTGGTAAATCACACTCTGCTATGGAGCTACATATTGAGAATACATTCAAATGTGCTCTTAATAAATAAATGCTAATTTAGTAATCTATGGTGTTATAAGCAATCATTGACACTTTGCCAGGTTTATTCTCAATGGGCTCTGAGTATCTAAATTGTAGCTTACTATTTTTAAGCCTCTTATAGTTGCTCTAAAAGTCTTCTATACTTAACTGAGAAATATTTATTCTGGAAATCTATTTATGGTGATATGTCCTAGAGAACAGATTTAAACCAGTGATAGTTGGTGGCAATTATTGCAATTTAATAAAAATGGTAATTCCAATTAGAGGAGATTCAACTTTGTTTTAGATTTAGTGTGTCTAGGTCCCATGTTGTTTGTTTGTTATCTTACCCTTATCAGCTGTGACACATACTGACACAAAGCTTTATTCATTACACGATTGGCTGTTCAGTTTCCCTTGAACTGCATCTACATGGTTGAGTCAGCATGCCTAGTGTATTGCTGCTACCTCTGCTGATGGAGCTGTGTGAGCTGCACACTCAATCTTTAGCCTACTTCAGCTAGAGTTCCTGCTAAACTCATAGGCCTCACTAACACAATAGACCCTGCAGAGTGCCGGCAACAAGCACATTAAAATGGTGCTTCTTATTGTTAAATGTATCACAGTCCATTAAAAAAGTGGATTTGTCTATAGCTTTTAGCTGTTTTATTATTTTGGTCCTTCCCCTTTTTGTAAAGAATAAAAGAAAAGGATTTTTTTTTAACCAGTAATTATTTGAGGACTTCAATAACATCTGCAGTAGCAAGAGTGTTATAAGTAGTGAGTACACTGGATATGACATTTTTCTCTCCCGTCCTCATTTCCTTTTCTTTACAGACTCCAGAAGCAAAGTGTTCAGATTTAGTAAATGAAGACATGGCATAATACCAGGTTAATTTCTTATGATAAACTGTGATCCTTGATCTGCTCTCATAAGAGTAAAAATTATAAGTAATTATGTAGAAGCAATATTGTTTCAATGATGAAAAGTAGCTATGTATACAGGAGATGAGTAGTAAAACGATCTGTGTTCCAAACAATTAGTTGTCCACATGCAAAATTCACTGACAAACCATTTTAAGTAAGGAAATGTGTTAAGAGAAAGTTTAGCAACGTACCTGCACAGTTTCACATCACATGAACAACTGTGATGTCCTCTGCACTTTCATCAACAAAAACAAGTCACACTCCATAGACATTTCACACTGTAGACTAAAACTTGCCTCCAACCTCAGATTTCCCATGTGTCTAACTTAATGCTTCACACTTAACCAGTGCATGGCCCACCAAATATATGTCAGTGATGTTATAGTTGGAGTCACAGTCTGAACAAAACAGTCTCCAGGTATAGGCATATAAATTAAAGCATTATCACATAAACACTGATTAAAAAAAATGCTATCAATTTATTTTCCTCGAAGTTCAAACCATCTAGGATAGGCCTGCACTAGAAATAATGGTCAGTGATAATTAACACAGGAAGTGTTGATTCTTTATACTGTGACTTGCTGTTCCTTTGCTTCTTTTAAAAATCAAGTAGATTGGGAAAATACATGTTCGGAGCAAATGGTCTGTAAAGTCTAACTCGTAATTTTGAGTACAGTCCAGATTCCATTTAAATAAATAGTATCATGATTTACATCACCTTAAGATCCACCCCATATAGTTCAGGTGTATTTGGATAACAGATTTTGGTTAATGCTGTTTGCAAGCTCGTGGTTATGTATGAAATTTGGAGCTGGATCTTGCCTACTGAAACTCTCCAACAGTCAGGAAGTTTGGATCCAAAGTTCTTTTTTTGACTTTCTCTTTATTAGTATTGTTGATAGCCACAGTTGACTGATTCAGACACAGGAACAATGAGACATGAATCAGGGGTGTCAAACTCATAGTCCATGGGCAAGATCAGTATTTTTTTTCATTATGATCAGAAAATTGACTGCAAAATGACACTTTCTTGCTCTGAAGATGGAGGGGGAAAGGGCTGGGGCACCCATGAGGCCACTTGACCTACGACAGGTGCCCTGCCTTCCAATGTGGCCCCCCACATTGAAGGAGTTTGACACCCCTGGAGGACACTGCAACTTCATTAAACTATCAGCCAATGAGGACCCACTCCCTGAAATACCTACAGGATCACTGCAGTATAATATTCAGCTTGGCACCATTGATCTTGGATTCTGCAGACCTGGGCAGCGGTATTACCCTCTGTACTCCCCACAACTGATCAGGGATCCTGGAAGGAAGCCAGAGTCAAGTCTTCTCATCCATATTGAAGAGATAGAGTGAAGGGAGCTCTGTGCTGTGTGAGACATGGAGGTATACCCTCTCTGTGCAATGCCATTCCAAGGGCCTATGTCCATGCAGAGTAACAAAGGAAGTTGAGTTCCCCCATTCCTCTCATCCCCCCACAAGCCAAGGGTAAAAGGGGAGTGGCACACATGTCCCTGGTTCTCCTGGATCTACCAATTACATACTTTGTGTAATGATGTGAGCCGTGTTACAGTAGGATTAATGTTGAAGAATCAAGTCATTAATAAAGTTCATGGTTTGAAAGTCTTATTCCTATGTGGCATTACAGCTATATTTGAAAGGATTCTTAGTCTGTGCATGTGACTTTAAAATAGGGCCCATTTCTCCTCCCTAAAAGGCCCGTCGGAGAGCTAGTTATTGATTCTGATTCTCAAGCTGTTATAGCCCTGACCCTAATATACATCAAATATGCCCAAGGCTCTTCTGATTTATGATAACTGACTGTAGTTACTTATGCCAACAGTTATAAATTAGAAAAAGTCCAGTGCTGCAGTGATTAACACAGACTGCAAGCCATCTTGAGAATTTAGGTTTCTTAAGTGACCATATAATGGTTGTTAATCTGCACAGTAGAGTTCCACATAGTTTCCTCATCATCTTCATTGTGGCCTGTATGGCTTAGGAGCCAGCTGTATCAGCTAGCAATCTGTCTAAAATTGGCCTAGACAGTTGAACTACAGTATGTAAGTAAAATTTAACCGAAGATTTGTACTTCTGCTCAGAAATCTTAAGAATATATGTTAAAGTGTCTAGTTCATACAGATGTAACTCCACTGACAGCAATAACATTGTTCTGCTTTTATGCTTGCATAGGTAAAAATGAATGAAGTGCAACATCTTCAGTTAATTGCAGTGCGGTGGTAGCAATTCAGTGTACTGCTTTTTCCATCCAATCTGTTAATAGAATATAGTAGTAATTGACTTTGGAAGAGGTGAACCATCAGGATTTATTGAGCCACAAGATAAATATTGAGCACACTGAAGCTATGTTCAGGCACCTGCTTGTGTTCTTGTTCTTCATTTTCAGGCAATTTAAGAAAAAAAAAAAAGCTTATCAAATGTGGTTATATTACCTAGGTCTCAGTTACTGTCTGATCTTAAGAGGGCCTGAAGAATGGTAGTCTTCAATGCAACAAGATCAGACACTGAATAACCTAACACTTTTTTCTAGCTTTAGTTTCTTTAATCATACAGAGATAGTGTCTTTCAGCCTGAAGCAACCTAAAGTGATGGTTGTCTCTGTATACACTTATCCTTTTTTAAACATGAAACTATGTCTATTGATATTGTTCAAATCAATCAACAAGTTATTAAACCCATAAAATTCTTAATATTAAAAGTTTTGGTGGCTCTGTAATTCTCCTATCATCACCCAATTCATTGTATGGATTTATTACCAACATTCTCTTCTGTGCCAAAAACAAGGTCAGATGAATTATGTTTCATGGAGCTTAAAACTTCCAAGAAAGCATTTGCTTTGAGTATCGTTTGAAGGCTAGCAGTATTGCAATTTCCTCTGTAAGGTAACATTACATATAGCTGCTTTTCCCTCTCTGTATCTTCTTGTTCTGGAGAAATATAGATGTGTCAACTATCATGAGGCATTTGCTGCAGGAAGGATCAGCTCTTTAATCTCAGCTTTTGGAAGTATGACTAATCTGTAAAACTGTACTGTTTTAGATTTAACCAAAAGGCACAATGTTTCTGCAGCCAACAAAATTCTTGATGGCAAAAAGCCCAAACATGATTCAATCTGCGCATCTGTTGAGCTGCTGTTGAATGTATTTGAAACCAAGTAGAATAGTTCAGTATCACCACAAGTCATTTAAATAACTGTCAGAGTGATGAAATCATATGTACAAAGGAAAAAAAACTGTTAAGTGATTTCAGCCAGTTGTAACATTCTTTTCCATTTTTTTTTCTTATTGTACTGAACAAAGCAAGAATATATCATAGCTCAAACATTCACAAAGAACTGGTAAACATTTTTTTTTAATTGCCTACCGGTGTCCTTGAAATTGAAGTGAAAGCCAGGGGTGTGGCCAGTGCCTGCTTTCTGGCCGGGCCCCTTACTCTTCAGGATGGACCCAGCCAGTGCTGCTTCTGGTCACATGACTGGAAGCTTCCTGATGATGCTCCATTTGCCTAGCAACTACCATAGCAACTGGAGTGTTGGATGGGGAAAAGGCAAACCAGCCCCTACCATGGGGCCAGGGCTGCATGTGGAAGAGCAGCCACCCCCGCCCATGTGCCTGTGGTCCACCCATAGTTATGTCCCTGGAAAAAGCCTGTTCATACAGCTGCCTGTGCATTTGCTGTGCTTAAAAGGTGTGTGCTGCAGCAGTAATGTAACAACTACTCCTCTTCATGAAACCGTCAATTGAACCAAGTTTAAATGTGTCCAAATGATATGGTGTAATAATAATAATAATAAAATCATAAGTACTAAGCCATTTCTTGTAGCCAGTACACATACTGCAGTCCCCACATAGCTACAATATGGCAGGCCAAATTCTCCTTTCAGTTACACCAATAGAACGTGAAATTCTAAATCAGCACCTAGATGCCAAAATGGTATTAGCTGACTAAATTTAGGCATGAGGGGTATGTCCTTGCTCTCTCTTTAAATTGAAATTATGCTGGCTTGATTATTTTGATTTAAAAGACTGCATATCCACACTAGGTTTCCTTATTTTGAAATAAGAAGCTCCCTCATTTTCAAATAAGGAAAGACATTTCAGTATAATAAAACCTAATAGTATATTGAAATGGCAGTTAAATCAAAATTGTTATTTTGAAATAACACAGTGTGGTTGCATTATTTCAATTTAAATGTTATTTTGATTTAACACTTTTTGGTCTCCTCCTTCCCAGGGTGCTGTCTTTTTTCCAAATATTGGGTAGGAGAACGGTCCTTCTGGAGGGCTCATCTTGCCACGCCTCTGATGATGCTCCTTCCAAAATTGAACTAGCAAATCCTGTCTATGGGAATGCTAATTCAATTTGAGTTTCTAGTGGGGACATGTTAAATTAATTTAACTTAAATCGATTTAATGATTTTTTTATTAATTCAATTATATCGAGTTAACTTAAATCAATTTGAATACCTAACTGTGGACATAGCTGAGATGAAATTTTCAAAAGCACCTAGGCATTTTTAAAATTTTACTCTTACTCACTCTTGAGTATTCTTAATACACTCAGGATTGAAAATTGGGTCCAGTAATTATTAAGCATCTACATTGATTATACATTTCAAACTGCTGTGAAGAAAAGAAGTAAACTCTGCACTCACTGTACATAATCTACTGCTGAAGACTTTAAGGAGAGTTTTGAATGTATAAAGACAGAAATCAAATAAGATTAAATTTATCATAAAGAATTTCCTTCTCACTTTGTTACAATGGGTATTATTGTCATTGTTTATAGAGGGATTAGGTTGGCATCTGAGTTAGACTCTTTGGTATCTGCAGACATTAAATTCACCCTTACTTAATTTGACACATCTGCTTACTGTTTTGTTAATCTTCATATTGAAAGGAAAGAAAGAAAGAAAGAAAGAAAGAAAGAATAGCTTGGGTAATGCTACCATAAAGACAAAGGACATACACAGCGGCTGACAAACAAGACAATGAGACATTGGGAGCTAGAACAATGTTTTATTGAATGCTACAGGAGTTTTGCTTGAATAATCATCATAGTATCAGGCCCTGAACTACTGGGTACATTTTGCATCTGTGTCCTAATTCCTTTGGGTGCAGGAGAGATGGGAACTGCTTTCCCAGTCCTGTGCAAGCCTGTCTCTGTCACTTTTGACAAGCTCTCGTGTATTCCTCTTGCCTGGAGTGACCCCCTATGGCAGGATGGGGAACGTCTGGCACAAAAGATGCCTCCATTGTGTTTATACCCAGTAATTAAATCTCTTTTGCATGAGCTGTACTCTATTGGCCATTTACAGCCTGAAATTAGCTTCTTTATGCAGTTGGAGTTGCACAAAGTAGTCACAAAATACCAGAAAATCTAACTGAAGGAAACAAGAGGCTTTAGTGGGCAGAATATGCTGTTATTGGTAACATTAGTTTGATTGGCAGAATATGCTATTGTTGGTAACATTAGTTTGATTGGAGTTGTCATAGTAAGTGATGTCTTACTTTTTAGGAAACTGGTCAATCTGGTTTTAGACCTGCTTAATAAAGCCACAGCAAAAAGCTCTGAGCATGTTTATTCCTATAATAGTTGACATACAAGATTCTACAGAACCAATGGCAATGAAATGGGGATTCTGAGATGGCTATCCTGACAACACAGAACATCCTGAAGTTAATGTAAGAAGAACTTTTTATTGTTTACATGTCTCATAGCTAGAAATTTGAACTGTTTCCCTGAAGGGAGCTGGGCTACTTGTAGCTACAAGCTGAACTCTAATTTATATGCTTGGTGAAGGCAGCAGATGGGAGATAAACAGCCACAAGAGTGGCTTCACTCACTGGTCCTCCTGGGAGCTATGATGAATTCTCAGATATGTGGAATATTTATAGTGTGTGTTTTCAGAATAATGTGGTAGTGAATAGTATAAGTGATGAAAAGAAGGTGCCAGTCTTCCTAACTGTTATCAGAACTAAGACCCATAGTTTGCTATATAATCTGCTTTATTCTAAGAAGCCAGAAACAAGATCTTACAATGATCTAGTGGGAATTCTGGGAGTACATTCTTCCCCAAAACCTTTGATAATGGCCAATAGATATCAGCCCCACCATAGGAATCAAGGTGAAGGTGAATCAGTTGTACAATTTGTAGCAGCTCTGAGAAAACTGGTGGAATACTGTAATTTCAAGAACAAGTTAAATGAAATGCTGTGTGACAGACTGGTATGTGTTCTGTGCTTTGAACCCATGAAGAAATGTCTGCTAACAGAAGCTCGGCTCACCTTGCAGAAAGTCATTGATATTGTGGTCTCTATGGAATGGGCCACCTAAGATATGCAACAAATTAGGGGTTGTGCCGAATGAATAAAGTATGAATCTACAACCAGGACACTAGGGATACGGAAATGTTACCAGTGTATAAAACCAGGTCACCACGCTGGTGTAAGGAACTTCTTTGTTATCAGTATTGCAAGAGAGGGCACATTGAATGTGCCTGCAAACAAAAGAAGATCGAGCTAATCCAAAGAGGCAGACCAGAGAAAAAGGAGCCTGTGGTTTGGCAGGCCAAAAGGGAAAAACAGAATGAAGTAGCACAGACACTGGATGATCAAGGCAACACCCAGTCAGAAAAGTAAGTGTCACTCCTTGTTTTGTCTATGACTGCTGGTCAACATGAATTCTGGATGATTATCTTGTTGGAAGGCATAGCTGTACATATGGAATTGGACACAGGCACAACAGTTTCACTAGTTTCAAAAAGTGTATGAGAAGGACTGAAAAGCATCTTCCACTTAAATCAACATTAGTTGTTCTGAAGACATGCAGGGTAGAGGCTGTCCCCATGTTGAGTACTACTGATATGAAAGAAGAACTAAACAAAGATACTGCAATGCTGCCACTGTATGTGGTGAGAGGTACTTCCCCAGTGACATCTAACACCTCCAGCTTCCTCCCCTGTTCGATGGATACAACATCCTCCCTGGTTCCAGTACCTGTGGTCACACTGCCACCAAAAATACCTCCTGATGTGAGCACACTAGAAGTTCACTGTAATCCACCTAGAGAGAGGAGGCCTCCTCCTCGGCTGAATCTTTAGCTACTGGTGACCCCCTGTCATGGGGCAGAATAACATCCTTGGCATTTTCTGGAGATGGGGCAGTCTACCCACATCTCCCAGTTTAGTGTTTACTCGTGAACAAAAAAAGTGGGTTTTCTAGGGGGAGGGTGTTTTCATTAGAGGGGGAAGGATATGTGGTGTTTTGGGTTATGTTAGTATGATTGGGATTGCCATAGTAACTGATGGTGGAGTTGTCTTACTTGTTAGGAAATTGGTCAGGCTGGTTTTAGACCTGCTTAATAAAACTACAGTAGAGAGCCCTGATCATGTTTATTTCTATAAACTTTGAAATACTAAATTCTACACAACATGGGCACTCTGGCTTAGGCCTAGAGTGTGAAATATCTTTCCTATACTTCAGGCCCCCTTCTTCTGAAGAGCTCTCAGCTCAAACATAAGAGGTGAAATCCCACTGAAGGTAATGTGAGCTCTATCGTAGACTTCAGTGGAGTCTAGATTTCTACCTAGACTTCTAGATTCAGGTAGACTTTCCTCTTCTCTGTGTTGCTGCTGAAAATTCATTGATTCACAGGTTCAAGTGCCTCAGGATGTAGAGAATAAATCTGGTGACAAGTATGAATTTTTCTGTGCGTTGAGTTCTGCTGAATCTTCATTCTAATTATCTGTTCCTCATTCAGGAACATTTTACTGTATGGTACACTTAATGCTAAGATACAATATAATGCCAGGTATTAAAAATGAATATGACTGGCACTTTCTTCCTTGTTAAGTTAAATTATCACAATTTTTAAATTAATAAATAAATAATGGATACTTCACACAGTAAGCTCTTTATAATTTTATAGTAAGCTTTATAATTTTATAGTAACATGCTACATTGTTTCCTTGGAAAACTCTTAGCTGTGGGTTTAGCCCAGAAGTAAACTGGATTAATCTCCATTTTAGTCATATTTTGTTTAACATAGCTATTTAAGTGACTAACCCTTTCCTAACATCACTATTTTAATTATCTTTGGGCTTTGATTTTCTCATTCTTCTCTGTATACCAAGTGTCAGGCCAGAGATTGTTTTCATGTTTGACTTAAAAAAAAAATTAGCATTGACTACTGAATTTCTGCTTTACTCTACATACTGCACACACACATTCACATATATTCTATTAATGTCAATGGGAGTTATGCACATATTGGAAGGTAAGAAAAGGTTTCCTAGAATAGAACCGCTCAAACATTATTAAATGTAGCTACTTGAACACTCTGCAGGAGCAATTAAATATTAGTAATGCTCTCTTCTTCTTTCATTAAACCTAACACTCCTAGAAACATAATGAGAAAGATACCTGTGTGTATGTGGAATGGGGGGGCTAGTACTTTCTGCACCCCCTCTTTCAAGTATTTATATTGTTATCAATGACAAGAGGAAAATGTGCATCCCTTTTATGATGACCGAATAATCAGGCTTTATGCAAGAAATGTAAGAGTGCAACAAGGAAGTGGAATTCACCATCTGAACTGGTACGAGGGTCTGGGGCTACAGTACTCATGGTTTTGCTGCTCCAGATGAGGGACAGGCGTAAAGGCATGTAACTTTTACGGACATGACAGTGCTTTCAGTCAGAGTGATTTAATAGGGAGCAGAATCTGCCTGTGGTTTCCCTGTGCAACCTCAATATTTAGCTTCAGTGGCATTTTACTGCAGAATTTAACACTAGATACAGTGGATTAGGAAAACCAGAACAATTTTCATAACAGGCCTAAATGCTCTATCAGCAGAACTCCCAATGGCTTCCCTTAGTGTTCAGAATGGATAGTTCTTCCAGGATTAAGCTGTAAATTTTTATATAACATACATAACGAATCCAACAAGTCATCTAATGTAATCTAATACAGATTTAGCTAAATCGGAGGGGGGGTGTCTTTTTTACTTTAAATATGAGTTTTTGAGATTTCCAGTTATTGTATTTCTGGAAATATCACAAGTGTCTTTTCAGAATGTAAACAAGGCCTGTAATGACAATACTAGCATTCCATCCTTTTCTTTTCCATTTCCTGAATGATAATGGCAGCCCTGATAACTCTCATGAATTTATTAATAAAAACCCTTTTGTAAGTAGCTCAATTCAGCTGATGCGGGTTAGCTCCCAGGAACTGAAAAGACAGTGCTTTTTGCTTACAAAACATAAATAATTAAAAGCATAATCCGATTTTTAGCAGTTAAATATGTAACAAAATAATTATAGCCTGCACGAAAAATGATGCAGAATACAAATTTAATAGCATAAAACTGAGGCACAGAACACAATAATGATAAACCATTTGTTTACAATCTTTCAGCTAGCTTGTTTCCCAGGACTGATTTCTGAAAGGGGCTTTGATTGCTAAAGAACTATATTCATAATGTGAAGATAATTCTCTGTCAGTCAGTGTGGCATTAAAACATTTATGCACTAACTTTCAAACAGAGTGTCTAAATCTAAATTTTGGTACCTAAATAAGACAATATCAAGGAACAATTATTGCACAATTCTATCTTGAGGTATTGGCCATTTAGGTGCCTGACTTTAGGCTTCAGTGTTTGAAAATTAGGTTCAGTCAATAGACATTTGAGAACAGTTCATCATTATGTATTTAGATAAGTTAGGTATTTTAAGGGCAAATCCTCAGAATGGTGCCCAGCACGAGTAGGTGCTGAGATCTGGAAAAATGTATCCTTACTCTCCATATTAGGCAGCTGTCTGCCACTGATGCTATCTTGTAGCCTTAACGCATCACCCTGCACTAGACTATAATGGGGAAAATGGAGAAGTATGGATAGACTCATAGACTTTAGGGCCAGAAAGTCCCATCACAATCTGACTTTCTACATGCTGCAGATTGAGTTACTAAAATCCTCAGATCATGTTACAAATACTTCCAGTCACAGACAATCCACCATTTACATTAGTTTAAACCTTCAAATGGCCTGTAACCTGTGTGCAGGAGAAGGTGAAAAAATCCCAGAGTCTTTCCAATGTGACATAGGGGAAAATTCCTTCCCAGCCCCAAATATTGTGATCATTTGAACCCTGAACATGTGGGGAAAACCTATTAGCCAGACATCTGGGAAATAACTCTCTATAGTAATTCAGAGCCCTCACCATTCGGTGTCTCACCACTGGCCATTCAGGATAATTGCTACTATCAGTCATAGATGGGCTAATGACCTTTGTAGGAAGTTTCATCATACCATCTTCTTCACAAACTTATCCAGATTAGTCTTGAAACCAGTTATATATATCTATGTGCCTCTATTGCATAGCTTCACAGGCTCTGTCCTCACCCCTATCACACATCGCTAATTTGGTCTCCCAGACAAAAACCTGTCATAGTACTCAAGTGGTGAGTACAGGATATCAGCATAGTCCAAGCTGAGTGTATGTAATATTTAAACCCTGTCCTGAAGCTGTAAATGTGACTTAAATGTTGACTAAGTCTTGTGTTTGCCTCCTGCTCAGGAGTGAATTTTGCCCAGGTGTAAGCCTCCTATGTCCCTTTTCAATTCCTACCCCATCAGTTCCACTGCTAAGGTCTTACTTAAGCCTTGGAGATAGAGCAGAAATGGCCTCCTAATGGAGATCCAGTATATGATGGTCTGCTTTGTATCTAGGACTTTTAGTGAGTGAGCTAATAAACATGAACAACAAACACATCTGTTTTGTGAAGGAGTTCTCTTGGTTAAAAAAAAAAAAAAACTAACTATGCGACCCGGGGGGGGGGGTTGTTGTCCATTAGTTTCTTGTGTGCTTCCTTGTTTGCTTTCTGCTTGTGATACACTGTACATCTAAAGTACACCATGTAACCTCTACATTTATTACTTGTATATGATTATGATATTTTGTAGAGAGAATGCTTTGGAAGGTATGCTACGAAAAGTCATGATTTGGTGTAACTCGTTCTGTCCAAATTTGCACCTCATCATTGCATATGGAGTTAGGAGGTTTTGCTATATCTTTTTAATTGACATATACAGTGAGGTTGGGAGACACCTACAGCCAGCTTTCCAGTGGCAACAAAGAGGATGACCCACACACAGGTCTTTGCTAAGTGATCCCCACTAGCCATTGACCAACAAGGGAATCGTAAACAAGAGATTTACAATTCAATAAGGGTCTGTCTACACTAGCAAATTAGTTTGAATTAAGAAGCCTTAATCTGAAGTAATTTCAACCCTGTCTACACTAGGCTTTGCTTAGTTCAAACTAAAAAAAGAAAAAAAAAAGTTCAAACTAAGCAAACTTAGTTCAGACTAATTAGTTTGGCTGGTTAGTTTGAACTAACTGTTTAGTTTGAAGTAATTTGCCTATTTAGTTTGAACTAGCACAATCTAAACATGCTATTTCTAAGTAAATATGTGTGAACTAGCAGTTAGCTTGAACAAAGCACTTTTTTTTTAGTTCAAACTAACTTTCAGTTTGAACTAAATGTGCTTTTTTTTAGTTTGAACTAAATATGCTTTTTTTTGTTCAAACTAAGAAAAAAAAAGAAGAAGACTGGATAGTTCGAACTAAAAGTTAGTTTGAACTAAAGAAAGTACTTAGTTTAAACTTTCTTTCGAACTACTCAGTTCAGACTAATCAAATCCAAACTAAGATTTTAGGTGTAGACATAGCCTAAGAAATGGTTGCTCAAACTCGACACACTGAGGATTACTTAACTCCATGACTCAGCAAGGTATCAGGACATGTGATGCTGGACTCCATGTTTGACCCAATATTTTTCCAGGCATATGAACTGAGACTATAGAATTAGGGACAGTATGCATCATGGGTTTCTCTCCTCCTCTCATTTACACTGAAGTCAACAATGCTGTTCCAAAGAAAAGACTTTGAACTGAGGCGATTGGTTCTATAGTGAGGAGGGAATTCAGCCTGTGTATTAAAAATTGTGAACTGCTTGCAACCAGTTGGAGACAGTTATACCAGGGTACAAAATATGACAGAGTTGGTCTTATTGGAGGGGAGCTCATGTGATATGTGGAAAAAAAATGAATCAAATATAGTAAAAATGTAAATGAATCAAGCTGTGCCAAAGATGCTCTATGGATTGAAACTCCATGCCTAGATAATATAGCATATCAGTAAGAATATGCAGACTACCTGACCACGGTGATGATAGTGATTATGAAATGCTCAGGGAGAGCAGTGAGGCTATGAAAACAGAAAACCCAATAAAAATGGGGGAATTTCATCAGTTCCCATTTTGCCTGGTATTGGATGCAAGGATAAAATTTCTAGAGACCATACATGATTGTCTTTTGGTGCAGCTAATCTGGGGATCCTAAATGGTGCACAGAATCAAGTGCTAGAGATATATATAGATGAACCACCTGGTAATAGTTATTATAATGTAATAAAATTCAATGTCATTGTAAGGCAGAAATGTCAAAGAAATCTACTGTAGGAACATTTAATTTCAGAAAGGCTAATTACATAAAAATGAGTATGCTAGTTAAATGGAAACAGTCACAAGACTGAAATGCCTGCATGCTGCATGGAAACTATTTAAAAACACTATAGTAAAGGCTCAAACTCAATGTATATTCTAACTAAAAAATGTATAATACAAGTAAAAAAAAAAGTTGCTACCATGGCTAATCAGCAAAGTAAAAGAGACAGATAGAAGCAAAAAGCCATGTTTTAAAAATTGGTAGTAAACTCTCCTGATGAAAATAGAAAGAAGCATAAACTTTTGCAAGTCAAATTTAAAAGTATAATTAAGCAGACCTAAAAAGGAATTAGAAGAGCAATTAACAAAAAACACAAAAACTAACTTTTGTTTGTTTGTTTGCTTGTTTGTTGTGGAAGTATGTCAGAAGCAGGAAGCCATGGGTCACTGATTGCAATCCTGGCAATAACAACTGTTAAGTCTAAATTCATTACAAGTAAATTGGTTGAAACAATAATAAAAAACCAGAAGTGTCAGCCACATAGTGAACACAATACATTCAGGAACAGTCAACAAGGCTTTTGTAAAAGGAAATCATGTATTACCAGTCTATAAGAATTCTTTGTGTTTCCATAAGCATATGGACAATCATGGTCTAGTTGATATAATGTATTTTGACTTTCAAAAAGTCTTTGGCAAGGTTGCACACCATAGCTTCTTAAATAAAGTAAGCAGGCATGTGATACAAAGGAAGGTCATCTCACGGATCAGTAGCTGGTTGATAGGAAACAATGGATAAAACTAATTTTTCAGTTTTCACTAAGGAGAGAGGTTCCCCAATAGTCTGCCTGGTACCACTGCTGCTGGACATTTTTATAAATGGCTTGGAAAGTTGGGTAAATGCTAAAGTGGCAAAGTGTAAATGACACAAAATTACTCAAAATAATTAAATCCAAAGCTAACTGCTAAGACTTATAAAGCAACCTCACAAAAGTGGATGACTTGACAACAAAAATGGCAGGTGAAATTCCAGGTTGATTAGTGTAAAGTAATGCATATTAGAAAAAAATAATAACAGTGATACATATAAATAACGGATTCTAAGTTAGCTACTACCATGAAAGAAAGTGAAACATTATAGATAAATCTATGAAAACATCTGCTCTGTGTACAACAGCAATAAAAATAAAATACAAAGCAAAACAAAAAACCTAAAAGAATTCAGGACCATTTGGAGAGGGATAGATAGTAAGACAGAAAATATAATACCACTGTATAAATCCATGGTATGCCCACAACTTTAATAGTGAATGCAGTTCTGGTCACCACATCTCTAAAAGATACATTAGAATTGGAAAGTGTACAGAATAGGACAGCAGAAATGATTATGACTCTGGAACAATCCATATTAGGAGAGATTAAAGAGAGTGAGACTGTTTCGCTTAGAAAAGAGATGACTAAGTAGTTATGATAGTGGTCTATAACATAATTTATTAATGATCATATAGACCTCTATAATATTTTCATTCACTCAGTGAAATTAATAGGCACCCACAGTTTGAGACAAACAAATTGAATTATTTCTTCACACAACACACAGTCAGGCTATGGAAGTTGTTGCCAGAAGATGTTGTAAAGTCTAGAAGTATAATTGAATTTTAAAAAGAATTAGATACTTTCATGGCAGATAGGTCCATCATAGCTATTAGCAAAGGGAAGGTAGGGATGCAATCCCATGTTCCGAATATCCCTAAATCTCTGACTGCCTAAAGCTGGAACCAGAAAAGAGGGGATGGATAAAGCCATAGTTGTCCTGTTCTGTTTGTTACTTCTGAAACATATTGTACTTCCCCCTACCAGAAGAGAGAATATTGGACCTTTAGATGATTCATGAGTCTGATCCAGTATAGCTATTCTTATTGTTTTAATATTGTTTAGGCAGATTTGCGTAAACACTGAAACCACACCTGGTGAGAGAAACTGCTGCTTTTTAAAAAGAGGTTGTCTGGTCCCTTTAGGTTTTCTAATTTAATTAAAACTGAGAAGAATATTAAAGTTGAGAAGGCTGTGATGAGATACATACTTCACATGCCCTGAAATGGTTCATTAGGGCTGAAGGCCCATTTAAGGTACCTGACTGCCCCTTGATTGGAGACCCAGGATTACATGAATAGGAGGTTCAGCTGGCCAGATCTGGCTCGATTATAAAGCCAGGAAGTTTGGTATTGTAGGAGGTTATGGAGATAGAGTCAGCAGTCATAGGAGGACAGGCGAATACCCAGGAGCAGTGGCATACCGAGGGGATAGGGGGAAACCATGCCCACAGGAGCTGGCCTGTCAGGGGGTGACAAGAGAGCTGCTGATAGGTCTGTAAATATTCTTCTTTGGGCAGCTGGGCTCCTTGTTTGTTTTTCCCTTTGAGTTTCTATCTCCCTCCAGGCAGCAAGAGATGGGAGGGGGGATTCCCTCAGGACTATGATAATTAAGGGAGATGAGGAATACTTGGGGCCAGGCATAGGTGTGCATTAATGGCTGGCCTGGATTCCCTGCAATGGGCTGCCTAGAAGTTGGAGAGAGGGTGCTGACCCCAGTCTCCCATGGCTGCACTGAGACTGAAGGGGGTTTACAACCCTGAAAGAGAGGGAAAGAGACAGCATGGCTGTGAGCTGCAACCTCCTCATCTAACCCGCTAGCACTGAACATAGCGAACCTACCCCCAGCGCAGCTGCAGTGAGGGCTGCCAAGTTCCCTAATGTACAGCTGGACAAGTCTCAAAGGAGTTCCCATTCTTTCAGAACTGCATTGTTGTAAGTAAGGCAGAGTGGAGAGAAGGGAGCCGTTTAGCGAAGAGAGATAACAGAACAGCACATCAGAGCCATAACGCTGGTTTTTGCCACCCAGGGCGCATTCCAATCCAAATATGCCCCTTCCCATTAGAGGCACTTAGAGCCGACGCCACAAAAGCCACCCCCTTAGTAGCGCGGCTCCATTGAGCCGCTCCGCTCCACCTGGGGCTTTGCTCCGTTGACCCTGCCATAGTTACGGCTCTGCAGAATATTTCCCTGTCTTTAGCTGCTCTCCCACACCCCCCTGCTCTCTACTGGCCCTGCAGCTCAGTCACCTGCTTGAGTGGTGACCACCTTAATGTGAGCCTGTAAAACAAACAAGGCGTCCTAAACTAGAGTAACATGCTTGTCGCCTTTGGAAAGTGAGTCTGGTGAGCATGGGCCCAGCATCCTCCTGATTCCTCCAAACTCCTCCCACCCACTGAGAGTCCCATAGAACTGCCTGCACCCCCCAACAGCCAGAGACTTTCAATGTGCCCTCTCTAGGGACCACTCTCCGCTTTGGCAAAGCCAAGTTGATGATGATTCCAGTCAGATTTTTAAATCTCCAGAGAGCTGCCTCTCCAGGCTTACTGCTGAAGGGGATAAGGCTGAAAAGCTGCCCCCAGCCCTGCAAGAGTTGGGGAATGCAAAACTGTGATGGCTCTCTCCCTAACCCTTAAGCTGCACATAGGGAGCCTCACCCCCACTTAGGTGCGGCTAGTACTTCCATGTTCCCTGACCTACCTGGCTGGGATAAGAAAGTCTCTCAGCACTACAATATGGTAAGTAAAGGAGAGTGGAAGCCAGGGGGACTCCTGAAAATGGGGGTGAGGGGTGGTTGGGCTATGTGCTGGATAGAACATGGATAGGTAGGGGTTCCCCCACATTCCCTGCTGTGGGGTTGAAGCTGTCTCCAGCCCTGAAGAAGCTGGAGAGGAAAGGCAGAGCTGGGGGCTGAGACCACCCTTCCCTCCCTCAATCATGGAAATGGCCACTGCTGCCTAGCAGGGAAGAAAGGGGGAAAGCATTTCCTGAATCCTCAAATGTGACTTTGCATCTTTGAAAAAAACATATATTAAAAGCAGGGCAAGCATTTTTTTTTTGTACCAGTAGGAGCCATCTATATTTACACTTCCTCCCCTGTAAAAATACAGAACAAAATTTGCCCTGGAAAGGTCACCTGCCTAAGTAATGAGCACCGTGCACAGGGTAAGAACAGGGGATTCAGGGGGTGGTCAGAGCAAAGCCTGACTTTGCACCCATTGCCTCCTCATAGATACAGACCCACTCCTCAGGGCAGCTCAGCGGTCATACCAGGACACCTGCTATGTGCAGCTGTGCTGGTGGGGTGGAGGCAACACAAATGTTGGGTTGGCCCCCTGGCACCGGAGACCCTTGGTACACCAGTGCCCAGGAAGAAAACTAAGCCCCATGGTTCTAATTCTAGAGAAAACTCAATTACAGAAATGGTGTGGGGCAGAAGGCTGAGAGGGCTAGATAGGTATAAGCCCAGGGAAATTACAGTAAGGGGCGGGACTATGCAAATATTGTCTGCCTGTTATAGGGTCCTTGGGCTGGAACTCAACAAAGAAGGCGGGCCTGGCTTCCCCTACCAGCTGCTGGAAAGTATCATGCACTGTTTGAGACACCAATTATACAACTGGTCTGCAGAGACTTTAGCTAAGATGGGGAGGACCAGAGAGACTTGGATGGAGGGCTGTGGGTACTGGATTGAGAGAGGCCACAAAGTGAAGAAGAGGTCACCAGACCTGGGCAAAGCTAATTCCCTGATGCAGACAAAAGAAGGTGCCCCTAGCAATGAATGAACACCTTCACAAAGGCAAGGAACAATATATTGCTGTTATAAGTTTGTGATATTCTTCAAAAGATAGTTTAGGCTTAAGCCTAAAGGCTTTAAGGTCAGAATTCAGAGGCATGCCTAATTTAGTACTATGCTGAATTGGAGCATATCACAGTAAATGTCATTGCCTATTTTTGCTTGTGACTTTTGTTTATCTTTCTTAAAAAAAAAAGCTTGAATCTTAAGACAGCTAAGGCTTTTTTTGCTTGGGGCTAAATGTTCATTTTTGTGGTGTCTACAAATAGACTGACTCATTCTTTGTAATAGTTCAAAGAGCTTCAATTTAAGTGATCACAAGAGCTACTGAATGAATACATGGAATAATGTGTAGATAAAATAGTGACAAGACTAAGCAAGTAAACAAATCAGTCGGAAGTAATAGTCAGATACCCTGGGAGTCAATTGTAAAGCCTGATTCTAATCATTGTTTATAGGTTGGCAGTTTTTAGGGAGCAGTCTTATATCGTGAAAAAAATGAGACAAATTAATCCACAAGTGTTGCAACAACAGTAGATGCAGATCACACCGCTGCTTTTTACTCAGCCCACCCAGCCAACTTTGGCCAGCTCCTGAAGTTGTATAACAACAAGCCATACAGCTATTGAAAAGTTAATGTATGGTGCTAATTGATAATTCTGGCACTAAATCATCCTTAAGTTGTATGATCAGCGTCAATATGGTCACACGAGGATATGTATCTGGCACAGTGACAGAGTAACATGTCCCTAGAGAAAAAGAAAGAGCTTCAGGGAAGAAAGGCCATGGCTTTTAACAAGTTGAAGTTATGTTTCATAACTTGGTTGTTTGGAGCTCCAAAAGTCAAGACAAAGTGAGTCAGAGTTCCCCATTTTTTTCTTCAGTGCTACCCAACCAGGATAGCCTTATTTACAGAAAATGGAAACAAAAACAAAAACAAAAACAAAAATAAGGAATTAATTAATTAGGTATTTAGGCTTTATCAGACAGATGGGCACCAAAGCTGGCAGTTTCTTCAATATTTTAGCAGTTCTAGGGCTCTATTAAATTGAGATTCTACATGTCTCAAAAACTCTAGGGCTATGTCTGCACTTAAAAATTTACTTCAAGTTAACTTAGTTTGAATTAGTTAATTTGAACTAATAATGGTTACTTTGAACTAAGTTAATTTGAACTAACATGGCCCCACTATAAACCCAATTTGAACTAGCATCTCCATGGACAGGACTTCCTAGTCCAATTGAGGAAGGGGGCACCATGGGAAGTGTAACAACATGGCAGCCAAGAAGGGCCATGCCCCTACTGAATACAAAGAAAGAGAAAGGCACCCTGGGATGAAGAAGCTCAAACCATATTAATTTAGATTAGTGGTTAGTTCAAATTAATGTGGCTCCATTGGGTTAATTCACAATAATAAGTTTGAAGTAACCATTACTTTGAACTTAAGCAAAGTTGCATAACTTTGAAGTAAGCGTTCATTATATCAAACTAAGGAATTCCTTAGTTCGAAGTAAAGAAAGCTAGTGTAGCCTTGCTTTAATTTAGTTTGAATTAATCCTCATTAATTTGGCCTAAATTGTAAGTGTAGACATACCCCCAAGTGAATAAAATGATGTAATTATACCAGGAAACACACTGTGAAGTCCTCAGACTCCATTTTGCATCTTTGTCTTCCATTTTAAATAAGCAAGAGTCACTTAACCATTAAAAGAAAGCTATAGATCATGTCAGGGGTGTCACTGGCCCCTAAAACCTCCCAGGCCCCTGCAGTGTTGGCCCTGTATCCTGGGTCCGATCCAGCCCTCACATCCCTGATTGTGGTTCAAGCCGTATCTTATTGCCACCACCACAGCCCTGTGGCCCCAGCCAGGTTGGGGCTGAACTTTCAACCTGGCCTTGCATCCCTGGGTTCAACTGGGGCTGGATTTGCCTGTCACCATTATATGGAAGCCTAGCCCCCCAGAGCCAGAGCCAGCTGCTGCCACTGTGGCAGTCTGGCCTTGCAGCCCCAAGCTAGATCCTCAGTGGCCCAGCTTCACATACCTGGCCAGGGTGCAGAACTTCGGGCACTGGCACTGGGGGCTTGTGCCCAGCACCAGCAACACCCCTGGGTCATGTAGCACTGAAATGGACAAGAGGAAAAAAGGGCAGGGAAAGCAGTGGTTAGGTAATTGTTTACTTAGAAGCATGGATACCTTCTGATTATATTAGAGGTGATACTGTAAAGCAGCTTAAATACCTACATGGAAGCAATTGATCAAGACACTGGGTACATTATAAACAATGTTGAAAATGGCACAAAGGATTGAGGTAATTGTTGGCCAGGAAGCTAGGTATGTTCGAAAACAATGTTGCAAGTAGAATGAACTCTGGAGAGTTCTGATAGAAAGATACTAGCAAAACCAAGCAAAGCAACTTGTCAGGCCTCTCACAAGAGAATAAAAGAAGGGGATTAGAGGATATCTGTGTCTACTTATTTCCATCATGCCTGAGTAGTTCATCTGTCTTGCCTAATAATAGAGGGAGGGACACCAAAAGCAGGACAAACCAGAGGGAAAACATTTTAAAATTGTACCAAATGGGTAGCCAGCCATCAATGACCTGAGAAAAATTGGTCATCTGAAGTAGAGTGCGTGCAGACACTTAACACCACTTCAAACTATTCATAAGGCAACATGCTTTTGGATGCTCTTTAGCTTGTTGTAAGGGATTTGTGCTTTATAACATCAATAAAGATTGATTTTATAATATCAGTAAGCAGTTTTAACATCAAGAAAATGGTGCTTTGTTTTGGAACACTGCCTGTATCAATTATTTATTATAGGACCCTATACCTATACTTCAAGGTATCCCTTAGTCATCCAGGAAACCCATACTGTAACATTTTTAGGTGAATTATAATTCCATAATGAGAGGCAACATATTCAGAGCTGTCTAAGGATTCTTTATTGAAAGAGAACTGAGGGAGAGGAAACCAGACTAGGGTTACCAGATGTCTGGTAAAAGGAGAACATGTCCTTCTTTTTACCTTCATGTCCTCCATCCTCCAGACATTCTAAAAATAGGTGATTTTGTCTGCCTTTTTAGGTCTGATGAGGGGTATGTCCACACATCTTTTTTTTTTATTTTGAAATAACGCTGGTTATTTCGAAATAAAAGAGACTATGTCCACAGGATGTATTCTTATTTCAAAATGGCAGGCTCCGTCATTTCAAAATAAGAGCCGTCATTTTGAAATAGCTTAAAACTCCTTTAAATCGAAATAGCTGTTATTTCAAAATAACGCTTTTGACTTTCTCCTTCCCAGGGTGCCTTCCTTTGAGCCTATATTGAGTGGGGGCATGGCCCAGGGAGGGACCCATGTTGCCACACCTCCCATGGTGGCCCTCTCCTAAAGTGAAATAGCAAGTCCTGTGTTTGGAGGTTCTATTTTGCTTTGAGCTTTTCCCTGAATTCAAATTAACTTATTTCAAAATAAGGCCTTATTTCAAAATAATGATGTACGTGTGGACATAGCCAAGTAGAATGTTTAAAAAAAGGGGGGTAGGGGGTAGGGGAGTGGAACACACAGTTTCCCTTATTCCTAGAGGCTTTTATAACAAAAGCATCCATAGCTCCCTTGGTAATGTTCCACACTGGTAGTTTCAGGGTCATGTATTTGAGCCCTGGGTGGGGTGATTTTTTTTCGTTCTCTTTTTTTGCCTGTTGTTCCCTACAAAAGGGCTAAATTGAGTGGAAAAATATAGCAAACACTAATAAAATGAAGGAAAATATAGTATACTGTGAACAAAATTACTAAGAGAAACCAATTAAGTAAACAAATAAAGGGACACATTTGAACTGGCTAGAAAGAATTTAGGAACTTTTTTTTTAAATGTAAAAAAATGGGCTGCTGTGGAAAATGAAAAACGAGCGGCAAGTTATCTGTTTTTAAAAAAACATTTTTAGGTGCTTTTCAAGTTTATATTTGCAAATTTAGGGTTTTTTTTTAACTTTTTTAAGTCTCATGAACATTAATGAAAGAGTCATGAAAAACTTATTTACTGAAAAAATCCAGTTTTTCAGTAAAAGCAAACGTTCTGATTTTTCAAAATTTATTTTAAAATAATTTTAAAAACACATGACTTCACACAGTGTTAACTCTGCATTCATTAATCATTACCTATTTTCCATGACATACTATGGTAATGACAGTTATATTAATACTACATTTTCTCCATGTGTCCTCCAGAGTCCTCCTTTTTGTACTTCCCTGTCCTCCTTTCCATGCCTTAGTATCTGGTAACCCTAGAGCAGACAGAAGGGTTTCCCTAGCACTAAAACAACCCTCTCATTTATCACTATGACAACTCCACTGAGCCTAGGTAGTCCAAAACACCACACATACTTGGGAAGAACAGATGACTTATACCAGCTATGACTGGTGGACTGTTTTTTTAGGCAACACATGGCAAATCTAAGTGGAGCAGTAGGTAAAATAGTCAGCTGATAACTAAATTCTGTTTTCAGGGAAACAAACTGAGGATTCAACACCATCCCATGGTAACAATAAGTACCTAGAAGTGCTTTTCTATTCAAATAAGACCATTATGGGTATATGGGAGAAGATCTTGAAGATCATTATTTGATCCCTCATGTGTTTATTTGTGGGGTTTTTTGGGGGGTCAGCAATGCCCCTGACCTTGAGCAGCTCTAGCACAGAGAGTACAATAGGGAAGGGAGAGCCCTTGAAACTAGCCCCCTTCCTTTCCTCATGTACCCACATGATAGTGACTTAGAGTCTGAGTCTCTAGCTCACTACAGAAGGGAATTTTCCCTTTTAAAACATTCACACCTTCTTATTAGTTGTTAATGGGCTACATGTACACTTTTTGAACTGATTTTGCTTTGGCCTTGTCTGCAGTGCTGCCCTATATCAATGGAGACAGGCAATCTACATACATAGAATGCATATCTCATTGATTCACTCCCCTTACCATGGCAAATTCTGCTGCTTTGACCAGAAGTGCCCTCCCTTTGATATGCAATTATTTTTGGAATGGTGGGTTACTTACCAGTAACCATCCTTCTTCTAGATGGGCTGCTCAAATATATTCAATTGTAGGTGTCTACATGCCACAGCACACGATTGACCGGAAACTTTTAGCCCTAATCTGTCAGAGCAGGGTTGGCGGCCAACGACCCTGTGGCTATGCATAGATGGCCCTGACCCTGATCCCCCCAGTCCCTTCTTATCGCTAACTCTGAATAGCGGGGACAGTGGGAGGGACCTGAATGTATGCAACCAGTCCATCTTGAAGAAGGACAGTTACTGGTAAGTAACCCACCATTCTTTTTCGAGCGCTGATCGCATCATTCAGGTGACTACTAGCCATACCTTGGATGGTGGGCAGAGTTAATATTTTCCCCACTGTCAGCATTGCTATACTCAAATGGCATCCCAACCACAAGGACTGACATGGTGGTGGGCTGTCAAGCTCGTGCTGACGAACACACTACGAACCTGCAGATTCTTCTGAAAGAAGACCTGCACAGTGGGTGCTGAAGAGGTTATCTACCACTCCATCAGGAGATTGGCTTTCTGGAAAGAGGGCGATCTTGATCCAGTATAGATGGGCCTTACCTCAGTAGGCAATAAGCAAAAGAAATCACTGTTTGCTGGCAGCATTTCTCCATCCCATAAAGAAGCCAATGGGTGCCACACTCCTAACCAGAGGTGAGGGAAAACGTTGGTTCTCCAACCTCAGTGAGATGGGTTTTGTTACCTTTTCCTATGATGCACTGGCCCGGAATGCCATGGCGAAGATCATGGTGGGGTACCACATGGGATGGGTGCCCCACAACAGTACAGAAGGAAAGTGTGGGAAAAAACAACCATGTCAAAGAGGGATTAGTCCCCTGACCTATCAGTATTGAAAAGGGGAATCAGAAAGGGATCCCTGGGTTGAGACCCAACTGCTTAGGAGGTTCAGCCAGAAGGATCCTTGGACCTCCAAAGGAACTCCGTTAGATGTGGGTACCCAGAGGAGAAAGGGTAGATGGGTGGGGGGAGCATTTCAGAGGGTCCTGCCCAGTGGAGCTGATCCTCCAACACATCACACCAAGAGGCTGGGGTCCCCTTTTAGGGAAGTTCCACTCTAAGCTTTGGGAGAAACTCCCCAGGTCCCTTTATGGGACAAAAAGGGGTAAGATAGTAGAAATTAAATATAACAAGGAAACAGGGAAAAACTGCAGGGAAGTAAAAAAGACCCTGTGTTAAGTCATCCCTAGGCCTGTAGGGGGAACCAATGCATGACAAAAGTAGAGAAAGAGGAGTCCCTATCTTGAGGTCCCAGTAGGAATTTTCACAAACTGGACTGCTAAGTGCATGTTTCTCTCACTCTCTCTTCTCTGGTTTTTAGAACCTGAGCAAGGGAAGGAGAGAATTAAAAGGTTATCCTGCAGCCTCTTCCAGGGAAGGCAAGTCTAGCCTCAATACCTGCCCACTATCCTCAGCAGTGGAGTGCAAGGAAGGCACGTAACTCCCATGTGATGGTATTTACTCTCTGTCCCGACCTGTATACAATAAGGCTGTCTGCCACTCATGAGTTCAGTAGACTGCCTTGTGTCAGGGCAGTGAGCTACAGTTGTTGGTTCCTTGGTGGTGAGGGATCAACAGGATGATGCCTGTAATCACACTTTAATGTATCTGAGGGTTAGCTGGGGATGCTTAGGAGCAGGTATTCATCCCTTGCTCCCCATGAGGGAAAATGGTTACTACTGATAAGCTCTACCATATAATCGAAGCAGGGTGGAATTTGGGTAATTCTGGATTGGGAGGAAAGAACCCTGGGGCAATAGACACAATGTAATTCTCTCAAAAAACAAAGTGCAAGGGACTGTTCCTTTGCATATCTTGGGAAAACTGAACAATGGGAAAAACATCATGGGCATAGTACCAATAGTGACATTAGGCCTCTCTAGTCTGCTTAGGGTCAGGTACCCCCTCTGGGAGGCTGAGGGTTTCCTGAAAAGACTAACTATGTGCTTGAGTCCTGGGGTTCATAAAGTGACCCTGTTTGACTGTGATGCCCCGTCTAGATCCCATTCAGTGATGGGTTTCTGCGCTGTGAGTAGAGTCTCCTTATGTTCTTCCTGCACCCAGTGGCAGTAGGATGAGGGGCCACTGAGAACCCTTCCACTCTATCCAGGAGAACTGGGATTGTCAGTAAGGGAGTCTCAAGAGGGTGTTGATAAGCCTCTCTTCTTGAATCCCAGAGTGGGGGATTAATGGAGTATGGAGGAAAAGGGAAATGACTCCTTAACTATTTTCTTTCCTCTCCACCAGAGAGAGAAAACATCCCCGCTTAGTGGTGTAGGTAGGCACAGTGGAGGGTCCCCTACAACTTATTTGTTCTTCTTGTTACCTTCTCTGAACCAGGGTGTAACGGGTAGGGTTGATACAGCAACTAGTTGGATGTCAAAGATTTTGGCAGGAAAGGAATAACAAATCCTCCTGCCTGGTTAACAAATGGCTAGGGACAATCCGACCTCCAGGCCATGGACTATTTTTGAGGTTTGCCCATGGAGTGGTGGACCGATAGGTGGGAAGGATGATCTTCCATGGAGAAAAAGGAAATGAAGGGGAGTATCTCCCTTCTATAGGGCTCAAGGGGCCCTGCTGAACGTCCAGGGGATTGTCCTGGGGAGCAGGTGGGCAAAAAGAAGACAAAGTGAGAACTAACCATTGCACAGGAGACTTTAAAAGCAGAGAGCACCATCTTGCAGTTCTTCCCCCACCCCATCCCTCAAAGCTAAGGGTAGGGGGGCAACCCTTCCCTCAATCCCTGCATGAGTGCAGGGTGAGGCTGGTCTCTTACCAATTCCAATATAGGAACCTTTGATCAGCACACAGGGCTCAGGATCAATACATAGAGGGGTATATCTGGTCCAACCCCTAGTCTGGGGTGGCTCAGGGTTGAAGAAAAGGGAACTGTCCCATTTATTGTCCCTTGTGCATCCCGGTCAGACTGTAACCCAGTGGGAGAACTCCAAGCACACGAATTGGGAGTTAAGGTGGAGTAATAGGTTCTTCCTCTTCAGTTTCCCATCATCCTGGCTCTCCACTAGAGATCTAAAGTCCCCTGCCGATCTATGTGTATGTGAGGAGGTTCTTACATGTCTTGCCTCTTGTTGGCTGTGGGTCATCCAACAAAGGTTAGGAGAAATGAATCGCTATTGGAGGGGGATAGGGAGAGATCCTGAGACTGACTGTGAGGGGCGGTTTGAGTGAAAATGATCCTTGGGACCCATCCAGAGAGCCCAAGGCCTTCTATGATAGGGCCCACAAGGAAATAGGAGGGACAAATCTCAGGGTGGAGGGAGAAGGCAACTGATTTGGGGAATGTTCACCCATCTGGCAAGGGACTGGAGTGTGGAGGACTACTAGAACCCCGTGGGGACTTCCCTTCCTCACTACCACTCAGCAAGGGTCTGTGAGGGCCCCCTTGCCTCAAGTGTCTGAGGGGCTGTTGACGGCAGGGTGGTCGTCTGGGTGCCTGTGGCATGTGCATACCCAGAGCTCTTAGAGCCATTCTAGGGTCAGCAGGGAGTCAGTTGCCCTGGCAAAAAGTGACCATCCCTCAAAGGGGAGGACCTGTACATCCTGCTATAGCTCTTGGAACAGGCCCAGTTCTTGAAGCCAGGATATACAGAGCATTACCACGGCTAAAGAATTCGCCAGCTAGCCTTATCCGAAGCATCCCAGGCTGCCATGAGTGCATCACAGGAAGCCGACTTGCTCTCCTCTATGACAGAGTCATAGTCCTCCATGAGTTCCTGGGGAAGGAGATCTTGGAAGTGCCTCATGGACTCCCAAAGCTTTAGTGTATAACTCCTAACCAGTGCTTGGTGGTTAGCAATTCTGAGTTGGAAGGCCAAAGCTGAATACACCTTCCATCCCAGGCTGTCAAGCCTCCTAACCTCCCTAGAGTTTGGGAGTGTTTTTGGGCAGCCTTGTCCCTCCCATCTGCTGGCAGACTCCACCAGATGGGAGCTCAGTAGCGTCTGCTCCGCTAGGAAGGGGAAAGTCTGTGGGGGAGCCTGGTACTTATGGCCAGCCACCTTGGAGACCAGCGGGATGGAGGTGCAACTCTGTCTTCACGCCCTGGAGAGGTTTAGCATGTTGTCACACAGAGGCACTGCAATCACGGCTAGAGAAGCCACCAACACCAGGTCAAAAAAGGGGGTCCTGGTCCCCCATGAGGGGCTCAACTCCCAAGCCCACATTCACCATCATCCGGCAAAGGAGGTTTAAGTGTGTGCTGGAGTCCTTTCTGTATGACCCCAGTGTGGGATTTACAGATTCATCTAGGGAGGGGGACAAACTTGGCCCCAGGGTGCTGCACCATGGCTCCCCAATGCCATGGGAGGGTTCTCTTTCGGGGACCCCAATGAAGGGGACCAATTGCAAGGGTGGTACTGGGGAGGGCCTGGTGCCATCAGCCCTTTACTGGGAGGTTGGTCCCAAGGTGGCTCTGCTTGGACACTTCCACAGTGCCAGGACAGAGAGGTTGGTGCTATCAAGGCTGATATTCTCCGTACCAAGGTGGTTGGCACTGGTTTGGTACTAACGTGCCAAGGGGAAGGTGAGCGCCTACGAGGGTGCTTGAGTGTATGACCTGGTTTGGTGCCGGGGAGGTGGAGGCCCCTGGGAAAGGAGAGGATCCTGGGGCCTCTTGAGACTCTGGTATAGCGCAGCACGGGGAAGCTTGCCGGAGCGGTGGTGCCGAGGCTCATTGTGGGAGGAAGCAGAGGAGGCAGAGATGGATCTCGCATGCCTTGACCCCTGTGAGCACCATACTGAGGACTCACATGAGAATTTGGGGGAGGAAGTGTATCCATTTCCAGCCCCCTGCTCCGGCCCCAGATTGGTGCCATTTTCTGGTGCTGAAGGGAATCCCATCGACTGGCATTGTGTCGGTGCCGGCCCATTTGAAGTAGTCCACTCGTTCTGAAGGAAGGCTGGTTTTCCCCTAAACTGAGCAGGCCTCAGTGGTGTGGGGGCCGGCAACTGAAGTAGTGTCTTTGCTGCAGCGAAAGCCTCTGGAGTTGAAGCACTGGCAGGAGCTCTGGTCCCTTTCCTCAGGGTGGAGTTGCCAGTGGGGAGATTGCATCGTGCCAAGACAGTGCCGAGTCAGAGGCCGATCACAGCTTTTTATTGTTAGCTGGGGAGCGGCACCAAGAGGGCCCTGGTGCTGACCTGGCATGTGGTGCTGGCTCTGTAGAAGACCTCAATGTCCCAGGGATAGGCTGCCATGCTTGCTTCATGGCCAATGCACGGCGCCTCTGCTCTCTGTCTTTCAGGGTCCATGGTTTGAAGGACCAACAGATTGAGCATTGAGTTGCCTGGTGGGACTCACTGAGGCATTTTAGGCACTTTTTGTGGGGGTTGTCCCTTGGGAAGGCCTTGCCGTAACTTACGCAGGGCTTAAACCCTGGCATAGCAGGCAGCAGTCAGGAGTAGTGTTCTGGCTCCGGTTGTGAAGACTCAGTAAAAGCATGGGGCTGAGGTGGAATGATGTCCATGAATAGGTCTTCTAATGTGAAAGGGCGACTCATAAATCAGTTGGAATTGACAGGCACTTGCAGTAGCTGCAAGGAGGGGGCTGTTCCATAACCATCACTGAGGGTGGAAAAAGGAACTGGGAGGATCAGGATCAGGGCCATCTATATATAGCAGCGGGAGCAGCCAGCTGACCCTGCTCTGACAGGCTACGTCTAAATTTTCCAGCCAATTGTGCACTGCAGCACTTAGACACCTACAGCTGAATGATGCGAACAGAGCTCAAAGAAGAAGGGTGAAGTTACTACATTAGAGGGAGAGCACTGCTGGGATTGATTTAGCAGGCCTAAACTCACTGCTCAAACAATCCTGCAAGTATCAATGCAGCATTTTCAGTGTAAACATGGCCCTTGTTAACTCACCCTTCATATGTATATACATAGACTCCTGCAGTTTATATTTCACACATATGATTAAGTGCATCCTTATGAATGCCAGAGGACTCATTTGTTTTGCTGAAATAGACTAAGAGTATGTCTGCACTGGAGTCTCAGGTCAACTTAAGGAAGGTGAAGTCAACCTACATACTCCTGTGGCCACAATGGGCTTTTGTTAATTCAACTTAAGTGCTTCCTTAAGTTGAGTTAATAACACCACCTCTTAAGGTTGATAACACTTAAGTCAATCAAATCATAGGGTTGGAAGGGACCTCATGAGATCATCAAGTCCAACCCCCTGGGGCTTGGACCCAGGACCTTCTGCATATTAAGCAGAGGTGCTAGCCAAAGTTGACCTTATTAAGTTGACTTAAGCTAGTGTAGATGGGGAAACCCCGTAAGTTGACCTAATTGGCCTCCAGGCCCCCTCCTAGAGTTCCTGGTCATCAGAGGCAGCAACCGACAATGCACCACTCCTTCATCGACCTAACACCTGCTAGTGCGGATGCAGGCAGTTGACAGGAGTTTTCGATGTGGGCTCTCTAAGCCGACTTAACAAGGTAAACTTTAAGTCGACTTAAAGTTGACCTTGTTAGGTCAGTTTATCAGAGCCTCCAGTGTAGACATACTTCTGGAAGCTGTCTGCATGAGGTACTATATGTTTTAATATAATTATCAATAATACTTTCAGAAGAGCTTTTCCGTTCACTTTGCTATGCTTTTCCATTGATAAATAGATAAGCATTTTTTTTTTCCTCTCAGTTGAAATAGACTCAAATTTCAGGAACTTCTCACTAGTGCATTTTACCTGTATCTTTATCCGTATCTAGTTTAGCTTTCTTGAATTGTGTGAGTTTTGGCACACAAACAGGCTTCAAATTTATTGCTGAGTGTCATGAATCACTTGGCACTTATAAGTCATTGAAATAGACCAACATTGTGAACATTCCAACGGAGGAAGTTTTGGAGGCTGATGGTGTTATGGAAACTAATGCTTTTGTTGATCCTGATAACAAACCCCATTCAGGCTGCTCCAACACTTTTCTCTAAGCCAGTCTGCTTTCTCCACCCAATTGTTGAATACACAGGGAGAGCTAGAAAAGATAATGGATCTCCTAAGGCAGGGGTCTCAAACACATGGCTCATGGGCCACATGTGGCCCCTAAAGCTATTTCCTGCAGCCCACAACAACACTATCATTACAGATATTTGCAATGTTGTATGAAAGATTTCAGTGGTGCGGCCCTCAGGCTAATGTACTAGTCCTCATGTGTCCCTCTACTAGTGCTCATGCAGCCCTCGTGGTGATTTGAGTTTGAGACCCCTGTTCTAAGGGCTCCCATAACTACTGGGTTTTGTACCACAAAATCTGAAACATGTCACAAACTTCAGCAGTTGCCAAGCAAGTCTAGTCTCACAAAAGGGACCTAGTGGCAGAAGATTAACATTTTAGCACTATTGGCATTCACAGAATCATCCCAATTGCCATTAAACACTGCAAGTTCTTACATTTCCATTGACAAGGTCCCCTATGTGCCAACATGTCTAACGGTGAGCACCAGAAAAGCCACTTAAGTCCTGACACCACTGAGCTGCCTGGTGTCTAATTCACACCAATCACCCCAGTGAGACCTGGTCTGTCGGTGGGCCCAGAACACAACTCATCTGCATAAAAAGCAACAAGGAGTCTGCTCCCAAAGAGCCCACTTTTGCAGTGGTTGAAGCATTCATTTAAATTAAAATCCACTTTCAGGTTTATATTCTGATTCAAGCAGACCAGGGATTACAACCTGAGACTACCCTATGGTGGATGAGAAGCCTAAACACTGGGTTATTAAGCTTTTCACTTTAGTTGATGGAGGGCTGGTGGAGAAAGGCTTGTCATGGTTAGGTATCTAACTACAGGGGAGGGTACACAGTTGTGGATTCTGAACCCAGATTAAAAAAAAAACAGAGTCCCATGGCACTTAACGACTAAGTGCCACCAGACTCCTTGTTTGTTTTACTGATCGAGGCTAACATGGCTGCACCCTTGGAACTTAAACCCAGACAGGCAACTAAATTCTGTTGAAGAGCAGACCTAGACCTTACCTCTTTCCTTAGCATTTGCTACTGAGGCAGTTGGAGCTCCAGCTGGGGCTCATTATGCTGGTCTCTGTGAATTCCATTTTAGGTGCCTAAATCTCCTAACATAATGAACATAGAGCATTGATGCCTAACTTGGAGTTATGAATTCCACCAGAGAGCAGGGCACCCCTTATGAATCTAGCTCTTAGTCAAGGCCATCCTTGGGGGGGTCAGGGAGAGGGGTGATCACTCCTGGCCCCACAGTTTGCTGGGCCCTGTGCTGCCCTGCCATAATCAGGACAGTGTGGGGCCCAAACTGCTGCCTCCCCACAGCCGCGCTGCCCCCTGCCCCCTCCCCGCTGCCTTTGGTGTGGAGCTGAAGGCAGTGGGGAGGAGCAAGAGGGGTACTGGGAGTGTGAAACCAGCCTCTTGTCTCAGCTGGTCTGCACAGGGAACAGTCAGCCCAGTGGTGAGTCTGGGCTTCGCTCTCTTGCCCCTCTCCTGAGCCAGCTGTTCTGCCCTGGGGTGGTAGGAAGGGCCGTCTGAGAGGCGGGACAGAAGAGCGGAGCCCAGGGCCCAGACTGGCCTGCTTCACCCCCATGGGCACAGTGGCTGGCTCAGGGAGGGGCAGGAGTGCAGGGCCAAGCTCTGGGTTGGCCTGCCCCAACCTCCCCCAGTGCAGGGTCTGTCCCACAGACTGATTGGCCCTGGGCCCCACACCCCCTAAGGACAGCCCTGCTCTTAGTGTATTATAACTGAAGCTATTAAATGTTATTTTCATGGTAAAATATCAATTATTGGGTAGCAACTGCTTACAGACTACTACAGAAAATCCATATTACCTTTCGCAATGTTAATACATACTATATAGGGGGCTGGGGAAAGACCAGTTCTACCATCTTTTGTATTAGAAGTTGCCAAGTGTCTGAATTAGTAGCTAGTAGGTGGTTTACAAATTGCATCCCAAAGGGTGCGGATGGAAATCACCTCTTTTGAAGTCAATGGTTTAAAACTTGAGCAGTGCCTAGCCCGCCTGCACCCCTTCTTGGTTGGCCGTTAGGCACTACTGTAAGAAATAGATTTGTATTAATAACTGATACAGATAAATTGGGTTCATAATTGCTATCATGAAATTTTAGTCAGCAAAAAAACTTAGGCTGTGGGCATCCCCTTTGTGTGTAATAATCAATATCATTTAACTATAACAGCAGGATGGTTTTTAAAATAGCTTAAATCTAAAAGAAAATCAGATAAATAGAAGTGGAGATGTTTTTTAATAAGCCTCAAAGTGCCCATTAGCTGAACATCATTATTATTTCACTAAATAGCAATTGGCTTCTTGCCCCAAATGAGCAAGATAGGTGTATGTATAAAATATAAGCAAATGTCAAGTCACAATTAATATAATATTTCTAAAACTATTTGCAATTACATTTTCAGATTATTTCCTCTGCTTCTACAGTCATTACATGTTTGACTTAATTTATTGCATTACCTATTTTTTATATCCCATTATTTTACTCTGGCACGGTTCCAGAATGGCCATTTTGTGTTGCAGTATAGCAATTGCTGAACTACGAGTAAATCCTACTACTTCTGTTCCACGGATTGATCTGTAAATATTGTCCTTAGTGTATACTTGTCACTCATGACAATGAATGTCTTTATTCATTGTTTGTGTTGCAAATTCTTCACTTTTCTATCTGGGATATTTCTTATAGTTTTGCCTTGGCCAAAATTTGGTGTAATTATAAGATCAGAGGTAAGGCACAGTAGGAACTGTATTAGCTGTACAGTCAGCATTTCAGGTTTCACCACCTTTGCACTACAGGGAGAGTGAGTGGATATAAAAACAGTGATGGTTTCAGTGACTGGAAGGACAGGAGTAGTGTTTTATCTATTTTGCACAACCAAAGCCTCCTTTATTGCACTAGGTGGTGTTCAGTATACATCACATGTCTTGGTAGAGGTGTCAAACATGAGGCACATAAGCCGCACCTGGCCTATGAATCTCTTCCATCTAGCCTGTGACTGTGCTCTCTGGGACTACACTTTCTCCTTAACAGAATGCCCTAGTATTTCAATGTATGGTATGTGTGGCCAACTTGAAGTACATTTATGTCAAATCAGGCCTCCTCTAGCAAATGAGTCTGACACCCGTTATAGGGCCATTTTCCTAGGGAGACGTTCACTGCCATTGAGACAACCATCACAATACCTTTGCACTACTAAGTGGCACTTCTGTCCTAGCCTGAAGGTTTAAGTCTGTGTAGAGCAGGGGTGGCCAAACTTATGGAACTCAAGAACTGCACAAGTGGATTATTAAACCTTTGAAAGTCGCACTGAGGCACAGCCATATCTTTACCTACTCCAAAATTATTAAAATTCATTGTACACTTAAATTTTATTGTAAAAAAGGGTAAATATTGAATCTACTAATGTCAGATTCTAATAATTACTTATGGTTATCATGAAAACTAGGCCTATAAAAACTTATTTTACTAAGCCAGGCATTATAATACAAGAGAACAACAGACGGAGATAACAGATCTACAGCAAACTAGTGCATAAGAAAGGGTTCAAGGGCTCACATACAAAAATTTCCAGCACATGCACAAAAACAGCATATGTATTTCATTGAAACAATTTCATTTCTATGCCTTTGATACTCTGTACTGCAGGCTATGCTATTAACAGCACTGATATATCTGAGCTGTAAATAGCAATATTTTTTTTCCTTCTGCTGAAACTTACTGAAATTTATGTATTGAAACCTACTGAAATTGAATAGATCATCTCCACTAGGCTCAAACCATGATATTTATTTCAGTTTCTCCCAAGCTAGAGGAATAAAAGTATACTAAAAAATACAAGGGCATATGAGAATAGTGGGTTGCAGCATAGTAGGTCAGGTGCTTATGTGGACCTCTGTTTATTAGAGAAATTGCCTTGAGGACCACCTCTCCTACATTTGCTAACTAGAGACTACTCCTCCAACTGTGATTTTCTAATTTCCCTATATCAGCTACATAATACAACTGTGATTTTCTGAAAAGCTTAAGAATTACAAAGGGGTAGCTGTGTTAGCCTAGTTCAGCAAAAGAAACAAGGAGTCCTGTGGCACTTAAAGACTGACAGATTTATTTAACACATGAGCTGTTGTAAGAGAAAATCCCACTTTGCCAGATTTTCTCCCATGAAAGCTAATGCAATAAATAAATCTGTTAGTCTTTAAATGCCACAGGACTCCTTTCTTCTTTCCTGATTTAGGGAAATCCTTGTGTGATCTTGATCAATGATCCCAAAAAAAGCACCGGCCTTCCTATCAAAGGTGGCTTATTTAATTATCAATACTGTGCTGAGAAGATTACTTATTATTAGTTGGTAAAGAGAGTCTGCCCTCTAGAAAGAAAAGTTAGTTAGCTTTAGTTACACTGTTGCAGATTAGATTTAAAAAGAAAACAGCAGACAACCAGTGGAAGTTGCTGATATAACGGAAATGAGTATGGCTATGGCCTTAAGGGTCAAATGCTTGGATCTTGCAAGTCAGTGTATACCACTTCATGCTACCTGAACATTTACTTCTAAGTTTGTAAGAGTCTGAACTGTGTACAAGACTCTATTCTGTATTTCACTGGGAAAAGCAGTTTTAACAGACTTTTCTGCTTCCCTGGACTCTCACCCTGCACATCCCTGGCTTCTGCCTCTCTGCTCCAGCTGGACCCTGAGCCCTTCTCCCTCCTGCTCTCTCAGTCACTTTCTCTCTCACACACAAATGCACCCCTTTCCCAGCACCTGCCTCTCTGCTCTAGCTGGACCCTGAGCCCTTCTTGCTTCTGTGCGCGTGCATGCGCGCGCGCGCACACACACACACACACACACACACACACACACACACACACACACACACA
>ML682060.1:19389924-19403089 GCA_007922195.1 Podocnemis expansa
ACACACACACACACACACACACACACACACACACACACACACACACAGCCGCCCCCCTCCCCCGAAACATGCCCCTAGCTTCTGCCTTTCTCCCCCAGGCAGACCCTGAGGCCTTCTCCCTTCTGAAAACCCCCCCCCCCCCAAAAAAAACACACTTTCTCCTCTCTGCTCCATGGACCCAGAGCCTCTCTCCCTCCTGCAAACACCTCTGCCCCTGCTTCCTGAGCACGTCCCCAGCTTCTGCCTCTGCTCCAGCCCAACCCCATCCCCAATCCAGTCTCTCTCCCTCCCTCTAACAGCACCCCAGCCCCCACTGCATGCTCCCCCATGCAGTTCCCTTAGGCCCTTCCCTGACCAGAGGGCCAATGCTATGTTTACCAGTCACTCTGGTGCTCCACCCTGAGCGTTCATCTGAAAAATGCTCAGGAGGATGGAGATTTAAACTGCCCCCCTCAGCCTGGTACCCAGAAGAATGTGCCTGGGGCAAGGTAGAGGCTGCAGCAGTGAGCCCCACTTTTCTAACTAAAGTGCCGCATGCGGCTTTCGAGCCGGAGTTTGGCCACGCCTGGTGTAGAGTGTGCAGATCCTTGTGCTCACTCTTGGGACAGAGATGAATTTTAATTCATACAATTAGGCAGGTGAAAACTGATGTCTTCTTTTTTTACTGTGAAGCTTAAATGAGAGAATGTACACAAGCACGACAACACTATTAACTTATTTTCTGAAGGATCTGTGCTGACAGAAAACATGACTGAAGTCTTGAAAATCTGAATATGATTTTTCAGTGATTTTTCAGGAGTGCCATAATTGTCTTGGTCTCAGGACAAAAATATTAAGGGACTAATAAAATCAGACATATTAGGCCAATATTTTTTGTGGAAAAGCACAAGGCAAGGTTTGATGGTCTAACCACTGCACTCATTACACTGAAGTTGACCTTTTTGCACTGGTATGATGGAGCTATTTAAGCCTGACTGGCGCAGTGAGCGTTTCAGAAATTCTTTTCCTCAGCTGCCTGATTTACTGCTCGCCGGAGCAATGAGCCCAAGAGAGAATACATTCAAACTTGAGTGGAGGGAAATAAATAAATAAATAGTATGAACGGAGAAATGAACTGTATCTTGTTTTCTGCTAAGAGCTCTCTTTTCTTTTGTACATAAGTGAGAAAAAGATGAGTTTGTTAATACTGCTGCAATATTGTTTTAAATAAAGATCCACTGCCTGACAGAGTTGACACCAGGAGATCTCTGGCAGTAATGTGTGATCAATTTAGTTAATGTAAATGAATCTCTTACACATAAGTAATATGTATCAGCATCTTCTAATGCTTTGGGGAGGGAATCATATCTGAGATCAGCTCCCACAGGATGTGTTCCTCACTGGCAGTCTCAGATACAAACAGTTAGACCAAATATTTCTATACATGTGTGCCTAAATTTGTCAGCCAAAATTTTGTAGCCTTAACCACAGAGAGGTACAACATGTTTGATTTTGTGTGGGAATAGAAAAGCCAGATCATTGTGTTATGTGCCTAAATTTAGTCAGGTGCAGCTGAAAATATTGAAGACCTCAATAGAGTATTGATAAACAAAATAGTCAAGATAAGGGGCCCAATTTATTTCTGAAGTATGCTGATTTCAATAGTGCTAAACCACAGATTAATTTGGTTCATTTTTTTTAGCAAATTGTTTGAATCAGAGTAAGTTTCTATATATGAATCTGCCTTAATTCTTGAAGCAGTGAGCCTTATTTGCACAATACACATATGTGCACACACAAAATTATTATTCCTCAGCAGGCTGTGCATTTAACACCTTGTGATTAGTTTCACCTTCTTATTGGCTGTGCCCAGTTGAATAACTTTCAGAGTGTTGGCAAGGGCAAGAAGGGAAGGTCTGTGCAATCTTTTGATAATACATGTTTGTTATGTTTTGTTTACTCCGTTGCATTCCAAAGGCAGACCATTTGCTCTTCAGAAGTATCTCTATGAGCCAGGGATAAAAGTCACTCTTGGCAGGGATGCTTTAGTAGCATCCAGAAATGGTGCTGAGCACTTCCAGATACAAGGAAATCCCACTATCTCCTCTGTTTCAAACAGTGCTTGTTGGTGTAGTAAAAGCCTCTGTAAGCATTTCCTTTTTACAGTAAAATTCATAATTTCCATTCAATAACACATTTTGCTTCAGTCTGGGAGTAAAAAATAATAACATACTTGACTAGCTTTAAAAAAAAAACTGTTGAAGAGATGATTTGTCACCACCATTGTTCCTGATTTGCACAAATTTCAGTATTACACTAGTATAAAACTGGATTAACTCCAAGGAACCTGGTAGAAAACTGAAATAAATCTCTAATAGAATAGGCTCTAGCTCTTTTACAGAGGTTACTATCAGAATGTATTTTAAAAAAATTAAATGATACTTGAAAAAATGAGTACACATACTATAGCAGGTCTTATCAGAAGAAGTTGTTACATACAGTCTTCCAATTTCTTTTTCATAGTATGCAAGCCACGTTCAGTCTTGGGAAGAGATGCTTTGGTATTATTATGTAGGGTTTTATGCTGAAGCAATGACTCTTGCAGAAGGAGCTGTGTAAGCAGAAAAAAAATGACTTTTTCTTTGCCTTGAACTTTGATCTGAGTAAAACAAACAAGGAGTCCTGTGGCACTTAAACACTAACAAATTTATTTACTGCATGAGCTTTCATGGGAAAAAATCCCAATAAATAAATTTGTTAGTCTTTAAGTGCCACAGGACTCCTTGCTTGTTTTACTGAACTACACTAAGAGGGCTGCCCCTTTGGAACTTGATCTGAGTAAGTTTTTGACAAAAAGCAGAGTGACTGCCTGAGAATCAAATATTGTTCTTTGTGATTCTGGAAAGATGTGATTGCCTGTATGCTGTTTGACCTCTTCACTTACAAGATTACGTGCTGTGTGTAAATGAAATAAGTTAAAGTTAAACATACCCTAGCCTTGCATCATTGATTTCTCTCCACTGGGAAATTGACTTGCAGTGTAGAAGCCCTGGTGTAGAATGGGATGCCAGTGCTGGATGAAGGAACAACAATGACTTTAAAAATCCTGTATATTTGTCAAGTGATTCCTAGCGTTGGACAAATGTCCTACCTGGAAGTTTGAGCTTTTGTATGGTATAGGGTGGGAGATGAAGGGCTTAATAAAGCTTGAGTTTAAGAATCTCTGAATTTTCTATGTACAGTAGATTAAGTTCATAAAATTCAAAATAACATCATTTGAAAGCCTATTGTGCTATTTTTAAACTAAACTTCTTTTGTTCTAACAAGTCACCTGAGAGGAGATAGTGAATGCTCACATTATTAATTTCTAGCATAGCACTTCAGAAACTAAACGGGGGAGGTAGTAATAGTAGAATTCACTTTTATAGCAACTTAACAAGGTACATAATTGCACTTAAAGCATCTATGGCTATTTCTACATCTGCCAGTCTTAGTAAGGACTTTGAAGTCCAAACTAAGAAGTTTGAGCCAAGTTTGAACTAACCGTGGGTTAGTTCAAACTAACTAGGAACTTTTTAGTTCAAACTAACCAAACATTCTAGTTCAAACTAATGCTTAGTTTGAACCAGAACACGTTTTTAGTTTGATCTGATGGCTTAGTTCAAACTTCCTAAGTTCAAACTAAGCCTTAGTTCAGGTCTTGCCCATGCTTAGTTTGAACTAAAGTTCAAAGTAATCATAGAACTCCGAACTAAGCTTGGTACTAACTAGTTTGAACTAGGTATTCTCTAGTTCAAATTAAAAATGTCTTAGTTTAAACCAAGGAATGCCTAGTGTAGCCATGAGCTAAATTAGTCTGGACTAAGCCAACTTAGTCCAGACTAATTTACCCATGTAGACATAGCCTATTGAATCTCTGCCTCTCTGGTCATAGCTCTGCAGTCCAAAACACTCTGTCAGAAGCTAGTTAGGTGTCTAGTGCAGAGATTGTCCTGAAGGGATGGAAAATTGTGGTCTTGGGGGAATGATTTAATCTGAGATCAGTTTGCTGTTCTCATCCCTGCTTCTTTGTCCATCAGCACTAGCGAAGAGGGTGCAGGGCTCTCCCTCTTCATCTGAAATTCATTGGTACATTACAATAAAATAGACAATAGGACAAAACATTTCACAGCTATAACTTCCCCAAGGTCATATTCTGTTTGTTGTAAAGCACGATGTTTATCACACTGAATCCTATGCTTCAGCTGTAAGACTGTTCTGACTTCTTTTAAACTGTTTACACAATTAAGACTTTTGTACATTATTGAATTAGTGAAGGTCATCCAAAACAAAACAAAACAAAACACCCTAATGACCTTCATGTGTGGAGGTGCTTCACTTATCTGGAAATGTTTTGAAGAAGAACAGGACTGAAATGACAAATCTCATTAGAAATCCTCTGCAAACAGCAAACATATAAATTACAGTACCAATAATGCAGTGGAGAAAGTGACCACCAAAAGAAAGTTGATGATTTCATGCAAGTGTCAGGTGAGCAGAGGATAAAAAATCACAGGTACATAAAAATGTTGCTATGATGCTCAATTTTTGTGCCAGCGGGTCTGGATGTATATTTGGAAGGCTGCTTATTATTTCAACAGTCTAGTAGTAAATGACCATTGATGTGTTTATTACCTGTCCATGATGCCTAAGAGTGTTTAGGAGAAGTGAGATCATGGAGGAAGAGGGAAATATGCCGAGTTTGTAGATCTAGTCAAAAGCTAAAGTTAATGTATTTTTTTCCTTTAAAGCCCAAGAGCTTTTGTAGTTTCATAGACTAGATTAAGTATTCTGGTATAAGAAGGAGTGTGGCAGAACCTTAGTAGACAGCAGCTCTATACAATCTGAAGCCAGAGGAAGATAATATGGACAATAATGGATGGTCTTAGTAGCAGCAGTAGCCAGCTACTTAACTTATGAGGTTAAGAACTGAGGAACAGCAGAGAGCTGTGGAGCAGGAGAAAGGAAGAGGAGTGACAACTAAGAGGAACAAAGCACTGAGACTAGATAGAGCTGGAAGACAGGATTAAAAGAAGATATTTCTGAGAAAACTATCAGAGAAAGTGAGTGTCAACACTTATAGACAATTTAGGAAAGAGGGAATAAAATAAAAAGAGGAATAGTTCATTGGAAGCAGGTCTGGAAGCTCAGTCATGACACCAGTAAATGAGGGCATTCTGAAAGGGTTCAGTGTGAATAATGGCAATGTAAACTATAAAAACCATTAAATCAATATGCAAATTACTGGAACATGTTTAGTGTATACATGTAAGGTGCACCTCAGTTCAGGAAGAAGACAATTCCAAGACCAGACTGATTTCTATCATTACACATTGGTTCTTTGCTCCTTCAGTTCTATCATCTTCCAAACTAAACAATTCTATTTCTCCCATTTAACTAAATACCCTGTTCTGGGTCACAGCTTTCTTTTCATGATATTTGATTCATTTATCAGACTCTCTCATTACCTTGTCTCCACTTCTCACTTTTTCCTCACAGAATCTTGCCAATTTCTTCCAAAAGAAAATTGACAAACTACAAAATCCCTTCAGCTTGGCTTTCCATCCCCGTTCATCTTACAACCGTTTCCTGCTCCTTCTCCCATGTTACAGACGGGGGTTAAAGTATAATTTGGCGGGCCCCAGAATCCTTCCACATGGGTGGGCCCACCTCTGGCAAGGACGGGCCCCCAATACCCATCTCCAAAATCCACCCCCTGCTCCAAAACCCAACCCCAGACACAGCCATCCCCAGACACACAGGCACATACAGACACAGACACATACACAGAGCCATCCCCAGGAAGACAGACAGATAGACAGACAAAGACAAAGGCACCCCCAGGCACACACAAAAACCCCAGCAGCTCCACTCTCCAAAGCCCTTACCTTAGCTGTTTGCAGACTGCCTGACCGACTAGAAGCTGCTTCTGGCCACAAGCTGCTCCACCCTGCAGGGGGAGATTCACAAACTCCCAGGCTGCCGCAGGTCTTTGATGACTAGGCTTAAGGAGGAGCAGGATTTAAAGTGGAGCCACAAGAACACTGTGTACCAGTTTCTGGTGCTATTGGGGGGGGCTGGAATGCAGAATTCTGGTGTGTTCCTCTATTTTTAAGGACCCTGGAACACTGCCTGCCTAAAAATAGGGGGCCCTGGAAGTGTGTTCCAGTGCTTTCCCCTTTACTTTAGGCCCTGTTTACAGATACCAGTGTCTGTTCTGGTTTGCTTTCTTAACCCCTCCACTTCCACCAGGGACACCCATCGCATCCCATCTCCTCTGATCTCCCTCACACTCACGCTCTTCCTCTCCCTCTCTTCTGGATCTGTTCCATTTGGTTTCTGCTCTTTTGTACTCCACTGAAACCATTCTTACCAAAGTGCCTAATTGCTTCTTTGCCACACCTCACACAACACTTCATCTTTTAGAATCACATAAACATAGGGCTTGATGAGACTTTTATCTAGATCACTTCTTCCCATTCCCTCCACCCCATGCAACTGAGGCATGACCAAATATTTCTAGACCCTCCCTGACAGGTCTTTAATATTTTTTAAGAACAGGTTGGACAACGACATGGATTTCCTTGGCAGTCTATTTCAGTGCTTAACTATCGTTCGTGTTAGAAAGCTTTCCTTAATATATAATTTAAATTTACTTTTCTGTGGATTAATGTGACTGCTTCTTATCCTATCTTCAAAAGACATGTATAACAATTGATCACTTTCTTCTTAATAACTACTCTTAGAATATTTTAAGGCTGTTAGCAGGTTCTGCTTCAGTCTTCTTTTCCTAAGACTAAATATTTTCAGTTTTGTTAACCTGTTCTTAGGTCAGATCATATTTTTTATTCTTATTTTTGTTGTTCTTCTCCATATTTTCTCAAGTTTGTCCATTGTTTCCTAAAGTGTGATGCCCAGAAATGGACACAGAACTCCATTTGAGACATGACCAGTGCTGAAAAAACTGGGACAGTTATCTCCCATGTTTCGCATATAACACATCTGTTAATACACCCTCGTACAATATTACCTGCTTTTTCAATCACATTACATAGTTACATCATATTCAATTTGTGATTCTCAATAGCTTCCAGATCCTTTTCAACAGTGCTTATGCCTACCCAAGTAGCCTCTATTTTGGAGTTGTGCATTTGATTTTTAGCTTCTTACATGCAGACTTTGCCCTTGTCTTTATTCAATTTCATCTTATTTTAGACCAGTGCTCCAATTTGTCAGTTATTTTAAATGCTAATCCTGTCCTGCAAAATGCTTGCAACTCCTTACAGCTTGGTGTCATCCACAAATTTCATAGTATGTTCTCTACTGTATTATCCATATCATTAATGGAAATATTGTATAGGACCAGTCCCAGGAGTGACCCGGTGGGACTTAACAATATACATCATCCCAGGTTGACAGCAAACGATTTGTAACTATGCAGAATGTGGTCTTTCAACCATTTATGCACCCACCTGAAAGTAGTTTCATTTAGATCACATTTTCCAGGTTTGCTTATGTGAATAGCATGCACAGTATGTAAAAAGCCTTACTGCTACACCCACACATAGACACAGATAGATATAGATATACAGGTATATAGCTCTGTGTGTGTGCGTATGTGTGCATGTGTGTGTGTTCATCATTCTTGACTTCTCAGCCACCTTCAATGCTACTAAACATGTTCTTGAAGTCTGTGACTCTGTTCACACTTGGTTCTCTTCCTACTTCTCTAATTGATTCATCAGTGTGACTTACAGAGAATCATCTTAATTGCACCCTCCAGATTTCTGTAGGGATTCCTTATGGCTGTGTTCTTGGCCTCCCCCATCTTCTGTCTCTACATGTTATCTTTGAGTAATGGCATCTTTAAACACAAATTCAACTAACAGTTCTATATGGATGACTCACAGATCTACCTCTCTACTCAAAATATGTCTACTTCTTTCTAAACTGAAATCTAATCTTCTCTCTCCGACATCTCCTTTTGGATGTCTAGTTATTAGTTCAAGCTCAAACAGTTAAAGTTAAAACTGAGCTCTTTATTCCTGCACTGGAAGTATTCCTTGCTACCTCCTTTCTCAGTCACTGTGGATGACACTACCCTCTTGCTTGTCGCTCAGGCCCATAACTTGGATGTGCATGCTTGTCAACATGGTCCTCTATTAGGTCCTCACATCTAGGGTATGGCTAAACCTATTGGTTCTGTTTGCACAACACTTCTGAGCAACAGCCTTTCCTATCCATCCCACAGTTAAAACTTTCAGCAAGCATTTCTCTCTGTTATTGCATCATCTTACTCTCTGCTTTGATAAACACAGCCTTGTCCCACTCATATATATTCTGAATGCTTCCACACAAACCAGTTTTATAGTCCACTGCTTTGAAGTCACCCCTCTGTTTGAATCTCTTCACTGATTCCACTTTTTCTACCGCATCAGACATAAGCCACTTGTCTCTACATTCAATGCCCTTCACAGCCTATTTCTACCCTCAGTTACTTTCCTTCCTCATTATTGAGATGTCAACTTTCCTCTTCAATCAGCCCGTGATGCCCTTCTCCATCAGCTTCTTCTTAAATTTTCAAACAAGCACTTTTATTTTTTCTCCTTTTTCTGCCTCTCATACTTGGGAAGAGCTCCTCATAAACACCTACACAACTAACTCATTCTCTGTCAAAACCTTCCTTAAAACAACTATTCCATGATGCCCTTGAGAAGCTTGCAATTGTTAGACTGGTGGTGTGCTGAAACTACTGTCTATAATACTGACCATATTGCCTCAGTGTCTTACTTGAACCCCTTCATCTGTCTGGATCTATCTGTTTTTCTTGTCTTGTACAAGCACTTCAGGGCAGGGATGATGTTTTATTTTGTGTTTGTCATAACACTTAGTACATTTGGGTTGTGGACTATACGTGGGGCTCCTAGGCTCTATGGTTATGCAATTCATTATTAAGAAAAGGGGAGAAGTGAAGGAGCTCTTTTTTTCTTTCCTCTTAAAGCCCTGACCCCTCATGGCTTGCTCACCCAATGCTTTCAATGAAATAATAAAATTTGAATGCACATAAAATTCAGGATCAGCAATGGTCTGCTTTTGGACACTTATGAAAATGTCGCCATTATCCTTGGGCTAAAGTAAGGGCCCTCTCATCTTCTCCTTTTGCTTTTCTGTGAGGTTTTTTTTTTCTAATTTTCCATCTGTGGTCATCCTCCCCCTTCTGTGTCATGGCTACTATGAGGCCATCAAACCCACATTCCAACTATGGACATTAGAATGAGACACCTACTACACATTTCCTCCCCACACTTTTGCTCTCAAAATAGTCAACTCTTAAAGCTAAATCTTACAAAAAAAATCAAATATGATTTGGAACTCATCACAATTGTTTTGACACTAACTGGTTTGTAGATGTAGATCCAAAGTTTTAGTTGGATTGTAAATTTGGCACATCCTTATTTCCAAATGAAGAATTCCAAAGCAGACTAATGTAATGTGATTTAGTGATTCAGTAAAATGCATCATCATTGTATCCTTGTTAAAAGCCTTGTGCTGATGTTTGGAAGTCCTGTAATGTGCTAAATTTCATGTTATAATGCTAAATGAAATTAAAATACATTGTACCCTGAATATCTGTAAATGAAAGAGAACTTCCCCTTCCTTTCCCATCAAACTGAACAGAAAGACGATAAAAGCTGAAGTGTGTTAGTATATCTTTGCCTTTGACTCAGAGGGAACCTGGCCTCCTCTGTTTCATGGTGAGGTACCCACAGTTCATTTTTTTAAAAGGACAAAGATGGAATTTGTTGCTAGGTTTCTTCCATAAAATCAGGACACTAAGAGAAGGGAAAAGACTAAATAAGGAGAAGAGTAAATAGGGGAACATAACTTGAAATACTACATTCAAAATGAGATTTGAAAGAGGGAAACACCCATTCTTCACCATCTAATTCAATTTCTAAGTAATAGGGGATTAAGAGGAAATATCTGGTAGTCAAAGATTATCCCATAACTGTCTACTGTAGGGCTTCTTGCTGTTTTGTATGAAGTATCAGTTGATAGTTACTACTGGAGGCACAATGCTGTTTTGGATGGACCACTGTTGTGATTCAGCAGGACAGTTCCTATGTTCATATGCAATTATAGTTTTGTATTTAACAGACAAGCAATTCTTCTTAACTCATGGGCTTGATACTGCATCTAACAGGACTAAAAAATGAAGTCTGTTGAGTTAAAAAAGATTATATTCATGTCATTATTACAGAAATCAGAAGAGGATGGTGAAAACTGTCATGAAAGTTGGGTTGTGCAGAAATACTGACTAGTCATAGAGCAAAGTTTTCAAAATCATCTAAGTGACCATGGAGCTCAACTCTAATTGAAAGCCAATTTAGAAGCATAAATCATCTTTGAAAACGTGATTTAGGCTCCTAAATCACTGAAATTGTTCTAAAAAATTACACATTACTCACGATGAATTCAAAATAGTTCCATACTGATAATCATAATAATTGACTTGAACACAACATTTTTTCTTTCAAATTTTTAGTTCATGAAAATTTGAGATTGATGTTTTTGACATGATTTGGGACAGAAAAAAATCAATGTCTCAAACTTTCAAAGGATGAGAAAACTTTTTCTGCCCATCACTAATAGGAAATAATTTATTTTGTAATGAGTACACAACTGGACTTTCAGTTCTGAGTCTTGACCTTTGTTGACACACTCTAAAGGCCAATAGAACCAATTACATGGTATAAATATTCCAGACTGACGGAAGAATTCATTTTAATCTCTGTGAACTCACATTCTATAGCCTTCTGGAATGAGGCTGGTATCAGTATGATCCCAGTTGGTATATGGATTGAGATTTCTATGATGCAGTAGACTTACCACCAGCTATACTTCAGCCTCTGAACTTTGTCCAGAATGAGAGTCCATTCATTAGTGGTCTCATCCACTATCAATGTGTAGGCTCTGAAATAGTGAGGTTATACAAGGATATGTCTATCAAGTTGTTTTCTGTTCTTCCTAGTCCTGCTGCAAAAAGTGTAAGGCTTTTTCCTTGCTATGCCTCATTAGTTTTTATTTTTATTTACCGGTGCTGGCTTTTCCTGCTGACATTTTCTTCTGCCTATAGGTGTTTTCTTAATATGTCCCTTTCAGCACACTGCTGGCATATCAAGTCTTTGAACCAACAGGTTCCTCCTGAATAACCTGTCTTACTACATTCTTAACATCTCTAAATACATGACATTTTGCTTGAAAATATGTCTGTTATCCTATGCATTTTTGCAGATACATTAAGCATTTGGGACTCCCAAGTATCCATTTCAAGAGGAAATAGGTTTCACTTCCCTCAGCTTTTAGGTGTATGAAATTAGTTTAACATTAGGGAAAGCAGATCTATTGTCTCACTACATGCGCTACAGGGAGACCTGTCATGAAAGATGTCATTAACACAGCATGCAATTTACAGTGTTCAGAGATCTTCTTTAAGACTGTCACAAATAGTAAGTGAATGTCTCCCTCTTTTTGGATTCTTTGATTAATCCTGAATCTCTCAGCAAATCACCAGCAGCTTCAGAACAAAATATGTACAACCACTTGCGCTATTACTGTGTGGATTTTTTTTTTTTGTTCCTGTTTCATCTGATTGCAGAATAGGTTGAAAGTTTTACTCCTTTTACCCATTCTAAGGTGGGACAGCCTGGTTCTCTAGTAGAACATAGGCACCTACAAAATATTCAGTATAATATCTTGACCGCTGCATATTCTTCTCACCACACTGTCCAGTTATAGCTGTCTTTGGGATCACTTAAAAAAAAATCCACTGCAACAAAAACTATTGACAACAACTAGCTTCTACTTTTCTCCCTTTGATCTATTCATCAGCATTTAAACTATGCTGGAATTTCTACTTTTTAGTGTGGCTCACTATTGTCCTCTAACTACCATTCTTCTTCCTTCTCTGTATCAGGATCTATATTCTTCAAACCCTAGGGGGCTTCTGCCTCATTTAGTGCGTGGCAGGTTCTGGGCAATACAGAGTCCAGTCTCTTCATATACCAGGGACATCCTCAGGTTGCCAGCTGGGTCTTGTATTTGCCTGATCTTTCTTTCCTCCCCAATTTTTCTGTACTTTGGTTCCTGATAATTATTGTCTCAGTGGAGTTTTTGTCCATATCACTATTAAAAAAATGCCCCCAAGTCAAAACCAACAACACAAGCAAACCAAGATGGGTAAAACTGTGACTTAAAAGAAATGGTTTATTTTAATTTAAAATTATTTTGGAAGAAATATAATCAAACCAACACTTCTTCTCCCCGCCACCCCCATGAAAGTATCTTTTCAGCACAAAGAAAAAAAAGGCACACATTTTTTTTTCTGTTCTCTCCCCTTTACTTTACTTTTTATAGGAAAATATGTATTTTAAAGAGTAAGGCAAAACTCACTTCCCTGGTATTTATGTTTTTTTTTTCCTTTTAGTGGAAATAAATGGCTTATTTTTTTTTTTTTTTGGACAATGTTTGAAAATTTGTTTCCCATTTTCTTTGGTAAAAATATTAAATTTATGTGTAAAAATTGACACTCGAATTTCAGTCATTAAAATGTAATTTTTTTCACAAAACGTTTCCATTGAAACAAACGGCTATTACCACTATGAATAAACAAATAAATAAATTAATTAAATCAGCTGGAGGATAGCAGAAAATGCCTTTCTTGTTATTCATTAATGGCATTGCAGAACTTCAAAGTTAAATGAAGTTAAATGTGAGTGACTCACACACATCACCAACATACATGGGATCTGCCCCTCATTATTACATTAGGGCATATCAACTCTGCCCCACAATTCTGAGTAAGTGGAAGTGAACAGTTGCACGCACAGGCACCAATTCCATGAGGGCAGAGGCAGTATTCTCCCCAGGACTTGAAATGGGGGGCAGGTATATGGAGAGGTGTAAGGGTGTATTGGGGGTGCTCACTAAATTGGTATAACACTGTTACTCACTGACAACTGGGGGCGTGTTGGGAAATTCAAGAGGGGTGTAAAGGGAGTCTGGGGGGTTGTGACGGGGCAGGCCGGCCCCGCACTCAAGCGGGCCTATATGCCCGGAAGGGAAGGGAAGCCCCGCCCCTCAAACC
>ML682060.1:19407687-19437324 GCA_007922195.1 Podocnemis expansa
GGCGCGTCAGGCCGGGGATTCCGGCCCGCGCTTACTCCGGCCCCGGCAGCGGCGGGCTGCAGCCGCGCGCCGGGGCCGCGCCTCCAGGTTGGGGGGCAGCAGGAGCTTTAAAGCCCCTGGGGTGAAGTGCCCCGCTGCCCTCTCCTGGCGGGTGCTTGCAGGGGGCTGCATGCACCCGCCAGGTGAGGCGCGGTGCCTGCAGTCCTTTGCAGGTACTGGCGGAGTGAGGCGCAGCCCTGCGCCTGACTCCGCCGGTGCCTGCAGCCCTCTGCAGGCACCCATGGGATGCAGTGCCCCTCTGCACTGCACCCTGTGGGTGCCTGCAGTCCTCTCCCCAGGCGAAATAGCAGGTCCACACTGTGGACCTGCTATTTCACTCCCTTATTTCGCGGACATGGTTTTTGTCCAGCGAAATAAGTTGTTTCGAAATAACATATTATTTCGAAACAGCTTGTTTCGAAACGTGTTGTTTTGAAACAAGCACTCCCCGTGTAGACATAGCCCACTGGAAGTCAACTCAAGACAGCTTGCACAAGTGGCCATCAAGTGCGGCATATACCAAGGTGATGCGCTGTCCCCGTTGCTGTTCTGCATTGGCTTGAACCCCCTCAGCCAGATAATCACAAGGACTGGATACGGATACAAGTTCAAGAGTGGAACTACCATTAGCCACCTCCTCTACATGGATGACATCAAGCTGTATGCTAGGAATGAACGAGACATCAACTCGCTAATCCACCTGACACGGCTCTACAGTGAGGATATCAGGATGTCATTCGGACTGGAGAAGTGTGGCCAGATGGTAGTAAAGAGAGGGAAGGTAGTGAAGACTGATGGAGTGGAACTACCAGCAGGCCACATAACAGACATACAGACCAGCTACAAGTACCTTGGCATCCCACAGTCACATGGGAACCACGATGTGGAGGCAAGGAAGACGGCAACATCCAAGTACCACCAAAGGATAAGACAGGTCCTGAAGAGCCAGCTCAATGGGAAGAACAAGATCCACGCCATCAACAGGTACGCCCTGCCAGTCATCAGATACCCTGCCCGTATAGTGAGCTGGCCAAAAGAGGACATGGAGGCTGCCGATGTGAAGACCCGGAAGCTCCTCACAATGTACGGAGGTTTACACCCCAAATCCAATACCCAGATGCTGTACACCAGCCGGAAAGACGGCAGGCGGGGTTTGGTGAGTGTCAAAGCCACTGTCCTGGACAAAACCCAGAGCATCCAGGAGTACATCAGTAAGATGGCACCCAAAGATGAGCTGCTGAGAGAATGCCTGAGGCAGCAGCAGACATGGGAGGAAGATCAAGCAGAAGTGCCATGGCAAGACAAGACCCTGCATGGGATGTACCATCGAAAGATAGCTGAGGTGGCTGACATTGGGAAATCCTACCAGTGGCTGGAAAGGGCTGGACTAAAAGACAGCACTGAGGCACTGATCCTAGCAGCACAAGAACAGGCACTGAGCACCAGATCCATTGAAGCAGGGGTCTACCACACTGGACAGGACCCAAGGTGCTGACTGTCCAGAGAGGCCTCAGAGACAGTCCAACACATAGTGGCAGGATGTAAGATGCAGGCAGGAACAGCATACAGTGAACGGCACAACCAAGTAGCTGGCATTGTGTACAGGAACATCTGCACAGTGTATGGGCTAGACCCTCCCAAGACCAGATGGGAGATTCCACAGAAGGTCGTGGAGAATAACAGGGCTAAGATTCTGTGGGACTTTCCGATCCAGACGGAGAGGCAGGTACTGGCCAATCAACCAGACATCGTGGTAATAGACAAGGACCAGAAGACAGCGGTGGTGATAGATGTAGCAGTGCCAAGTGACAGCAACATCAGGAAGAAGGAGTATGAGAAGCTGGAGAAGTACCAGGGCCTGAAAGAGGAACTAGAACGGATGTGGAAAGTAAAGGCCAAAGTGGTCCCAGTGGTGGTAGGAGCACTCGGGGCTGTGACTCCTAAGCTGGGAGAGTGGCTCCAACAGATCCCAGGAACAACATCAGAGCTCTCTGTCCAGAAGAGTGCAGTGCTAGGAACAGCTAAGATACTGCACAGAACCCTCAAACTCCCAGGACTCTGGTAGAGGACCCAAGGTTGAGGATGACACATACCACCCAAAGGGGGTGAGAGAGGAATTTTTTTTTTTTTTATTTTATATATATATATGTCTCCGTCCAGAAGAGTGCAGTGCTCGGAACAGCTAAGATACTGCGCAGAACCCTCAAAATCCCAGGACTCTGGTAGAGGACCCAAGGTTGAGGATGACACATACCACCCATAGGGGTCAGAGGGGATTTCCTCTCTCTCTCTCTCTCTCATTTAGCATGCTACCAAAGACAGCTACTTAATTAACATGCCTTATGACTAATATGCTTTGTTCTAAATGAGTGAAAAAATATATGCCAAAGCAGGAGACAAATGCATTGTTAAATTAAAAAGCACATACATGCATGAGATTAGGGGGAAAAGATTTTAAGAATTTAAATCCAAGCTGTTTTATGCAGTGACACTCTTTAGCAGCATTATTTCTGTGATTCACTGAGAACAATTTAGCAAGGGTAGGTCACAGAATCATCATGACAACTAACTTTTTTTCAAATTAGTCTAAAGCTATTTATGTGTGTTTTCTTCTGTTTAACATGACAGGATATGACAGCAAAATATCTACAATGGAGCCAAAAAGACATTTGTTACAAGAAGACAATGTGTAAAACATACTTTGTAGATTAGTGCTCATTTTCTGAATGCATGGCTATTTTAGAAAACACTATGCTGATGCTTATTCAACTGTGCTCAATTTTCAAAGTATTTGCATCCATAGATCAATGTTGTATATTGTAAACTAAAATATAAATATGTCAAAAAGGAAATCTGAATTTGAACATAGTAATTTAAGCCATAGTACTGTCAACTCTATGGTTTTTATTATTTCTGATCACCAGCACAGATTTTCATTTATGTGAACACTGCATTTTATTTAAAACTCTTCCATTAGCTACCATTTTTTAAAGTTGATAAATGCATGGTGGTGAAAAGAATGAAGCAATTAATAATGTAGTGAGGCCAGCGCTATAAGTTTATTTTTCTTTTTACAAATAGATTTGCAGTTAGCCCTATATGACTTAATTCTGTCCTCAGATGTATGCCCTACTTAATTAATGGAAACTTTGGTCATTAATCTAATGGCAAAATTTGATCCTAAAGATATGAGTGCATTTTAATCGGCAGGTACAAAACTGACTGTGTGTAAGTCAGGCATCTTCCAACAAACAGGAAGACATAATTTTCTTCTTCTTTCCCTGACAGAAATAGTTCTTCTTGAAGTGTTCAGCATGCATGGATAAAACAAGCATGCTACAAAATCCACTTTCCTGTTAGGGGATTCCATAGTTGGAGGTTTTAAATCATCTCCTTCCCTTCTAGGCAATGTTGAGCATTTTGGTCTCCTACCTTTTCTAACCATCTAACCTTTTCGGTATGTCTACACAACAATTACAAACCCATATGTGCCACCTCCTAGCTTACTTGGGTTTGTGCCATGGGGTCATTTAATTGTGGTGTAGACCAGGGGTTCCCAACCTTTTGAAGGCCAGGGACCCCTTGTCAAAAAAAAAAAAACAAAAAAAACTCCAGCCCCCCCGGAGGATGCAAATGTCACTGCCACACTGCAGTGGTGACTCCATGGGGAAGGGGTGCTGCAGTGAGGAGGGTACCACATGGGGGTGCAGAGGAATCCAGCAGGGCCGCAGTGGCATCTGGTCCCCATGCCATGGAGCAGCAGGGCTGTGTTTGGGGTGGGACCGGAGGAATCCAGCAGGGCCATGGTGGGGGGCACGAGTGGGGTTTGGCAGGAGTCACCCCAGCCTCTTCTCCAAAGCCCGCCCTGACACTGGCTTCCCCAGCTGCTCTGGACAGACCCCATCTCCACACTCTTTCCCTGGCTGCTGGTCCCTGAACCTGACTCCCCCCACCCAGGGCCCCCTTCCCTGGCTGCTGGAGCCAGAAGCAGCCATGCTGCAGGCTTCTCTTTCTGCCTAGAGTATGATCTGACCATACTCAGGGTGGCAGGGGAGTTTTTAAAACTCCCAGTCTGCAGCAGAGCAGCTCCCTGCCGTTGTCTGGCTCCTGGCTCCCCTGGCTCCCACCGCCAGCATCGTCCAGCCCTGGTGCCAACCTGTCTGCAGACTCCTTTAAGTGGCTCTATGGCTCCCCAGTGGTCCACAGACCACAGGTTGGAAGCCACTGGTGTAGATATTTAGGCCTGGGCAGACACCCTTGGAGGTGTGAGGGTGTCATACCTCAGGCTTCAGCTGAAATCTGAATGTCTGCACAACTAAACAGCCCATGTCTTGGGAGCCCAAGTCAGCTGGCACAGGCCAGCTGTGAGTGCCTAATTTCAGTGGTAGAGGTACCACTGTTCCAAAATCGGTACTTTTTAAAGTAACATCTGCAGTGCAGCATGCTCACTTTTATGACTGATGCAGCAAGACATGTTGGATAACAGCACGTTCACCATGATGCAGCATGATGCAGCACAACTCAATGCACATGTCACATTATATTACAAAAGGAAAGAAATACCACTTTGAGGTTAAAAGCAGGTACAAGCAGATAATTGCCCATGAAATGTGTGCATTTTCCATCTCCAGTGGATTGATGAGGGAAGAAGCTTTTGAAGCTGCTAGCACCTTTCTACTATTAAGTAGTAATAGTTGTACTCTTAAACAAGCTTTCAAGAGAAAGCCCGTATTTCAATGCCTTAGTTCATGCTCTAGATTTTAGCATTTCTTGAAGGAGACTGTACAAATGCAAGGCCTTCTCCTGCTCCAAGGATTATATTCTCTTGAGCTGGGGAATAACTTTTGTGGCCATCACTTTCCTTATGCAGCAGATCACCCTGGATCTCAGTGACCGTGAATTACAGAAATTGTATTTTCCCATAGTTCCTCTATTTTTAAAATATTTCTCCACTGTATTTATAATAGACTTCTGTTCAGCATGCTGCTAACAGCAAATTGTTTTCCTCTTTCAGTTTTTCTTTTCAATGTTATTTTCACATAACAAAATTTGCATGAGCATACTGAGTTTGTGAAGACCCAAACAAGAATATTTGGTTTTTGATTGTGTGACAGAAAATTACTAGTTAAAATCAATAATGTCTTTCTTTCTTTCTTTCTTTGAGACCTCTTAAGTATTCCAGACAGCAATGCAATGCTGGATTTCATTTACCTGTTCCCTTTTCTCTCTGGCTCATGGTGAGGTGATCATTAGGGAGCTAGTGAATCAGGTCCTTTCAGGTGACAGGTCACATATGCTCACTGTGCTACAGACGAGAAACTAAGTATTTTGTGTGCTTCGTATGGCAGAGTTTGAAAGCTCTAGGACTTTCACTCCCATTAAATAGTCATATCTAATATTAATGGACTGACAAGACTTGGAGAAGGCAAAGACTCTAAGTACCTAAGCTACACAATCCTAGTAAGGCAAGATGTGCAGTTAGGTCCTAGATGGATCCCCTTGGAAGAGACAATAGACGAGTTAAAAGATACATCTGCTTTGTACCCAACACACCACCCAGGGCAACAGGTGGGCATAAAGAACCTCCTGCTGAGGTCTAGTACTCAGAATGGCCTTCAAGGCCTGCCCTCTGCCTAAGGCAGCAGTTTTCAACCACTATATCAGGTATGTCCTGTAGGGTTGTGAAACACTGACAAGTGTGTTGCGACCCGCAAGAGGCTAAAAACCACTGATCTGAGGGAAATGAATAGAAGTTTGAGCTTGGATTTGGGTTTTCCTCCAGTAATTTGTGAAGTGTCAGGATCTTAGGATGAGTACTGTCACAGCTCACTAAGAGCAGGGTATCTTGTGTCCTTTGGTATTTCTCTAATAGCTAGTTGAAGTTCAATTTAAAAAATGTCTAGTTGGAATTTTGACTTTACAACAAAATAAATAGTTTGCTGAAAACTTTTCATCAAATGTACTGGAGGATTGAGAGGACCTGCACCAACTTCAGTACTTTTGGGGCAGGAGCAAGGCACTTCTCCTGCCCCAGGGTCATCCAGACCACTCCCTTTTAGAATAAGCAGACAAGTTGTCTAATCTCCACTGGTAGGTCCTGATTGGATACTGCCCCATCCTGGACTTTCTGGCTATTGGTAAATGCTTGACATCATGGACTGGCTTCTTCAAGTGATTCATTCAGCATTATAGGCTATGTCCACACACAAGTGCTCGTTTCGAAACAAGCCGTTTTGAAACAAGCCGTTTCAAAATAACACCTTATTTTGAAATGCCTTATTTCGAAATAACAAAAAGCTATTTCGAAATAAGGAAAAAAGTGGGAATCGAAATAGCATGTCCACTATGACATGCTATTTCGAGATAGGGGAGGGGAGGGGAGGGGCGGGGGGGCTTGTGTGGGGCCAGGGCTGTCCAGCCCCCAGGACTCCCAGCCGCCCCCCTCCGCTCCTGCCATGGTTGGGGGCTTCCCTGGTGCCCCCCGCCACCCCTGCCACGGGCGGGGAGGCATTCCCCGCTGGCCCCCATCATTCCTGCCATGGGCAGGGGGCCTCCCTGCCGCACCCCACCATTCTTGCTGCGAGCAGGCCCCCACCCATGGCAGGAGAGGCAGGGGGTGGCGGGGAAGCACCCCTGCTCACGGCAGGAGTGGGTGGGGGGTGTCGGGGAGCCCCAGGAGTGGGGCGGGGTGGTCCCAGCACCGCCACCCAGTGGGTGGGGGGGTGCCGGGGAACCCTAGGGGTGTGGCGCCCCCAGGCTTGGAGGCAGCTGCAGCGGTGGGGTGAGCCTCCCCTGGAGCAGCCACCCCGCAGGGGCTACAGCCCCCCTGACCGGGCTGCGGGCCCAGCAGCTCCCCCACTGCCCAGGTGGGGGACAAAGTCCTGGGGGTGCCCCAGCCAGCTTCCCCCTGCTTCCCCTTGCCGGGGGTAGGGGGGGCGAAGGGGGCTGAGGCACCCGTTCCGCCCTGCTCCCAGCAAGGGGAAGCAGGGGGAAGGTAGCTGGGGCACCCTCTGACCCCCTGCACCCCACTCAGCACCCTGGCCAGGGTGCTGATCCCTGGCCAGGGTGCTGGTGGGGAAGGTCCCTGTTATTTCAAAACAATCCTTGTTTTGAAATAACATGTCAAAACGGTGTTATTTTGAAACAACTGGTTTCGAAATAACCCTCCTTTTGAAAGCAAAGTACTTTAAGCTGTTCCATAAGGAGGGCTCTTGTTTCGAAATGAGGAGCTCCCTCCTTTTGAAACAAGAAAGCGTCATGTGGACAAAGGGACTTTTATTTCAAAACAACCAGTGTTGTTTTGAAATAAAAGCCCTGTGTGGACATACCCTTAGTTTCTTTCTATCCATTTCATAAATTATTTCAACTACCAAAATCAACTCTCTCTCTTGCTTGGGCCATATCCTGGTTTCGTTGAAGTACATAAGGCATTTTTCTTGGGACTAGGAACTATGTTCTGCTTCCCTCAGTAGAAATGCTTTGAATTCAGTACACGTCCATAAAGCAGTGATTGTATTCTTTTGCGTTTAATAGTAATCACGTCTATTTCCATCATAATCATGACAAAGATTGTCTTATATGACTGTGACTACATAGCACATTAATTCAAAATACATCAGAGAATGCTCAAAAGCAGCTAGAGAGGCAAGGTGGGTATGATATGGACCAACTTCTGTTGGTGAGGAAGACTAGCTTCTGAGCTTACACAGAGCTCTGCTTCATCTCTTAAATGATACCAAAAGCTTATTATTTCTTTCATTAACCAAATTAATTCAGTAAAAGGTATTGCCTCACTCACGTTGCCTCTCTAATATATACAGAATGAATGCAGACATATTTGTTTCATGATGGTAGGTATTCAGCTTGAAACTGTAATAATACAAACACATGAGTCCAAGTACACCATAGGTACCTGGATCACAGTCCATTGGAATCAGTGTGGTTTTGTATGCTTTTGCCAGTAATGATTCTGGCCCATCATAAGCCATTTTTTCTGTTTTTTTTCTTCTGAATGAGTCACACTAAATTCCTTTGTCACCTGAGAGTTTGAAAGAGAATTAAGCAGTTCTAAGAACATAATATTGGTGTTACAGAGTGAGACCATGTGTCAATCTGATCCTTTATACTGTCTTCTAAGAGTCACCTATATCAGATGCTACAGAAGGAGTGAAGAGAATGCAGTAATTGTGGAGTGAACTATCCTTTGTCATGCCCTCACAGCTTCCAGAAGACAGGGGCTTAAGGACAGCAAGAACATGGGACTGTATCCTGCATCATCTTCACAAATAACTATTGATAGACCTTGTAGTAACCCTTGGGGAGGAAAGGGTTAACTCTGGTCAGCGAGTCCCAGGACAGTCAATAGGAATGAAGCACAGCTTTTTGAATTGGAGCAGCAGCCTTGCCTGTTCCTGTTTGGATGCCACAGAGCTCCTCAAAGGATCAGGAGGAGACCAGGTAGAAAGGCCTGAAGAAGGATCCAGCAACATCCTTACCAAAGATAAGCTAAGTTTGTTACTGACCAAGTGTTGAGTAGAACACAGGATATTTACTTAGACGCGGTCAGAGTATTTCTTTGTTTTTGGTTTGTTTTTTGATTTCTCTGTGCTGAGCACATGTACCCTCTGCCCCTACTCTGTAACTACCTAAGTCAAATCCCAGAGAAGCAACTCTCTGTGTTTCTTATCTGTTCTTTTTAATTAAAGATTTTACCTTTTAAGTAAGCCCTGGTTCTCTGTCCTGAAAGGAAAGAGGTTTGTGTGCATGTGCCTCAGACTGCACAGACAGCTACAAAAGGGGATTCTGTCTCAGTTCCAGCTCATACCCCAGCTGGGGTTCAGTCATTCTCCTGAGAGAGGTATAAAAGTGATTGAGGATACCTCACAGGAAGGAATTTCCAAGTGCACTTTTGTGGGTTTCAAGAGGTTTTTGCATTTGGATGGTGGCAGCGATACCATTCCAAGGTCAGGAAGTGGAGGCCTTGGAGAGTTTTAAGACCTGGCTTTAAAGCCAGTGCCTTTTAAGGCCTGTTGCAGGCCCCTACCTTCTGCACTCAGAGTGCCAGAGTGGGGAAACAGCCTTGACAGACCTATCCTCCATGAATTCAGTCAGTTCTTTTTTGTTTTTTTTAAACCCAGTTATACATTTGTTCTTCAACATTCTTTGGCAATATGCTCCACAGTTTGACTGTGTGTTGTGTGAAGAACTATTTCCTTTGATTTGTTTTAAACTTGAGGTCTATTAATTTTCCTCAGTGAGTCTTGTTTCTTTTGTTATATGAAGTAGCAAATAACATTTTTTCCCCCACAAGTTATGAATTTACAGGCTTTTATCAGATCCCTCTTTCACAATCTCTTTCCAAAATGAACAATACCAGTCTTTTTAAATTTCTCATGCAGTGAAAGCTGTTCTATACCTTTGATCGTTTTTGTTTTGCTTTTCTGTACCTTTTCTAATTCCAATATATCTTTTTTTTTGTGATGGGGAGACTGAAATTGCATTTGGTATTCAAGGTGTGTGTATACCATGGATTATGTAGTGGCATTATATTTCCTGTCTTATTTTTTTCTTTTCCAAATGGTTCCTAACATTGACAGCTTTTTTGACTGCTGATGCACATTGAGCAGATGGGTTTCAGAAAACTATCCATGATGACTCAAAGATCTTTTCTGAATGATAACTTTATTTTAAACCCCATCATTTTCTATGTATAATGGGATTATGTTTTCCAATATTCATTACTTTTGTATTTATTAATATTGAATGTTAGTTGGCATTTTGTTGCCCAGTCACTCAGTTCTGTGAGATTTCTTCGTAATTCTTCACAATCTGCTTTGTACTTAAACTATTTTGAGCTATTTAATCACCAGCAAAATTTTCCACCTTTGTTTGCCCCTTTTTGTAGATCATTTATGAATATGATAAGCAATAGTGATCCCTGAACAGATTCTTGGGGGTTCCTTATATTTTTCTCTATATATTGTGAAAACTCACCATTTCTTCCTACCCTGTGTTTCCTGTCCTTTAACTAGTTACTGATTTATGAGAGTTCCTTCATTATTCTCCCAAGACTGCTTCCTTGGCTGGTGAAATCCAAATATGGACCATACAATCAGTTTGGAATGTGTGTCTTACTTCTTTACAGTCTGCTCTGAGGCTGTCATTCATTCTTGTGTGTCAGCGGAGGTGGCAGCCATGATGGCCACCCCGCCCCACACGTAGCCCCCTGGATTATGCTCCCTGATGGGCCTCCATCTCCGGGCCATCCAGCACAAGGGGAAAGAGTGTTAAGTATCAATCTCCCCTGATGGCTCTCAATCTCCTGTGTGAGTTTCTTCCTCCCTAGCTTTGTGTCAACAAGGAGGGGGGTGAGTTCCTATCCCCCCTGAACAGTTTCTCGGCACCCCCGTCACCACGAAGGAGGGGTCATTGTCTGGGGTCCCAGTTTTATCATTGGTCCTGACCAGGATCCCACTCCTAATTGGCTATTTTTACTCTGGCTGGGCAAAATTCTATTAAAACCCCCTGTCTCAGCTAGCTTGTTGTTCTCCCACCCTTGGATGCTAAAGGGCACGTCGCGACCCGGTCGGACTGATCCCCCAACTGAGACAGGGAGCACCCACACCCGAGACCCTCCTTTTTTTTGGGGTGTACATGGATTGCCGGCCGAACGATTAAGTGCTGAGATGCTGCAGCTGGTCTGCCTCCTCACTTTGGGTTCTACCGTGGTCCTGGGACAGGTATTATAAATCGATATAGGCCTCCTACCTTCTCTTAATCATTCTGCTTGGTACCATTTATATATAGTCTGTGATTGTAGCTTCTTCACCTGAGTTTTGCATAGTCTGTGTAGTTATTATTTTCTCTGTATCCTGCATAATCTTTTTATGGTATAGTTGTTTAAGGTCTAGCATAGTTTTGTGTTGTTAATTTGCCAGGTGTTTTGTTAGTCATTTGTATTTTGCATCCTTCTTACTGTATAATTGTTCATTACTCTGCTTCTGCTCTAAACTGCTGGCCTCAAACTTCCCCAGTGTACACGGGGGGAGTGTGGGGGGTTATTTTCTCTCATCTGACTGTTTTTTCATTCTGCCACCCACCCTTCTTGGTTAGCAAGGAGGAATGGCTTCCAGCCATTGGTAAATACGCGCCGGGTGGGCTGGTCAGTGCCTATATCGATGTTGAGGCAGTAAAAGGCCAGAAAAGTCCTTGACTTATTATGGCCACTCTCCTGTAGGTCATTAATCCATACTGTTATTTAACTATAAGTACTTTTGTAGGTTGTAAGTGTTTTGCATAGACTCTCATACTTTATCCTGTTGTTTGGCTGGAGGTGTTTTACAGGTGCTTTATATAGACTCTTGCTCCACACTGTTACTTGGTTATAAGTGCTTTGCATAGGTTTTTAGCTTTATATTGTCATTTAGTTATAAGTGTTCATTTAGATTTTGCTTTATGCTACTAGTTGGTTATAAGTGTCCTATATAGATTTTTGCTTCATATTGTTAGTTGATTACAAGTGTTTTTGTATAGATCTCCTTGTTTACACTGTTAAGTGGTTAAAGGTGTTTAAGGTGTCACTATAAAAGTAGTTTTTTTTGTTTACTTGAACTGGTGTCTGTCTCATTGGCGGGTGTCGCTGGTCCATCCCAGTCACATCACGAACCTGGGGTTCAACATTGTGCACCACTCTAGACAGCCTGATGGGGTCAAATGGAAATAACTCCCTCCTCAGGACAGTGTATAATTTCTGTGCTCCAGGGTGTCTGCTGTCAACTAGTGGAATGCATCCAGGGGGACTGGGTTTTACTGAAGCTCAGTATTCATAGTTCATAGAATCATAGGGTTGGAAGGGACCTCATGAGGTCGTCTAGTCCAACCTCTTGCTAAAAGCAAAACCACTCTCACTAAATCATTCCAGCCAGGGTATTGTCTAACCAGGCCTTAAATATCTCCAAAGATGGAGATTCCACCACCTCCCTAGGCAACTCATTCCAATGCTTCACCACTCTTCAGTGAGAAAGCTTTTCCTAATGTCCAGCATTGACCTCCTCAGGTGTAACTTGAAACCTTTGTCCTTCTTCTGTCTTTTGTTACTACTGAGAACAGCTGAGCTCCATCCTGTTTGGAGCACCCCCTTCAAGTAGTTGAAAGTTGCTATCAAATCTCCCCTCAGTTTTCCCTTCTGCAGGCTAAAAAAGCCTAGTTCCTCCAGTCTCTCCTCATAAGTCATGTGCCCCAGCACCCAATCATTTTTGTTGCCTTCCACTGGACTCTTTCTAATTTGTCCACATCTTTTTTTGCAGTGGGGAGCCCATAACTGGACACAGTACTCCAGATGCAGCCTCACTAGTGCCGAATATAGGGGAACGATCACATCCTTCGATCTGCTGGCAATGCTCCTACTGATACAGTCCAATATGCCATTAGGCTATTTGGCTACAAGAGCACACTGTTGACTCACATCCAGCTTCCCATCCACCATAACCCTGAGGTCCTTTTCTGTAGTACTGCTGCTTAGCTAATCAGTCCCCAGTCTGTAGCAGTGCATGGCTTTTTTCCATCCCAAGTGTAGGACTTTGCACTTGTCATTGTTGAACCACCATGAGATTTCTTTTGACCCACTGCTCCAATTTGTCTAAGTCTCCTTAAATCCTGTCCCTGCCCTATAGTGTATCTATCAGTCCCCACAGATTGGTGTCATCTGTGAACTTACTGAGTATGCAATCTATCCCATCATCAAGATCATTAATGAAGATGTTGAACAGAACGGGTACGAGGACCAACCCTTGGGAGACTCCACTCATTACTGGTTGCCAATTAGACATTGAATCATTGATTCCTATCCTCTGAGCCTGTTGATCTAGCCAGTTTTCGATCCACCTTACAGTCCCTTCATCCAACCCATACTTCCTTAAATTGCCGACAAGAATGCTGTGGGAAACCATGCCAAAAGCCTTGTGAAAGTTGAGGTATATCACGTCAACAGCTATTCCGGCATCCATGAATCCAGTCATCTCATCATAGAAGGCAATCAGGTTGGTCAGGCATGATTTGCCGTTGGTGAATCCATGCTGACTGCTCCTGATCACTCTATTTTCCTCTAAGTGTTTCAGGATGGATTCTTTGAGGATCTGCTCCTTGACTTTTCAAGGGATTGAGGTGAGGCTGAGTGGTCTGTAGTTCCCTGGATTCTCCTTTTTCCCTTTCTTGAAGATAGGTACTATATTTTCTTCTTTCCAGTCCTCCTGGATCTCCCCCATTCCGCACGAGTTTTCAGAGAGAATGGCTAGTGGTTCTGCTATCTCATCAGCCAACTCCCTCAGCACCCATAGACTTTTTTCCTCCCTTTCAGAGCCTCTTCCTCTAGAAGTGTTCTTTATTTTCCATTCCTGGTGAGGCGTCTCATCAGGCTCTTCCTGAGAGCCCTCCTCTTGGAAGATTTCCCTTTCTCTCTCCTGATAATTGTTCTTCCCTGGATCATCTGTTCTCTTAGCACACAACCTCTGGGCATAACTTCCTTTTTTATCTTGTCCAGCTGCTTCTCCTAATTAACTGCCTCCCATTTACACACTGAGTTGCCTAGTCCCAAGCAAACCTCAGTTGCTTCATTCTGTCTTGTGGAGTGTGACTGGCTGTATAGATCAGACAAAGAGAAGACATGCAGTTAGGACTAGCTCCACTTCTCTGGCCCTGACAAGCCAACTTGATAGGGAAGAAGGCTTTAAAAGGGAGGAAGCTGTACCTTGGGAGAGTGGAGCTTAATTGCTGTGAACAGCTGACTACAGGATGGAATCCTGAATTCAAAGAGGGAGCACCAAGCCAGGACATCTTCATCTTGAGAATGAGAGGGGTCCCAGAATAAAATGGATAAGCTAAGCCTGACTCAATAGCCAAGGCCAAAGCAATTTCCTCAGAATTCACCATGTTATTGCTAGATCACCAGGAGTACTATAGACTTGTTCTTCCTCCTTCGCCTCCCCCCCCCCGGGGCTATGGGAAGGATAAATGCATAGAGGTTAGTGACTTTTGCTATAATCTTCCTTCTGGAGAGACTTTAGAGGATTCCAAAAGGGAAAAGCTTCCATCCATCCCCCAAACCAACCCTTTGCATAGAATAAGGAAATGAGACATGAGTTGGAAACACCCATTGACAGATAACTGTGTGTGGTCAGGTTCTCCCACCCTCAGAGGGCAAACCCACTGAGGATTTTGTTACATGGAGCCCATCAGAGGCAGGCTGGGTGTGGGAAGTTACTCTCTTATAGGTAGACACCTAAAAATAAGAGAAGTTATTGAATAACCAAAAACTGAAAAGTTAATGCTCTGCTGTAAATCTCAATGAAAACTTTTAAAGGAGTTTTTGAGGGACATGAGTTAGACCAGCTTAGTAGCTGTGCTAACATACAGTACTAATGTAAAATGGTTAAGAGACCGTATGCTGGCAGTGGGATCCATCAGGCAGAGCAGAGCTCTAAGGTGGCACTGAACTAGGATTTGTCTGCTTTAAGTAGACAGCTGATTCCCCTATGCCAGGGGTCACAAACCCAAATCACCATGAGGGCTGCATGAGGACTAGTACAGCGCCGTATGAGGACTAATACATTAGTCTGAGGGCTGCACCATTGAAACCTTTTCATACAATGATATTGCAAATATAGTTAACAATTGTGTCATTGTTCACCACAGGAAATAGCTTTAGGGGCAGTGTGTGTTTAAGCGTGTTTAAGACCCCTGCCCTATGCCATGGGAATGCTCTTTTCAAGCTACGACCATAAGCTGGTTGCTTTCTCCCATCAAAACAGCTGGAGTACAAATGAAATCCTGAATTTTAATGAGGGTGAAATTGTATCTTCTTCCATTCAAGATGATACACCTAGAACAGGACTGAGCCACACAATTAAACAAAAGACTTCCAACTCAGCACTATCAATATAACAATTTTAATGAGCACACCATTTACTTTAAAAAAAAATGTCTGTCAGGCCATTGATTAAAAATGTCTAGCCATGGCAAAAAGCCAAGACTACATATTGGAGTAGCTAATCTTTTTGACCTTTGCTTCTGTGACACATGTCTTCCAATTGACACCATAAGAACAATGCAGACAAACCCAAGTAGAATAAGAGGCAATATTCAATTGAAATAGGGGCACTGATGTTTTCTCTAGATGTGACTTCAGTAGCAATATCAAAGGGCTGACTGAGAAGTAACAACCTATCGGCTACAAATATGTTCCTTAAGCTTTTGTCCAACTCAGACAAATGAGCAAATGTGATTACATGACCATTCTTGTTGAAATAAAAATCATACCATCTTCCATCATGCTTACATGATCATTACTAGCAAGGTTCTAGCACTGTCTCCCAGACAAGTATAAACAATTTTTTTTCATTTTTCATATTAGAAAATGGTGCTAATCATTAAATCACCATGGCTATGCCTACACTAGCAAATTAGTTTGAATTAAGGAGCCTTAATCCAAACTAATTTGAGCCCTGTCTACACTAGGCTTTGCCTAGTTTGAACTAAAAAATTTTGGATATACACATCAAGCTAACCCAATGAAGACATACTAGTTTGAATGAAATAAGTTTGAATTAGCAGGTAGTTCAAACTGAGAATGTTTTTTAGTTCGAAGTAACTTTTAGTTCAAACTAACACACTTTTTTTAGTCCAAACTAAAAAGTTAGTTTGAACTAAAATAAGCACAGATAGTTTGAACTAAAAGTTAGTTCAAGCAAGCAAAAAAAAAAAAAAAAGAAAAAAAGCTTAGGTCAAACTAACTTTCGCAGTAGTTACTGTGGACTAACCAAGTTTTTAGATAAAGACATAGCCCATAGGACTGAATAGCTATCTCAAGTGTGGAAAGGTTTCCTAACAGTTATCTAAATGCGGTGAGCTATTAGGACATCTGAATAATTAATTTCAAGAGGGGTTTCTTTTGGGGAAAATAACATTTTGTCATATCAAGTGGTCTTTTGGTAGAATGCTTGATTTATGTTTAGTGATTAATACAATAATTTGTGTGTGTGTGTGTGTGTGTGTGCGCGCGCGCGCGCGCATATGCGCATGCATGCGTGCACGTGCACATGCCAGAAGAAATGATCCTAAGTGCTATGGTTTTGGGAGTTAAAGTCCATGAACATTCCAACACAGACATGATAGTGATACTAGTAAATAGTTGTCAGTTCTTGTTAAGCCTGAAAATATCAACTGGGTATTGGCAAATTCATAGCTGGAACAAAGACCAACACAGCAATATATTGTTCAAGACAGGTTTTAGACTTTTACGTTAGAGTTTAGATTCTATAAAATGTTTGTAAGTTGCTGACTGTATTAATCTTACTGGTAATGTCTCTCTCCCATGCTGTAAGGTAATATGAAAGTTTTGGTTTACATATATATAATGTATTAACTTATACATAAAAGACTGCTGTGAACTGGTGAAGCTAGGCAGGAAAAGTCATTCCCCTGCCCATCAAAGAGACGTATCAAGACTAAATAGGTCATGGCAGGACAAAAATGTTAGTTGCCCCATCCATCCATGAAGCAGTTATACCCAGGAGCACTCATTCCATCGGCTTCACTCTGGGGGAAGGACATATTAAGATGCTCACAAGAAGAAATACCTATATCTGTGCTGTTTGAACTCTTGTAAGAGCTTGAGCTAAGAAACAAAAGCAAAGATTCCCCAGGGTAAACCTGGGTTTACCTCTAAAAGACATTCAGTGCTGACATATTATTATCTCTGTTAACTTTTGGAACCACAGACTTTAACTCATTTGTGCTTATCACGGCAGCTTTAAACTGTAAATAACCATCTTTTATTTTTATCCTACTTAATAAATCTTACTTAGTTTACTATAAGATTGTCTACAAGCATTGTCTCTGCTGTGAGATCAAAAATACAAATTGACTTGGACTAAGTGACTAATCTCTTGGGACTTTGAACAGCCCAAATCTTTTAGTGAATGGCAACTGCCACTTAATACAGCTTTGTTGACAAGATAGATGGCAAAGCCTAAGGGAACTGTCTGTGACTTTATTATAAGACTGTTCTAGTGCTTCAGGAGTTTGCATCTGTTATTGGGTTGCTGAACTCTAATTATAGAACATACAACCATGTTGGGGTGTCTACCTGGCTTTTTGATAGTCTGCCCTAAGTTTATCACTCATCATCATGAGCCACTCCAAACTGCATGACCATGGCAAGCTAATTTACTGTACTCAAATAATCTTTAGTGGTGTTTTGTAGTGACTGTATGACAAATAACTTGTGACTGTATAAATTAAAGGTAAGAAACAGAGTTTTGAGGGAGCTGGCCAATGTGATTGCACAGCCCCTAGCTATTATCTTTGAAAACTTGTGGTGAATGAGGGAGGCGCTGGATCATTGGGAAAATGCAAATATAATTCCTATCTTCAAGACAAGGAAAAAAGGAGGACCCAGGGGACTACAAACCAATCAGCCTCACCTTAATCCCTGAGGAAAAAAAATCATGGAGCAGGTCCTCAAAGAATCCATTCTAAAACACTTTCAGGAAAATACAGTGGTCAGGAACAGTTAGCATGGATTCACCAAGGGGGCAAAGCACACCTGACTGACCATAGCATCTTCTGTGATGAGATGACTCAATATGTGGATGTAGGAATGGCTGTAGATGTGATATACGTCAACTTTTGCAAAGCTTTTGATATAGTTTCCCACAGCATTCTTGTCAGCAAATTTAGGAAGTATAGTTTGGGTGAATGGACTGTAAGGCAGATAGAAAGCTGGCTACATCATTGGGCTCAGTGAGTAGGGATTAATGGCTCAATGTCTAGTTGGCAACAAGTGACTAGTGTAGTGCCTCAGGGGTTGGCCCTGAGGCCAGTTCTGTTTAACATCTTCATTAATGATCTAGTTGATGGAATACATTGCACACTCAGTAAATGTGCAGATGATACCAAGCTGGGAGAAATGATAAATGAACTGGAGGGCAGGGATAGGACTCAGGGAGACCTAGACAACTTGGAATATTGAGCCAAATGAAATCTCATGTGGTTCAACAAGGACTAGTGCAGAACCCTACACTTAGGATGGAAAAATCCATGTACTACTACAGGCTGGGGACCAATCAGCAAAGTAGCAGCACTGTAGAAAAGGAGAAGTCAAAATTGGATATTAGGAGGGTGGTAAAACACTGGAATGGGTTACCTAGAAAGGTGGTGCAATCTCCATCTTTGGAAGTATTTAAGGCCTGGTTAGACAAAACCCTGGCTTGGTTGATTTAGTGTAAGTGGCCCCGCTTTTATCAGGGGCATGGACTAGATGACCTCATGAGGTCCCGAACTCTATGATTCTATGATTCGAAATATTCCATCACAATTAGATTCAGGTGACTGTAACAGAGGCTTAGAAAGTCAGGTTACTTACTGGTTAGCACACCTGAGCTGCAACCCCTTGATTCTCTGGTTGAGGTGCCTCAGTCTTTCAGGTGATGGAGCAGGATAACCAGGGCCTTCCCATTCTACCAGGTGCCATCCTCAGGTCCTGTGTGAGCTGACTCCCAACAGGAACTATTAATCCACAGTCCTGCACTACTTCTTTCCATTGTCCTTTGATTTGGGACATGGCACCTCTAATCCAGTTCTCTGTGATGGCATGCTTTCCAGAACTCCCTCTCAAAGACCTTGGGTGACATAGAATCATAGAATCATAGGGTTGGAAGGGACCCCACGAGGTCATCTAGTCCAACCCCCTGCCAAAAAAAGCAGGACCACTCCCATTAGATCATCCCAGTCAGTGTTTTGTCCAGCTGGGACTTGAACACCTCCAGAGATGGAGATTCCACCACCTCCCTAGGCAACTTATTCCAATGCTTCACCACTCGCCTAGTAAGGAAGTTTTTCCTAATATCCAGCCTGGACCGCCCCAGCTGTAACTTGAAGCCATTGCCGTTCCCCCCAGTTTGGTATCATCTGCAAACTTACTAAGTGTGCAATCTATCCCATCATCCAGATCATTAATGAAAACATTGAACAGAACTGGCCCCAGGACCGACCCCTGGGGCACACCACTTGTTACTGCCTGCCAACTTGACATGGAGCCATTGATTCCTACACGCTGAAACCGTTGTTCTAGCCAGTTTTCTATCCACCTTACAGTCCATGCATCTAACCCATACTTCCTTAATTTGCCAATGAGAATGCTGCTGTAGTCCCAGGCTCCAGTTGACTTATCTGACTTAATGTTTGGGGGTTCAGGTGTGTGTTGTGGAACAGGTCAGACCTTTTACTCTACCCTGAGCATCAAAATTTCCATTATCCAACTGGCCTGTTGAGCGAGAAAAGGTCTAAAGCCTGGATTACTGCATTGTCATGGGGGAGTGCAGGAGCCGGGGCCAGCTGGACTGAGGGCCCCCCTATGCTGCGGGGGGGGTAAGAGCAGGCCAGCCCAGAGGCTGGCCCCACACTCCCACTCCTCCCCTGAGTCAGCCACTCTGTCCCCGTGGATGGAGCAGGCTGGGCCAGAGGCTGGGCTCTGTTCTCCATCCCTGCCTGGGGGCCAGCCTGCCCTGCCCCCTAGGTGGAACAGCCAGCTTGGGGGAGGGGAAAGAGAGCAGAGCCCAGCCACTGGGCTGGCCTGCTCCACCCCTGAACCTACTGTTCTTCCTTGGGAGAAAGGTGGACCACCCCAGAGCAGAGGCCAGTTTCACATTCCCAGCCCTTCTCCTCCGCTTCCATAGGCTTCACACCAAAGGTAGCAGGGAGGGGGGCAGCACGATCATGGGAGTGGCAGAGGGGTGGGCCCCACATTGCCCTGTGCACAGCAGGACAACATGGGCCCCACAGAACCGCAGAGCCAGGGGCGATCACCCCCTCGCCCCTCCAAGAATGGCCCTGCTGGATTCCATCAACTTTTGCTTTTCTAAAGGGACTACCACTGCATTCACAGTTCACCCTTGGCTTCTACAGCCAAAGTCTTTTTAGGAGAAGACTGTCAAGGCTGTTTCCCCACTCTGGCACTCTGAGTACAGAAGGTGGGGGCCTGCAACAGGCCTTAAAAGCCACTGGCCTTAAAGGCTGGTCTTAAAACTCTCCAGGGCCTCCAATTCCTGGCCTTGGAGTGGTATCACTGCCACCACCCAAATGCAAAAACCTCTCAAAATCCAGCAAGGGGCACTTAGGAATTCCTTCCTGTGAGGTATCCTCAATCACTTTTATTCCTCTCTCTGGAGAGTGACTGAACCACAGCTGGAATATCAGCTGAAACTGGAACAGAATCACTCTTAGTAGCTTCCTGTGCAGTCTGAGGAATGTGCACACAAACCTCTTCCCCTTCCAGGACACAGAACCAGAGCTTACTTCAAAGATAAAATCTTTAATTAAAAAGAACAGATGAGAAACACAGAGAGTTCCTTCTCTGGGATCTAACTTAGGTAGTTACAAGGTAGTGGGGGGGAGGGGGGAACATGTGCTCAGCACAGAGAAATCCAAAAAGAAACCCAAAACAAAGAAAATTCCCTGACTGCGTCTTAGTAAACATTCCCTGTTCTACTCACGCCGGGCCAGTAACAAACTTAACTTATCTTTGGTAAGGATGTTGCTGGATTCTTCCTCAAGCCCCTTTGGCTTCCTCCTGAATCTCCTAAGAGCTCTGCTGCATCCAAACAGGAACAGGTAAGGCTGCTGTTCTAATTCAAAATCCTGTGCTTCGTTCCTATTGGCTGTCCAGAGCATTAACCCCTTCCTCCCCCAGGATTATTACAGAGACTTCCTGATGTGCCATACAGAAAAGAATGATAGAAATCTTTTATGTGAGCAAAGTGCAAAGATGTAGTCTCCACAAAAATGAACATCAATATTTTTTTCCAAAGCATTCTTTCCATAATAAATAAGGCAATTTTTTGCTAAAAATAATTTCCATCAATAACAATTGACTGATAAAGCTCCTGATCAAAACAAGTTATAATCCATCATTTTGCTGCATGAAAATCTGTACTCTTTGATGGGAAGTCAAAATTTGCCTCCCTGTAATGTATGAGTTCTTGTGGAAATTTGTAAAGATCTGTTTTTAAACTTGAAGAGTGTAAAAGTGCTTTCAAAATAACACAAATGACAAACAGACTTGGAAAATTATCAAATCAGTAAACAAACAACTGGGAAATTTTTAAGCCATTCATGTGACCTTCCAGTATAAAGAGAGAAGACTATGTGCAATTCAAATCTACAAACAGATTACCTACCACATTAATTTTGTAATTCTTTCTTTGTTTTCTAAAGCAGTTATCAGCAGGATCGGTGAGTACTTGAATCCACATGTTAAAACATACAGAGACTTGTCAGCATTTAAACATTCTGCTTGATGTATCGGAATGAACAGAACAGTTTAATTACAATATTTTGTTATTTATATATTATTTTTATTAATTTATGAATATTCACTATTTGTGATACAGTGCAGAAACCCCAGGCAGGGAAAGTGTTAATGCAGGCCTGGAGGAGAGAGGATGAAGACCAGCTAAGGTCAGTTATGCCCATTGCAGAGACTTGGCTTTCATGCAAAACTGAGTAGAAAGAAGTGACTACCTCTTCAGACCCTTAAGGAAAGAACTCAAGGTTATGGAGCCATAGGATCCTGTAAATGGCTGAGCCAAACACAAGAGGTGATCAGTGAATTAAGGTGATTTGTGTTTCTCTGGAGAGGGCTGGCTGGAGTCAATCCACTCTCCCCCTACCCCCAGCTGAGTTGCAGGAATGTCACAGAGCATTTGCTTTTGTTCTCCTCTTGTCTGCCCTAAGACACCTTTCAGTATAGCTGTAGGGCTACATGGCCCTTCTGTGAGGAGAAAACCAGGACACTATCAGAGAATAGCTGAGGCAGGTGTTGCACCTGACACAGAGGTAAGGCTCTTCTCCACAGGAAGGTAGTCTGAACTGCCAGTGATATAGCAATACTATGAAGAGATGCAGTTATTAGAATGTCTAAAGGCACTACAACATACATGTGGGATTGTTAAAGTTAATGGACCAAACTCTATTGTTTCTTACCCAATGTGCAGTGCTATAGACTCCAATGGGCTTTCATTGGTGAAACTCAAAGCAGTGTTTTAATGCAGTTATTTCTCTGTAAGAGTGCTTGAAAAATACTCAATTTAGTTCACACAGTAAAAACTTTAGTATAAGGTATGAATCTGCTCCAGCTTTGTTCAGGGAATTCCATAGTTGACTTGGATTGCAGATGTCTACTTAACAAAGTTACAACTTACAAAGCTGCATGTGTGACTTTGCTGCATGGTTTTGATTAAAATCAATAGTAGCTACGTAGCTCAGATCCTCTGAAACTTTTTTTTAAAATGCATCTCCGAATGCATGTCCAAATGCAAGCCCAGGAACAGCACACACTTGAAACACTGACATCTTAACCTTCACAAGGATGGTGTCTGAGCGGAAAAAAAAAAGATCGCTTTGATCCTCAATGTGACCTTAAGCAGCAGCAGCAAAGATTTTGAGATGGTTTGAGAATATTTTTGGCTCCTGCAGCTCAGAAAATAAATGTTGCTATGCAAAGATACAGAGGCACACTAGACACTGCTTCTGACAAACACTTTTACTAAAATGACTGCATGTTAAGGACAACACAGATTTCCAGGCATTGATCCATATACATCTGCGGCTGATAGAGGACTGAGTTCTCCTTTGCATGAGTGTAAGCACAAAATGTTGTGTATTAATAGTTACTGGCAAGGGTACTAGGCTCAATGGCTGTGAGATCTTAATTGCACAAACATGCCAGTAGCTGGCTCTATTACTTACAGAGAATTATGGTGGATTCTCCAACAATGAAAATCCTATTAACATTAAAATGGTTTTATACAGGAGGCTCTCTACTTCAAAACAGGCTACAGGATTTTCCTATGTTACCTCCTACCTCATAAAGGAGATGAAAAATGCCTTATCCAAAGTAACTGAAAGCATAAAAAACAAACCTGTAAGCTTATTTCCATAGATACTTATCTAGAGGTGGAAACATCTTTTTGAAGTTTCCACAGCCTCTGTGCAATGAATGGCTATACATCAGCAGTGGCGTTGCTAGCGTTGAGCACGCCAGGGCACGTGCCCCCAGTCCCAACACTGGTGCCCCAGATCTCCAGCCCAATCAGGCCGGGGATCTGGGGCTTGACCCCCAGCCGGCGGCAGGGGCGGTGCCGTCCCCAGCCAAGTATCCGGGGCCTGGCTGGCCGGCCAGCAGGCCCCTCTCCTGGCCAGGGATAGGGCCAGGGGGAGGCCATGCCACCGCGAGCGGCTTGGCCGTGGCACGGCCAAAAGCGGCCACTGAAAGCCGGTCCCATGCCCGTGCCCACGCCCGGGCCCACGGCGGCAGGCGGCCAGGCCTCCAATCCCCGGCTGGGGACAGGGCTGCCACGGCCACCAGCAGCTAGGCCCCGGATCCCCAGCAGGGGTGGCCAGCCACCCGCGATGGTGGTGGTCCCGTCCCCAGCCGGGGATCAGGGGCCTGGCCGCCTGCTGCCGCTTCTGGCAGCACCGTGCTGCGGGTTAGCTGCTTGCGGCCGCGTGGCCTCCCCCGGCCCTATCCCTGGCCAGCGGCGGGGCCTCTCCCCAGGGGGCAGGGGCTGGGCCCATGCCCTGGGTCCATTGCCCCCCTAGCGACACCTCTGTACATCAGTTGTGACAAATAGCTCCTCACAGCAACTGTGGCCTTTTGCTATATTGTAGGTAATTCAGTTTGCTGATGTTTTCAAAAACAACACTGTTTAGTATGTTTGTAATTTTCTGTTTGCAAAAGGTGGCACCACTGGTTGTTTTTGTTTGTTTGTTTGGTTTTCTTTTAAGTGAGGTAGCTTCTCTTGAGAAGGTGTATATAAGGCAAGACAATACATACTGCACTCTTATCCATAGTAACTTTTGTTTTTTGCGGAGACTTGCTTACCTACTTTATGGTATTGACATATGCTTATAAGACCTTTCCCCTCTTTGATTATTTAACTCCAGCCGGTGCATACAAGACACCCTCTTATGACACATTCCAATACTGCTCACCTTAGGGTAAAATCTTTTTAAAAGGTTTAAAAATATTTTTTTCCCCAAAAACTTCCTAATATCCATTCACACTTTCTTCCATCAAAGGACTCTCAATAGGCTGTGGGGTGCTGTGACTTGATCAAAGGACAGGAGCCAGCCCTAAACTATGAGTTTAAATACTTTCTAAAATGAAAGCAATGTTAGCAATGAAACAACTCAAGCAGTGTTAATCAAATGAAAGCAGATTACTGAAGACACAGCTAGTTTAAGTGAAATATGTAGTTGCTAAAAGCTATTTGTTTTAATAAATGCAACTTCATTGAGATTACTTTATGGTTCCTACAACCACTGCATTTTTCTATGTAGACCAAACTATGTAAGTGTCTCAAACAAATCCAAACAACTTGGTCGAAACAATACATCAGTACATCATCAGAACATGAGTGAAACACTTTTGTTCGTGCAAATATGTAATTGTGTAGAAGTGGAAGCAAGTTCACCCTGAATGGATCTATTTGAATACAAATCAAAGCGGTGTCAGTCTTCGGAACAGAACAATACAGCATCCTTCATTTTGCTTCCTCATTTGGCAGCGCCTCATTTATTTATTATCTTGCTTCTTGCTTGCTCTCAGCTAATTATACAAGCGTCTGTAAGAAGATCTTTAAATCCTTCATGTCATGAAGTAAGCTCTAAACCAAATTTAATTTCAAAGTAGCTATATAATTGATCTGTCTGCCTGACAGTTTCTTTAAAGATATTTGAAAACCTTCACAAATTATCTTGAAGGCAACTGCTTCTGTGCACCATTATCATTATACGTTTATGGTTTTTAAAGCAGGTTTTCTTTCAAACTGAGCTGGGCATACTTCAAAGTCTCCACACTGAGGCAGTAAGGGAGAACCATTTTACTTCCAATTGCCAAAAAAGCACATACAAATTGATTAAGCTGAGGTTTTTCAGCTTTAGTCTCAGTGGAATGTCTTCTGTTACATTTGTACTTGCTTAGGGCAATGTCTTTAGCATAACTGTGACTGGTTAGAATGGAAACCATGATATAGATCACTGACATCAATGAAATTCTTATGTATAGAGCCACATTCCAAAGGGCAGCCATGTTAGTCTAGTTCAGTAAAACAAACAAGGAGTCCTGTGCCACTTAAAAACTAACAAATTCCTTTATTGTGTGAGCTTTCACAAGAGAAAAATCCCACTTTGTCAGATGCTTTGAACATGGGGGAACTTACAGAATGTGAGGAAATAAAAATATTTATTTATTTCCTCCCATTCTGTAAGTTCCCCCATGTTCAAAGCATCTGACAAAGAGGGATTTTTTTCCCACAAAAATTCATGGAATAATTTGCTAGTCTTTAAGTGCCACAGGATTCCTTGGTTTTATGTATACAGATTACCTTGGCACTTTTATAATATTCTCAAAAGCTGATAATCAACAAACCATATGAATCACCTTGAAAGTCCTCCGATCAGTGTTATCTTCCTTCAGTTGCTTGATTCACTTTGATGCTGTATCCAATGAAGGAACACCATTTAAGGTCACAGTGGTATTTGACTCACCTCCCTGAAAAGGTAAAAGGAGCATGTCATTCCATCCAACTATCTCTATTTCTACTAAAAATAAGAAATATATGACAGCACAAATAGTTTTATTATACTCATTTTTGTACACAGGCACTGGGTTTACCTTTACTTCACTGAAAGACCTATTTTTCTAATAATGCTGGCAAGGCAAGTTAATGTAAGTATATATTCTCATATGTTGAATGAGAATAGGTACTCCGCCACCCCCCAAAGTAAGGCCCAAGAAAATTTAAGCCACTCTTCTATAAACTGTTCTATACAGCTAGTCCTCACTTAGTGACCTACTCGTTTAGTGACCCCTCAGAGTTATGACCGGCTTTCTGATGAGTTGGTATTATGGCGATGTACGAGAACTCGCATCAACTCTCTCAGATTACCTATATTTACAGTACACTATGCAAACTAAGTTCAGTACATTAGAGCTTAAAACATTTAAAATATATATGAAAAATGTTATAAATGATGCAAAGATGACATTAAAACTATCTACCGATGGTTGAAAAACCCACTACCAGTAAAGTACATTATGCCTGAAATACTGGTAAGGGCTGCTCCTCGTTTAGTGACCAATTCATTTATCAACCGGGTTTCAGGAACGGAACCCGGTCACTAAGTGAGGACTACCTGTAGTGAATAGCATCTAGCTTCAGGTAACAGAACAATATTTTATTTGCCACTATGTTCTAAACAACTAAAGTGACCTGAGGGCCTATTTGGTAAGGCAGGTCCCAACACACACTAGTCTAGGAAATTAAAAACAAAAGACTAATTTACCAGTCTGGAGCTTAGTTCAGTAAGAGACCGATGCTGAATCCATGGTGGCTTCTAATAAAATCAGAAGGTGACAACTCTGAATAAGCTTCCTGAAAACAGTATGTCTGCACATACACAGGTTAGCAGTGATTCTGTAGAGAAATTGGCCCTGCCTCTAAGCTCTGATGAGGAGCAGGGAGAAAGAATTGTCCACTCAGCTCCCAAGAGCAACAGATCAGAGCAGGCAGGAAATTCCACCCTGGCTTTGTGCTGCCAGCTGTCCTCCCACTGGAGAGTGGACATGGCCCTCCAGAAGAGGGAACACATGCAACTGTTTTAAGGATGCGGCAAGATGAAGTCTTTCAGTTTAGGGCTGGAAGATTGGTGCTAAGAGCAGTGTGGATAGTGGGAATTATAAGGTCACATTGCATAATGTAATCTGTTGTCTTTCCAAAGAGAAGAATTCTTTAACTGAGGACTAAGTCTGGTGGATCAGTTTGGATCAGTCTCTTCTTTATGCTGACTAATGAATTATTTAACAAAGATGCTAATTTCTGTCAATGTCATTATGAGTCTTACAAATATTTTGGAATATATTCACACATTTAAATTATTCTGTGTAACTTCTGACCCATGTTCCCTCTAAGCTGCGCTGGCACGCTGCAGTGCAGCCTGCCGCAGCCGCCAGCGCAGCAAAGGCTGCCGGCAGTGCATCGCCAGCAGCCAGAGTCCCTTCATAGAGCTCCTCTGGGGCTGGGAGTTTTCAAAATTCCCGCCCAGAGAAGCTCTAACGGAGCATGCCCAGAAAATCTGGGCATGCTCCGTAGAGCTTCTCTGGCCCCAGGAGCTGTGGCTGGGCCATGCGGCTCCAGCCACAAGGTAAGTTTCTGGGGGCCACCGGGAGTGGGGGCGGGGAGGCTGCTGGGCAGCCAGGAGTGGGCCTGCGGGGGTGGCCAGGAGCAGGCCCGTGGGGGCAGCGGGGGCCGCTGGGAGCAGGGGGGGCTGCCAGGAGTAGGGGGCAGCTAGGAGCCGGGGGGTGGGGGAGACGGCCGGGAGCGGGCCGCGGGGGTGGGAGGGGGGCTGGGTGCAGGGGGGCTGCTGGGCAGCCAGGAGTGGGCCCATGGGAGCGGGGGGGCAGCCAGGAGGAGGCCCGCGGGGATGGGGGGGCAGCCGGGAACAGGCCTGCGGGAAAGGGAGGGCCTTCAGGAACGGGGGCCGCCGGGATTGGGCCAATGGGGGCGGGGGGGCTGCTGGGAGTAGGGGGCGGGGGGGCAGCCAGGAGCGGGCCCACAGGGGTGGGGGGGCTGCTGAGAGCAGGGGGGGGCAGGAGCGGGCCCACAGGGAGGGGCAGCGCAGCAAGCCTGCGGGGGGGGCAGCGCAGCGAGCAACATGAGTTGCTCAGCTGCCACCATCTCTTAGAGAGAACATTGCTTCTGACTTCCCTAAAGTTGTAGAAGTTTCTGAACTTTTAGTGAGGCATGGGAGTCCAAGACAGTCAAGGAAAAAGGAGTCCCACTACACAAATTAAGCAACACCAGTAACACAAGTGTTAAGACACAATATGTACATCTAACACATTTCTCCTTCCATCTATGTATAAAGATGTCAGGCCTCTGAAACAAATGGATATGTCAAATCCATCTATTTGTAATATTGGCGCATGCAGTTAGTGATCTTATATTTGGGTTGTCTCCAGCTGAATAGCTGATTCTACAAAGTGTGTGATGCTTGGCAGTAGGGCTTCTCCCTGATAGTACAAAGTGCTGGGTAGTCAGATAATTGATCTGGATGTAGCCCAAACAAGGTGGGAAAGAATTTTGAACTACTGATAGATTCTAGCCTTTCAGTGCAGAAGATCATTTTTTACCTACCCAATGCAAAAATGACATCACTGGTTCCAAAAAATGATGTGGATAAACTACTAATTGCACTGATGATTGCATTTAGATTTGATTCGTATGATGCAAAATCTGTGTTTTTAAAGTATCATTGTATTTAATCAACTCTAGAGAGAACTACTTCTGAAAAGTTTCCATTTGTCTGAAATTCCATTAGCAAAGCAAAATCTGGGGAAAGCTATAAATCACTCCTTTCAAACCAAATTCTTTTCCTTGTTAGGTACAGGCAAATATAAAATTATGCACTTGGTATCTTGATTTGTTAGAACATCCAAAGTTCAAGATGTGATCAATGCTTTATTAATCTTAAGCAACTGGTTCGTGTAAAGGATTGTCCTTTTTTCTGAAGTACGTAAAACTGCAACCTTTATACTGTTAGATTTTTTTCTTTATTTGGTGTTACCTGGAAAATATGCCTTCCTTAATTTATAAGAATCTAGTTCTTTGAAGCAGCTTTTCCAAATTTATTTATCAAAACAGACTTCTTACAAAATCCTCTTCTTTCTAGGCAGTAAACTACATTCTTAGAATTTATGAACTAGTAGATTAAAATACTACAATAACCTTTAATAGTGTTTTGTCAGACATAATTTGTTGTTGATTTATATGACTTTGTATTAAACTGAAAAGCTGCTTCTTGCAATAAGAGGTAGACTTTCCTGAAATTAAATATGCCAACTGAGAAATTCACTTCCCAAAACACTGTAAAATTTAGTTAAGACACTTTTATTGCACAGGAGCTGTGAGCACTATTAAGTGAGGATTTATATGTTTGATGTAACTGCCCATTAAAATGAATATAAAGCATTGCTCATTGTAACAATATCAGTCAACAGAATTTCTATCATCATAACATCCTACATACTTAGTATGTACAGGCTGTTATACCAAACCAACCATTTTACCAATGTTCATCTTTTTTTTTTAACAGAATCAATTAGATTTACAAGTATGCACAAATAGAAATGTGTAATAATTGATTTAGGGTGCTAAAAGCACAAATAATTAACAGGGTATTTTACTTAAGGTGGTTGAAATTTTGGTAAGAAATGAGATTGGCGAGTCATGTATATAGACACATGAAAATTTTATTTAGGAGCCAAGCACAAACAAATATAACTTTAACCACAGAAAAGGGAGAAGGGTAGTAAAACAACCTCCTGCATCATGCCTTCTCAAAGCCTTATGGAGACCATAGAAATTGACAATGGAAAGAAAGCAGTGCACAAGCACTCTAAGTGGGACTGACACGGGTTTCCATCAGTGGACTTCAACTCACCCAGAGTTTATCTGACAATCTTTTTAGAACATTCTCTTCCTT